>CM077158.1:133538142-134138142 GCA_039583875.1 Platanthera guangdongensis
TTAATTGTTAGGGTTCTCACAGTTTGACCCTTTTTATTTTACATATAATCCCCAAAGTCAGCAATATCCATCTCAATATCTTCATCACCATTACTAAACCAAAAATTTCAGTCAGAACTACGGGAGTAAGAGAGACCTGATTGCCAGAGATTGTGCCTGTCATTGAGTCGGCGTCTGGAGTATTAGAAGTAAGCTATCATTCTCTAATCTCAGTCGCAGCTATCTTTATCCTCGTAGACATGAGTTTCTTCAACTATTGTCCCTAAAGCAACTGCAGTATGTCGATGAATATCTGATCTAAATGTTGAGAGGATTAAAAGTCAATATCAAATCCTGTGTCAAATTTCATTGCAGAAAGAGTACTCGCTGTAATCGCCATTGTTTCTTGCAAAAAATGAAAATAGAGATCAAGTGTAAAGGAAACAAAAGCGCAGGATGGAGCTAGAAAAAAACCTAGCTATATGGTTTTCAGAATATGAAGCGGCAGACTCCGTCCTGCGAAATAAATAAAAATTTTAGATCTGAGTTCGATGAAATATTTTATTGATAAAATAGTTCGTCAATCCCAGTCTGAAGAAGGAAATGTTTTCGTCATTCTCAGGTCGACTAAAATTTTCTGAAGCAGTATCGTCGATCTCCGTTCGACGAATAATACTTCACACAAAGATTTCATTGATCTCTGGCCGACGAATTTTCTCAAGAACATTTCTCAGTACCGTCGATCTCCGTTCGACGAACTATGACAAATTTTTTGACCTCATACAGAAAGTTAAATTAATGCTTCTCCATTTATCATACCTAGCTGATTCAGAAAGAACAGATGTTTCTTTTCATCCAAAGGTATGGTGAAGATGTCTGCCTTTTGTAAATCAGTAGAGACAAAGGTAAGATTAATGTTTTTTTTGTCTACACACTCTCTAATGAAATTATGCCTTACATCTATATGATTAGTTCTTCTATGATGCACTGGATTCTGTGCAATAGAAATTGCATTAGTATTATCACAAAGTAGATTTGAATTATTTAAGTTGACACCATAATCTAGGAGTTGGTTCTAAATCCACAGTATCTGTGAACAATAACTACCAGCTGCTATATACTCAGCTCCTGCTGTTGAATTAGACACAGATGTTTTCTTCTTGCAAAACCAGGAAACTAGCCTATCACCAAGGAACTGACATTTCCTTGATGTGATCTTTCTGTCCACTCTACATCTTATAAAGTCAGCATCTGAGTATCCAGTTAACTCAAATCCTGACTCAATTGGATACCAGAGTCCTAAATATGGGCAACCTTTATATATCTCAAAATTCTTTTTAGGAAAATAAGGTGAGATTCTTTAGGATTCACTGGAACCTAGCACAAAGATATATAACAAACATGATGTCTGGTTAACTTGCTGTGTGATACAACAAGGACCTAACAATGGCCCTAAGTTTATGATCAATAGGTTCCCATGTTCATTAGAGACAATCACAGCATTAGCAGCCATAGATGTTCTCTTAACTGAGTCATCTGCCATCCCAAACCTTTTTATTAGCTCCTTAGCATATTTGGATTTAGATAAGAAGATGCCATCAGATGACTACTTCACTTGGAGACCAAGGAATAGGAGGGTTCACCCATGTTACTCATTTCAAACTTGGAATGCATAAGGTCAGAAACCTTTTGCATAGGTTGGAATCAGTAGAACTAAAGATAATGTCATCTACATATATTTGTACTTACATGATTTTATCATGATGATGCTTTATGAACAAAGTCCTATCTACAATGCCTCTAGAAATGTTATGCTCTAAGAGAAAGCTAGCTAAGGTTTCTTACCAAGCTCTTCGAGCTTGCTTTAGACCATAAAGAGCCTTATGCAATTAAAAAACATAAGATGGATGAGTGGGAGAAATAAAACCTAGTGATTGTTCCACATAAACCTCTTCTTTAAGTTCACCATTAAGGAATGCACTCTTGACATCCATTTAGTATACTGTGAACTTCTTGTAGGCTCCATTAGGTAGGAATATTCTGATAGCTTCAATCCTTGCATCAAGGGCAAATGTCTGATCATAATCAATGCCTTCCTATTGTCTATAGACTTGTCTACTTGCCTTGCCTTTTCCTGATATAAGACCTTGAGCATCAGTTTTGTTTCTAATATACCCATTATTATGTTCCAATAACTGGGTAGTCTTTTGGTCTTGGAACTAAATCCCAATCTCTACATCTCTCAAACTGTTGAGTTCCTCTTGCATTGTAATGATCCGATGTGGATCTTGCTCAGCATCTTTTATGGATTGGGGCTCAGTTTGAGATATGAAGCAGCCATGCATCATCCTGGTGGAGTTGATGCCTTGTCTGCACAGTCACTGATATATCTCCAATCACTTGAAGTACATAATGATCTTTAAGTGTGACTAATTTAGTAGGAGTAGTTAGTTCAGCAACAGCTTGGGGAATTAATTCCTCTTGTGGAATTATGGTAGTTGTTGTTGACTTTTCACTATGTTCAGTGACATCATCTTCACTGTCTTCAACAACATGTGGAGAAGGATATGCAACAACCTTATCGATAAGGGTCAACTCATTCAACTTCTCACACAGATGTGGTTCCTGCAAAGTCTTACTGGCAGATGGAATCTTCTACTTGTAAAACATGTTAGTTTCATCAAAAAAAATGTGAATAGATTCTTCTATTTTCATAGTTGATTTATTATAAAACCTATAAGCCTTGCTGATTTGTGAATAGACAAGAAAAATTCATATTTTAGCTTTAGCTTCAAACTTTCTAATGTATCTCTTGTCATTATTATGAATATAGTAAATACAACCAAATATTCTAAAATAATCTACTTTAGGTTCATAGGGGGTCTTGCCCTTAAGCTTGTGAATCAAACTATTATTCATTACATAGTTTGCTGTGCTGAAAGCCTCTGCCCAAAAGCATAGGGGTAAGTAAGCATCTGCAAGTAATATGCCTGCAGCTTCAATTAGGGTCCTACTTTTCCTTTCAGCTACCCCATTTTGTTGAGGAGTTCTAGGAGCAGACAAGCAATGCCTGATACCTTCCTTCTCACCGAATTCTTGCATGGGAAGAGACTCAAACTCGGTACCATGATCACTTCTGATCAATGCAATTGTAGTAGAATACTCAATCCTTATGCTCCTAAGAAAGTCTGTAAGATCTTGAAGTTATCAGACTTGTTTCTCAATAAGAACACCCAAGTGAACCTAGAGAAGTCATCAACTATCACTAAGGTATAAGACTTCCCTCCTAGGCTCTATACAGCAATGTGTCCAAAGATATCCATATGGACCAAATACAGAATCCTAGGTGAATCACTCTTATTAATTGACTTAAAGCTATTTTTTTTTTGCTTGCCTAATTGACAAGCCCTGCAAAGTCTTTCCTTCTTGTAGGGGCAAGAGGGAAATCCTCAACAAGGTTGTCCCTATAGAGAGTAGCAATGTTTTTTTAAGTTGACATGTCCTAATCTCCTATGCCAGAGCTTATTATTATTGCATGTTTGATTAAATACATTTTTCAGTTTTAGCAAATTTAAAGTTAACTACATAGATATTTCCTACTCAACTTCCTGTTAATACAACTTGGTTATCTACTGAGGTAATAATACATGAGGTTTTATTAAATAATACCTGAAACCTTTCATCACATAACTGACTTACGGATATCAGGTTGTTCTTCAGTCCACTTACATATGCTAACTTCCTGAAGGTGACAACTCCAATTTTGACCTTTCCATAGCCTTCAGTTTGGCCACAATTGGAGTCACCTAATATTACTTTTGGACCTATCTTGGACTTATAGTTGATTAGATTACCCTTGCTGCCAATCATATGCTTTGAAGAGCCACTATCCAGATACCACTGTTGCTCTGTGGTGGCATAGTTTTTCACCTGCAATGAAACAAATTAGCTATACTTGACCCAGGTTACCTTAGGTCCTTGTTTATTTACATAATTAAAATTGAGATATAAGAGTATTCAGTTTGATTTTTATAACCTAGTGGATGGTATCTTCTTGTTGGAATTATCCGCTGGGTGAATGGATTAACATATTCTCATGGTTGATTAAATGATCTGTAGGAATTAAGATTTCTGTTATTTTCAACTGGGTCGACGAATTCTGGTAAATTCGTCGAGCTGAGGTCAACGAATTGGGATGAGTTCGTCGAACTCCGCTTAGAGAATGGAAGTAATCATTCTCTGTGCCCCAATATCATTGATCTCCATTCGACGAACCGTAGTGGTTTCGTCGATCGTATTTCAATGAATAATTATAATAAAAGTTTGCGTTCAGAGTTCGTCGACTTGAGTTCGACGAACTATGCACATTTCATCGATCTGAGTTCGACAAAATCTACTGAACATTGTTATGGTTATACTTATTGTTTCTTTTTTTGTTTTTAAATCTATTAGCTTAATATCATCTACTTTCTCTTTACCTTTTTGAGAAATGAATTTAATTGGAGTTGTTAGTATGTTTTTCTTAATTAATGGGGGTTGGCTTGATAAAGCACCTACGCCCAGCTTACCATTAAGTCTGGCATTCATTGTTCTTATGTTGTCCATCAAATTGATGTTTCTCCGAATTTAGGGATTCTTCAAGTTGCCTTGCCTCAGCCAATTCAGCTCTTAATGAGATGATTTGTTCATTGGATAAAGTTAATTCATCTTTCAGTTTAATGTTTTCAGAAATGAAATTACCTTGTTCAGTCAGGTTTTCTCTAAGTGTTTTAATTTCTTTCTCAGATTTTATTAAATCAATACATAATGATTTAAATTTAGTTCTAAAACTATCTGAATTGTAATCAAAACAGAACAGTACCTGATCTGCCTCAGATTCAGATGGTTCTTCATTGTCTGACTGCTCAGCTTCTGACAGGTTTCCTGATGCATCAATAGTGATAAAGCAAATATCCTTTGCCTTAGCCTCTTCTTCATCTTCACTAGAGCAGGAAGATGAGGATTCATCTTCAGTTTCACTCCAGGTTTCAGCCACAAAGCCTTTCTCCTTCGATTTATGCTTGCTGGAGGAGGGCTTGCTGTAGTGCTGCTTCCTGCACTCCTTTATCTTCTCCTCTCCTTCTTTTGGTTCTTTGGATACTCTGATATGAAGTGTCCTTGCTTCCTGCAATCAAAGCAGACAATTTCTTTAGTTGGGGTTTTGTCATACCTTGGCTTGTCATTTTATCTAGATGACTTCCTTCTGAAATCCTTCTTGGCCATCTTATAGAAACTCTTGGCTAAGAGACTCAAAAGTTCTTCACTAGCTGATGGAGCTTCTGTTTCTTCTGAAGCTTTGAATGATATATTTTGCTCCTCTCTATCTTATGAGGGAGTCTTCTGCTTAGAAGCTTCTTTGATCTTCATTAACTGCTCATAATACGTGAGATTTCGTAGTAGAGATTCAGTGGAGATCTCATTCACACTTCTGGCCTCCTTGATTGGTCAGATTCTGGAATCCCATGAGCTAGGGAAGCACATGGGGATTTTATCATTGACCTCAGTGAGTGTTATGTCCTTATCCAAGGTTTTCAGCTCATTGATGATTGAGCTGAGTCTATTGTAGATGTCACTCACTGACTCTGACTCTTCTTTCTTGAAGTTATCATATTGAGAGATGAGATTTGACCTTCTGTCTTTCCGCTCATCTACAGATCCAACAACCATCTGGTTTAGAGAATCCCAGATAGTCTTAGCTGATGTGCACTCTGCCACTTTCTGGAAAATATCATCTGACGTTGTCTGAGCCAGAATGTTCAAGGCCTTAGCATCAATTATCTTGGTCTTCTTTTGAGCATCTATCCACTCAGGATGTGGAACAACATGAGTGCTGGAAGTTACAGTAGATGTAGCCTCTCGAATTGGTGGTCAAGTCAAAATAGAATTGAAAATATCTTCATCAATAGAGTTCATACATAATATAATTCTTGCCTTCCAGATAGCAAACTTGTTCATATTGCAAACTGGAGGACTGGTGCTTGAATAATCCTTATTCTGTGCCATGATATGAAATAGTCAAAATAACTAAGGAAAATAAAATCAGATCTATCAAGGATCTGTTGGTTCAAGTGTTAGCTTGAGAAACCAAAGGAACCTGCTCTGATACTAATTGAGAGATAGGGGATAGATCTGATTACTCTAGAGGGGGGTGTAACAGCCCAAATTTCAATAGGCAAAATGTTGGGTGACACGGCCTGGGATACGGGCGTGTCCCAGGGCATGTCCCGACATCAGATCGTCGAATGAGGAATCGTCGAACGCGGGATCGTCGAACGCCGGATCGTCGAACATGGAAATCGTAGAATGGAAATCGTCGAGTGCTGGCAAATCATCGAACACGCTGTTTGACGATAGCTGGAGAGATTGACGATCACCGGCGAGCTCTACGATCGCTGCTTGATCGTCGAACGCAGATCGTCGAGCGTAGGCTTGTGACACGGGCGTGTCACAGGGCGTGTCAGCGCGGTCGACGAACTCAGCCCGACGAATTGGAGCTGGGGCGTGTCTAGTGCCATGCCTGGGCACACGGCCTGGGACACAGGTGTGTCACAGGCCGTGTGAGTCTCGGGTGATTTTGGGATTTTTTTCAGCCTGACGAATATGGCCACAGACACGGACGTGTCTGAAGGCGTGTCGGGTGACACGGCCCCTAACACAAGCATGGCACATGGGCGTGTCACTGGATTGGATAAGTCGGTTGAGCACCGCTTGAGGCACACGGCCTGGGACACGGGCGTGTCACAGGCCGTGTCAGGAAAAAATTATACTTTTATGGCGAAATCGTGGCCGTCCGTTCTTTCAGCTGGGATCCAATGGCTGAGCTGCCTCCCTGTTTCCTTAAGGCCGTGAATGAGAAGAGAAATCTCATTTCTCATTTGGTCTTCTCTTTCTTCATTTCTAGTGAGAGAAGGGAGAGGAAGAAGGAGGAGGAGGAAAGGGACTGGTCACTGGTGCTGCTGCGGTTTACCGACGAGAGATCCGAGGCCGACGTTGCCGAGGAAAAGCTCTTGTGAGTCGTTCGAGCCAGCTTAGAGCTCATGGCAACAAAGAGGTCTTCAAGGGTAACGAATTTTCTTCCTAGCCATGTGAAGGCTTCCGTTTTGGCATATGTTTGTGATTCCCCCACCAAGAGGTGGCTGATTTGGGAGTCTTTGGGTTGATTCATAGAATCCCCTTTAGATCCGGAAATGGAGTACGGAATAAGCATGCTGTGTGAAGCCCATCTGGATAGGTTGGTCTGGATTGGTGATGTTGCATATACGAACCGGGGAAGACTCCGTGATAAACGTGTAGTTTAGGAGTCGACGGGTTGGACCTGTGAAAGAAAGTAGCAGGAAGTACTGGAGTGGTAGTCCAGAAAAATACCTGTATAATGATTGTGCTTCTTGTGCTATTGGGTCATACCTGCGAAGGAGTAACAGGAAGAACTGGTGTGACTAGGAAAGACCCTTTGTGATGCTTGATGTCATAGGTGGTACCTGTGAAGCGAGTAACAGGAAGTACTGGCATGATAGCCAAGAAAGACCCCTGACATTTGTAATATTTGCGGCATCCACCTGCGAAGAGAGTAGCAGGAAGTACTGGTGTGCCCAGGAAAGACCCGATAATGTTGTGAGAGAATGGGTGTAATAGAAATACCCAGGCTTGAATGCCAGAATAGGATCGGTGAGACCTACCCGCTCCTTTATTTAGCCGCGAGTATGCCGTGCTCGGTGATGGCAAGGCGATTTGAGCAACGGGGGTGGAGGATCCGACCTGCGTTATGTCCGTCCGGCGTGAGAACAGAAGGTGCGGTTTGTTGGAGCGCATAGCAAGAGTCTTAGGCCTACGCGTCGTGATACAATGGGGGGCTACGAGCCAATCCCGGTTCACTAAGACTATAAAACTCTGGCCGCACGCTATGGAGTAAATGCTCAAGAGAGTTGTCGTTGGGTTGCGACCCTCATACGGTGGTGGGCAACTGATTTGTCAGTACACCAAGAATGTGCCCTGAGTGCACGGACCGTTGGGTCGGGTGGCTGACGGTTGTGATGGCATTTTCCGTGAAAGCACATTATATGAGATATATTGTCATGCTTGTGATATGATATGCCTGCAGGGAAGATTACCACTGCCCCGATAAAAAGGGTAGGGTCATTATAATTTGGTCAGCTGCATGCTGACCGTTGCCTCTGTTTGCCACCCTTGGGTGGATTGTCCCTGTACAGGTGCTGGAGAGCCAAACGGGATGCATAAAGGTTGATGTCCCTGCTGTTGCTGCTACTGCTGCTAGCACTTGAAGGCTAATTGGATGACTGTTGTGTTTTCTTTTAGTGTGGCCGGACTGCGCGCCAATGTTTAGGCCACTGTTTGAAAGCCATGTAAGGCCATAAGGCCAACCTTTGTGTTGTTGTAAGACATTCCTATTATATATATACAATGTGGAGTTGTTTTATATGTTGGACATTTAAGTGTGGAGTTCAAGTGTTAGTATAGGGTTCCGCTAGAATGCAATGTGTTAAGGTGCGCTGCGCTACTCTGGTATCATCCCGTACCTTCACCGCCTGTTTTGTGCTATATGCTGTGGGGCCCCGGCCGGACCTTCTAGTATATACCATATGAACGGATGGGGTTGTTACATTTTTGGTATCAGCTGTCTTGGTCTTTCCCTCTTGAAGTCGTGGTCGACTTCTTTTGTGGGGTGGCGAGCACGTGTCTATGCAACCCAAGTTAACACGTTCGAACTTCTGAATGTCCATAATAAGAATGCAAAATTTTGTGTTTGAGGAACCTGCGCGTTCCTATCTTGTTGCTTACTTGTGTACTTTTCCGATGTAGGCGACGAGTGCGATGGCATGGCAGTAGGAACCCCAACACTCGATGGGAAGCATGAAATCAACTGTGGTACCAACAGCTCCTCCATCGATAGAAACGGCTCGACTGATTGCCGATGCAGTTTTTGCAACGCTCAAGGCTTACCATGAGGGACATGTTCAACCCTCTGATCCGGTAATGCATTCCATGCCGGGTAGTGAACTTGAGCAGACGACAAGGGGAAGTGCCTCAACTTCGTCGGTGAACGTGTGTTTGAGCCAAGGAGAGGACACGGTTGAGGACTCTTTTCATGCATTTGTTGGAATGAGACAGCAACCCGAGTTTGTGTTTGAAACTGAGGGGATGAAGATCAATCTGTTTTATGATGGGCTACGTCATGAACTCCGTTTCTTGTTGATGGGTCCTAAGTTTTTGGGATTCCAACCACTGGTGGAGGCAGCTAAACTGTTGGAAATGGACTTGGTGAGAGCCCAGCAGATGTCTGCGACCAGGAAAGTGCGCACTCCAAGGGTTGGGAAGTCTGCTCACCGTAAGAAGCAAAGACTCGAGAAGCGTACGTGTTATGCTTGTGTTCAGGTAGGACACATCTCTCGTGACTGTTGAGATGGTGTTCAGCAGCAAAAGAAGCAATACAAGTGTTATTCGTGTGGTAAAGCAGGACATAAAGCCCGAGATTGCCACGTTGGCTCGTAGAGGGCAAGAAAGAAGAAGGAAATGTCGGCATCATGATGTACATAAATAAATGGGCTCCTCATGTATGGTGGCTTATGCATGTGTTATCTGTACAGTAAGCCGTTTTGGATGATCGGTCTATGATGGTGTTTATATCTTATAACGACAATACATGGATGTGTGGGATCAACGTGTTTGTCTGATAGCCGTGAACATGATAGATTGTTGATGTTTTATGCCATGGGGATATTTGTGCCCAACCTTACCAGGAGTCGTCGATGTCTGGTTGAGCAGGAAATCAGGGCGTCTTATTTGGAGACAGGAAAAGCAGTGGTGGAGTCCTCTGCGTCCCAGGCGCAATCCTACGTGTTACGTGTGCGCGAGAATCATATTGATTGCTTTTGTTTGCATCTTGTGTATGTTGCCCGTGTGTGTTACGTGCACCACAGGCTTTGCGATGATTCAGAACACACAAGCACTGTTTGATACAGATGCTTTGTATTCTTTTCTGTCTAGCGAGTTTCTAGCGCGACTTGGGATACCGAGTCGTGTGAAGACAGATAGCGGCAGAATGGTGTTGCCAAATGACTGTTAGATACTTGCAGATCAAGCTTGCGATGTGGTGGTCTAAAGAGGAAGTCGGGATTTCAGTTGGACTGCATCTGTAATGCCAATATCGGAATTCGACGTGATATTTGGTATGGATTGGCTTGCGGAGTAGCATGCCTTGATTGATGTTGTTGCCTGCACTCTAAGTATTGAAGGCTGTTAGGAAGGGTGCGGAGCGCTACTTCGCTCTGAGTCAGGCTGTTGAGCCAAAGACCAGTGTGCGTAATGTTCCGATTGTGTCGGAATTTGCATATGTGTTTCCCAAGGATCTCCCTGGGCTACCACCCTAGCGAGAGATTGACTTCATGATCGAGTTGGTACCACGTGCAAAACCTGTAACCCGCTCTCCATATCCTGTCGCGCCTAAGGAAATAGCAGAGCTGAAAGTCCAAATGCAAGACTTGATGGAGCAGGGTTATATACGCCCAAGTATGTCTCCTTGGAGCACCATTGTGCTTTTGACAGTGACTTGCGGTTATGTATTGATTACCGCGAACGAAATAAGCTGGCCGAGAAGCATACCTATCCGATTCCGCGGATGGATGAGCTGTTTGATCAACTAGTGGGATCATCCGTCACTCGAAGTTGGACTTGAAATCTGATTATGACCAATTAAGGATCCGGGAAGAAGATATTCCCAAACCCGCATTTAGAACAAGGTACGGGGACTACGAGTTCACGGTCATGCCATTTGGGCTGTGCAATGCGACCTCAATATTGATGGACTTGATGCACCAAATATTCCGCGAGTATCTGGATTCGTTCGTGATCGACATCAGTATTGATGGACTTGGTGATCTCCTGGTGTACTCGAGATCGGAAGCCAATCATGAGAAATATTTGCGGTTGGTGTTGACTACATGGATGCAGAATCAGCTCTATGCCAAGTTCTTGAAGTGCGAGTTTTGGCTATCTTCGGTGGCTTTTCTGGGCCATGTGGTGAGTGCAGGGGCCATAGTTGTGGAGACAGCGAAGATAAGGGTCATAGAAGAGTGGCCAGTGTTGTCTTCAGTGGCCGAGGTCCGAAGTTTCCTTGGACTAGCAGGCTACTACTGAAGAGTTGGTGAAAACTTCTCGTGGATTTCTTTGTCGCTAACCATGTTGACGTAAAAAGAACAGAAGTTCATTTGGTCGCCAGAGTGCGCACGGGCTTTTGAAGAGCTGAAGTTTTGGTGGACCACGACGCCTGTGTTATGATCGCCATGTGGTACAGATGAATTTGTAATCTACAGTGATGCCTCAGGGAGCGGCTTCGGCTGCGTACTTCTGCAAAATGAAATGGTGATTGCTTATGGCTCATGCCAACTGAAAGTGCACGAGCAAAACTATCCCATCCCTAACTTAGAGTTGACGGCGGTGATCTTTGCACGAACGCTGTGGCGACATTATCTGTGTGGTAGGAAGGTGGAGATTTATACAGATCACAAGAGCCTAAAGTACATTTTGGAGAAGAAGGACTTGAATATGCGACAACGAAGGTGGTTGCAGAAGCATGATAAACGTCTCATCCAGGAGCTGGAAGAGTTAAAGCTTTCTTGTATTGACAATAATTCCATTGCCCATGCATGTTTGAACTAGACGGAGGTGCAATGTGACCTTGCGGACCGAATTCGACGGGAAACAGAGTTGAACGAAGATCTCCTACGCTATGAGAAAGCTGGGCCAGAAGGGAAGTTCTCCTGGAATGACGGTCTTTTGTGAAAAGAAGGCCGTTTGTGTATCCCAAATGTCGGTAAATTGAGGGAAGAACTGATGTATGAAGCACATTATACGAAGTACTCAATCCGCCCAGGAAGCACAAAGATGTTCAGAGATATGAAAAGTTTGGTGGCCAGGGCTAAAGAAAGATGTTGCTCGTTATGTGGCCAAATGCCAAACATGTGCGATGGTGAAGGCAGACTTCCACAAGCCGGGTGGTGTTCCTCGGAGCCTCGTAAGTGATCGAGATGGGTGATTCACGTCAAAGGATTGGAAGCTAGTTCACCAGCTGTTGGGCACGAAGTTGACTATCAGTATGGCCTTTCATCCCCAAACGGATGGACAAACTGAACGGACCAACAACACTATGGAGGACATGCTCAGGATATGCGCCCTAGACTTCAGAAAGAGATGGGAAGATCATCTCTTTATATGGAAGGAAGTGCCATACTCCCTTGGCTTGGGTAGAAGCGGGCGAAGCTAGAGTTTATAATTGGAATGAAGTCGATGAAGCAAACTCAACCATTCATGCTATTCACGAGAGGCTACTTATAGCCCAAGATCGTCAAGCGAAGTACTACAACGCCAAGCACCGGAACATAGAGGTCACGGTAGGCGATTGGATCTACTTGAAGATCAAACCCTTCAAAGGTGTATCCTGGATTCGACGTTTGAAAAAGTTGATTCCAAGATATTTGTGTCCAGTTGAAATGGTTGAGCGAATCGGAGAGGCTGCGTATCGACTAGCTCTTTCGGCAGGCTTGGGTGGACTACATGATGTGTTTCACATCTCGATGCTTCAAAAGGCCGTGAAAGCTCCAGCTCAAGTGATCACGGGTGATCGTATGCCAGTGTAGTATGGGCTAACAACGAGGGTTAGACCCATTCAGATCAAGGATCGAGCCGAGAAATAGTTGTGAAATAAGACGATCAGAATGGTTAAAGTCCGATAGGACAATTGCAGCCGTGAGGAGCTTACATGGGAGCGAGAGCAGACCATTCCAGCGGAGTTTCCCGAGCTATTTTAGTTGTAAATGCATAGTGAAAAGTTGATTGTAACATACACGTTCATGTTATATCCTTTTGATTGCTAGTTGCCAACCTTTATACCAATTTCGAGGACGAAATTTCTTGTAGAAGGGGAGGGTTGTAACAGCCCAAATTTCAGCAGGCAAAATATTGTGTGACACTGCCAGGGACACGGGCGTGTCCCAGGGAGTGTCCCGGCGTCAGATCGGCAAACGCGGAATCGTCGAATGCGGGATCGTCGAACGCCGGATCATCGAAGATGGAAATCATCGAATGGAAATCGTCAAGCGCTGGCAAATCGTCGGACGCGCTGTTTGACGATCACTGGAGAGATCGACGATCGCTGGCGAGCTCGACGATCGCTTCTTGATCATCGAACGCAAATTGATGAATTGTAAATATACGTATTTTTATGCACATTAATTTAGTCGTTTTCATTTATTTTCGTCGTTTTTACCTATTTTTGTTCAATAAAATGCTCCTATTCTTGTAAATTTACTACTAACTTGTTTTATTTTATTTTTCAGAAAAATTCCAAAATCTGCAAAAATTGGGCAGTACATTCCCGTGTCATTTGGGTCACGCCCGTGAGCAGGGCGTGACAGCTCTAATTCCGTGAAGTTGCAAATTTCTGAAGAAAGACGCTTGACACGCCTGGTGTCACGCCCGTGTCACCCGACACGGGGCGTGACCCAAGCCCGTGTCCACTCCACTCGACACTTTCCGCTCGACGATTGTCGAGTGTCGACACCAACCGTCACGCCCAGCGTCACGCCCGTGACCTGGAGCGTGACTCAATCTCAGCTCGACGATTTCAACTCGACACTTTCCGCTCGACATTCGTCGAGTGTCGACACCAACCTACACGCCCAGAGTCACGCCCGTGACCTAGGGCGTGACCTTTCCGACAAGATGATGCTGAAGACTTTTGACGCAACCCGCACTGGTTCTACCTCCCCGACACGCCCAGAGTCACGCCCGTGACCGGGGGCGTGACATCCTCGAACTTAGCCCGAAGTCAACTTTCATGTCCAATCGACGGCCGCCTTCATGAATAGTACTGACACGCCCCCCCCCCCCCCCCCCTACATGCCCGTGACGGAGGGCGTGTACTTAGAATTTTTTGCCTATAAATTGCCCATTTCTGTAAGGTCCAAGGGTTCAGATTTTTGGGCCATTTTATTGTCTTTTTGTGGGCTGCATCCGTGGATTCTAGTGCTATGTAAGGAGATTTCTCCCTCCTTTATTTCATGTTTTGTTTTGCTTTGTCTTTTAGCTTTGTAATAGCTTGATAATTTTAATAAAAATGTTAGATTTTCTCTCTCTTCATAGCATGAAAATTCATTTGGATGGCTTACTTCTTTCCCTTTTTATCCTTGGTTTCATCTTTGTTCTTCATTTATGAAAAGTGTGTCTGTGTGTATGAGTGTAACATGTTTAATATTCATGTTTTTAATTTGTCTTCATGATAGGTTTTGTAGTAGATTTCATTTCCAAGCATGGTATGATATGGTTATCTTATCTTCAACATGTTCTTCTTTAATGTTTTATTTGTTTATTATTTCATACTTATGAATTTGTAAAAGAGATTTGAAAGTGAATTTTATTTTCTTTTCTTAGGTTTTTTGTAGGATTGTAAAACCTTTTTTTGTTCTTTTCATTTTCTTTTTCACTTTTTTATCACTTTCATGAAAACATAAGAATGAAAATCTTGTAATTTTAATTTTCCAAAACTTTTGGTTTTTAACTTGTTTTGAAAAACTTTTGTCTTCTAAAAATTGTAATTTCTTCTTTTTATTTGTTTTTGGCAAAACCTTAGCTTGAAAAAGTAAAAGTTTTAATTTTTAAGTAACTTTCATTTGCTTTTAATTTGTGTGTGTGAGTGTATGAGAATAATGTTTTGATGCTTTGTTCAAATTTTGTAGAGTGTGTGAGTGTAGGTGTTAAATTTCAATGCTTTCTTTTAATGCTTTGTTCAAATTATGTAGAGTGTGTGAGTGTAGGTGTTAATTTTAATGCTTTCTTGAAATTCTTATGGAGTGTGTGTGTTTGTGTGCATTTATTTTCGCCTACTCGTTAAGAGTTAAATGACACATCGTTTTCATTTTCAGTCCTACTCGTTTGAGTAGGACTTGTTATTTTCTTTCCTAATTTTTCCGCCTACTCACTTGAGTTAAATGGACGGACTTTATTTCCCGCCTACTCGTTCGAGTAGGACTTGTTATTTTCTTTCTTTATTTTTCCGCCTACTCACTTGAGTTAAATGGACGGATCTTTATCTCCCTGTAAATATTTGAGGAAGCCCTGTAATCGCATTTATTTTCTCCTACTCATTTGAGTAGGTCTCGCTTTCATTTCAGTCCTACTCGTTTGAGTAGGACTTGCAATTTTCAGCTTTTATTTACCGCCCCCACTCGTTTGAGTGGGACATGCAATTTTCAATATGCAAATTTCTTTTATGTGTAACTTAGTTTCTGTTAATTTATAATTTGGAGTGTACGTGAGTTCTTGCTCTAGATAATCTTTCAGCTTTCTAAATGTTTGTTATTTGTTTTTATGTCCTCTTCTTATAATCTTTTAGCGTTTAATTTCGAACTTGCGCCTCACTAAATTATAAAGTCGTCCCCATACCGATGTGTGGCTAATCGCTATTAGCCTCGGCATCGAAGAGCATTGGGACATTTAAAATGATTTGTAATAATTGAAGCTCTTTATTTTCATTTTAATTTAAGGACTTAAGGTTTACCCCGGGTTTACGACGCGTAGGACCACATATCGATGTGTGGGCCCTATTTCCGTAGTGCATATGCTAGCTAGCCGAGAGGCCGTGCATATGGACCGATCACCCCTGGGTAAATAGAGTTGCTTGCATACTCTCGAGGGAGGACAAGCGTAATTCTACCGGATTGGGTTCCCCACCCAATAGCGGGGTTCTTAGCATAAAGCGGGCGTTAAGAGGAATCCTTCGTCGGACTAACGTTCGGTCGAATAGTCTTAACGTTCAGGTGAGCGATATCCCTATAGCTAGGTGAGCTCACATTTGTGGAACCTCCACGACCAAGTTGCCTTTTATTAATTTGAAAACTAAGTCCTATAATATTTAAAAATTATTTTAGTCTTAATCCGATTCGATGCCGAGCGTTAACCATTCATCGAATATTTTCTAAAAACTTTTTTTTTCGCTCCTTTACTTTTTCCGTCGTTACTTTACTAAAAAATCCACCTTACTTTCAGTAAAATAATAGTCCTCCCGGAGGAGTAAGAATAGTCAACACGACCCCGAGAACAATACGACCTCGGTATTCCCCCAAATATCGAGTACTACTTGCGATAGGTGCACTTGCCTCCTGTAGCACGCCCGCGGCGATCGACTCACCGAACCAACCACAGTAAGAGTTTGTTCGCGGGCGCATCAAGTTTTTGGCGCCGTTGCCGGGGAATCTCTTTTCGAGTTGCTATTTCGAATTCCGGAGTCTATTACTTTTACTTATTTTCTATAAACAAAAAAAAACTAAACTTTATTTTAAAACAAAAAAAAAGTTTATTTTGTTTTATTTTTGTTTGGGTGTATGACCCGTGGACAACCCTCCGAGTCTGAAGATTTTGACTTCGACCCTGAGATCGAACGCTCTCTTGCGCGTATTCGATCTCAACGCCGAAATCCTTCTTTAGATCCCGAGGAATCTATCGGAGAACCTACTGTTGTACTTATGGTCGCGCCTAACCCTGCCCCGGCGGTCGAGCGTACTATGTCTTATTACGCCCGGCCTAACCTGGATGATTCTGGATCGAGTATTGTTCGCCCTGCGGTGGCAAATAATAATTTCGAAATAAAGTCGAGTGTCATTCAAATGGTCCAAAACGCCGTGCAGTTCGATGGAATGCCGGATGAGGACCCGAATGTCCACTTGTCCAATTTCTTGGAGATATGCGACACCTTCAAGATTAATGGCGTCACTGATGACGCCATTTGCTTGCGTTTATTTCCTTTTTCCCTTAAGTCCAAAGCCAAGGCGTGGTTGAATGCCCTCCCGCGAGGATGTATCACCACGTGGGCTGAGTTGACGAAACGGTTCCTAACGAAGTACTTTCCGCCCGCAAAAACTGCAAAGTTGCGGGCGGACATTTCTTCGTTTGTGCAAAATGATCCTGAGTCTCTATACGAGACTTGGGAACAGTTTAAGGAATTCCTCCGCCGGTGCCCGCACCACGCGCCGCCAACGTGGTTGCAAGTTCAAATTTTTTATAATGGGCTGAATTTTCAGACGCGTCAAATGATTGACGCGGCTGCCGGGGGTACTCTAAACAACAAAACCCCAGAGGCCGCCTAGGCTTTATTCGAAGAGATGGCTATGAACGCCTATCAATGGAACGTCCCGCGGGGACGCCCAAAGCCGGTGGCTGGTCTTTTTGAAGTGGATGCCACTGCTCTCTTGACCCTTCAAGTTGAAAGGTTAACAAAGCAGGTGGCGGAGATGTCTGCTGCCTCCTCCACTCTGCCTTGTTTTTTTCCCCTAACGTCTGCGTAGCTGAAGAGTTCGTGGACTTTATGGGAAATTCGGGTCGTCCTCCCTTCAACCCCAACAATAACCCTTATAGTAATAACTATAATCCGGGTTGGAGGAATCACCCCAACTTCTCTTGGAGCAACCCGAATAATGCTCAGTGTCCCCCTATTTCTTATGCGCCCGGATTTCTGCCGCCTCCTCCTCTTCCGAAACCCTCCCCGATGGAGGAAAATTTTTCGAAGTATATTGCGTCCAACGAGTCAAATATCCGGAACATCACCGGATCGCTAAAAACTCTCGAACAACAGGTTGGACAGCTGGCGAGGATGATGTCCGAGCGCGTGCTCGGGGCACTGCTGGGAAACACGGAGCCCAATCCGCAGGAGAACGCCAACGCTATAACCCTCCGTAGCGGAAAGGAGGTGGTCGATCCAAAACGGACCGACCCTCAGGTACATATTTCACCTCCGACCCATCTTCCCCTTTCTTCGCTTACGCCGTCTTTACCAATTATAAAAGAAAAAATTATTTTAAACAAGGCCCTTCCATATCCGCATAAGTTAGATAACGAGCGTTAGGACGCGCAATATGCAAAATTTATTTTATTATTAAAACAAATTCACATTAATGTTCCTTTTTGCGAGGCTATCTCGCAAATGCCCAAATATGCGAAATTTTTAAAAGAACTACTTTCTAATAAACGTAAATTAGAGGATATTTCGCATGTATCTCTCAACGCTGTCTGCTCGGCGGCCCTTACTAATAAATTGCCCACAAAACAAAACGACCCGGGACGGTTTTCTATCTCGTGCCTTTTTGGCAATATATTAGTAAAGTACGCCTTAGCTGATTTAGGGGCTAGCATTAATCTGATGCCGTTCTCGCTCTTTTCGCGTTTAGGTTTGGGTACTCCTAGTCCTACGAATATGCGCATCCAATTAGCGGATCGCTCAGTTAAGTTCCCTATCGGGGTTGTGGAGGACGTCCTTGTCCGAGTCGACAAGTTTACCTTCCCGGTAGACTTCGTCATCTTAGATATCGAGGAGGATGCTGAGGTACCAATAATACTCGGTCGCCCTTTTCTCGCCACCTACCGCGCACTAATAGATGTTAGTAATGGTAGTCTTCTCCTCCGAGTAGGCGATGATCAGGTTACTTTCTCTATTAATCCCTCGATGGACAATTTGTCATCGAGCGACGATTTCTGCTACTCTTTAGATATCTTTTTTGGAGATCGTTCTTCTCCCGTTTCCGAGTCCGTATTTTTAAACGACGATATTTATGCGCTCGAAAATTTTAAATGCGATGAGGATACTTCTTTAGACTTGCCTTTCGAACCAATTAGTAAGAAAGACATAGGAATTAAAACCTCCCTAGAAGAACCGCCCATCCTAGACCTCAAACCCTTACCCGCATCGCTCAAATACGCTTTTTTGGGAAAAGGCGATACGCTTCCCGTTATCATTTCTTCGGACTTGAGTGATTCGGAGACTTCCGATTTATTGGAAGTTTTATTTAAACATCGCCACGCAATTGCGTGGCAAATCTCTGACTTAAAGGGGATTAGCCCCTCCTTTTGCACCCATAAGATTTTTCTTAACGATAATTGCCGCAAAACGATTCAGCCGCAGCGTCGTCTCAACCCAAACATGAAAGACGTCGTTAAAGCCGAAATTATTAAGTTATTAGATGCGGGGATTATCTACCCTATTTCGGACAGTGCCTGGGTTAGTCCCGTGCATGTCGTGCCCAAGAAGGGCGGTCTTACCGTAGTGGCGAATGAGCATAACGAGCTCGTCCCAACTCGTACTGTTACGGGTTGGCGAGTTTGCATCGATTATAGGAAACTTAATGATGCCACCCGCAAGGACCATTTCCCTCTGCCATTTCTGGACCAGATTTTAGAGCGTTTATCCGGTCATCCATATTATTGTTTTCTTGATGGTTTATCGGGGTTTTTCCAAATCCCCATTTCCCCCAATGATCAAGAGAAAACAACTTTTACTTGCCCGTTTGGCACCTTCGCATATCGAAGAATGCCATTTGGACTCTGCAATGCGCCAGCTACATTCCAAAGATGTATGCTAGCGATCTTTGGCGAGCTAGTAGAAGACATTATGGAAGTCTTTATGGATGACTTTTCTGTTTTCGGACGCTCTTTTCCCGATTGCCTTCACAATTTAGATCGTGTCCTTCAACGGTGCGAGGACACAAGTCTTGTTTTAAATTGGGAAAAATACAACTTTATGGTTCGAGGAGGTTTGGTCCTCGGCCATATGATTTCGTCTAAGGGGATAGAGGTGGATAAGGTCAAGATAGAAATTATATAAAAACTTCCGCATCCAACAAACGTAAAATCTATTAGGAGTTTCTTAGGCTATGCGGGCTTTTATCGACGCTTCATTCAAGACTTTTCAAAAATAACAAAGCCGCTTACTCACCTCTTGGAAAAGGAATCACGTTTCATCTTTAGTAGCGAATGCGAGTCCGCCTTTAATTTAATAAAACAAAAACTTATCACTTCACCAATTTTAGTGGCCCCTAATTGGTCCCTTCCGTTCGAAATTATGTGCGACGCTAGTGATATTGCCTTAGGTGCCGTTCTTGGCCAACACGTAGAAAAACATTTTCATCCTATTTATTATGCTAGCAAGACGCTCACTTCCGCACAAGTAAATTACACGACAACGGAAAAGGAACTCTTAGCCGTCGTTTTCGCTTTTGATAAGTTTCGCTCGTATATAACGCTATCTAAAGTTAACGTTTTTACCGATCACTCCGCGCTTAAATATTTATTAGCTAAAAATGATGCGAAGCCCCTCCTTCTTCGATGGATTCTCCTCCTACAAGAGTTTGATTTGGAGATCCGAGATAAGCGGGGAGCGGAAAATCTAGCGGCAGACCACCTCTCCCGTTTAGAAAATCCGGGTGCGGAAGCGCTCGTCGAATCTGAAATAAATGACAGATTCCCCGAGGAACACCTTCTTGCCATTAATAAATCTTCGTCATCTTCGCCTTGGTTCGCAGATTTTGCAAATTTCTTAGTAGCGCGGGTGCTTCCAAAAGATTTTTCAAGTCATCAAAAGAAGAAATTCTTTTCTGACTTGAAAAATTTCTTTTGGGAGGACCCATTTCTTTTTCGTATCTGCGCGGACCAAGCGGTCCAAAGATGCGTTGCGGGTGTGGAGTGCTTGCAAATTCTTTAGCACTGCCACGAGGGTCCAGCCAGTGGGCATTATCAAGCCAACCGGACCGCTCGGAAGGCGCTAGAGGCGGGCTACTTTTGGCCCTCTCTCTTCAAAGACGCGCATTTTTTGGTGCGCGCATGCGTAGCTGTCAGCGGTCTAGTAACATCTCTCGTCGCGACGAGATGCCCCAAAACATGTTTTTAGAGTGCGAAGTCTTCGATTTGTGGGGCATAGATTTTGTTGGCCCCATACCTCCATCTTTCAAAAATATGTATATTTTAGTGGCGGTGGACTACGTATCGAGGTGGGCGGAAGCGCAAGCTCTCCCCACCAACGATGCGCGAGTCGTCGTTACATTTCTTAAAAAACTATTTTCTCGCTTCGGCACGCCTCGCGCAATTGTTAGTGATAGGGGAACGCATTTCTGTAACGCTCTTATGGCTAAGACGTTAGCTAAATACGGAGTCACGCACAAGCTTGCCACCCCCTACCACCCGCAAACAAGTGGCCAAGTTGAGGTAGTAAATCGAGAGATTAAGCGAATTTTAGAAAAAACAGTTTCACTCAATAGGAAAGATTGGTCCGTTAAACTCGACGACGCGTTGTGGGCGTATCGGACGGCATACAAAACCGCAATTGGTTGTACGCCGTTCTGGTTAGTCTACGGCAAAGCGTGCCATTTACCCGTAGAATTAGAGCATCACGCTCTTTGGGCTTTAAAACTCTTAAACCTCGAATCCAACTTAGCCGCTCAGAATAGAAAACTGCAACTAAACGAGCTCGATGAATGGCATGCAAAAGCTTACGAGAGCAATAAATTCTATAAGGAGCGCTCTAAGTTATATCACGATCGAAAAATCAAGTCCCAAAAATTATTTTCTTCGGGCGATCTTGTCCTTTACAATTCACGTCTTAGGCTTTTTCCGGATAAACTAAAATCTAGATGGTCCGGTCCCTTCCTAGTTGAAGACGTTTTTCCATATGGAACCGTACTCGTCTCACACACAGAAAAAGGTTCGTTTAAGGTAAACGGTCATCGGTTAAAGTCTTATATAGCAGGCGACCCAGTGATCGGTTTTAGCGAAACCATAACTTTCCTCCACATTATAAACCCGCCAAAATAGTCAAGCTACACGACTATAAACAAAGCGCTCCTGGGAGGCACCCCTCGCTTATCTTTTTCGCCCTTTCCTTATTATCTTTGCTGCTTTTTCTAATAAACGCAGGGTTTCTGATCGGCCTCCCCCTCCGCGTTTCAGGGAAGCTTCTACCCCCCCCCCCCCTCTTTTTATATATTGTATATATTGTCTTCCCTCTTGTTCCACATACTTACGTTACAACATTGGGGACAATGTTGGACTTAAGTATGGGGGTATTTTCGTGCTTTACTTTCTGCACTTCAATTTTTTCTGCATTTCAAAAATACAAAAAAATACATATAACAACAAAACAAAAACAAAAAAACAAAAAAAAGCATCTTAAAATGAAAAAAAAAATTAAATGAAAAATCAAAAAAAATATTTTGTTCTCTTTCTTTCTTTTTTCCAAAAACTCAAAAAAAAAAAAAAACAAAAAAAATATAACAAAACAAAAAAAAATAGATTTAGTTTCACTTTGTAAATAATTTTTTGTACATACTCTTTTCTCTCTCCCCCTTCCTCATTCTTGTAAAAACCTCTCTTTTTCTCCCATATTTTTGTACATAGAATGAAAATTCTCTTAAAAAAATACAAAAAAGATAATAGTTCAAAAAAAAAATTTCAAAAAAAATTAAGTAAAATAAAACAAAAATACAAAAAAAGAGATAATAAATTAAAAAAAACAACGATGATAAAAACTATAAAAATAAAAAAAAATGTTTTGAAACAAATAAATCAAATATTCCATCCTTAGCTTTTCTGCTATCCAAAAATTCCGTTTTGAGTTTATTTATATGTGAATTTGATTAATTTTTTGTTCACTACCCGTTTGTTAATTATTGATTGAAAAATTTAAATACCCGGGGTTAAGTTTTAAAGAATTCATTATAGTTTGTTAAAATAGCGAACTCGTTTTAGGCACTACTTCTAATTTTTCATTAATAGGAGCACGTATATTATGTTAGGAAATAACGACTATAGAATTCAATTATACTTACTTTTAGCTTTCTGAAACATTGGAACGTACAAATTATTAAGGTTGCTCTCAAATATTTTTAGGATTAAAAATCTAGTTTTCCTTTCTCCCCTAACCTTATCATGACCAACTTGGCATGATAAAATTTTCTATCCTTAAAAGATCCTATGTCAATGGGAATAAGATTTCGTTCCGTAAACATAGGCACCCAATAATTTTAAAAGATTATATATGGAGTAAGAGGAAAAAATTCATTACTCCTACAAATATACATTGGGTTAATTTTATTCTTATGAAGTTGAAAAACAAAAATCATATTAGGAAAATAAGATTTCGTTTTCCTAATAATTCAAAAGAAAAAATGGAGGTTCGAGAAAAAATTACCTCACCTCAAAAATCAAAACCCTCTTCATAAACCCACTACCCCGTTAGCCAATTACACGATTTTAGAATTAATTCAAAAATCTTTTTGAGAGCATAATTAGTAAATTGTATTATTTCCAGTAGCACTCGTATAAGCTAGAGTTCTTATAATTCCAAACTATTTTCGTTAATCTAACCATTACAAATGTTGTCTTCTATTTGATTACATCAAGAAGTCTTTTGGCCAAAACTGTTGCACTATTTAAATCATCTACATAATTTTAGGACTTAACTCTTACACCCCGTATATTTATTTCGATCTCTCTAATAATTGATTAAGCGGTAGCTAAACTTAGAGTTTTTTTTATTCCTTATAGATTCACCTCAAACTTTTGCTCTGGAATAGCAAAAGCCTAAGTATGGGGGTATTTGATGAATTGTAAATATATGTATTTTTATGCACATTAATTTAGTCGTTTTCATTTATTTTCGTCGTTTTTACCTATTTTTGTTCAATAAAATGTTCCTATTCTTGTAAATTTACTACTAACTTGTTTTATTTTATTTTTTAGAAAAATTCCAAAATCTGCAAAAATTGGGCAGTACACGCCCGTGTCATTTGGGTCACGCCCGTGACCAGGGCGTGACAGCTCTAATTCCGTGAAGTTGCAAATTTCTGAAGAAAGACACTTGACACGCCTGGTGTCACGCCCGTATCACCCGACACGGGGCGTGACCCAAGCCCGTGTCCACTCCACTCGACACTTTCCGCTCGATGATTGTCGAGTGTCGACACCAACCGTCACGCCCAGCGTCACGCCCGTGACCTGGGGCGTGACTCAATCTCAGCTCGACGATTTCAACTCGACACTTTCCGCTCGACATTCGTCGAGTGTCGACACCAACCTACATGCCCAGAGTCACGCCCGTGACCTAGGGCGTGACCTTTCCGACAAGATGCTGCCGAAGACTTTTGACGCAACCCGCACTGGTTCTACCTCCCCGACACGCCCAGAGTCACGCCCGTGGCCGGGGGCGTGACATCCTCGAACTTAGCCCGAAGTCAACTTTCCTGTCCAATCGACGGCCGCCTTCATGAATAGTACTGACACCCCCCCCCCCTACACGCCCGTGACGGAGGGCGTGTACTTAGAATATTTTGCCTATAAATTGCCCATTTCTGTAAGGTCCAAGGGTTTAGATTTTTGGGCCATTTTAGTGTCTTTTTGTGGGCTGCATCCGTGGATTCTAGTGCTATGTAAGGAGATTTCTCCCTCTTTTATTTCATGTTTTGTTTTGCTTTGTCTTTTAGCTTTGTAATAGCTTGATAATTTTAATAAAAATGTTAGATTTTCTCTCTCTTCATAGCATGAAAATTCATTTGGATGGCTTACTTCTTTCCCTTTTTATCCTTGGTTTCATCTTTGTTCTTCATTTATGAAAAGTGTGTGTGTGTGTATGAGTGTAACATGTTTAATATTCATGTTTTTAATTTGTCTTCATGATAGGTTTTGTAGTAGATTTCATTTCCAAGCATGGTATGATATGGTTATCTCATCTTCAACATGTTCTTCTTTAATGTTTTATTTGTTTATTATTTCATACTTATGTATTTGTAAAAGAGATTTGAAAGTGAATTTTATTTTCTTTTCTTAGGTTTTTTGTAGGATTGTAAAACCTCTTTTTGTTCTTTTCATTTTCTTTTTCACTTTTTTATCACTTTCATGAAAACATAAGAATGAAAATCTTGTAATTTTAATTTTCCAAAAACTTTGGTTTTTAACTTGTTTTGAAAAACTTTTGTCTTCTAAAAATTGTAATTTCTTCTTTTTATTTGTTTTTGGCAAAACCTTAGCTTGAAAAAGTAAAAGTTTTAATTTTTAAGTAACTTTCATTTGCTTTTAATTTGTGTGTGTGAGTGTATGAGAATAATGTTTTGATGCTTTGTTCAAATTTTGTAGAGTGTGTGAGTGTAGGTGTTAAATTTCAATGCTTTTTTTTAATGCTTTGTTCAAATTATGTAGAGTGTGTGAGTGTAGGTGTTAATTTTAATGCTTTCTTGAAATTCTTATGGAGTGTGTGTGTTTGTGTGCATTTATTTTCGCCTACTCGTTAAGAGTTAAATGGCGCATCGTTTTCATTTTCAGTCCTACTCGTTTGAGTAGGACTTGTTATTTTCTTTCCTAATTTTTCCGCCTACTCACTTGAGTTAAATGGACGTACTTTATTTCCCGCCTACTCGTTCGAGTAGGACTTGTTATTTTCTTTCTTTATTTTTCCGCCTACTCACTTGAGTTAAATGGACGGATCTTTATCTCCCTGTAAATATTTGAGGAAGCCCTGTAATCGCATTTATTTTCTCCTACTCATTTGAGTAGGTCTCGCTTTCATTTCAGTCCTACTCGTTTGAGTAGGACTTGCAATTTTCAGCTTTTATTTACCGCCCCCACTCGTTTGAGTGGGACATGCAATTTTAAATATGCAAATTTCTTTTATGTGTAACTTAGTTTCTGTTAATTTATAATTTGGAGTGTACGTGAGTTCTTGCTCTAGCTAATCTTTCAGCTTTCTAAATGTTTGTTATTTGTTTTTATGTCCTCTTCTTATAATCTTTTAGCGTTTAATTTCGAACTTGTGCCTCACTAAATTATAAAGTCGTCCCCATACCGATGTGTGGCTAATCGCTATTAGCCTCGGCATCGAAGAGCATTGGGACATTTAAAATGATTTGTAATAATTGAAGCTCTTTATTTTCATTTTAATTTAAGGACTTAAGGTTTACCCCGGGTTTACGATGCGTAGGACCACATATCGATGTGTGGGCCCTATTTCTGTAGTCCATATGCTAGCTAGCCGAGAGGCCGTGCATATGGACCGATCACCCCTGGGTAAATAGAGTTGCGTGCATACCCTCGAGAGAGGACAAGCATAATTCTACCGGATTGGGTTCCCCACCCAATATCGGGGTTCTTAGCGTAAAGCGGGCGTTAAGAGGAATCCTTCGTCGGACTAACGTTCGGTCGAATTGTCTTAATGTTCAGGTGAGCGATATCCCTATAGCTAGGTGAGCTCACATTTGTGGAACCTCCACGGCCAAGTTGCCTTTTATTAATTTGAAAACTAAGTCCTATAATTATTAAAAATTATTTTAGTCTTAATCTGATTCGATGCCGAGCATTAACCCTTCATCGAATATTTTCTAAAAACTTTTTTTTCGCTCCTTTACTTTTTCCGTCGTTACTTTACTAAAAAATCCACCTTAGTTTCAGTAAAATAATCGTCCTCCCGGAGGAGTAAGAATAGTCAACACGACCCCGAGAACAATACGACCTCGGTATTCCCCCGAATATCGAGTACTACTTGCGATAGGTGCACTTGCCTCCTATAGCACGCCCGCGGCGATCGACTCATCGAACCAACCACAGTAAGAGTCTGTTCGCGGCGCATCACAGATCGTCGAGCTCAGGCCTGTGACACGGGCGTGTCATTGGGCGTGTCAGCGCGGTCGACGAACTCAGCCCGACGAATTGGAGCTGGGGCGTGTCTAGTGCCGTGTCTGGGCACACGGCCTGGGACACGGGCGTGTCACAGGCCGTGTGAGTCTCGGGTGATTTTGGGATTTTTTCAGCCTGACGAATACGGCCACAGACACGGACGTGTCTGAAGGCGTGTCGGGTGACACGGCCCCTGACACGGGCGTGGCACATGGGCGTGTCACTAGATTGGATAAGTCGGTTGAGCACCGCTTAAGGCACACGGCCTGGGACACGGGCGTGTCACAAGCCATGTCAGGCAAAAATTGTACTTTTGTGGCAAAATCGTGGTCGTCCGTTCTTTCAGCTGGGATCCAATGGCTGAGCTGCCTCCCTATTTCCTTAAGGCCGTGAATGATAAGAGAAATCTCATTTCTCATTTGGTCTTCTCTTTCTTCATTTCTAGTGAGAGAAAGGGAGAGGAAGAAGGAGGAGGGGGAAATGGGTTGGTCACTGGTGCTGTTGCGGTTTACCGACCAGAGATCCGAGGCCGACGTTGCGGAGGAAAAGCTCTTGTGAGTCGTTCGAGCCAGCTTAGAGCTCATGGCACCAAAGAGGTCTTCAAGGGTAACGAATTTTCTTCCTAGCCATGTGAAGGCTTCCTTTTTGGCATATGTTTGTGAGTCCCCCAGCAAGAGGTGACTGATTTTGGGAGTCTTTGGGTTGATTCATGGAATCCCCTTCAGATCCGAAAATGGTGTACGGAATAGGCATGCTGTCTGAAGCCCATCTGGACAGGTTGGTCTGGATTGGTGATGTTGCATATACGAACCGGGGAAGACTCCGTGATAAACGTGTAGTTTAGGAGTCGACGGGTTGGACCTGTGAAAGAAAGTAGCAGGAAGTACTGGAGTGGTAGTCCAGGAAAATACCCGTATAATGATTGTGCTGCTTGTGTTATTGGGTCGTACCTGCGAAGGAGTGACAGGAAGTACTGGTGTGACCAGGAAAGGCCTTTGTGATGCTTGATATCATAGGTGGTACCTGTGAAGCGAGTAACATGAAGTACTAGCATGATAGCCAGGAAAGAGCCCTGACATTTGTAATATTTGCGGAGTCCACCTGCGAAGAGAGTAGCAGGAAGTACTGGTGTGCCCAGGAAAGACTCGCTAATTTTGTGAGAGAATGGGTGTAATAGAAATACCCAGGCTTGAATGCCAGAACAGGATCTATGAGACCTACCCGCGCCTTTATTTAGCCGCGAGTACACCGTGCTCGGTGATGGCAAGGCGATTTGAGCAACGTGGGGTGGAGGATCCGACCTGCATTATGTCCGTCCGACGTGAGACCAGAAGGTGCGGTCTGTTGCAGCGCATAGCAAGAGTCTTAGGTCTACGCGTCGTGATACAATGGGGGACTACGGGCCAATCCCGGTTCACTAAGACTATAAAACTCCAGCTGCATGCCATGGAGTAAATGCTCAAGAGAGTTGTCGTTGGGTTGCGACCCTCATACGGTGGTGGGCAACTAATTTGCCAGTACACCAAGAATGTGCCCTGATTACACAGACTGTTGGGCCGGGTGGCTGACGGTTGTGATGGCATGTGTGCGTGAAAGCACATTATATGAGATATATTGCCATGCTTGTGATATGATATGCCTGCAGGGAAGATTATTGCTGCCCCGAGAAAAGGGGTAGGGTCGTTATAATTTGGTCAGCTGCATGCTGACCGTTGCCTCTGTTTGCCGCCCTTAGGTGGATTGTCCCTGTACAGGTGCTGGAGAGACAAGTGGGACGCATAAAGGTTGATGTCCCTGCTGTTTCTGCTGCTGCTGCTAGCCCTTAAAGGCTAATTGGATCACTGTTGTGTTTTCTTTTAGTGTGGCCGGCCTGTGCGCCAATGTTTAGGCCACTGTTTGAAAGCCATGTAAGGCCATAAGACCAACATTCGTGTTGTTGTAAGACATTCCTATTATATATATATACAATGTGGAGTTGTTTTATATGTTGGACATTCAAGTGTGGACTTCAAGTGTTAGTATAGGCTTCCGCTAGAATGCAATGTGTTAAGGTGCGCTGCGCTACTCTGGTATCATCTCGTACCTTCACCGCCTGTTTTGTGCTATATGTTGTGGGGCCTCGGCCGGACCTTCTAGTGTATACCATATGAACGGATGGGGTTATTACATGGAGGGTGAATAAAGTAGATTAAAACTTTTTGGCTATAAAAATTATTTATTAGAGAGATAAGTGATAATACTAGTACTTATAAAAGGAAATGGAAACTAAGCTAAACTACACTATCACAACACAGCAAAATAAATAGAAAATGAACAACCAGTCAACACGAGAATTTTATAGTGGTTCCCCAAACTGGGTATATCCACTCTTCTACCACCCTGGTAGGAATCCACTATCAGGTTTTTGATCAGGTGACTGCCACCACAAGATCTATTTTGAGGGAGATCTCACAACACTTTAGGCTTTTGATCAGGTGCCAAAAAAACAACAATAAACTTTTGAAGGGAGTTAATAAATCCTTTGTACAGGAGGTTGAGAGAGTTGATGGTGTATTTTCTTTTCTCTATTCAACAGAGAAGACTTAGCGGATTGTTATTGTCAAAACTCCTTCTGAAATGTTGAGATATTCAGAAAGCCTGGAGCCTTGCTCAGGGTGTAGGTCTTCATCCTTGTCTTGTTGAAATCCAGGAACTTATAGACATATCTAGAGTTGTTGTCCTTGAGGATTCTTGGAGTAGATGTTGAAGAAGACTCTTGATATAAGACTAATGTTCTTCTTCAGTCTTCTGAAAGATCAAGGGGAAAACAGAAAGTTTTCAACATAGAGAAGAAGCAGATGTTCTTCAGTATATTCTGTATCTCTTCTCTGTATCATTTCTTGTGTTCTGTATTCTGTGTATATCACTGTATATCTTTTCTTCTTACTTGCTTGTATCACACCTCTATTATTATATTGTCTGAAAGAAAATTCTCTTATATATTCTGTTGTCGAATTCTACTCTTGAATTTTGAATTCCAAGCATTAATTACTGACTAATTCTGGAGAATGAAACGGCTGGAATATAATCTTTAATTAGTTTCCCCAACTGTCCCAGTAAAATAAGCAGGTAATTAAATTTAATGAAATCCATAATTAATGCTGCCAAGGACGACTACATTCTTGAGAATATAACCATTAATTTCTCGGAGAATTACTGCTAAATAATATAAGAAATTGGGGACATAAATAAGGAAAAATTATCAATCTGACTCCGGACAGAAATCGTCGACCTCTTGGTAGAATTCATCAACTGGAGTTCCAAGTTCGTCGAGCTGAGAAATCCTGTTCGTCGACCTGAGCTCAGCGAACTACAACTTGGAAATATCTTGCCAATGTTGTGCTCCAAGTTCGTCTAGTAGAGAATCTGCCTTCATCGTCCTGAGTTCAGAGAAAACAAACTGGAAAGAAACTGTCAAAGCTGAACTCCAGAATGCGTCGAGCAGAGAATCTGTCTTGAGGAAGAAATTGTCGACCTGAGCTCGAATATCGTCGAGCTAAACCCAGAGAAAGATTCCTGAGTTCGTCGATCTACGATCGACGATCGTCGAGCTGAATTCGAAGAACTTCGAACTAATAATCTGAACTCTGAATTCTTCTAAGTCTTGAGTCTACTAAAGTCCTCTACAGTCTGGTCCATGAAGATTGATACTAATGACTAGCCTAAACTCTAGGACTAACAGACTTGACCCTAGCTATACAAGGTGGGTCGAACATCCTAATTAGTAAACCTAGCCCAAATTCAAACTAGGGATCCAACAAACTGCATTCAACATTTTAGGCATTGAGAGCATTGAGTGAACATGCCTCACTCAACGCTTTCTTCCTTAGCCATTTCTGCTTCTTCAGCATCTTAAGCATTGAGAGCATTGAGTGAGTATGCCTCACTCAATGCCATTTTGCTTTAACTAATTCTATGTCATGGAGTTGAGAGAGTTGAGTGACCACGCCTCACTCAATGATTTCTGCCTTAGACAGATTTTTTGTTTCAGAATTCATTTTGAGTTCGACGAACATATAACACAGTTTGACGAACTTTGACCTCAGCTCGACGAATAAGAAAAAACTCAGTTCGAAGAATTTATTGTTCAGCTTGACGAATAAGTGAAAGCTTAGATCGACAAACTCAGGGCCTAGTTCGACGAACTCTGAACTCAGATTATCAATAATTGTGAAGCTAAGGCGTTGAGTGAGTGAGCTACACTAAGCACCTATGGACTTAGCCACTTTTCAGCTCATTTCTCTTTAGGCTTTGACTGTATTAGCCTGACTCACGACCTTTTGCTGTATGGCGTTGAGTGAGTTTACTTCACTCAATACCTATGGTCTTCTCCACATTCTAATCTTGCCACTTCATGGCTTTGACTAAATAGGCTTTACTCAATGCTATAAGTCATCTGGCATTGAGTGAATGACCTTCAATCAATGCCTATGGACTTGGGCAGTTTTATGTCTTTCCACCACTTAGGTAGGAACTTACCTGACTTAGCCACTTAGGCTATCTATCCCATCACTGCTTACTAGGACAATCTGCATTCATTAAACTTGAACACAAGTTAGATCACCATATGTATGTACATTGTTTTCCAGTCCTTCTTCAAATCCAGCACATTGGGATCAATGGACCCAACATATACCTCATAGCAAAATGGCGTGGCAGAACGTAAAAACCGTCACCACCTTGATGTCACCCGAACTCTAATGACACAGATGCAGGTTTCTCGCTCCTATTGGGGCTATACTGTTCTCATCTCCTGATGTCTCATCAATCACATTCCCTCCATAGTTCTCCACGGTCAAACCCCATTCTCCATTCTCTATCAGGGCAACGATACACTTACTCTCCCTCTGCGTATCTTTGGGTGCACAACTTTTGTGCATGCTCCCTCTGCCACCCATGACAAACTCTCCCCACGTGCCACCAATTTTGTCTTTCTGAGTTACTTTGCCACGCAGAAAGGTTATTATTGTTTTGACCTTGTTATTCGCAAGCAGTTTGTCTCAGAGGATTTAACCTTCTTCAAAAATGCATCCTATTTCTCTCGCGACTCCTCTATTCTTCCTGATGTTCCTGCTTCTCCTACCATCCCCTTCATCCTATCTACACCTACCTAGATTTCTCCTCCTCCGCCATGTCCACCGTCTCCTCCTCTCTCTCTGCCTCCACTGTCTTCCTCTTCTCCTTAGTCGTCTCTCTCTACTCCCACGCCAGCTCTCTCCACTACGGATGCACTGAATGCTGAGGAACATGCCGACCTAGATCTTCCCATTGCTCTTCGCAAAGGGGTGCCAACATGTACCCATTACAGTCTTGTTGTTGTTGTTTCATATGCTCATCTTACTCCTTCTCGCAGGAATTTTACTTGGCTATCTCTGCCATTTCCACACTCTGCACATACCAAGAAGCCCTTGTTATTACTTATTGGAAGGCTACCGTGGATGAGGAAATTATAACCCTCACTGAGCGGGGTACATGGACCCTTGTTCCTCCTCCGTTGCGCAATGATATTGTTGGCTGTCTCTGGGTTTTGTTGTGAAGTTCATTCCAGACGATAGTATGGATCATTACAAGGCATGCCTTGTGACCAAAGGCTTCACTCAGACTTTTGGTGTTGATTATTTTGACACCTTCTCTCCCATTGCTCATCTCAGCACTATTCGGGTACTCCTCTCCATGGCCGTCAACAAGGATTGGTCCATTTCTCAACTGGATGTCAAGAATGTCTTTCTCTATGGTGATCTTCAGGAGGATGTCTACATGGAGAAACCTCTCGGTAATGTTGCTCAGGGGGAGACACGATTATGCAGGCTGAAGAAGGTCATCTATGGCCTAAAACAAAGCCCTCGAGCTTGGTTTGACAAGTTTAGCGGCATTGTGGTGGCAGTGGGTTTTACAAGAAATTCTGTCGATCATTAATTGTTCGTTTGTAAAACCTCCCTGGGTATGGTGGTTCTTGCCATATATGTGGATGATATTTTTCTCACTGGAGATGACCAGGCTAGTGTAGCCTTGACAAAGAAACATCTCCGTCAAAACCTGGTCACGAAGGATATGGGCACCCCAAAATACTTTCTGGGGATAAAAATCTATCGAAAACCCAACTACTTGTTCCCCTCCCAATGTAAGTATGCACTTGATCTTATAAAAGAGACAAGGTTAACTAGGGCTAAACCTGGCTGATGCCCCATGGCTACTAGAGAAGATAAAACCTGGATAGATGACTCGCCTCCTCTATCAGATGTTATGAGTTATAGGCGTCTTATCGACAAACTAATTTATCTCACGGTAACTAGACCCGGCATCTCCTACGTTGTATGCAAGGTTAGGCAGTTCATGCAATCTCCAGGGGAGGGCCATCTATAGTCTGTCCTGAGGATATTGGAATATAAATGAGTTTGCCGATGAGACGCCTATACCTCATAACATCTGATAGAGGAGGTGAGCCATCTGTCAAGGTTTTATCTTCTCCAGTAGCCATGGGTGTACAACCTTGGGTACGTGAGAGGTGGTCCAGCAAGCGAGAAGGGGGACTGGCGAGATGAGAGGATGCCCACTTGCAGGAGGCGAGATGGGGGATCCTCTGAAGTGGGCGAGACCTCCTAGTGGGCGAGATAATCCTAGGAGGCGAGAGAGCCCACAGGCCGAGGGGACGGCGAGACGGATAGGGCGGTCGTCTCGCCCGCCAGACTCTTCCCCCAATTGCCACAGGGGAGAGGTGATGCCTTTACCCTTTTACCCCCAAAGGGGGATTTGACCTTTGTGCCCCAGGTAATTTTACACTTCTACCCCTGGAGGTCTGCGTATAGCTCTCCAGAACAGTGGAGTTTGGCTGTGGGCAGACCCAGCCCAGGGTGTTTTGGTCTTTATAGGATGATTCAGAAGTGTTATTTGCAGATCAGATTCAGAGGCCTATAAATAGACCGATAGAGGAGCCTGAGTGGTGGTTGAACCTTTCCACTGTTTTCTTCACAGGCACCTAGCTCAGCATTGGCTAGGGAGGGGAAGATCTTTAGTTCTTCCAGGAAAGAGGTGGGACCTCCGAGCTGAGACCCCTCGGTCTATTTTCAGGTCTCTGACTCAGGTCAGGGGGATAACACAGGGAGAGTACGTGTGGGATGCATCCTGTTTCGAATTTTAGGAGGGACCAAAAAGCTGGTTCCAATATTTTTGGTGCAGTGAGCATGGAGCGCAGCCCTCAGAGAAGAACCTTGAGCAACCATATGGCGGGAGGTCAGGGAGAAGGAGAAGTAGAGGGGTGGGACAACCCAGGAGGATTTGTGGAAAGAGAAGAGTTCATGGCTTCAATTAAGGGGATCATGGATTTGCTGCAAGGGATCTCGCGACATGGAGATTGTTTAACCCCACTGCCTCAAGTGCCGGCTCTCGCAACACAAGAAGAACTCATCTCGGCGCGAGTGGGAGAAGACGCCCCGGGGAGGAGACCGGGGAAGGAGGTGATGGCAGAAGGGAGAGGGAGAGACATGGCAGGAAGGGAGCTGTTCCCAAGTCCGACGAGTACCATCTCGCCAAGAGAGGTTGTCGCGCGAGTAGGGGCGGCGAGACCGGCGGCGAGAGGGTCCCCTTTTTGCGAGCTAATCCTGTCAGCTCCTATCCCGGAAGGTTTCCGAGAACCCGAGATGAACTACTATGTGGGGAAGGATGATCCCCTCCATCACTTGCAGTGGTCCGAGGATGCAGTTTCGATCAGGCCCATGACAGACGCGTTCAAATGCCGTCTTTTTGCCATCACTCTAAAGGACAAAGCTATAGACTGTTTCAATCAGCTCCCGACAAGCTCGATATACTGCTTCGAGGACCTAAGCAGGAGTTTCCAGTTGCGGTTCTCCACGTCTAAGAAGAGAAAGAGGAACCCAGAGTCGATCTTTTTGATTAAGCAGAAGGCAGATAAGTCGCTGGCTCAGTACGTGGTTAGGTTCCAGGAAGAGATCTTCGATATACAGGAGGTGTCGTGGTTTGCACTCCAGATGGCCTTTACCGTGGGACTACGGGAAGGGTTCTTCAAAATGAGCCTCACCCGGAAGGCGCCGCTGTCTTTTGAGGGCTTGATGGAGAAGGCGGCGAAGGAAATAGCGATGGAGGAGGAGACAGCAGGAGGCAAGGCTTACTGAGGTGGAGTCGAGGGAGTCAGGTGGGAGACAACAGGAGGCAAGGAGAAGAGAGGAGCCGAGGGTGCCGGCGTATCAAGAGCTGGGATGGAGGCAACAGGGAGGCCCTGCCCCAGGACAAGGAAGAGGATTTCCCCATGGGGGGAGGAACCAACAAGGAGGACCGGGAAGGTTCCACCAGCATGGGTGGGGGTATGGTCATAGACCACCCCTGCCCCCTCCGCAGCAGGATATGACCATCGGCCGAGGCAGAGGAAGAGGCCAAGAGAGAGGAAGAGGAGCAGGAGCAGGGAGAAGAAGAAACCCTCAGGAAGGAAGGCAAGGGGGGAGGTGGCGTTGCCATATTGTGACTTCCATGAGGAGGAAGGTCACGCAACGGCTACCTGCCCAATTTTTTGGAAATGAGGAGAACTCGAGGTGCAGGAGAACAACAAAGACCGGTACGGATAGAGGAAGTGACAGCTACAGGAGAAGAGGATCGATGTGTTGATCGAACGGATGAGGGAGATCACGGAGGAATTGGAGTAATCCATGGGGGGTGGGGATAGAGGCGGCCCGAAAGGCGAGCCTTCACACTATGTACCGCCGAAGCATAGCCTCGATGTCACAATCCCCTCCCCTAGATGAAAAGATCACCTTTTCAAGGAAAGACATGCCAGATCATGAAGACCCTTTTTGTGACGCGCTGGTGATACGAACCGCCATCGAGAACTTTACGGTGTCACGGATCCTGGTAGATAATGGGAGTTCGGTGAATGTGATTTTCAAAAAAACATTCAATGTGATGAGGGTGGAGGCCCGGAGGGTGCTGACGGCGGATGGACCATTGTTTGGGTTCTTAGGAGAGAGGAAAGAAGTCGAGGGGGGAGTGGGACTTCAGGTAACCCTAGGAGGGCTATCCCGAAATTACCGCTTTGTCATAGTGGATGCCCCCAGCAGTTACAACGCTATCTTTGGGCGCCCCTTGATCAGCGCTTTTAGATGCGTTCCGTCGTCGTTTCACCAGTGCTTGAAACTGAACTCAGGAGGTACCCAAATCAGGGTACGGGGGGATCCAAAGGCCGCAAGGGAATGCTACGTGACGGTAGTGAACACCATCTCCGGGTAGGGAGATGCTGAGGAGATGGGAAGGAGGATGGAGCAATTACAACAGGAACTGGGAGGCAAAGCAGAAAGAGGAGAGGAAGGTGCTGGAGGAGAGGGAGAAGTAGTGGTGGTTGGAGGCATTGTGGGGGAGCCAGAAATGGCGGGAGAGGAGTTCAGGGAGATGTGGGTGGTAGAAGAGAGAGGAGAGGAAGGTGCTGAAGGAGAGGGAGAAGTAGTGGTTGTTGGAGGCATTGCGGGGGAGCCAGAAATGGCGGGAGAGGAGTTCGGGGAGACGGGGATGGTAGAAGAGAGAGGAGAGGAAGGTGCTGGAGGAGAGGGAGAAGTAGTGGTGGTTGGAGGCATTGCGGGGGAGCCAGAAATGGCGGGAGAGGAGTTCGTGGAGACGGGGATGGTAGAAGAAAGGGAGGTGGAAGGAGCTGAAGGAGAGGGAGAAGTGGTGAGGGACAGGGACATGGCAGAGAAGCTAGAAATGGCTGGAAAGGAGGGAGAAGAGATGGAGGCGGCAGGGGAAAAGGAGCCAAAAGAAGAGGAATGGAGAAAAGAGAAGAGGGAGATGGATGAACGGGGAGGGTCGCCCGAGGAGGGGGCCCGGCCAAAAAAAAAGTAGGGCCTCAATGCAGAAAGAGGAGGACGCAAGCAAGTGGGAGATGGAAAAGCTGGGGGAAGAGATGATGATGGACATCGTGGAATACGAAGCCAAGGAGCAGGACGCGCAGGCATAGCAGCAAGGGGAGGAAGAGCCATCGAGGCTGAAAGCGTCCGTGGAGGTCCTCGAGGTAGAGATCCATACCAAGGAAGGCAGAGAGGAGAAGATAAAAATCAGCGGCGAGCTCATCCCGGAAGACCGTGAGAAGATTAAGGCCTGCGTGCAGAAAAATATTGACGTCTTCGCATGGAGCGTCGCGGACATGCCCGGGGTCGATGCAGACGTTGCTTGTCACCGCCTCAATCTCGACCCCAACACTCGCCCCATACAGCAGAAGAAGACGGCCATCGCATCCAAGATGGCCGGACCTATTAAAGAGGAAGTAGAAAAATTACTTAAGGCGGGGTTTGTATCCGCCTGTAAGTATCTGGGGTGGGTGAGTAATGTTGTAATGGTTAAAAAAGGGGAGGGTAGGTGGAGAATGTGTGTGTAATTTTCTCTTTTAAATAAATCATGCCCCAAGGATTGTTACCTGCTGCCCCGAATCGACGCGCTGGTTGACTCGGCCGTCGGTTTCCCTTTTATGAGTTTCTTGGATGCATTTTCCGGATATCATCAAATACGCATGGATCCTCCGAACGTTAAGGATGTCACCTTCGTCACGGAGGATGGATGCTTCTGTTTTAATATGATGCCTTTCGGTTTGAAAAATGTGGGAGCAACCTATCAAAGAATGATGGATCAGATCTTCCGAGAACAGAGAGGGAGGAACCTCGAGGTGTACGTGGATGACTTGATGATCAAAAGCAAGAACCTCGAAGCTCATGTCCTAGATCTGGAGGAGACCTTTGAGACCCTAAGGAAGTATAAAATGAGACTCAGCCCCCTAAAATGTGTTTTTGGAGCTAATAGGGGAAGGTTCCTAGGACATCTTCTCACTCCATCTGGAGTGGAACCCAACCCCGAAAAAGTGAGAGCAATCTTGGAGTTGGAGTCCCCTAGAAATTCTAAGGAAGTTCGGCGTCTCACAGGCAAGTTGGCGGGGCGAAGCAGGTTTCTCTCTCGAGCCGAAGAGAGATGCTCGCCCTTCTTTCGGACGTTGCGGGGAGGCAAGAGGTTAGAGTGGACCCCGGAATATGAGAAGGCTTTCCAGGCTATAAAGCAACAGCTCACCCAGACACCCTTACTCCAGGGTATACGGGAAGGAGAGGTTTTGTTTTTTTATATTTGGGGGTAGGGACTGGGGCAGTGCGCTCGGTTCTTGTGCGAGAAGAAGGGAAGAAGCAATTTCCGATCTATTATGTGAGCAGGGTCCTGAAGAAAGCGGAGCTCGGATACCCCATTCTTGAGAAGTTAGCATTTGCCCTCATCGTCTCGGCCCGAAAGCTCAGGTCGTATTTTCAGGCTCATTCTATTCAGGTGGTAATGGATCACCCCCTCCGTCGCATCTTGGAGGGGGTAGAACATTCCGGGAGGCTAGCTAAATGGTCAATAGTGCTCAGTGAATTCGACCTCGTCTTCGTTCCCCGGCTCGCCATTAAGGCACAAGCGGTAGCCGATTTCCTGGTAGATTATGTAGTTGAGGTCCAGGAGACGGAAGTGTCCCCTCGAGCAACCTGGAAGATGTTAGTAGATTGAGCGTCGGGAAGAAATTCCTTTGGAGGAGGAATGGTCTTAATTAGTCAGGAGGGGACCAGGATTGAACAGGCCTTGAAGATTCATTTCACGATCACCAACAACCAAGAGGAATATGAGGCGATCATTGCAGGACTCAGGTTGGCCCGAGAGCTGGGCATACTAGACATTGAGGCCTCGATAGACTCCATGGTGGTGGCAGGCCAGATCAAAGGGGAGTTCGAGGCGAGGGAGCCCACCCTCCAGTTGTATCTAGGAAAGGTCAAGAGCATCATCAGACAGTTCCGAAGCTTTTCAATTCAGCACGTCCCGAGGGGGGAGAGCACTCAGGCTGATCAGCTTGCCAAATATGGCCCCCGAGCTGGAGGAACAATGACGGAGCTCTTCAGACCGTCTATAGAAGAAGTGGAACTCATGGAGATATGCCAGCAAAGGTCTTGGATGGACCCCTTCATCACCTTTTTAACGTCGGGACAGTTACCTGCGAAAGAGCTCGACAAGAGGCATACCAGATACAAATCGGCGTACTACCTGCTGAAGGATGGAGTTTTATATCGCAAGACGCTGTCAGGTTTGCTAGCCAGATGTGTGTCAGAGGAAGAGGCTCCAAAGGTTCTGCAAGAGATTCACTTGGGCGAATGTGGGAGTCACTCGGGGAGCCGGACATTAGAAGGGAGGGTGCTGAGGCAGGGGTACTTCTGGCCTACCCTCAGGAAAGATGCGGAAGAATTCGCGAAAAGGTGTCAGAAATGCCTGGAGTTCGCCCCCCTCCAGCTACTTCCGGCCCAGAGGTTACGGACAATCATAGCCCCCTGGCCTTTCGCTATATGGGGGCTAGATCTGGTGGGCCCTTTTCCTCGAGCGAGTGGCCAGAGGAAATTCCTACTAGTCATGGTGGACTACTTTTCAAAATGGATGGAGGTAAAGGCGTTGGCTAAGGTAACGTCACAGGTGGTCAAGAATTTCATATGGGGGGAGATCATCTGCCGGCATGGGTTGCCCCTAGCCATTGTGACAGATAATGGACCACAATTTGCAAGTAGAGAATTCGTGGATTTCTGCATTCGTTTGGGAATAGATCTCCGTTTTGCCTCTGTTCATCATCCACGGAGTAATGGACAGGTGGAAGCAGCTAATAAGGTCATTGTCAATCTATTGAAGAAAAAAGTGAAGAATTTGAGGGGGAACTGGGTGGAGCAGCTACCTTCAGTTCTGTGGGCCTTGAGGACCACACCAAACACCGCCACGAGGGAAACCCCATTTAAGCTCTCTCATGGCTCAGAGGCTGTCATACCTATCGAGTTTGAGGTCGCGTCACCAAGAGTAGCAGTTGTGAGGGAAGGAGCCGAAGGATGGAGAGCAGAGAACGAAGAAGAACATAGACTCTCTTTGGATCTCGTGGAGGAGCTCAGGGATTTGGCGATGGTCCGGCAGGAGGAGGTCAAGCGCCGGATGGCAAGGTACTTCGACAAGCATATAAGGATCAGGCAGTTCGAGAAGGGAGATTTGGTCCTAAAAAAGGTAGATGCAGCAGGTAGAGCGGCCTTCGTAGGGAAGCTCAATCCAAATTGGGAGGGTCCTTTTGTAGTAAAGAAAGTCTTAAATTCAGGAGGGTACCACCTCCAGGTTGTGGACGGGGTATCCCTCGAGCGAACCCGAAGTGGTGATGATTTAAAGAGATTTTACCCGTAGCACTGTCCATTGCACTTTTTATTATTGTACAATGCTTACCATTTTGATGTGCTCTTTTGATGTGATGAAAGTGAGCGTGACCTTTTTAGGGCACCAAGGGCGAGATGATTCGGAGAGGAGACCCCGAGCAGACCCGCTAACCAGGCTCTCATCTAGGTGGCAGGGTTGTAGGCTCACTCGGTGGTTGGAGATGGTTTTGAGGGGAGACCCCGAGCAGACCCGCTGACCAGGCTCTCATCTAGCTGGAAGGGCTGTAGGCTCACTCGTTGGTTGGAGATGGTTTGGAGAGGAGACCCCGAGCAGACCCGCTGACCAAGCTCTCATCTAGCTGGCAGGGCTGTAGGCTCACTCGGTGGTTGGAGATGGTTTGGAGAGGAGACCCCGAGCAGACCCGCTGACCAGTCTCTCATCTAGCTGGCAGGGCTGTAGGCTCACTTGGTGGTTGGAGATGGTTTGGAGAGGAGACGCCGAGCAGACCCGCTGACCAGGCTCTCATCTAGCTGGCAGGGCTGTGGGCTCACTCGGTGGTTGGAGATGGTTTGGAGAGGAGACCCCGAGCAGACCCGCTGACCAGGCTCTCATCTAGCTGGCAGGGCTGTAGGCACACTCGGTGGTTGGAGATGGTTCGGAGAGGAGACCCCGAGCAGACCCGCTGATCAGGCTCTCATCTAGCTGGCAGGGTTGTAGGCTCACTCGGTAGCTGGAGATGGTTTGGAGAGGAGACCCCGAGCAGACCCGCTGACCAGGCTCTCATCTAGCTGGTAGGGATGTAGTCTCACTCGGTGGTTGGAGATGGTTTGGAGAGTAGACCCTGAGCAGACTCGCTGACCAGGCTCTCATCTCACTGGCAGGGTTGTAAGCTCACTCGGTGGTTGGAGATGGTTTGTAGAGGAGACCCCGAGCAGACCCGCTGACCAGGCTCTCATCTAGCTGGCAGGGCTGTAGGCTCACTCAGTGGTTGGAGATGGTTTGGAGAGGAGACCCCCAGCAGACCCGCTGACCAGGCTCTCATCTAGTTGGCAGGGTTGTAGGCTCACTCGGTAGTTGGAGATTGTTTGGAGAGGAGACCCCGAGCAGACCCGCTGACCAGGCTCTCATCTACCTGGCAGGGCTGTAGGCTCACTCGGTGGTTGGAGATGGTTTGGAGAGGAGACCCCGAGCAGACCCGCTGACCAGGCTCTCATCTAGCTGGCAGGGCTGTGGGCTCACTCGGTGGTTGGAGATGGTTTGGAGAGGAGACCCCGAGCAGACCCGCTGACCAGGTCTAGCTGGTAGGGCTGTAGGCTCACTCGGTGGTTGGAGATGGTTCGGAGAGGAGACCCCGAGCAGACCCGCTGACAAGGCTCTCATCTAGCTGGCAGGGCTGTAGGCTCACTCGGTGGTTTGAGATGGATTGGAGAGGAGACCCCGAGCAGACCTGCTGACCAGGCTCTCATCTAGCTGGCAGGGTTGTAGGCTCACTTGGTGGTTGGAGATTGTTTGGAGAGGAGACCCCGAGCAGACCCGCTGACCAAGCTCTCATCTAGCTGGCAGGGCTGTTGGCTCACTCAGTGGTTGGAGATGGTTTGGAGAGGAGACCCCGAGCAGACCCGCTGACCAGGCTCTCATCTAGCTGGCAGGTCTATAGGCTCACTCGGTGGATGGAGATGGTTTGGAGAGGAGACCCCGAGCAGACCTGCTGACCAGGCTCTCATCTAGCTGACAGGGCTGTAGGCTCACTCGGTGGTTGGAGATGGTTTTGAGAGGAGACCCCGAGCTGACCCGCTGACCAGGCTCTCATCCAGCTGGCAGAGTTGTATGCTCACTCGGTGGTTGGAGATGGTTTAGAGAGAAGACCCCAAGCAGACCCGCTGACTAGGCTCTCATCTAGCTGGCAAGGCTGTAGGCTCACTCGGTGGTTGGAGATGGTTTGGAGAGGAGACCCCGAGCAGACCCGCTGACCAGGCTCTCATCTTGCTGGCAGGGCTGTAGGCTCACTCGGTGGTTGGAGATGGTTTGGAGAGGAGACCCCGAGCAGACCCGCTAACCAGGCTATCATCTAGCTGGCAAGGTTGTAGGCTCACTCGGTGGTTGGAGATGGTTTGAAGAGGAGACCCCGAGCAGACCCGCTGACCAGGCTCTCATCTAGCTGGCAGGGCTGTGGGCTCACTCGGTGGTTAGAGATGGTTTGGAGAGGAGACTCCGAGCAGACCCGCTGACCAGGCTCTCATCTAGCTGGCAGGGCTGTAGGCTCACTCGGTGGTTGGAGATGGTTCGGAGAGGAGACCCCGAGCAGACCCGCTGACCAGGCTCTCATCTAGCTGGCAGGGCTGTAGGCTCACTCTGTGGTTTGAGATGGTTTGGAGAGGAGACCCTGAGCAGACCCGCTGACCAGGCTCTCATCTAGCTGGCAGGGCTATAGGCTCACTCGGTGGTTGGAGATGGTTTGGAGAGGAGACCCCGAGCAGACCCGCTGACCAGGCTGTCATCTAGCTGGCAGGGCTGTTGGCTCACTCGGTGGTTGGAGATGGTTTGGAGAGGAGACCCCGAGCAGACCCGCTGACCAGGCTCTCATCTAGCTGGCAGGGCTGTAGGCTCACTCGGTGGTTGTATATGGTTTGGAGAGGAGACCCCAAGCAGACTCGCTGACCAGGCTCTCATCTAGCTGGCAGGGTTGTAGGCTCACTTGGTGGTTGGAGATGGTTTGGAGAGGAGACCCCGATCAGACCCGCTGACCAGGCTCTCATCCAGCTGGCAGGGTTGTAGGCTCACTCGGTGGTTGGAGATGGTTTGGAGAGGAAACCCCGAGCAGACTCACTGACCAGGCTCTCATCTAGATGACAGGGCTGTAGGCTCACTCGGTGGTTAGAGATGGTTTGGAGAGGAGACCCGAGCAGACCCGCTGACTAGGCTCTCATCTAGCTTGCAGGGCTATAGGCTCACTCGGTGGTTGGAGATGGTTTGGAGAGGAGACCCCGAGCAGACCCGCTGACCAGGCTCTCATCTAGCTGGTAGGGCTGTAGGCTCACTCCGTGGTTGGAGATGGTTTGGAGAGGAGACCTCGAGCAGACCAGCTGACCAGGATCTCATCTAGCTGGCAGGGTTGTAGGCTCACTCGGTGATTGGAGATGGTTTGGAGAGAAAACCCCGAGCAAACCCGCTCACCAGGCTCTCAGCAAGCTGGCAGGGCTGCAGGCTCACTTGATGGTTAGGGATGGTTTGGAGAGGAGATCCCGAGCAGACCCGCTGACCAGGATCTCATCTAGCTGGCAGGGCTGCAGGCTCGCTCGAGAGCAAGTCTAGTGGTAAGAGTTCGCGTGGAGATAGGTCCATATTCATCAGAAGATTGGCGGAAAATCCCTGAGGAAAAAGGGGAAGGGTCAGGAATCAGGCCAGGGAAGAGGGTCTCTGGCCGGCACTCGGCATGGGTGGTCTCACCCATGGCGAGTGGATCTTCCTTAGGCGTAAGACTGGCGTAAGAAGGTGGGGCTTATCAAGTAGGGCGGCTGGTCTCCAGGGACTTCAATGCAGGATAATCTCGCGGCGAGGCGAGCGCTAAGGGTCAGCTGATCCCGCGTGTAGTCGGCGAAGAGAGATCCAAAGTTTGTCTCGCGCTTTTGCCTAGCTATTAAGCGAGACAGTGGAAGATAAAAGCAGCGATTAAATAACATCTAAAAAGTTTGTCTCGCGCTTTTGGCTAGCTATTAAGCGAGACGGCGGAAGACAAAAGCAGCGATTAAATAACATCTAAAAAGTTTGTCTCGCGCTTTTGGCTAGCTATTAAGCGAGACGGCGGAAGATAAAAGCAGCGATTAAATAACATCTAAAAAGTTTGTCTCGCGCTTTTGGCTAGCTATTAAGCGAGACGTCGGAAGATAAAAGCAACGATTAAATAACATCTAAAAAGTTTGTCTCGCGCTTTCGGCTAGCTATTAAGCGAGACGGCGGAAGATAAAAGAGGCGATTAAATAACATCTAAAAAGTTTGTCTCGCGCTTTTGACTAGCTATTATGCGAAACGGCCGAAGATGAAAGCAACAATTAATATGTAAAAGGTTTAAACAAAATATCCTTGGAACAAGAACACCTCGCTTTCCTTTTTAGAAGGAATTGTCTATCAAAACTACAAGTACCAGACGAGAAAAGAAAAAGGGGGAGAGAAGCCACTGCAGTTGATGATGCGCTACTCGCTGTCAGAAGAAGTGTTGTCGTCCATCTTGCCGTACAAGCGGGGGACTAGGTCGCAGGCAGTAACCGTCTCGGCATCCTCACGCACCAACCCAGCTCCTTCATCATTTTAAGAATAACCTCCGCCGTCTTGATATTGGAGTATCGGCAGATTTCATCCACCTCATCTACAGAGTAGCGAGAAGGAACGGGAAATTGTTCTGAGGGGGGTGTCGCGCTGTTCCGGAGGCGGAGATTTTTGGCTTTCAATTTCTTGTTCTCTCCCTCCAACTCCTCAATGTGCGAGCGCATCCTCTCGGTTGTCTCGGCATCTTGCGGCAAGAGAACGAGTAAAGGATTATAATGAGCAGCGAATAAGACTAGCAAAGCAACGGTAAGAAAACTTACCACGCCACCCTGGCTCTGCACGAGGAGGTTGTCGGCAAGAACCAACCGCTTCTCCAGGTCGTTGGATTTCTCCCGTTCCGCGGCGAGACCGACCTCCGCTTCCTTCCATTTTCTATTGTTGAAAACCAGGCGGCGCGAGACTCGGTGCGCGAGTTCCAGGGAGCGAAACTGAGAGTGGGCACTCTTCAGTATGAGATCCCGTGATGCCTCATTGTCGGCGGGCTCAGAGCCAAGGCCACCATATAGCCCAAACCCCAGGGAGGAGGCGTGACTGGTGGGAGGGTCCTGATCTTTCCAGGAAGGAAGGAGAGTGGACACCGACACGCGGTTAGCGTCCTTGTCCATAGGAGCACCGGCTCGCCGACATCATCGTCGGTCACAGGCCCCATGTTGTAGTTGGGGTGCGAGGCGGGAGCCGGGCGACTGGAGGATCCAGTCTCGCCGGAAGGGAGCTAAGAAGGCTGAACATTGGTGGTGGCAGCTGGTTCTGACAAGACCGTCTCGCGGGCAGGCGAGACGGGTAGTCGGGGAGGTGAGGGAGACGATAAAGAGATGGGGGACAGGGATCCCGCTGGCTCTTTCCTTTCTTTGGCAGATTTTTCCTTTTTAAAGGACACGGATTTTTTCACCTTTTTCTTGGGGCTATGCCAAGAAGTGCCATCACCCACGAGCCTCTTCTTGGGGGTGGCTGTCAACGTGTCCTTCGCAGCCTCCGCCACCATACTCGCTAACACGAGAGCCCGGTTACTTTGGTAAGGGGGATGAACGGCGATGGTTCTCTCTCCTAGATAAGATGACAGTCAGCGAGGAACAAAAATTTACAAGGATAAGGAGGGAAACAGAAGTATACCTTCGCCGGGGAAGACGGCTGGAAGCGAGTCGAGGTCTCGCCTAAGGTATTGGACCTCAAAATTCTTCCCTGCGAAGAAATCGCAGAGATCTTTCTCGGCACCCCCACCTTGGGGGTGTCATAATAGCATTCGGCAGGAGACACTAGGGCGAGAGGAATACCTCCCAAATCCCCGCGGATGAAGACGAAGCGAGTTAGCCAGTGGTGGTTTTTATTCGGCATCTCGCACACCTTCAGGCCTTGGCCTGTGAAATAAGAGACGTCGTCGTCTTTTGCGTGATAGACGAACAGCTTGCGGAAGGCCGCCAAACTAAATTCGATGCGCTCTCGCCGCAGGTAGCAGGCGAAAGCAATCAACATGGATATGGCGTTGGGGTTGAATTGGGCCGGGACGACCCCAAAGTACTTAAGAACTAACTTGACCTCCGGCCAAAGGGGAAGTCGTAACCCCGCCTCGAAGTGCGAGACGGGGAAGGCCAGTTCATTAGGGTAGAAGGTGTTGATACATTCACCAAATTTGGGCGGGCGAGATAAATAACCATCGGCGAGATACTCGCTGGTGATACGAGCATATTCTTCCTCTGGCAGTCTGCCGAGAGGGAAGTCATGATCCACAAACCGCTTTCCGCAGCGGCTGCGGCCCTCGCCTTCTTCCATCTTCTTCTTTCCCATGACGAGCGAGAAGGCAGTAAAGGGGAAGAGAGTGACTTAGGAGAGTGGGACGCGAGATGAGTAAGGAAGAGGAGAGAGACGGAAGCTTCAACCAAAGAGGCGGCTAATAATAACAAAAGGAGGGGAATGCTGGGATCAGAGATATTTATAAGGAGTAAGGGAGAGAGGAGATTAAGCGGGAAAATCAAGCGGCGGGAAATGAAGAGGCACCCTGACACTTCGTCTCTCTATCTCTCTCTCTCTAGAGCCCAAGGGGCGGGGGCGCCACAGCGGTCTTTTCGAGGTAAAAGCCATCATTATAAACCTAATTAAAAAAGTAGCTAATCATGATAATGATGAAAAGACAGCATGATATGACAAGCACAGTACTGAAAGGATAAAATAGTTCATCCCGCAGAAGGGGACATCTCGCCCAAAAAAGTTTTATACAACGCATCAATAATCAAACAACTAAATTGACAATAATAACTTAGGAGGGCCTGGAGAAGACGAGACGGGACCGTGACAGCTTTGTTCTGCACCCATTTCCAGCGGCCATCTTGTCCTCCCACGAATGGAGGGCGGCCAGGAAGATGAAAGGCGTGAGCGGTAACCACGCCACGGCGCGAGAGACGGAGATGTTCGTCCGTCTCGTTTAAGATGGCTTGGGGATCTGTCCCGTCTAGTGCACCACCAGCTTCCATCTCGGCAGAAAGGCAGTGACACTCTATTTCTATCCAGTCTATGCGCCGGTCGGAGGCTTGCTTCTCCAGCTCCATCTCGCGGATTATGTGCGTGTATTTGCGGAACATCCTAGCCGTCCTCCGCTTCAAATCCAGGGTATCCATGGGATCACCCAAGTAGTCCTCGATCTCGCCAGGATGGGAAGAGGCGAGAGGGGGGAGACGCGGGAGCACCTTCAGATTCAGAATCAAATTGGATACCTGCATAGAAAGAGAGAAATCATAGACAAGGATGAGCTCGCACGGGTTGGGGAAAAGAAGGCGAATTAAAGGAAAAAAGCGAGAAGGGAAAGCTCTTACTGGGTATGCGAGGGTTCCCCACAATCCGTGAAAGGTCTTATTTCCGCGAGAGAGGTGGGGAAGATGCCTCAGGCGAGTCGGCGCGCTAATGAGCTTGGTCAATACTATCAGGAGGATTGGCGGGCATCGGGGAATCAACAAAGCTTCCCTGGAAAAGCGTGATCAGTAGGCGAGAGGAAAGAAGAGAGAGAAGAATGAGGAATTACCCGTCTCTCCCCGGAAGATGCGGGAAGATTATCTGTTGTCGAAGGGGCAGAGGTGGTCACGCCCGCCCAGAGGGGAGGGCAGGCGACCTTCATCTTTTTCAGGCGAGAGGACGGAGGGGCCGAGGGAGGATTACGCCCCAGGTCCGGGAATAGGGCGTCTGTGTTGGTTTTATTTCGCCTTCGCACCATCGCGAGGCGCTCGCGAAAGCTCTGGCTGTGAGACATTCTGAAGGAAGAAGAAATGAAGGCTAAAGGGTCCCAAATGAAGACTGGAATCTCATATTTATAGGCCCCGTAGGGGGGCCCACCAAAGATTCTCATGAATGAGTCCTGGCATCGCGAGCCGCGGTTGGACTTATCTTTCCGAGGTTAGGGCAACCTCGAAAAGAGTAGGGATTGTGTACAACCTTGGGCTCGCGAGAGGTGGTCCAGCAAGTGAGAAGGGGGACTGGCGAGATGAGAGGATGCCCACCTGCAGGAGGCGAGATGGGGGATCCTCTGAATTGGGCGAGACCTCCTAGTGGGCGAGATCATCCTAGGAGGCGAGAGAGCCCACAGGCCGAGGGGACGGCGAGACGGATAGGGCGGTCGTCTCGCCCGCCAGACTCTTCCCCCACTCGCCACAGGGGAGAGGTGATGCCTTTACCCTTTTACCCCCAAAGGGGGATTTGACCTTTGTGCCCCAGGTAATTTTACACTTCTACCCCTGGAGGTCTGCGTATAGCTCTCCAGAACAGCAGAGTTTGGTTGTTGGCAGACCCAGCCCAGGGTGTTTTGGTCTTTTTAGGATGATTCGGAAGTGTTATTTGGAGATCAGATTCAGAGGCCTATAAATAGACCGATAGAGGTGCCTGACTGGTGGTTGAACCTTTCCACTGTTTTCTTCACAGGCACCTAGATCAGTATTGGCTAGGGAGGGGAAGATCTTTAGTTCTTACGGGAAAGATGTGGGACCTCCCAGCTGAGACCCCTCGGTCTGTTTTCAGGTCTCTGACTCTCGTCAGGGGGATAGCACAGGGAGAGTACGTGTGGGCTGCATCCTGTTTCGAATTTTAGGAGGGACCAGAAAGCTAGTTGCAACAATGGGGCATCAACCAGGTTTATCCCTAGTTATCCCTCTCTTTTACAAGATCAAGTGCATACTTACGTTGGGAGAGGAACAAGTAGTTTGATTTTCGAGAGAATTCTATCCCCAGAAAGTATTTTGGGGTGCACATATCCTTCGTGACCAGGTTTTGACGGAGATGTTTCTTTGTCAAGGCTACCCTAGCTTGGTCATCTCCAGTGAGAAAAATATCATCCACCTATACAGCAAGAACTACCATACCCAAGGAGGTTTTATGAACAAACAATTAATGATCGAAAAAATTTCTTGTAAAACCCACTGCCGCCACAATGCCGCTAAACTTGTCAAACCAAGCCCGAGGGCTTTGCTTTAGGCCATAGATGACATTCTTAAGCCTGCATACTCATGTCTCCCCCGGAGTAACATTCCCAGGATGTTTCTCCATGTAGACATCCTCCTGAAGAGCGTCATAGAGAAAGGCATTCTTGACATCCATTTACGAAATGGACCAATCCCTGTTGACAGCCATGGAGAGGAGTACCCGAATAGTGCTGAGATAAGCAATGGGAGAGAAGGTGTCAAAATAATCAACACCAAAATTTGAGTGAAGCCTTTGGTCACAAGGTGTGCCTTGTAATGATCCACACTATCGTCTGGACTGAACTTCACAACAAAACCCAGCGACAGCCAACAACATCATTGCCCAATGGAGAAGGAACAAGGGTCCATGTACCCCGCTCAGTGAGGGTTGTAATTTCCTCATCTATGGCAGCCTTCCAATAAGTAATAGCAAGGGTTTCTTGGTATATGCGGGGTGTGGCATTGGCAGAGATAGCCAACACAAAAGTCCTGCGAGAAGGAGTAAGATGAGCATAAGAAACAACAGCAGCAAGCGTGTACTATATACATGTTGGCACCCCTTTGCGAAGAGCAATGGGAAGATCAAGGTCGGCATGTTCCTCAGTATCCGCTGCATCTGTAATGGAGAGAGCTTGCATGGGAGTAGAGAGAGACGGCCATGGAGAAGAGGAAGATAGTGGAGGCGGAGAGAGAGGAGGAGATGGTGGACACGGTGGAGGAGGAGAAATCTAGGTAGGTGTAAACGGGACGAAGAGGATGGTAGGAGAAGCAGGAAAATCAGGAAGAATAGAGGAGTCGCGAGAGAAATAGGATGCATTTTTGTAGAAGGTTAAATCCACTGAGACAAACTGCTTGCGAATAATATGGTCAAAATAACAATAACCTTTCTGAGTGGTAAAGTAACCCAGAAAGACACATTTGGTGGCACGTGGGGAGAGTTTGTCATGGGTGGCGGAGAGAGCATGCACAAAAGCTAGCACCCAAAGATACGCAGAGGGAGAGTAAATGTATCGTTGCCCTGATAGTGAATGGAGAATGGGGTTTGACCGTGGAGAACTGTGGAGGGAATGTGATTGATGAGATAGCGGGAGATGAGAATAGTATAGCCCCAATAGGAGTGAGAAACCTGCATCTGTGTCATCGAAATTCGGGCGACATCAAGGAGGTGATGGTTTTTACGTTCTGCCACGCAATTTTGCTATGAGGTATATGTTGGGTCCATTGATCCCAATGTGCTGGATTTGAAGAAGGATTGGAAAACAATGTATACACATGTGGTGATCTAACTTGTGTTCAAGTTTAATGAATGCAGATTGTCCTAGTAAGCAGTGATGGGACAGATAGCCTAAGTGGCTAAGTCAGGTAAGTCCCTACCTAAGTTTTTGAAAGACATAAAACTGCCCAAGTCCATAGTCGTTGATTGAAGGTCATTCACATAACGCCAGATGACTTATAGCGCTGAGTAAAGCCTATTTATTCAAAGCCATGAAGTGGCAAGCTTAGATTGTGTCCAAGACCATAGACATTCAGTGAAGTAAACTCACTCAACGTCATACAGCAAAAGGCTGTGAGTCAGGCTAATACAGTCAAAGCCTAAAGTGAAATGAGCTGAAATGTGGCCAAGTACATAGGTGTTGAGTGTAGCTCACTCACTCAACGCCTTAGCTTACCAATTGTTAATTATCTGAGTTCAGAGTTCGTCGAACTAAGCCCTGAGTTCGTCGATCTAATATTTCACTTATTCATCATGCTGAACTCTAAATTCTTCGAACTGAGTTTTTTTCTTATTCGTCGAGCTGAGCACAAAGTTCGTCGAACGGTGTTATAAGTTCGTCGAACTCAAAATGAATTCTGAAACAAAAAATCAGGCTAAGGTAGAAAGCATTGAGTGAGACGTGGTCACTCAGCGCTCTCAACGCCATGACATAGAATTAGTTAAAGCAAAAAAAGCATTGAGTGAGGCATACTCACACAACGCTCTCAATGCTTAAGATGCTGAAGAAGCAGAAATGGCTAAGGTAGAAAGCGTTGAGTGAGGCATGTTCACTCAATGCTCTCAATGCCTAAAATGTTGAATGCATTTTGTTGGATCCCTAGTTTGAATTTGGGCTAGGTTCACTAATTTGGATGTTCGACCCACCTTGTATAGCTAGGGTCAAGTCTGTTAGTCCTAGAGTTTAGGCTAGTCATTATTATCAATCTTCATGGACCAGCCTGCAGAGGACTTCACTAGACTCAAGACTTAGAAGAATTTAGAGTTCAGATTATTAGTTCGAAGTTCTTCGAACTTAGCTCGACAATTGTTGATCGCAGATCGACGAACTCAAAAATCTTTCTCTAGGTTGAGCTCGATGATATTCGAGCTCAGGTCGACGATTTCTTCCTCAAGACAGATTCTCTGCTCGATGAAATCTGGAGTTCAGCTTTGACAGTTTCTTTCCTGTTTATTTTCTCTGAACTCAGGATGACGAAAGCAGATTCTCTACTAGACGAACTTGGAGCACAACATTGGCAAGATATTTCCAAGTTGTAGTTCGCTGAGCTCAGGTCGACGAATAGGATTTCTCAGCTCGACAAACTTGGAACTCCAGTCGATGAATTCTACCTAGAGGTCGATGATTTCTGTCCCGAGTTAGATTGATAAGTTTTCCTTATTTCTATCCCCAATTTCTTATATTATTTAGCAGTAATTCTCCGAGTAATTAATGGTTATATTCTCAAGAATATAGCAGTTCTTGGCAGCATTAATTATGGATTTCATCAAAGTAAATCTCCTTCTTATTTTACTGGGACAGTTGGGGAAACTCATTAAAGATTATATTCCAGCCATTTCATTCTCCAGAATTAGTCAGTAATTAATGCTTGGAATTCAAAATTCAAGAGGAGAATTCGACAACAAAATATATAAGAGAATTTTCTTTCAGACAATATAATAACAGAGGTGTGATACAAGCAAGTAAGAAGAAAAGATATACATCGATATACACAGAATACAGAACACAAGAAGTGATACAGAGAAGAGATACAGAAATATACTGAAGAACATCTACTTCTTCTATATGTTGAAAAATTTCTGTTTTCCCCTTGATCTTTAAAAAGACTGAAGAGGAACATCAATCTTATATCAAGAGTCTTCTTCAACATCTACTCCAGAAATACTCAAGGACAACAACTCTAGTTCTGTCTATAAGTTCTTGGATTTCAATAAGACAGGCTGAAGACCTACACCCTGAGCAAGCTTCTGGGGAGGGCCATCTATAGTCTGTCCTGAGGATATTGGAATATGTTAATGCGGCGCCAGGTAAAGGACTACTGTTTCAAAATAATGGTGATTTAAAGGTTGAAGGGTACTCAGATTCTAGCTATGCTAATGACAAAGGAGATCACAAGTCCATCGGGCTTTTGCACATTTGTGGGGGGAAATCTTGTGAGCTGGAAGAGCAATAAACAGTCTGTCATCTCCAGGTCTTATGCAGATGTGAAATATCGAAGTATAACATCGACCATGTGTGAATTGAAGTGGTTACGGCCTCTCATGCTTGACTAAGGAGAGGTCTACAACCATCCTCTACCTATGTTCTGCGACAACAAGGTCGCTATATATGTTTCCAAAAATTTGGTATTCTATGAGAGAACAAAGCACATTGAAGTCGACTGCCAATTTTTTCTGGAAGAGATTTTGAAGAAACAGATTTGTACTCTATTTGTTACCTCCGACAACGAGTTAGCTGATATCTTCACCAATCCCGTGTCCGTTTTCTTCTTTCACATTTGCGAAAAGTTGGGCATGATTGATATATATGCTCCAGCTTGAGGGGGAGTGTTGCTGTATGGTGACCGGGCGATCTGGCGGTCTGACCTTAGTGGCTTAAAGACCGCGCGGTCTGGTGGTTTCTCTCCAGCGGTTTTGTAATCGAGATGTTGCTAATTGGAGATTGGGCAGTCTGGCGGTTTAATGCTGGAAACCTGAAGACCGGGAGGTTTAGCGGTCTCCCCTAGCGGCTTGTTGGAGACTCGGGGTCTAGTAGTTTGACGCAGGAGACCTGAAGACCGGGCGGTCTAGCGTTCTCCCCTAGTAGCTTTTTTTCTCTTTAGAGTTGTTGCCGGGTAGTTAGCTGATTCATCTAACCACGTGGCTTGTCCAGTCTGTTTTTTGTATAGCCGCTTGTACCTGTAATTATTTTCCCCATATTGCTTATTTATAATCTCTCCCCTCTCCTGCATTCTATAAAAGGGAGGCTATACCTTTGTAATACTCAGTTTTTGGATAATAACAAATTCTGTTATTCCAATTTTCAGTCTACTATTTCTTGTTCGCACACTCATAGATAGAAGAATTACTTGAGATAGATTGTACCTCATCAGGAACAAAAATGTCCTGATTATCTTTTAATAGAGCCATGAGGCAGCATTCGTCATCCTCATCGCGATCACTGTCAACTGAGGACAGTGAGGCCCCGATTCCTATCCTTATAGCTAGATATTCATCATCCTTTTTAGTAGTATCAGCAAATAACCCTATATAGAAATTATCTTCTTCTTCAGAGTCAAAATATGCTAAGTCAGTTTGGCTCCAACTCTTCTCATTCTTTACAATGAAGGTCTTTTCCTTATTGACCTTATGGTGGTGATGCTTCATCTCGCCTATCACTTTTCTTTTGACTGGGCAATAAACAATGTCATACCTAGGCTAGCTACAATAATAACAAACAATTTTAGAAGAATTACGTTTGCTGGGTTTAGAATCATACATGTCTCCTTTAAACAACTTCTTCTCGGATTTGTTGTGATCCTTCTTGAAATGTGAGGAAGATGAAGGATTGTTCTTCCACTTCCTCCTCTTCATCATCTTCTGGAATTGCCTTGAGAAGGAAGCAAACTCTCCATCTAACATGTTATTGTTAGATGAGCTGGACTCAGAACTTTCTGAATTAGCCAGCCTCCTTGGGGGGTGAGGCAATCCTCTCCTTACTCTTCTTAGAGCTCTCATCCTTGGATGCTACAATCCTCTCCTTGGCATAGGACCTGATGGTGGTCTCCTCCTCCTTCCTGGCAGATAGCCGCATCTCATATGAAAGCAGCTTTCCAAATAAAGTGTGAGGAGGAGTATCAGCAAGCTTGGCCACTTCTCTGATAGCACAAATCTTTGTATCCCAATCTTTGGTTAGAGATCTTAAGAACTTATCATTCAACTCATAATTGCTGAAGACCCTCCCTTAGGTCCTCAACTCATTGACCACTATGAAAACATTTCATAACAATAAGCTATGTTGTCCTTGCTGCTTTGCCTGAAGGGCTTATTTTCCTGATTAAGTAAGGATTTCCTATCATCCCTAACTTCTTCAGTGCCCTCCATGTATACAATCACGGTCTCCTACATTTCCTTTGTTGTCTTGCAGTGGATAAGATTGTTGAATGTAGAGTCATCTATGTCACTGATAATTATATTTTGTGCCCTTTTGTCCATGGTTGCCAGGATGACCTCATCCTTGGTCATCTCAGTGTACTTCTTTGGGGTTTGGACACTAACATCTAGGATAAAAATCTTCATGGGGATGAAGGATCCCTCTGGAACTATGATGAAGATCCTAGTGTCTGAGGCTTTCATAAACAACCTGACCCTCTCTTTCCAAATACCAAAATTATCCTTTCTGCAGATTAGAAGCTCATGGAGCTCAACTCCTTATGGTTCTCTCCCGAACCCATAAGGATAATCCTTATCACCCCTTGGAGATTTATTTAGAATGTTAAGCTCTTTTTGAACAACCTCCCTCTGATAGCATTTGAAATTCTTTGTTTCAAGAGTAGCTAAACACTTAGTGGGGGGTGAATAGGATTTTATATCTTTTGTGACTATCCTTTTGCTTTTGTGTGTTTTATGTTAACTTTCAAGAACACACAAAAGCCTAGAAGTATTTACAGTGGTTCCCCAAGGTATGAGTACATCCACTATCCCACTCACCTTTCTAACAGTCTGTTTGACAAGGCAAACTTTGAAAGTGAAGGTCAGATCTGAAATACTCTAGAGGGGGGGGTGAATAGAGTATTGTGCTCTCTTAAAAAATTCTTTACAACTTTTGTTGTAAAGCTAGGTGAACAGGTTATCAAACAAAGTAAAAGGGCATAGCAACCTAACAAATCACAGAACACAGCCAAAATGAAAGAAAAAGGGCAACCAGAAGACACAAGAATTTATAGTGGTTCCCCGACCTGGGTACATCGACTCTTCTACCACCCTGGTAGGAATCCACCCAGGTTTTTGATCAGCTGCCTGACACCAATAAGCTTTTGTTCAGGTGCTCAAAAACCAAAATCTCAAGTCTTTTGATAGGAGACATGCAACAAGGAATAATTTTGAAGGGAATTAAAACCCTATACAGAAGATGGAAAAGGGTTGATGGTGTCAGTTTTTTTTTATTTTTAAAAATTTTAAAGAAGGAGGATGAGAAAGAGAAATGATAAAACTAATAGATTTGTGTTTTCAATTTATCAACGAGATTTGCTCCCCGACAACGGCGCTAAAAACTTGATGGCCCGGCCAATGCTTACGAAAAGCGAGCAGCCGAACTAGCAATCCGGCTAGGCAAGTATACCTATCGAACTGTAGTAAGGGGACACAAGTGTCGTATTAAAATCCGGGAACGGTTGAGTAAGCTTACTCACACGAAATCTATTATTCTATCGACGGAATATCTAGGGTTTAAAGAAAGCTAAGCGTACTAAAGGAAGAGATATTTCATAAGGAAGAGAACTACTTGCATAAAGAGATAAAAAGAGCAATTTGTATGAAGAGATAAAGAGAGCTAAAAGAGCGATTACACTAAAGCTTAGAAACGATGAGAAGAAAATGCACTCGATCAAGAATCACCTCGGCAACAATCGATTAGAAAAATACGATAAATAAACCTAAGCTAATTAGGGTAAAGGTCCTTAACCGTGGAGGTTCCATAAATATTGACACGCTTCTCTCGAAGGTCGTGCCCAACTAAGTTTAGGAAGGTCCGACCGACTTTCGCCTAAATCGGAGGCCTAAAACTCACTTTACGCGGTGAACCCCACTATTGGATTTTACTCCAATCCGGGAGATTTGGACGTCTGCCTCTCTCGAGGGGTGCGAAAAACTCCCTTTGCTCTTGAGTGCTCACTTCAAACCATCGGCCTCTCGGCTAACTAGGAATGAAAGCAAAGGTGGAGAGTATATATCGATGATATACCTCCAACCCATGATAAATCAAGAGTAATTCAAGGCTAAACCCTAAAACGAAAAGGTAAGATTCAAAGCATCATAACCTAATCACTCGAACCTCGGATCATAATGATCGAGTACAAGGAGGATTAGTCAATCATGGTGAGGTGGAGGAGGGGGATGAGTAGTAAAGCATAAAGACACAAAGTAGTAAAGAGAAGAAAACAAGTGCACTTCTATTAAAATTAAAGCGAACTTACAACATGAAAATGAACGAGATTACGGTCTGACAGTTAGCTGTAGTAGCATTCTGGTGGCTTACCACAACAGCGGTCTGGTGGCTTGTTACAGCAGCGGTCTGGTGACATACTGTAGTTGTGGTCAATCAAATAGAATTGGCAGTCTGGCGGCTAGCATGCAGTCTGGCGGCTAGCAGTGGCGTTCTGGCGGATAGCAGAAGGTCTGGCAGTTAGCTGTCCTTGTACAGTGTTGTGGTTTGATAGTTGAAAACCGTATAACCGCGCAGATACTTATTTAGTCCCACATCTCTTATTGTATTCTCTCATCTCCCCTATTTTCTATAAATACGGGGGCATTGTTAAAATTCAACAACCTGACACTTCTACCACGTTGAATTTTCTCCAGGTGATCAACAAGATAGCCTGACGCAAAATTAATATTCTCATCACTATCAAGATCACACCTTGATCACGCGGAAAATTCCCTGGAACCTGGAGTAAGCAGGAGTTATCTCAACCAAAGCTAGTCAACCAGCAAACACATGCAACACAAGCATCTTTATTGATTCGCAGCTAACTTCTCTACACAGCGAGACATACATGGCGAGATATGCTTCACCAAACAACCACCCAAGGGAAAGTAGAGAACTAAAAACAAGACAAGATAAACAAGCCGCGCGGACTCAACCACCAAGTCGCCGGTCTACTGCTATGGAGTCTGCTCAAACTAGTAGGTCACCAAACCGCAACCCAAGCCGCGCGGCTAGACCTTATTCCAATGCTAGCTCTAGCCTCCGATCTGCAAGCTGCCTGACCGCGAGGTCGCCTAGCCGCCAGACCGAACAAGCTGCGATGCCGAATAGAATAGTCCGCCTGAGGCAGGCGACTTCTTGAACCCCGAACCAAGTTGCCAAAGAGAAGATCGTCTGGTCAATGTCCACGACTAGCTGTTTTCCGCCTGTTGCTTAACAGTAGAGTCCGCACTGTCCCTGACCGCAATCAGAGCCAAGTCCTGGCTTTCCAGTGCTATCCGCACAACCTGCACATCATAACCCAGTCAACTCAACCAAACCGCGCGGACACCAAAAAGGCAGTCCGCAGCAACCTGTGTAGGCTCAAGTTACCGTTCACTTACGCATGGAGGTTACTTTTCTTGATGTGATTGGGGTCCTATTTATAGGCACAATGATGAGTGTGGTCACCGCCCTAGTTGATAGGATTACCTTCACATCCTATAGCAAGACTTCTCCGCAGTCCGCGGATACATACCAGTCCGCCGCACCTGTGCAAGATGCCAGCCGTCCTTGCTTCTCCAAGGTCGGACTCCAATCGCCAGTCCGCCTTGTCGCCAAATACCAAACCGCCAAGACATCACCAAGGCCGGACAGCAACACCACTCCGCCTTGTCGCCAAGGGCCAAGCCAGGACAACCACAGACGGACTCCATAGCAACAGTCCACCAATCCGCGGATACAGCACTAGCCCACATATCCCGAGCCTGCAGCCTTGCCACCAAGGCACCTGCTGGACTCAGCGGACACCCGGCTTCAGTCCGCACATCCCGAGCCCACAGCATTTCCACAAAGGCACCTGCCGGACTCAGTGGACATGCCGATCCAGTCCGCACATTCTGCGGACAGCTCTAGACTGCATATTCCTACAGACGTCCCAGTTCGCATACCTTGCAGACCTCCAGTCCGCATATCCCGCAGACTACACCAGTCCGCATACGCCAAGTCCATAGCCTTGTCACCAAGACACTTACCAGAATCAGCGGAATCCAGCTCCAGTCCGCACACAGTTGCGGACACAACCTCCAGTCCACTTATCCCCAAACTCGCAAGCAAGGCACATGCATTTCTGCCGAGCTTGGTGGAATGAGAAGCAGTCCGCGCTCCACTGCGGGATCTCCCCGGACTGAGCCAAACATGGAGTTGGTTCAGACCCAACCAAGTCCACACCACTGGCCATAGGGGTCAGTAAGCACTTATTGGCAGACATTGGATCCAGTCCGCCTATCCGGGCGAACTCCAGTATCAGTCCGCAATGACTGACGATCTCCACGGCTTCCTCTTGCCACTGCACCTGAGCAAGACAAAGTCAACTGCCAAACTGGTCTGCCGAGCTCCAGTTCTACAGTCCGCTTCATGTCGGACTCTGCGGCTATAGTTTCTATCCGCCCGGTTACTTCTTGGGATCCAATTGCCTGCTGAGCACAAGCCGGCCTAGCAAACTGCCGCTGCTGTCCGCGTAGTCCGCGCAAACAGACCGCCCAGGCTGCAACAGAGCAAACCATCTGCAATATCCCTGCCGACTTAGCAATCCTCCAAGCATTTCCGCGTAGTCCACGCGGATGGGTCCAAGTGCTCCATTCATCCACTTTCACTTCACAAATTTCAACACTCCCCCTTGAAGTGAGAAGTGGCGAAAAACTCCAGCAGGTCCCATAACCTTGCACCTGATCCCTCCGATAGCATCTACGAAGAAATGTCCAAGACATAGTCCTCGCCCCGCATATCATGGACCATGTGGGAGCCCTCCAGCATCTCCTAAAAGGATCCATGCTTCCGACTGCCTTCTTATTCAGCTTCAACCTCCACTCATGCATCAAAGGAGTATCACCAACAACCTTGGGCATAAAATCCCAAGACTCGTTACCTCAGAGAGAAGTCACCTCCTCAGCCTTGGTGTCAACCACCTTCTTGATACTAGTGGGGCCATCACTGCCAGAAGATACTTGCTCGACCTGAGGGCTAGAAAGGAAACATGGGATCAAGCCCGTCGTGTTCCCTTCACTATATCGAGCTGGTGGCTTACTGGTCCTCTTCGATCTCCGAAGAACCAGATCACGGCTAACCACCTCCACTACTTCTGAACTAGATCCGTTCCCTGGCAAACCTGGAACCATGCTCCCCTTGCTTCCTGAACAAGACGCCTCCTCACTAGAAACAGGAGCACCTGGATAAACGTTCCCCCATCTACCTGAACAAGAAGTCTCTGCTCTTGAACAAGAACTACCTAGAACATCGCTCCCCCTACTTCCTGAACCGAAAGTTTCCGCCTTTGAGCCAGAAGTACTTGGAGCATTACTCCCCCTGCTTCCTGACCCTGATGCCTTTGCCCTAGAGCTAGAACAACCTGGAACTCCTGGTGACTCAGGCACTCCACCTAAACCTTAGCAGTAGCCTCCTTCAACCCACCATCTAACCTGCTCATCTCTAGCTCCACACAATTGCTATCCCAATACGGCATTAACTCATCTAAGACAACGTCTATTGACACGATGAGTCTCTTCGTCGCAGGATCCATACACCTCCATCTTCTCCTCTGCTCGTCATACCCAACAAAGACTAGCTTCGTCTTGAGAGCAACCGGAGTGTGTAAGTAGCAGGTATATCCAAACACCCTTAGGTTCTTCACACTGGGCTTTACTGCGAACATCAGCTCATAAGGAGTCTTTACATAGATCAGACTAAGAGGCATCTGATTGATGACATGAGCAGTACAGGCCATCCCTTCCGCCCAAAGAGCCTTAGGAACGCCATTACTCTGAAGCCAACACCTACAGATCTTCGTTAACCAACAGATCATCCGAGCTGCAATACTGCCTTGTTGCGAAGTATATCCACAAGAAAGATCTTTCCGGATCCCTTACTTCCTGCAAAAGTTTGAGAACTCGGTTGATCCAAGCTCACCACCGATGCTTGTCTTCATCTTCTTGATCCTCAGGCCAAGCTGGCCTTCCAAAAGCTTCTTGAACTCCAAAAACAAGCGCATCATGTTGGACTTCTTCTTCATGAAGTATACCCAAGTATACCTTGAATAGTCATCAACCAATATCAGCATGAACCTGCTGCCTCCAAGACTGGCAGTGATGGTCGGTCCAACCAGAGCACAATGGAGAACCTCCAAAGGTGCTTTACATCTGGATTGTGCCTTATCAACCATGAAGCAATAAGCTTCACTTTGCTGACATCTCGTACACCCCTGACCATCGTCATAGGATGACAATCTTGGCAAGCCTCTTACGAGTCTTCTTTCCGCCATAGATTTCAGCTTGTCCATCCATACATGCCCCAGTCTTTCATGCCATATAGCTGCACTATCACTGGCCTTCATCTGATCAGCACCAGAACTTGTTGAAGACCCAATAAGGTTCTTCTCCTTGCCTCCAACATCAACTACGTTCGTTGAGAGCAAGGTAACCTTGCACTCCTTCCAGAGATGACCATGCTGCTTGCATTTATATCACCTTGGTCCTTCCTTCCTCTTCCCATCACGCCTAGGAGAAACACTCCTCTCTTGCTGATATTAAGTAGAAGGACCATCCTCTGCAGCAACCTTCACCTCCTTCCTGAACAACCCATCAAGGGAAGTCCAAACCTCCGCAGCTGACCGACATCCACTGATGTGGTCCAAGAGCTCCGATGGGATCACCTGCTTGTGAATAGACTCTGCTTTCGCATTTGTCTCCTTCCAAGCTCTCATCTCTCCAGCATTGCCAGCAGTAGTCTCTTGTCTTTCTGCTCCGCATACAACCTCCCAAAGGTCCTCGCCAAGAAGAAAGCTCTCCATACAAGACTTCCACCTACCAAAGTTCGTCTCTATAAGGAGATCAATTCCAAGACAACTTGCATCTTCCACTGTCATAGTTCTACCACTAGTTCCCTCTTCAAAAAGTAACAACCACTTCAGTTGATCGCTGTTTATCCACTCCAATCCAGCTCCGAGACATAGTTCATTGCTCAAGCAACTGAACCTGGCTCTGATACTATGTTAAAATTCAACAACCTGGCACTTCTACCACGTTGAATTTTCTCCAGGTGATCAATGAGATAGCCTGACGCCAAATTAATATTCTCAGCACTATCAAGATCACACCTTGATCACGCGAAAAATTCCCTGGAACCTGAATTGAGCAGGAGTTATCTCAACCAAAGCTAGTCAACCAGCAAATACATGTAGCACAACCATATTTATTGATTCACAACAAACTTCTCTACACAGCGAGACATACATGGCGTGACATGCTTCACCAAACAACCACCCGAGGGAAAGCAGAGAACTAAAAACAAGACAAGAGAAACAAGCCGCGCGGACTCAACCACCAAGCCGCCGGTCTACTGCTATGGAGTCCGCTCAAACTGTCACGTCGCCAGACCGCAACCCAAGACGCACGGACTACACCATATTCCAATGCTAGCTCTAACCATTGATCTGCAAGCTGCCTGATCGCGAGGTCGCCTATCCGCCAGACCGCACAAGCTGCAATGCCGAATAGAACAGTCCGCCTGAGACAGGTGACTTCTTGAACCCCGAACCAAGTTGCCAAAGAGAGGACCGTCTGGTCGCTGTCCGCGACCTGCTGTTTTCCGCTTGTTGCTTAATCGAAGAGTCCGCACTGTCCCTGACCGCAATCAGAGCCAAGTCCTGGCTTTCCAGTGCTATCCGCACAACCTGCACAGCATAACCCAGTCAACTCAACCAAACCACGCGGACACCAAAAAGGCAGTCCGCAGCAACCTGTGCGGGCTTAATAAAAGGGGATCATTCTGATCTACCCATTGGAATCCACCTTTTTCACCTTATGGTGAGGGGTTCCATGCAAGTATGCATATTGAGGACTTCACTTGTCTAGGAGAAAATCGTTACCCTTGTATTTCATTTTGGAGCCATGGCACGACTTTTTTGCGCTGATGGAAAGGAAAACGTCGCTCTCCTCATCGCGGATCTAGCCTCAGATCTGGCCTCCAATTACTGTATTGCCTTCAACAATACCAAATAGCAGCCCAACCCTTCCTTAGCTCCTCCTTCGAAGATCTTCAAAGAAAAAGAAGAGAGAGTGAGAGAGATGAGAAGAGAATGACTTCTCATTCTAATCCACCTCTGCATATTTCACTTTGGGCTCAATCCCAGCCACAGGCTTATTTTATCAAAAAAGGATCAAAAGCCAAGATTTGAGTTGACTGGTCAATTTAGCAATATTGCCTGGCGATATTGACTGTCGCCACTCAATGACAGCGAATTAAGCGCTTTGACCACTTTGACCTAACTTAACCACTACTCACCGACCGTCGATGGGCCATCTGACACGTGTCCATACCGCATGGCACTATCGCCTGATGATATCCACTGTCGCCACTCAGCGACATCATTCAGCGTTCGTCGAGCGTGTCGAGTTCGTCGAGTGTCGCTCGACGATTTACCACTATCGCCATTAGGCGATACCCACTGTCGCCACTTGGTGACATCATTTCAACGATTCATCTAAAGTGTTGAGTGTGTCGAGTGTGGCTTGACGAATTTATTGCTATCGTCATCCAGCGATACCCACTGTCGCCCGACGATAGTGACCAAACCAATGCTATCAAATTTGGGGTGTTACAGGTTCAAGGAACTAAAGATGTCTTACTACACCGGGAAGGATGACCCTGTCCAGCACGTCCAGTGGTTCGAAGATGTGGTGTCGATAAGGTAGATGTCTGAAGCCTTCAAATGCAGACTCTTCGCCATCACCCTCAAGGAAAAGCTGAGAGTATGGTTCCACTAGCTATCGGCCAACTTCATCTACTGCTTCGAGTACCTGCATTGTGGGTTCATGTTGAGGTTCACCACTTCCAAGAAGAGGAAGAAGGATTCGGAGTCCCTGTTTCATATCAAGAAGTAGGTGAACGAGACCTTGGGGAGTTACGTAGACCGATTCCAGGAGGAGGTCACCTAGGTACAGGAGATGCCAGGGGCACACCCTGATGATGGCCTTCACCCTGGGGCTGTGGCAGGGTTTCCTCAGGATGGAACTAAAGAGAGTGTCGCCCTCTCCTACGAGGAGCTGATGGAGAGGGTGACAAGGGAAGTCGATGGGGAGGCATCAAATCACGAGTTTGCGAAGAAGTTGGCCAGGTGGGCCGCGGAAGAGGAGAAGGGGCCAGGAGGTGGCTGGGAGCAGGAGGTGAGGAGAGTCTAACCTCAGAAGAGTGAGCAGCAATAGCATCAACCCAGATGGGTGCGTGAGGAGTAGAATAACCAGCTCGCCTGGAGGCAGACGGAGTGGCAAGACCAAGGCTAGCAGAGGGATTTCCACGGAGGAGACTTCTACCAGGGAGGCTAGGGTCAGTATCACCCTACATGATGGAGGCAGGGCCAGAGGCCTCCTCTCCCCGATTAACACCAGGCTATGACCATAGCCATGTAGAGTAGGAGGGGCCAGCAGAGGAGGAGAAAGGAGATCAGGGTGGAGTTACCCTACTCTGACTTCCACCAGGATGAGGGGCAAGCAAATGCCACATGCCAGGAGTTCCTCGAGGTAAATAAAAATAGGGAGCAGCTGCAGCAACGAGATCACCAGGAGGTGGGGATCAAGGAAGTCCTGCATCGGGCAGAGGAGGAAAGGTGTGAGGATCAGGCCGATGTGGGAGCTCGAGGACGGATCAAAGTGATCCATGGGGGGGGGGGGGGTGGCGGTCGAGGCTTCCTGGAAGGCAAGACTCCATACCATGTATCGAAAGAGCGTTGGCTCCACATCCCAGACCCCACCCCAGAGGAGACGATCAACTTCTCTTTGAGTGACATGCCAGATCATGAGGATTGCTTTTATGATGCATTGGTCATCCAGACCGCAGTCGAGAATTTCACTGTCTCCCAGATACTTATCGACGACGAGAGTTTAGTCAATGTCATCTTCAAAAGGCGTTTGATATGATGAAGGTGGAGGCCAAGAGGGTGTTGTCCTCGGATGGGCCCATGTTTGGATTCTCAGGGGAGAGGAAGGAGGTTGAAGGAGGAGTAGTGCTCCATGTTACTTTGGGGGGGGGGGCAGTCCCGAAATTGGAGGTTTGTCATCGTGGACGCCCCCAGCACTTACAACGCCATCTTTGGAAGGCCCCTCATTAATGCCTTATACTGCGTCCCCTCGTCCTTCCACCAATGCCCAAAGTTCAGCGCTAAAGGGTTCCAGGTCCGGGTCCTGGGTGACCCCAAGGTGGAGAGCGAGTGCTAGGTCACCTCTATGAACTCCATCTCTTCGTAGGAGGGAGCTAAGGAGATGGAGTAGAGGATAGAGAAGGCAGAGCAGGAGGTCGACAAGTGGAGATGAAGGTGGAGGAGAGCTGAACCCGGGTGGAGTTGGCAGGAGGAGTTTAGGAGGAGCTGGATGAGGTGATGTTCGTGGAGGAAGTGGTGGAAGTTGAGGAGGTCCTTATCCCAGGGGAAGGGGACGTTGGAGAATGGGGGGAGCAATCCCGATGGAGGCCACGTAGGAGGTAGTGGAGATGAAAGTTTTCACCCTTGGAAGTAGGGTGGAGAAGGTGTGAATCAGCGGGGGGCTGACCCCGGTGGACAAGGAGAGGAAGCTGGCGTGCAACCAGAAGAACATGGACATCTTCGCTTGGAGCGCAATGGAGATCCCAGAGATCGATGCGGATGTTGCCTGCCACTGCCTCAACCTAGACCCATAAGATCGCCCATCCAGCAGAAGAAGAGGTCCATCATGGACAAGCTAGCTGAGCCCATCACGGAGGAGGTGTCCAAGCCTCTAAAAGCTGGCTTTGTATCCAAAATTCAAAACCCCAGCTGGCTATCCAATATAGTCATTGTAAAAAAAGGAGACGACCGATCGAGAATGTGTGTCGATTTCTCTTTGCTTAATAAATCATGTCCCAAAGATTGTTACCCCTTGCCTCGAATCGACGCGTTGGTTGACTCAGCCATCGGTTTTCCTGTAATTAGTTTTTAGATATATTTTAAGGTTATCATCAGATCAGGATGCACCCCCCGGTGTGAAAGATGTCTCTTTCATCGCAGGGGATGGGCGCTACTGCTACAAGATGATGCCTTTTGGGCTGAAAAATGTTAGGGCAACATAACAAAAGATGGTGGATCAGGTCTTCCAAGAGCAGGTGGGGAGGAATCTCAAGGTATATGTGGATGACCTGATGATTAAAATCCAAGGGGTGGACTCCCACCTCAAGGACCTAAAGGAGACCTTCGAAACCATGCGCAAATACAAGATGAGACTGGACCCCTTGAAATGTGTTTTCGGGGCAAGTAGGGGGAAGTTCTTGGGCCATCTCCTCACCGCGGCGGGGGTGGAGACAAATCCTGACAAGGTTAAGGCGATCATGGATTTGGGGTCACCTCAGAATGCTAAGGAAGTGCAGCGGTTGACAAGAAAGTTGGCGGGCTAAGCAGGTTCCTTTCCCAGGCCAGGGAGAAGTGCTCTCCCTTCTTCAAAGCATTGAGGGGAGGGCAGAAGTTCGAATGAACTAGGGAATGTGAGGAGGCATTCCATGCCTTGAAGAGGCAGTTAACTTAGGCCCCCTACTACATGGGCCGAAGGAGGGGGAAGACCTATCTTTGTATAGCGGGGTCGGAGTAGAGGCCCTGAGCTACGTTCTAGTTCGGGAAGAGGGGAAGAAGAAGCTGCCCATATACTACGTAAGTCGGGTCCTGAGGAAGCCATAGCTCAGTTATCCCATCTTGGAGAAGATAGCGTTCGCTCTGTTCATCTCGGCTAGGAAGCTCCGACCCTATTTCTAGTCACACTCCATCCAAGTGGTTACTGACCATCCCCTCTGCAACATCTTCGAGGGGGTAGAGCATTCAGGAAGATTGGCCAAATGGTCGGTAGAGCTGAGTGAGTTTGATATCTCCTTTGTCCCACACCTCTCAATCAAGGACCAAGCAATGACCGACTCTCTAGCTGACTACGAGATCGAGGTGGCGGAGGCAGAACTCACTCGCCCAGTTCCCTGGAAGGTAATGGTAGATGGTGCGTCAGGAAGGCATTCCATGGGGTTGGGGGAAATCTTGGAGAGCCTCCAGGGAACGAGGATTGAACAAATGGTGGTGGTGTATTTTCCCATCAAGAATAACCTGTCCGAGTATGAGGCCGTAATAGTAGGATTGTGCCTAGCCAGAGAGCTGGGGGTGCACGATGTGGAGGTCTTCACTGACTGCATGGTAGTGGCTTCTCAAAGCTGCGAGGAGTTTGAGATAAGTGAACCAACACTGCAATTATACTTGGAAATGGTGAAGGGGGTCATCGACATGTTCTAGACCTTCTCCATCCAACATGTGCCGCAGGAGAGGAATGAGTAGGTGGATCAGCCCGCCAAGCATGGTCCCCGAGTAGGGGGTACCATCACCGACCTGTTCCATCCGTTCATCCAAGAAGGAGAGCTGATGGAGGTGGACCAATACCCCTCATGGATGGATCCTTTCGCAACATTCATATCCACAGGGGAGTTCCAGGAAGGGATGGACAAGATGAAGTTCAAGCACAAGTCGTCATATTATCTCATGCATGATGGACAGTTGTATATGAAGACTCTATCGGGGATGATGACACGTTGTGTGGCCGAAAGGGAGATTCAGATGATCTTGGAGGAGGTCCATTTAGGAGAGTGTGGAAGACTCTCAGGGAGTAGGACTTTGGAGGGAAGGAAAGTTCGGCAAGGGTACTTCTGGCCGACCCTAAGCCGGGATGCAGCAAGTGCTAACTGTTTGCCCCCTCCAACTCCAACCGGCTCAACAGCTCAGGAGTATCACGGCCCCTGGCCCTTCGCCATTTGGGGAATGGACTTGGTAGGACCTTTCACCCAGGCCAGTGGGTAGAGGAGGTACTTGCTTGTCATGATAGACTATTTTTCTAAGTGGTTAGAAGTGAAGGCACTGTCCAAGGTTTGTTTGGCGGGAGATCATCTGTCGGCATGGGTTGTCGCAGGCCAACGTCACAAACAATGGGCCTCAATTTGCCAGTACTGAGTTCAGCAGTTTTTGCGGATAGCTTGTGATTGACCTCAGATTTGCCTTATTCTACCATCATAGGAGCAACGAGCAGGCCGAGGCGGAAACAAGATCATCGTGAACCTCCTCAAGAAGAAAGTGGAGAATTTGAAGGGTAGCTGGGTGGAGCAGCTTCTTTCGGTTCTCTAGGCCCTGAGAACCACTCCCAACATGGCCACAGGGGAGACCCCCTTCAAGCTCTCCCGTGGATGAGAGGTAGTGCTTGTGTAAGACCCCTTTTTTTTTTCTTTCTCGACACCGGCGTCTTAGGCCCAGAACCGCCGTTTTGCGGTGACTCCTTCACGCCTTGAAGCGGCATCACCACAAAACGCCGTTTCTGCCGGCCAATTCGATCGCAGCATAGTAACAAAATTAGAGTAATATCATGCGCAGCAAAACTCTAAGTAAAAGTCCACAGAAATATCACATCAAGTAAAATATCTCCACGATGGGAGAGTCCACAAAACCAAGCACTGTAAATAAGGGCTTATGCCCGATACATCAATTCCTCACCACAAGATCTCTCATGAGGAAATAAAATAAAAACTACTAGAGTAAGGGCCTCACGGTCCCAGCTGTCTGAACTCCTGTGCTAGACTGCCCTATCTCCAAGCGTGTCAACCTCTGGGGCTGCTCCTCCAATCTGGGCTCCGCGATCCCCTAAATGATGTGGTTCGAAAACCGTTAGTCTAAAAGACTAAGTCCTATCATCCCCCACCCCTTCCCCCGTGGCTCCTAGGCACCGAGCGGAGAGGAAGAAAGGGAGGACTTGAAAGTGGAGAGTATATCAAATGCAGGTGACGGTGGACCTAAAACTAGTAATTTATATAGTAACTAATCATATTTGTAAACAAGTAAAGTAAAGTGACCTTAACTTATATGGGTACATATAAGCAAGGGGTCTTTTGCAAGGCTCCCATCGTATAAAGAGTCCCATACCAATTTATACGTTGGGGTGTCGGTTATTAACAGCAATATATATATGTAAAGAAAATTAACCTTAATTTATAAACTTGCCCACACAAGCTTATAGACCAAGGGGTCGTTTTGCAGGGCCTAATGTATAAGTGTCTCATACCACTTATATTTTAGGTGTCAAAGGTTAAATGAATCGCTTATGCTATGACATGCAAGTGGGTATGATGGATCAAGCAAGTGCAACACACACACCCGACTCTGTGCACACAGACCTTTAGTTCCCCCTTTCTGGAGCCTCACCTCCCAGGATACCTCCGTAGTGGCAGACGGAAGCGGTGGGTTGGGCCTCGCCCACCTCTAAACCAGTATAGCACTACTGGTCAGACCTATCGTACGCCTCAACGCTGGTGCACAAGCGGACTCCTGCGTACTCTTGCCGGCTGGCGCACCGGACTTCTGTTGGCGAAGTGCTATCACAACACTTGCCGAGTCAACGTATTGGTGTCTGTGCTAAGATCCTCCAATACCGAAGACCCACCACCTTAATATCATTCCTTTTATGCACATGCAAATTTACGTACCGACACCGAGTCGAAGCTCACCGGGCCATCCTGCCCTCTTACCACAACGACCGAGCCTACTGCTTGATCATCTAGCCAAAACTACTTCCCGTAACCTCGGGGTGTGTGAGAGTGAAACCCTAGTTATTCTAGTTACTCTTGAAGTTTCATTACTCCTATGAGTTGCGTTAGCCCAGGACTGCCCAAGGTATTCCCCGTGAAGGGCTCTCGAAGGCACTAGGAACTACGATGGGATTACGCCCAAAGCTCCCTTTCGCAAGGCACTTATTATTATTGGTTACTACACAAATCTCTCAATCCCTTAGGGTTATAATTGAATCCTAACCCAAGTGTATATGACTCCTTCTTTTCAACGAGGATTAGTGATCCTTTGTCGATCCCGAACCCCACACAACTCTAACCAACCTCCACTACTCATCTACACTTCTGATGACAAACCTAAATCACCTACCAGACTAATGCCCCATTATTCCAACTTCCTAAACTCATTGTGCACTTTAATTTGATTTCTGCTGTTTTTACTAATTGCAGACCACCCTAAGCTAATATGATGTACTCAATAGGTGATACTCTAAATTCTCCTCCAATAACTCTACAAATTTTACCAGAGGTCTATTATGATAAATATAGTCTAAATTCAGAAAATTATATTTTTCCAATTAATCTACTATTTATTGAATTTCCTCAACAACTAGGTCATAGTCAATTTGAACATGAACCATAAGATTTGCTCAGGTAATGGCCTCCTAAACTTTTTATCCACTAAATAACAGAGAAATATTATTGGTTGCCAATTTTCATAATTTGTCATATAGTTCTTGACCTCTAAAAGTTTTATTAAAAATAATTCCCAAGATCAAATATAATGAAGGAAGTGACACAAATATGTCTCCAATAATTATGTAAACATTACTAGGGCTTCATAAGGAACTAGAAACATCATGATGAAGAAATTAAAATTTTTCAGACCACCTAAATGTCATTATTAAATTTACCAAGTTCCATAGAATTAAATAATTAAAGAAGCAACTACTAAATATCATTCTTCAAAAATTTCATAAACATTCACAGAGATGGGTACCATTATTACAAGCTCCTTTGCTAAGTTTCATCAGATTTAATCAAGTATATTTATCTCCAAAAATTCCTAAGTGGAAATTGTAAAACATGACTTTGTGAATAAAGTACCAAAAATATTCATCCAAAATTTATTATAAAATTTCCAGAGATGTATATACCCTAAACAACTACCCATTCAAAAACTCAGCCCTTTTCAGAAGGTTTTGGTATTAGAACTTATGATTTCAAAGCTAGTGCCCTAAACTAGGGTTATAGATTTAAGGGGTTTAAAGTCTTCCAAATGCCCTAAAATTTTAACCATAGGACCATAGTAATCCTATGGACATTTGTCCCAAGTTTCAAGCCCATCCAAGGTCTTTTGACCCCAAATTCCCCAAACCCTAGAAATTTACCCTAAAGGGCCTACCCTAAAATTCTAGGGATACCCTAGTCCAAACCACTCCAAACTTCATAAGTGAGTGTAAAAAGTCAAAGTATATCAGTGGCCAAAATTTCAGCCTCTGATGAGGGAATTTGGCCACTCAACCATCAAATAGTGGTTTTTGACCAAAATACCCTTATAGGGTCATATATAGGGTGGGTAAATTACCTATCCTAAACATCTCCAAATGAGCTAAAGTTTTAACCCTAGACCTATCATGACATCTAAGACCACCCACCAAAATTTGGGGGAGTTTTAAAGTAATTAGGTCACATAATTAAATTAATCATGATTTATTAAATTTTTCTAAACACTATAGAAAAATATTCTCCAAAAATTCTAAATTTTGGACAGGTTCTAGATATGACTAAGACCTTCTCACTGCCCAAATTTCAACTTGTTTGGACAAGGAATGAAGTGTGGGCACCAAAAATAATTTCTGTTTAGGTCTATGTATAGGTCCTACCAAAAAGGGTACCCTGGTCTAACCAGTGGCCCAGAAGGGTCCAAACACTTTTTGCTACTAACTAGACACCCTAAGCTACAATTGTCATGTTGGGCAGATTTCCATTCAGGGTCCCTAAGTATTTTTAAAAATTAAATACATTAAATACATCAAATGTGACAGAAATGAAATAATATTCATTTAAATCCTAAAGTATCTGATTGATGCCGCGCGAATCTTGGCGCAGATCAACGGCGCGGGGTTATCGTGTTGAATTCTGTGAAGTGAAAGTGGGTGAATGGAAGGCTTGGGAAACCTATCCGCGCGGACTACGCGGACTGGGTTGGCGGACTGCTAGGTCGGCAGGGATTTTGCAGGCAGTTTGCTCTGTGGCGGCCTGGGCGGTCTGTTCGCGCGGACTGCGCGGACAGCAGCGGCGGTCTGACAGGCCAGTGTATGCTCAGCAGGCGGTTTACTCCCAGGAAGTAACCGGGCGGATAGGAATGTTATCCGCGGAGTCCGGCTTGAAGCGGACTGAAGAACTGGAGCTCGGCAGACCGGTTTGGCAGATGCCTTGGTCTTGCTCTAGTGAAGCGGCAAGTGGAAGCCGTGGAGACCGCCGGTCAGCGCGGACAGGAACTGGAGGTCGCCCGGTATGGCGGGCTAGATCCAGTGTCCGCCTGTAAGTGCGGACTGGCCCTTGCGGCCAGTGGGCTGGACTTGGTGGGAATTGAACCAAGTCCAGGATGGCCCAGTCCGGGGAGATCGCGCAGTGGAGCGCGGGCTGGTTTCTCAGTCCGCCAAGCGTAGTAGAAGTGCAGTTGCCTTGTTTGCTAGCTTGGGGAAATGCGGACTGGAGAATTGCTTGTGCAGGAGCGTGCGGACTGGAGCCGGAGTCCGCTGAGTCCGGTTGAGCCTTGTGATGAGGTTATGGACTCAGGGAAGCGGACTGGAGTTCGCTGTATACGCGGACTGGGGTCTGCTGTTAGCGGACTGGATTGGCGTGTCCGCTAAGTCCGGAGGTGCCTTGGAGTTGAGGTAATGGACTTGGGATATGCGGACGATAGCCGGGTATCCGCTGAGTCCGGCAGGTGCCTTGATGGCGCGGTTGCGGGCTCGGGTTTTGCGGGCTGATGCCTTGTCCGCAGAATGGCGGATACGGCTGTTGTGGAGTCCGGCTGTGGTGGTCCTGGCTTGGTCTCTGGCGGCAAGGCGGACTGGATATTGGAGTCCGGCCTTGGAGAAGCTGGGGCGGACTGGCTATCTGCACAGGAGCGGCGAACTGGAATGTGTGTCCGCGGGCTGGCGGACACACTTGTTCTAGCTGCGGGTTGTGGCGGTGATCCTATCGGCTAGGGCGGTGACCATACTCATCGTCGTGCCTATAAATAGGACCCATGTCACACCAAGAACCATAGGAACCTAGACCGAAGTAAGTGAACAGTAATTGAGCTCGTGTAAGTTGCTGCGGACTGGACTTTGTGTCCGCGCAGATAGAGAGTTGACCCGGTTGTGCTGTGCAGGTTGTGCGGATAGCGCTGGAAAGCCAGGACTTGGCTCTGATTGCGGTCAGGGACAGTGCGGACTCTGCGGTTAAGCAACAGGCGGTAAACAGCAGGTCGCGGATAGCGGCCAGGCGGTCTTCTCTTTGGCGACTTGGTTCGGGGTTCAGGAAGTCGTCGGTTTCTGGCGGACTGTTCCATTCGGTGGCGCAGCTTGTGCGGTCTGGCGGCGTGCAGACCGGCGGTGAAGAGCTAAGCATTGGAGTAAGGGTGAGTCCGCGCGGCTTGGGTTGCGGTCTGGCGACCTGGCGGACTGAGCGGACTCCACAGCAGTAGGTCGGCGGCTTGTTGATTGAGTCCGCGCGGCTTGTTTTTTGTTCTTGTCTTTGTAACTCTCTCTGCTCTCCCGGTGTTGGGTTTTGGTGAAGCATGTCTCGCCATGTATGTCTCGCCTTGTAAAGAAGTTTGCTCTTGATCAATAAAGAAGCTTGTGCTGCATGTGTTGCTGGTTGTTACTGCTTTGTTGAGATAACCACTGTTAACTCCACGATCCGGGAAAACTTTCAACATATAAGTGGGCGTATTCTCCTTCGGTTTGTTGAGTTTTCAGCAGGGTATCCAAGGGGGCGTCTGCGGTTTGTTGAATTTTAACATGGTATCAGAGGGAGGTTGTTGGAGTGGTCAAGCAGTGCTCAATGGAAGTAGTTGCTCTTCTGAAGAGGAAACCAGTGGTAGAACCATGGCAGTGGAGGATGCAAGTTGTCTTGGTATTGATCTTCTTACAGAGGCGAACTGTGAACGGTGGAAGTCCTGTATGAAGAGCTTTCTTCTTGGCGAGGACCTTTGGGAGGTTGTATGCGGAGCAGGAAGACAAGAGGATACTGCTGGCAATGCTGAGGCGATGAGAGCTTGGAAGGAGGCAAATGCGAAAGCGGAGTCTATTCTCAAGCAGGTGATCTCATCGGAGCTCTTGGACCACATCAGTGGATGTCGGTCAGCTGCGGAGGTTTGGACTTCCCTTGATGGGTTGTTCAGGAAGAAGGTGAAGGTTGCTGCGGATGATGGTCCCTCTACTTCATATCAGGAAGAAAGGAGTTGTTCTCCTAGGCGTGATAAGAAGAGGAAGGAAGGACCAAGGTGCTATAAATGCAAGCAGCAAGGTCATCTTCGGAAGGAGTGCAAGGTTACCTTGCTCTCGGCGAACGTTGCTCAGGTAGGGAGGAAGGAGAAGAACGTAGTTGGGATTTCAACTAGTTCTGGATTTGATCGGCTGGATGCCAGTGATAGTGCAGCTATCTGGCATGAAAGACTGGGGCATGTAGGGATGGACAAGCTGAAAGCAATGGCGGAAAGAAGACTCGTAAGAGGCTTGCCTAGATTGTCATCCTATGGCGATGGTCGGGGGTGTGCGGGATGTCAGGAAAGTGGAGCCTATCGCTTCATGGTCGACAAAGCACAAGCCAGGAGTAATGCATCATTGGCGGTTGTCCATTGTGCTCTGGTGGGACCGACCGTCACGGCCAGTCTTGGAGGCAGCAGGTTCATGCTGATATTGGTTGATGACTATTCTGGGTATACTTGGGTATACTTTATGAAGACGAAGTCCAACATGGTACGCTTGTTTGTGGAGTTCAAGAAGCTTGTCGAAGGCCAGCTTGGCCGGAGGATCAAGGTGTTGAGGACAAGTTTCGGTGGTGAGTTTGCCTCAACCGAGTTCTCACGCTTTTGCAGGAAGCAAGGGATCCGGATGGATCTTTCTTGTGGACATACTTCACAACAGGGTAGTGTTGCAGCTCGGATGATCCGTTGGTTAACGGAGACCTGCAAGTGTTGGCTTCGGAGTAAAGGCGTTCTGAAGGCTCTTTGGGCGGAGGGAATAGCCTGTGCTACTCATGTCATCAACCGGATGCCTCTTAGTCCGATCATAGTGAAGACTCCTTATGAGCTAATGTTCAGAGTGAAGCCCTCAGTGAAGCACCTTCGGGTGTTTGGATCTACCTGCTATATACATTCTCTGGGTGCTCTCAAAACAAAGCTAGTCTTTGTTGGGTATGATGAGCAGAGAAGAAGATGGAGGTGTATGGATCCTGCGACGAAGAAACTCATAGTGTCGAGAGACATTGTTTTCGATGAGTTGACGCCGTATTGGGGTAGCTCTTATGTGGAGCTAGAGATAAGCAGGTTAGATGGTGGGCTGAAGGAGGCTGCTGCTAAGGAAGTGGAGTTGCCTGAGTCACCAGGTGCTCCAGGTTGTTCTAGCTCCGGGGCAAAGGCGTCAGAGTCGGGAAGAAGGGGGAGCGATGCTCCAGGACCTTCTGGCTCAAAGGCGGAGGCTTCCTGTTCAGGAAGCAAGGGGAGCGATGTTCCAGGCTGTTCATGTTCAAGAGGGGAGTCTTCTGGTTCAGGTAGCAGGGGGAGCGTTGCTCCAGGTGCTCTTGGTTCCAGTAAGGAGGCGTCTTGTTCAGGGAACAAAGGGAGCATTGTTCCAGGTTTGCCCGGGAACGGAGCTGGTTCAACAGCAGCGGAGGTGGTTAGCCATGATCAGGTTCTTCGGAGATCGAAGAGGATCAGTAAGCCACCAGCTCGATATAGTGAAGGGAACACGGCGGACTTGGTCCCGTGTTTCCTTGTTAGCCCTCAGGTCGAGCAAGGGACTTCTGGCTGTGATGACCCCACTAGAATCAAGGAGGTGGTTGACACCAAGTCTGAAGAGGTGACTTCTCTCAGAGGCAACAAGGCTTGGGCTTCTGGGTCCAAGGAAGTTGGTGATACTCCTATGATGCATGAGTGGAGGTTGAAGCTGAAGAAGGCAGAGGGAAGCATGGCTCCTTTTGGGAGATGCTGGAGGGCTCCCTCATGGTCCATGATATGCGGGGCGAGGACTATGTCTTGGACATCTCTTCGTAGATGCTATCGGAAGGACCAGGTGCAAGGTTACGGGAGCTGCTGGAGTTATTCACCACTTCTCACTTCAAGGGGGAGTGTTGAATTCTGTGAAGTGAAAGTGGGTGAATGGAAGGCTTGGGAAACCTATCCGCGCGGACTACGCGGACTGGGTTGGCGGACTGCTAGGTCGGCAGGGATGTTGCAGGCGGTTTGCTCTGTGGCGGCCTGGGCGGTCTGTTCGCGCGGACTGCGCGGACAGCAGCGGCGGTCTGACAGGCCAGTGTATGCTCAGCAGGCGGTTTACTCCCAGGAAGTAACCGGGTGGATAGGAATGTTATCCGCGGAGTCCGGCTTGAAGCGGACTGAAGAACTGGAGCTCGGCAGACCGGTTTGGCAGATGCCTTGGTCTTGCTCTAGTGAAGCGGCAAGTGGAAGCCGTGGAGACCGCCGGTCAGCACGGACAGGAACTGGAGGTCGCCCGGTATGGCGGGCTAGATCCAGTGTCCGCCTGTAAGTGCGGACTGGCCCTTGCGGCCAGTGGGCTGGACTTGGTGGGAATTGAACCAAGTCCAGGATGGCCCAGTCTGGGGAGATCGCGCAGTGGAGCGCGGGCTGGTTTCTCAGTCCGCCAAGCGTAGTAGAAGTGCAGTTGCCTTGTTTGCTAGCTTGGGGAAATGCGGACTGGAGAATTGCTTGTGCAGGAGCGTGCGGACTGGAGCCGGAGTCCGTTGAGTCCGGTTGAGCCTTGTGATGAGGTTATGGACTCAGGGAAGCGGACTGGAGTTCGCTGTATACGCGGACTGGGGTCTGCTGTTTGCGGACTGGATTGGCATGTCCGCTAAGTCCGGAGGTGCCTTGGAGTTGAGGTAATGGACTTGGGATATGCGGACGATAGCCGGGTATCCGCTGAGTCCGGCAGGTGCCTTGATGGCGCGGTTGCGGGCTCGGGTTTTGCGGGCTGATGCCTTGTTCGCAGAATGGCGGATACGGCTGTTGTGGAGTCCGGCTGTGGTGGTCCTGGCTTGGTCTCTGGCGATAAGGCGGACTGGATATTGGAGTCCGGCCTTGGAGAAGCTGGGGCGGACTGGCTATCTGCACAGGAGCGGCGAACTGGAATGTGTGTCCGCGGGCTGGCGGACACACTTGTTCTAGCTGCGGGTTGTGGCGGTGATCCTATCGGCTAGGGCGGTGACCATACTCATCGTCGTGCCTATAAATAGGACCCATGTCACACCAGAACCATAGGAACCTAGACCGAAGTAAGTGAACAGTAATTGAGCTCGTGTAAGTTGCTGCGGACTGGACTTTGTGTCCGCGCGGATAGAGAGTTGACCCGGTTGTGCTGTGCAGGTTGTGCGGATAGCGCTGGAAAGCCAGGACTTGGCTCTGATTGCGGTCAGGGAAAGTGCGGACTCTGCGGTTAAGCAACAGGCGGTAAACAGCAGGTCGCGGATAGCGGTCAGGCGGTCTTCTCTTTGGCGACTTGGTTCGGGGTTCAGGAAGTCGCCGGTTTCTGGCGGACTGTTCCATTCGGTGGCGCAGCTTGTGCGGTCTGGCGGCGTGCAGACCGGCGGTGAAGAGCTAAGCATTGGAGTAAGGGTGAGTCCGCGCGGCTTGGGTTGCGGTCTGGCGACCTGGCGGACTGAGCGGACTCCACAGCAGTAGGTCGGCGGCTTGTTGATTGAGTCCGCGCGGCTTGTTTTTTGTTCTTGTCTTTGTAACTGTCTCTGCTCTCCCGGTGTTGGGTTTTGGTGAAGCATGTCTCGCCATGTATGTCTCGCCTTGTAAAGAAGTTTGCTCATGATCAATAAAGAAGCTTGTGCTGCATGTGTTGCTGGTTGTTACTGCTTTGTTGAGATAACCACTGTTAACTCCACGATCCGGGAAAACTTTCAACATATAAGTGGGCGTATTCTCCTTCGGTTTGTTGAGTTTTCAGCAGGGTATCCAAGGGGGCGTCTGCGGTTTGTTGAATTTTAACATGGTATCAGAGGGAGGTTGTTGGAGTGGTCAAGCAGTGCTCAATGGAAGTAGTTGCTCTTCTGAAGAGGAAACCAGTGGTAGAACCATGGCAGTGGAGGATGCAAGTTGTCTTGGTATTGATCTTCTTACAGAGGCGAACTGTGAACGGTGGAAGTCCTGTATGAAGAGCTTTCTTCTTGGCGAGGACCTTTGGGAGGTTGTATGCGGAGCAGGAAGACAAGAGGATACTGCTGGCAATGCTGAGGCGATGAGAGCTTGGAAGGAGGCAAATGCGAAAGCGGAGTCTATTCTCAAGCAGGTGATCTCATCGGAGCTCTTGGACCACATCAGTGGATGTCGGTCAGCTGCAGAGGTTTGGACTTCCCTTGATGGGTTGTTCAGGAAGAAGGTGAAGGTTGCTGCGGATGATGGTCCCTCTACTTCATATCAGGAAGAAAGGAGTTGTTCTCCTAGGCGTGATAAGAAGAGGAAGGAAGGACCAAGGTGCTATAAATGCAAGCAGCAAGGTCATCTTCGGAAGGAGTGCAAGGTTACCTTGCTCTCGGCGAACGTTACTCAGGTAGGGAGGAAGGAGAAGAACGTAGTTGGGATTTCAACTAGTTCTGGATTTGATCGGCTGGATGCCAGTGATAGTGCAGCTATCTGGCATGAAAGACTGGGGCATGTAGGGATGGACAAGCTGAAAGCAATGGCGGAAAGAAGACTCGTAAGAGGCTTGCCTAGATTGTCATCCTATGGCGATGGTCGGGGGTGTGCGGGATGTCAGGAAAGTGGAGCCTATCGCTTCATGGTCGACAAAGCACAAGCCAGGAGTAATGCATCATTGGCGGTTGTCCATTGTGCTCTGGTGGGACCGACCGTCACGGCCAGTCTTGGAGGCAGCAGGTTCATGCTGATATTGGTTGATGACTATTCTGGGTATACTTGGGTATACTTTATGAAGACGAAGTCCAACATGGTACGCTTGTTTGTGGAGTTCAAGAAGCTTGTCGAAGGCCAGCTTGGCCGGAGGATCAAGGTGTTGTGGACAAGTTTCGGTGGTGAGTTTGCCTCAACCGAGTTCTCACGCTTTTGCAGGAAGCAAGGGATCCGGATGGAGCTTTCTTGTGGACATACTTCACAACAGGGTAGTGTTGCAGCTCGGATGATCCGTTGGTTAACGGAGACCTGCAAGTGTTGGCTTCGGAGTAAAGGCGTTCCGAAGGCTCTTTGGGCGGAGGGAATAGCCTGTGCTACTCATGTCATCAACCGGATGCCTCTTAGTCCGATCATAGTGAAGACTCCTTATGAGCTAATGTTCGGAGTGAAGCCCTCAGTGAAGCACCTTCGGGTGTTTGGATCTACCTGCTATATACATTCTCCGGGTGCTCTCAAAACAAAGCTAGTCTTTGTTGGGTATGATGAGCAGAGAAGAAGATGGAGGTGTATGGATCCTGCGACGAAGAAACTCATAGTGTCGAGAGACATTGTTTTCGATGAGTTGACGCCGTATTGGGGTAGCTCTTATGTGGAGCTAGAGATAAGCAGGTTAGATGGTGGGCTGAAGGAGGCTGCTGCTAAGGAAGTGGAGTTGCCTGAGTCACCAGGTGCTCCAGGTTGTTCTAGCTCCGGGGCAAAGGCGTCAGAGTCGGGAAGAAGGGGGAGCGATGCTCCAGGACCTTCTGGCTCAAAGGCGGAGGCTTCCTGTTCAGGAAGCAAGGGGAGCGATGTTCCAGGCTGTTCATGTTCAAGAGGGGAGTCTTCTGGTTCAGGTAGCAGGGGGAGCGTTGCTCCAGGTGCTCTTGGTTCAGTAAGGAGGCGTCTTGTTCAGGGAACAAAGGGAGCATTGTTCCGGGTTTGCCCGGGAATGGAGCTGGTTCAACAGCAGCGGAGGTGGTTAGCCATGATCAGGTTCTTCGGAGATCGAAGAGGATCAGTAAGCCACCAGCTCGATATAGTGAAGGGAACACGGCGGACTTGGTCCCGTGTTTCCTTGTTAGCCCTCAGGTCGAGCAAGGGACTTCTGGCTGTGATGACCCCACTAGAATCAAGGAGGTGGTTGACACCAAGTCTGAAGAGGTGACTTCTCTCAGAGGCAACAAGGCTTGGGCTTCTGGGTCCAAGGAAGTTGGTGATACTCCTATGATGCATGAGTGGAGGTTGAAGCTGAAGAAGGCATAGGGAAGCATGGCTCCTTTTGGGAGATGCTGGAGGGCTCCCTCATGGTCCATGATATGCGGGGCGAGGACTATGTCTTGGACATCTCTTCGTAGATGCTATCGGAAGGACCAGGTGCAAGGTTACGGGAGCTGCTGGAGTTATTCACCACTTCTCACTTCAAGGGGGAGTGTTGAATTCTGTGAAGTGAAAGTGGGTGAATGGAAGGCTTGGGAAACCTATCCGCGCGGACTACGCGGACTGGGTTGGCGGACTGCTAGGTCGGCAGGGATGTTGCAGGCGGTTTGCTCTGTGGCGGCCTGGGCGGTCTGTTCGCGCGGACTGCGCGGACAGCAGCGGCGGTCTGACAGGCCAGTGTATGCTCAGCAGGCGGTTTACTCCCAGGAAGTAACCGGGCGGATAGGAATGTTATCCGCGGAGTCCGGCTTGAAGCGGACTGAAGAACTGGAGCTCGGCAGACCGGTTTGGAAGATGCCTTGGTCTTGATCTAGTGAAGCGGCAAGTGGAAGCCGTGGAGACCACCGGTCAGCGCGGACAGGAACTGGAGGTCGCCCGGTATCGCGGGCTAGATCCAGTGTCCGCCTGTAAGTGCGGACTGGCCCTTGCGGCCAGTGGGCTGGACTTGGTGGGAATTGAACCAAGTCCAGGATGGCCCAGTCCGGGGAGATCGCGCAGTGGAGCGCGGGCTGGTTTCTCAGTCCGCCAAGCGTAGTAGAAGTACAGTTGCCTTGTTTGCTAGCTTGGGGAAATGCGGACTGGAGAATTGCTTGTGCAGGAGCGTGCGGACTGGAGCCGGAGTCCGTTGAGTCCGGTTGAGCCTTGTGATGAGGTTATGGACTCAGGGAAGCGGACTGGAGTTCGCTGTATACGTGGACTGGGGTCTGCTATTTGCGGACTGGATTGGCGTGTCCGCTAAGTCCGGAGGTGCCTTGGAGTTGAGGTAATGGACTTGGGATATGCGGACGATAGCCGGGTATCCGCTGAGTCCGGCAGGTGCCTTGATGGCGCGGTTGCGGGCTCGGGTTTTGCGGGCTGATGCCTTGTCCGCAGAATGGCGGATACGGCTGTTGTGGAGTCCGGCTGTGGTGGTCCTGGCTTGGTCTCTGGCGGCAAGGCGGACTGGATATTGGAGTCCGGCCTTGGAGAAGCTGGGGCGGACTGGCTATCTGCACAGGAGCGGCGAACTGGAATGTGTGTCCGCGGGCTGGCGGACACACTTGTTCTAGCTGCGGGTTGTGGCGGTGATCCTATCGGCTAGGGCGGTGACCATACTCATCATCGTGCCTATAAATAGGACCCATGTCACACCAGAACCATAGGAACCTAGACCGAAGTAAGTGAACAGTAATTGAGCTCGTGTAAGTTGCTGCGGACTGGACTTTGTGTCCGCGCGGATAGAGAGTTGACCCGGTTGTGCTGTGCAGGTTGTGCGGATAGCGCTGGAAAGCCAGGACTTGGCTCTGATTGCGGTCAGGGACAGTGCGGACTCTGCGGTTAAGCAACAGGCGGTAAACAGCAGGTCGCGGATAGCGGCCAGGCGGTCTTCTCTTTGGCGACTTGGTTCGGGGTTCAGGAAGTCGCCGGTTTCTGGCGGACTGTTCCATTCGGTGGCGCAGCTTGTGCGGTCTGGCAGCGTGCAGACCGGCGGTGAAGAGCTAAGCATTGGAGTAAGGGTGAGTCCGCGCGGCTTGGGTTGCGGTCTGGCGACCTGGCGGACTGAGCGGACTCCACAGCAGTAGGTCGGCGGCTTGTTGATTGAGTCCGCGCGGCTTGTTTTTTGTTCTTGTCTTTGTAACTGTCTCTGCTCTCCCGGTGTTGGGTTTTGGTGAAGCATGTCTCGCCATGTATGTCTCGCCTTGTAAAGAAGTTTGCTCTTGATCAATAAAGAAGCTTGTGCTGCATGTGTTGCTGGTTGTTACTGCTTTGTTGAGATAACCACTGTTAACTCCACGATCCGGGAAAACTTTCAACATATAAGTGGGCGTATTCTCCTTCGGTTTGTTGAGTTTTCAGCAGGGTATCCAAGGGGGCGTCTGCGGTTTGTTGAATTTTAACATATCGTCCCCGATGAGCCAACGGCCAGGATTGCTTCTTCCTGTGCCGACTTCAAACGTCTGCCGCCGGCCACCCAGTCCCTTCCCCGGCCGGCCACCGCCACCATCACCTCCGTTGAGGTGGTGGCTATCGCCAGACAGCAGCACAGCCGCCGGAGGGGCGGATTCTGGCGATCCAACCAAGAAATTTCTCGGCCGAAAGCCATGAATTTTCTGAATTGGATCGGGCTCAATTGTGCCCGAACCTCGGCCCTAATGAAACCTAAGATCTGCCCATGAGAAAAGAGGAGGAGGAGGACCTTGTTGGCGGCCTGGAGACAAGCGGATCTGCGGGTTGACATGGTGGTGGCGCCGCCGATCGGAATTCTGCTATCTCCCAGTAAACTCGCCGGATTTCTTCAGTTAAGGGTTGGGAAATTCTCCTCCAAGCTCACTGATGATGTTTAAAACATCAGGGGGGGAGAAGGATGGAAGAAACTGCCATAGCCATCATGGCCATTAAAGGCTTGTTTCGGCCATGATGGTGGAGGCTGTAACAGCCCCTTGACAGCCAGGAAAACGGCTGGAAACTCCTCCCCTTCACTGGAGGAGATGAATGCTGCCATCAATGGGGGACCATTGGCCTTTCCTTGGCCAATCTCCTCCTTCAACTCTCTTTCCCCTTTTCTGTCTCCTCCATTAGTGTGGGATGAAGCTTTCTCTCTCTTTCCTAGTCACCAAAACTGACCATGCTGACTCCCCAGCCTATTGGCAGCCCTTTCCACCCATAATATTTCATTATGTTGTGGTTAACTTAAAAGGAAAAAGGGGTTGAGCTTGGGTTGACTCATTTAGGCTAATTTGACCTAACACTAGAATAGAGTTGACCTCGGTCAACATGACCATTTGAGTTGACCCCAATGGGTCCTTGGTGACCTATTGGACTCTCTTAAGGTCTAGGAAGACTTGAGTAAGGTTGGTTGGGCATCTTGGGGGTCACATGCCCCTTGGTAAGGGCACTTTGATCATTTTAGGGCCAGAGTTGACTTGGGTCAACAAAACCATTCGGGTTGACCCCATTGGGTCCTTGGTGACCCATTGGCCTCCCCTAAGGTCTAGGAAGGGTTATGTAGGGTTACCCTGCACTTTGGAGGTCACATACCCTTAGTAAGGGTACTTTGACCAGATTAGGAGCTTGAGTTGACTTGGGTCAACCTGGCCTCTAGGGCTGACCCCAATGTGTCCTTAGTGACCCATTGACCTCACTTTAGGGTTAGGAGGGCATAGGTGGGGTCCTCTAGGCTAGGAGTAGGTCAATTGACCCTAAGTAGGCTAGTTTGACCCATTTAGGGCTAGGGTTGACCTTGGTCAATTGAGCCTCTTTGTTTGACCCCAATGGGTCCTTATGGCTCTAATGGGCCTCCCAAGGTACTAGGGGTGTTGTGGTAGGGTCTTGGGGTCAAGGTGTAGCCCATGGTCATCCTAAACCATGGTTCAGAGTTCTACTATTTGCAGACCATGGTGATCCCCCACCTTTCTGTCCCCTATCTCTTGACTCATTACTGGCTTCCTAGGGTTTGTCATGACCTAGTCATGGCCAAAACCACTCTTAGGGGTCTAGTTGGAAATGGGATGTTACAAATCCCAATAAACAAAACAAAGATTTCGTCCCCGAAATCAAAGTTGAGTCTACGGGACTTACTACCGAAGAAAAGAACCTTGTAACATCCCAGCATGGCGTCTTGTTTGCTAAAATTGGTTTAAAGGGAAACCTAGATCTATGTCCATTTCGCCCAATCGGCAGACCAAGATCCCAATAAACAAGGATAAGCCCCCAATAAACAAAAGATAAGCCTCTATCTGCCTAGAGCAGCCCTTAGTAAATTAAAGCAGGAGAATAAATTAACATCTTGAGGGGTCTGAGAGGTATACCTGACTGAATAGCTCTGGATATTTCTGTTGCATCAGATCCTGCGGCTCCCAAGTATGCTCCTCTTGGCCGTGGTTCCTCCACAGAACCTTGACTAAGGGAATCTTTTTGCGTCGCAGGATCCGTACTCCTTTATCATCGATCCGCACCGGCTCCAAGTGAACAGATCGGTCCGAAGCTACCGGCCCTTCGGTGGTCGTAATCCGCTGCTCCGGGCGTAGTAGAGCCCTTCTCAGCGAGGATATGTGGAAAACATCATGCAGAGCTGCCAGCTCTGGTGGCAACTCCAGCCTGTAAGCCAGGACCCCTATCCGCTCCAGGATCCTGTAAGGGCCCATCTATCTGGGGCTGAGCTTCTTCCTTCGGCCACGCATCCGAGAAACTCCATGCATAGGCCGGATCTTCAAAAACACACGGTCCCCGACCTGAAATTCCACCTGACGATGGCGGGCGTCATAATACTTGGCCTGCCTGCTCTGTGCCTCTAACATCCTGTCCCTGATCAACCTCACCTGAGCCTCGGTGTCTTCAACAAAATCCGATCCCAAAGCCTTCGGGTCCTCGTCCTGAATCCAAGAGAGTGGGGTTCTACATTTCCGTCCATATAGAGCCTCGTAGGGGGCCATGCCTATGCTGGCCTGATGACTGTTGTTGTACGAGAATTCCACCATCGATAACATCCTTTCCCAAGGCTCTCCTCGGTCTAGGATGCATAGACGTAGCAGGTCTTCCAGTGTCCAGTTTGTGCGCTCTGTCTGCCCATCCGTCTGAGGGTGGAAGGCGGTGTTAAAAGTCAGTCGAGTGCCCAAGTATGCCTGAACCGACCGTCATTCCCTGGATGTAAACCGACCGTCCCGATCTGACACGATCGTCCTGGGTACTCCATGATAGCGGATGTACTGCTCCACAAACTTCCGAACCAGAACCCCCACTGAATCGTCCTTCCTGACTGGTATAAATCTAGCCACCTTCGTCAATCGATCTACGATGACCCATATCGAATCATTTCCCGTTCGTGATCGGGGGAGACCATGAATAAAATCCATCGCAATATCCTCAAGCTTCCATTCTGGCACTGGAAGAGGTTGCAACAATCCCGCGGGGTTTCTGCATTCCGCCTTCACCAACTGGCAGGCTTCGCAATGGGTCACGAAGTGTGTAATATCCCTCTTCATTCCTGGCCAGAACATCATCCTCTTCAGATCGGCCATCATCTTGGTGATTCCCGGGTGTATCGAATACCTACTGCAATGTGCTTCCGCCATGATATCCTCCCGGATCTGACCTCCTGCGGGTATATAAATCCTTCCTCTGAAGTACAATAGCCCATCCTTCAAGGTATAATCCCCCGTCGAACCCTCCTCCAAGGTTCGAAATATCGGTTCCGTCCGAGGGTCTGTCTTCTGCCCTTCCCTGATGCGGTCCCGGATATCATCAATAGCGATCATCGATGCCAGATACTCCATGTATAATTCTGGATCGTCCTCGGATACTAGGGATATCTGCATGTCCCTGAACGACCGGACCAGCTCCATAGACATAAGCTGAGGTCCCTTCCTTGAAGCATCTCCTCTCCGGCTCAACGCATCCGCCACCACGTTCGCCTTCCCGGGGTGGTAGTGCATAGTATACTCATAATCTGTCAGGAACTCCACCCAACGCCTTTGTCTGATGTTGAGGTCTTTTTGCGTGTCCACGTATCTCAGGTTCTGGTGGTCGGAGAAGATGTCGCAATAAACCCCGTACAGATAGTGCCGCCAAATCTTCAAGGCGAAGATTACCGCGCCCATCTCCAGATCGTGGACCGGGTAATTTTTCTCGTGAATCTTCAACTGTCGAGAGGCATAAGCTATCACATGCCCGATCTGCATCAGAACGGCACCCATCCCTTGGTAGGAGGCGTCGGTATACACCTGGAATCCCTCCCTTCCTGACGGAATAGCGAGGATGGGAGCCGAAGTGAGCCGACTCTTCAGCTCCACGAAGGCTGCCTCGCACTGTGGTGTCCAAATAAAAGGGGATTCCTTCTTCGTCAGAGTCGTAAGAGGGAGTGCGATCCGGGAGAATCCCTCTACAAACTTCCGGTAGTACCCGGCAAGTCCCAAGAAGCTCCGTACATCTGTCGCCGTCTTCAATGGTGGCCAATCCTGAACGGCCCGAATCTTGGCCGGGTCTACCGCCAACCCAGCCCCACTGACGATATGGCCCAAGAAGGCCACCTCCTTTAGCCAAAACTGGCATTTGCTGAATTTTGCGTATAGCTGATGCTCCTGTAACCTCTCCAATGTCAAGGTCAGGTGTCGTGCGTGCTCCCCTTCCGTCTTTGAGTAGACAAGGATGTCGTCAATAAAGATGATGACGAATACGTCCAAATATTCCTTGAACACCCTGTTCATAAGGCTCGTAAATGCTGATGGTGCATTCGTGAGCCCGAACGGCATCACTGTGAACTCGAACAGTCCGTATCGGCTACTGAAAGCGGTCTTCGGAATGTCCTCTTCTCGGATCCGCAGCTGATAATAGCCTGACCTTAAGTCAAGTTTCGAGAAGAAATGTGCTCCCTCCAGCTGGTCGAACAACTCATCGATTCGTGGGAGTGGGTAGGTATTCCGAACCGTGAGTCTATTCAGCGCTCGATAGTCTATGCACAGGCGGAGACTTCCGTCCTTCTTCTTGACAAACAGCACCGGGGCTCCCCACGGTGAAGAACTTGGCCGGACGAACCCTGCCTCTACAAGTTCCTGCAGCTGACTCCGAAACTCCGCCAACTCCTTCGGGGCCATCCGGTAAGGGGCCCTAGATGCCGGCCTGGCTCCGGGCACTAACTCTATCTGAAAATCCTGCTCTCGACACGGAGGTAGTCCTGGCAATTTCTCTGGGAAGACGTCGACGAAGTCCCGCACCACTGGGATGTCTGTCATGGCCCCCTTGGCCTCCTCTATCTCAAACAGAATCTGGTAAACCTCCTCCCCCTGTAGATGGGCCTTAACGGCCTGTACTGAAGATAAAAGCACACAAGAGGCGGATCTTATACCTTCGATGACAATAAACGAGTCTCCATGCCTCACTGTGATCTTCTTCGCTTGGCAATCAATCTGGGCATGGTTCCAGTGCAACCATGTCATGCCCAGGATCAACTCGAAGATTGGCATTCTAAGAATCGTTGCCTCCACTTCGAATGGCTTCCCGCCAATCTCCGCCTCCATGTTGCAGTGGGCAGAGGTGAATAGTTCCGATCCATCAGGTAAACGCACCCTCCTCGTCAGGTCTGTGAACCGTTCTACGCCTTCTAGCCCTTCCACGAAAGCCTCTGATACGAACGAGTGCGAAGCACCCGTGTCGAACAATGTGTAGGCGGGTTTGCCGCTGACGAAGACAATACCTGGATCGGTTAAACGTCTTAGGATTCTGTAACTAGTTTCTTCCTATTTAATCATTTTTTTTTTGAGAAGTTCTAGAAATTTACAGCAGAGATAATGGAATTTTTATTTAAATAATTTTAAAAAAACTCTTGTCATACCTGTTATGACTTGCTCCGGGTTTCGAGGCTGTGCCAGATCCAAGGCATACGCCTGCTCCCTTTCCGGTCTACGATCGCCACCTGGGTATCCACGTCCTCGGCCACGACCCCGGCCTCTGAAGTATGGCGCTGGTGGGGCAGCCTGTGGTGCTGGTGGGGCAGCCTGTGGTGCTGGTGGGGGTGCCCTCCCCATGGGACAGTTCCTCCTAATGTGCCCCACCTGGTGACAATCGAAGCACACTGGCGGTTGATACGCCATTCCCCCGGGTCTCTGTTCGTCCCGCCTCTGAACTGGTGGTGGAGCCATCAACACTGGTCTTCCTATCTCCTGTCTCGCCTCCTGATGAGGCTGGTCTTCTACCCTTCTTCCATCTGTGATGCGGCCCCGCCGCTGATCATTTCGGGCTCCCCGGCTCTGGTCTTCATTTGGCCGCTTCCGGCCCCGAGTAGTAAGCCAATCCGCCTCGATTCTTTTCGCCATCTCCAAAATCCGGGAGATGGGCCCGTCAGATACAAATAGTAAGGTCTCCCTCAGCTCCTCCCGCAGGCCCTTGTAGAACCTTTTCGTATACCCAGCTTCGTCCAACTGATATGAGTCTGCAAACCGGGCTAAATGATCAAACTCTCGGTGGTACTCCACCACCGTCTTGCTCCCTTGCCTCAACTGCAAAAACATGTCCTCCAGCTCATCTCTGGCTGATTGCGGAACAAAGTGTTCCAATAGAGCGCCCTTGAATTCCTCCCAAGCTATCTCCGCAGTCGTCCTGTCAGCAAACATCGTATCCAGGGAAGTCTTCCACCACCTCTTAGCATGAGATTCCAAGCAAGACACGACCAAGGGCACCCTTTCCTCCCACGGGCACTTGATTCCAGTCAACATCTCGTACATGATATCTAGCCACTCCTCTGTCCGGACGGCAGACTCAGTCCCACAGTAGGATGGGGGAGCGAGTCCTCGAAAGATACTCAGCCAGTTGACGCTCGGGTTTGGCTGCGGAGCCAGAACCTGTTGAGCCCTGAAAGCATCCAAAATGGCTGTCAACGTCTGTCCCACCTCCGACTGTAGGAAAGGAGTAGGGACCGGGGGAGGTGGTGCAACGTCCGGAGTCCGCTGGGCCCCGCCTTGTGGTGTGGGCTGAGCTGGAGGCTGCGAAACAAACTATATTAGTGGGTAATCAGCTCAATTATATGCAAAGTGGACTATTTTACAAGTGATTCCTCCTTAGGGTCTCACCACTGCTTCCGCTACTAGTTTGTCCGCAAACTAAGCTCGCGCGGGGGTGGACCAGGGGTTGTGGACTGTTACTTGTCGATCGAGGTTTCCTCTGATACCACTTGTAAGACCCCATTTTTTTTTCTTTCTCGACACCGGGGTCTTAGGCCCAGAACCGCCGTTTTGTGGTGACTCCTTCACGCCTTGAAGCGGCATCACCACAAAACACCGTTTCTGCCGGCCAATTCGATCGCAGCATAGTAACAAAATTAGAGTAATATCATGCGCAGCAAAACTCTAAGTAAAAGTCCACAGAAATATCACATCAAGTAAAATATCTCCACGATGGGAGAGTCCACAAAACCAAGCACTGTAAATAAGGGCTTATGCCCGATACATCAATTCCTCACCACAAGATCTCTCATGAGGAAATAAAATAAAAACTACTAGAGTAAGGGCCTCACGGTCCCAGCTGTCTGAACTCTTGTGCTAGACTACCCTATCTCCAAGCGTGTCAACCTCTGGGGCTGCTCCTCCAATCTGGGCTCCGCGATCCCCTAAATGATGTGGTTCGAAAACCGTTAGTCTAAAAGACTAAGTCCTATCATCCCCCACCCCTTCCCCCGTGGCTCCTAGGCACCGAGCGGAGAGGAAGAAAGGGAGGACTTGAAAGTGGAGAGTATATCAAATGCAGGTGACGGTGGACCTAAAACTAGCAATTTATATAGTAACTAATCATATTTGTAAACAAGTAAAGTAAAGTGACCTTAACTTATATGGGTACATATAAGCAAGGGGTCTTTTGCAAGGCTCCCATCGTATAAAGAGTCCCATACCAATTTATACGTTGGGGTGTCGGTTATTAACAGCAATATATATATATGTAAAGAAAATTAACCTTAATTTATAAACTTGCCCACACAAGCTTATAGACCAAGGGGTCGTTTTGCAGGGCCTAATGTATAAGTGTCCCATACCACTTATATTTTAGGTGTCAAAGGTTAAATGAATCGCTTATGCTATGACATGCAAGTGGGTATGATGGATCAAGCAAGTGCAACACACACACCCGACTCTGTGCACACAGACCTTTAGTTCCCCCTTTCTGGAGCCTCACCTCCCAGGATACCTCCGTAGTGGCAGACGGAAGCGGTGGGTTGGGCCTCGCCCACCTCTAAACCAGTATAGCACTACTGGTCAGACCTATCGTACGCCTCAACGCTGGTGCACAAGCGGACTCCTGCGTACTCTTGCCGGCTGGCGCACCGGACTTCTGTTGGCGAAGTGCTATCACAACACTTGCCGAGTCAACGTATTGGTGTCTGTGCTAAGATCCTCCAATACCGAAGACCCACCACCTTAATATCATTCCTTTTATGCACATGCAAATTTACGTACCGACACCGAGTCGAAGCTCACCGGGCCATCCTGCCCTCTTACCACAACGACCGAGCCTACTGCTTGATCATCTAGCCAAAACTACTTCCCGCAACCTCGGGGTGTGTGAGAGTGAAACCCTAGTTATTCTAGTTACTCTTGAAGTTTCATTACTCCTATGAGTTGTGTTATCCCAGGACTGCCCAAGGTATTCCCCGTGAAGGGCTCTCGAAGGCACTAGGAACTACGATGGGATTACGCCCAAAGCTCCCTTTCGCAAGGCACTTATTATTATTGGTTACTACACAAATCTCTCAATCCCTTAGGGTTATAATTGAATCCTAACCCAAGTGTATATGACTCCTTCTTTTCAACGAGGATGAGTGATCCTTTGTCGATCCCGAACCCCAAACAACTCTAACCAACCTCCACTACTCATCTACACTTCTGATGACAAACCTAAATCACCTACCAGACTAATGCCCCATTATTCCAACTTCTTAAACTCATTGTGCACTTTAATTTGATTTCTGCTGTTTTTACTAATTGCAGACCACCCTAAGCTAATATGATGTACTCAATAGGTGATACTCTAAATTCTCCTCCAATAACTCTACAAATTTTACCAGAAGTCTATTATGATAAATATAGTCTAAATTCAGAAAATTATATTTTTCCCAATTAATCTACTATTTATTGAATTTCCTCAACAACTAGGCCATAGTCAATTTGAACATGAACCATAAGATTTGCTCAGGTAATGGCCTCCTAAAATTTTTATCCACTAAATAACAGAGAAATATTATTGGTTGCCAATTTTCATAATTTTCCATATAGTTCTTGACCTCTAAAAGATTTATTAAAAATAATTCCCAAGATCAAATATAATGAAGGAAGTGCCACAAATATGTCTCCAATAATTATGTAAAAATTACTAGGGCTTCATAAGGAACTAGAAACATCATGATGAAGAAATTAAAATTTTTCAGACCATCTAAATGTCATTATTAAATTTACCAAGTTCCATAGAATTAAATAATTAAAGAAGCAACTACTAAATATTATTCTTCAAAAATTTCATAACAATTCACAGAGATGGGTACCATTATTACAAGCTCCTTTGCTAAGTTCCATCAGATTTAATCAAGTATATTTATCTCCAAAAATTCCTAAGTGGAAATTGTAAAACATGACTTTGTGAATAAAGTACCAAAAATATTCATCCAAAATTTATTATAAAATTTCCAGAGATGTATATACCCTAAACAACTACCCATTCAAAAACTCAGCCCTTTTCAGAAGGTTTTGGTATTAGAACTTATGATTTCAAAGCTAGTGCCCTAAACTAGGGTTATAGATTTAAGGGGTTTAAAGTCTTCCAAATGCCCTAAAATTTTAACCATAGGACCATAGTAAGCCTATGGACATCTGTCCCAAGTTGCAAGCCCATTCAAGGTCTTTTGACCCCAAATTCCTCAAACCCTAGAAATTTACCCTAAAGGGCCTACCCTAAAATTCTAGGGCTACCCTAGTCCAAACCACTCCAAACTTCATAAGTGAGTGTAAAAGTCAAAGTATATCAGTGGCCAAAATTTCAGCCTCTGATGAGGGAATTTGGCCACTCAACCATCAAATAGTGGTTTTTGACCAAAATACCCTAATAGGGTCATATATAGGGTGGGTAAATTACCTATCCTAAACATCTCCAAATGAGCTAAAGTTTTAACCCTAGACCTATCATGACATCTAAGACCACCCACCAAAATTTGGGGGAGTTTTAAATTAATTAGGTCACATAATTAAATTAATCATTATTTATTAAATTTTTCTAAAAACTATAGAAAAATGTTCTCCAAAAATTCTAAATTTTGGATAGGTTCTAGATATGACTAAGACCTTCTCACTGCCAAAATTTCAACTTGTTTGGACAAGGAATGAAGTGTGGGCACCAAAACTAATTTCTGTTTAGGTCTAGGTATAGGTCCTACCAAAAAGGGTACCCTGGTCTAACCAGTGGCCCAAAAGGGTCCAAACAATTTTTGCTACATACTAGACACCCTAAGCTACAATTTTCATGTTGGGCAGATTTCCATTCAGGGTCCCTAAGTATTTTTAAAAATTAAATACATTAAATACATCAAATGTGACAGAAATGAAATAATATTCATTTAAATCCTAAAGTATCTGATTGATGCCGCGCGAATCTTGGCGCAGATCAACGGCGCGGGGTTATCGTCCCCGATGAGCCAACGTCCAGGATTGCTTCTTCCTGTGCCGACTTCAAACGTCTGCCGCCGGCCACCCAGTCCCTTCCCCGGCCGGCCACCGCCACCATCACCTCCGTTGAGGTGGTGGCTATGGCCAGACGGCGGCACAGCCGCCGGAGGGGCGGATTCCGGCGATCCAACCAAGAAATTTCTCGGCCGAAAGCCATGAATTTTCTGAATTGGATCGGGCTCAATTGTGCCCGAACCTCGGCCCTAAGGAAACCTAAGATCTGCCCATGAGAAAAGAGGAGGAGGAGGACCTTGTTGGCGGCCTGGAGACGAGCGGATCTGCGGGTTGACATGGTGGTGGCGCCGCCGATCGGAATTCTGCTATCTCCCAGTAAACGCGCCGGATTTCTTCAGTTAAGGGTTGGGAAATTCTCCTCCAAGCTCACTGATGATGTTTAAAACATCAGGGGGGGAGAAGGATGGAAGAAACTGCCATAGCCATCATGGCCATTAAAGGCTTGTTTCGGCCATGATGGTGGAGGCTGTAACAGCCCCTTGATAGCCAGGAAAACGGCTGGAAACTCCTCCCCTTCACTGGAGGAGATGAATGCTGCCATCAATGGGGACCATTGGCCTTTCCTTGGCCAATCTCCTCCTTCAACTCTCTTTCCCCTTTTCTCTCTCCTCCATTAGTGTGGGATGAAGCTTTCTCTCTCTTTCCTAGTCACCAAAACTGACCATGCTGACTCCCCAGCCTATTGGCAGCCCTTTCCACCCATAATATTTCATTATGTTGTGGTTAACTTAAAAGGAAAAAGGGGTTGAGCTTGGGTTGACTCATTTAGGCTAATTTGACCTAACACTAGAATAGAGTTGACCTCGGTCAACATGACCATTTGAGTTGACCCCAATGGGTCCTTGGTGACCTATTGGACTCCCTTAAGGTCTAGGAAGACTTGAGTAAGGTTGGTTGGGCATCTTGGGGGTCACATGCCCCTTGGTAAGGGCACTTTGATCATTTTAGGGCCAGAGTTGACTTGGGTCAACAAAACCATTCGGGTTGACCCCATTGGGTCCTTGGTGACCCATTGGCCTCCCCTAAGGTCTAGGAAGGGTTATGTAGGGTTACCCTGCACTTTGGAGGTCACATACCCTTAGTAAGGGTACTTTGACCAGATTAGGAGCTTGAGTTGACTTGGGTCAACCTGGCCTCTAGGGCTGACCCCAATGTGTCCTTAGTGACCCATTGACCTCACTTTAGGGTTAGGAGGGCATAGGTGGGGTCCTCTAGGCTAGGAGTAGGTCAATTGACCCTAAGTAGGCTAGTTTGACCCATTTAGTGGTAGGGTTGACCTTGGTCAATTGAGCCTCTTTGTTTGACCCCAATGGGTCCTTATGGCTCTAATGGGCCTCCCAAGGTATTAGGGGTGTTGTGGTAGGGTCTTGGGGTCAAGGTGTAGCCCATGGTCATCCTAAACCATGGTTCAGAGTTCTACTATTTGCAGACCATGGTGATCCCCCACCTTTCTGTCCCCTATCTCTTGACTCATTACTGGCTTCCTAGGGTTTGTCATGACCTAGTCATGGCCAAAACCACTCTTAGGGGTCTAGTTGGAAATGGGATATTACAGCTTGCAATAGAGTTTGAAGTCTGAACGCTACGGGTGGTTGAGGCAGAGACAGGCAGAGAAGAATGACAAGCTTAAAATTAGTAGGAGCTACGACTCTCCCTTGACTTGGTGGAGGAGCTGTGTGATCTCTCCTCCAACCGACAGGAGGAGGTAAAGTGAAGTATGGCTGAGTACTTCTATAAAAATGTCAGGGTCAAATAGTTCGTGGAGGGGGACTTGATCCTGGAGAAGGTAGATGCGGCAGGGAGATCAGCGGTAGTGTGGAAGCTCAACCCTAATTGGGAAGGCCCGTATATTGTTTGGGAGGTTCTAAGGTTAGGAGTGCATTGCCTCCGAGATGTGGTGGTGGATACCCTGAGTCATACCTAGAGCGGTGATGACTTGTAACGTTTCTATCCATGAAATTATGTATGTGCTATCCTTAAATGAATAAAATTCTTTGATGCACACCCCTATTGCAGGTTAAGCTTATGGCAAATATTTATCAAACTAAGTCATGAAAAGCCTCCACAACTAGGCTTCAATCTAGCTGGCGGGGCCCGGGATTGTTTGATGAAAGGCAAGTTATCTCGCTCTGGGGTTAGGTCGCAGGATGCTCCCGCTGTCAGGCTCCCATGTAGCTGGCAGGGTCGGGATCCCCATTGGACGTCATCGTGACCCTGGGGTTGAGTCTGGTTGATGATAAACACCCGCCACCAGGCTCTCACCTAGCTGATTGGGCCGGTGGTAGTGCCCGGAGGTTGGATAGAGGCAAGTTATCTCGTTATGAGGTTAGGTCCCAGGATGCTCCAGCTGTCAGGCTCCCATCTAGCTGGCAGGGCCGGGATCACCATTGGACATCATAATGACCCTGGGGCTGACTTCGGTTGATGCTAAATGATGAATTATAAATATACCTATTTTTCTGTACATTAATTTAGTTATTTTCATTTATTTTTGTCATTTTTATTTATAAAATGCTCCTATTTTTGTAAATATTATACTAACTTATTTTATTTTATTTTTCAGGAAAAAATGAAAAATCTGCCAAAAAATGTCATGTCACGCCCGTGACAGATTGGTCACGCCCGTGACCAGGGCGTGACACGTCAAATTCCAATGAAATCAGCAAATTTTGAAGAGCAAAGCTTGACACGCCCGGGGTCACGCCCGTGTCACCCGACACGGGGCGTGACCCAAGCCCGTGTCCACCCGCTCGACGTTTTCAGCTCAACGTTCGTCGACCCCCTCGACACGCCTAGAGTCACGCCCGTGACCTAGGGCGTGACACCTCTTTCCGCTCGACGATTTTCAACTCGACACTTTCCGCTCGACATTCATCGAGTGTCGACACCAATAGTCACGCCCAGCGTCACGCCCGTGACCTGGGGCGTGACCACTGCGCCTGGCCGACAAAACCCGCGCGGCGACTTTTTGACGCACCGCGCCCAGATCCACCTGCTTGACACGCCCAGCGTCACGCCCGTGACCTGGGGCGTGACCACTGCGAGACCGACACGTGTCCAGCCCGAAGTCAACTTTCCCATCAAATCGTCGGCCGCCTTCTCAAATAGTACTGACACGCCCCCTGTCACGCCCGTGACCAAGGGCGTGTCCCATGTAAATTTTTGTCTATAAATTCCAGTGTTCTGCTTGAGTTCCTGTTCCCTTTTTTTGAACCATTTTGTATAGGAGTTATGCTGCTCGGATGAGTCCAAATGCTATGTAATGGAAATTTCTCCCTCTCTCCTTTATTTTCATAGCTTTGTAATCTTCATTTTTAGCTTAATAAAATTGTAGATTTTCACCCTTTATATGGTTTTGGATTTCATCTAAACACTACTCTTATGCAATCTTATTTCATTTTGTTTTAACTTCTTTTTCCTTCTTTTGTAATGGGTGTGTGTGTGTATGAGTATAACTTCATAATTTTATGTTCTTAGTTTTGTTAACTTAGAATTGTTATAGCTTTATTTGCATTCCTATAAACCCGTAAAAACGTTTTTAAAAGTTTTTTTTCATTTTTCTTCAAGCTAGATTTTCAATTTTATGTTGCAAAACTTTTCTTCCTTTTTACTTTATTTGCACTTTTTTTAGAATTTTTACGGAGTTATAGGAATGATAATATAGTCGTTTTAATTTTTCGTGCACTTTGATTTTTCGTTTAAACTTTCGCTCCTTTTATTTTTCTGTCTTCATTTTAATCATTTCTACCGCATTTTAGCGGTAGAAATGCAGTTGTTTTAATTTTTCGGTAACTTAGTTTTTTGCAATTTTTTATGTATGCGCATTTATTTCCGCATACTCGTTAAGAGTTAAATGGCGCTTGCTTATTTTACTTTTTGTAGAGTGCGTGAGTTTGTAATTTTCTTTATTTCTGCCTACTCATTCGAGTTAAATGGCAGGTCTTAATTTTCCCTACTCATTTGAGTAGGATTTGTGTGTGTGTGTTTTCATTTATGTCGAGAGAGTGCGTGCGTGAGTTTTACTTTATGTCGAGTGTGTGCGTGTGTTGCATTTATTTAGTGCTACTCGTTTGAGTGGGACCCGCTTTCTTTCTCACGCCCACGCATTTGCGCCGGGACTCGCAATTTACAGCTTTCTTCAGTCCTACTCGTTTGAGTAGGACTTGCAATTTTCAGCTTTCCTTTACTGCTTTCATTTTATCGCTTTCATTTACCGCTTTTTTTACTGCTTTTTTTTCTGCTTTTCCCGCAAGCCGTCCCCATTCCGATGAGTGGCTAACCGTTCTTAGCCCTCGGTATCGAAGAGCATTGGGACAAATAAAATAGCTTAAAATAATTAAAGGTCTCATTTTTCTAATTAATTAAAAGTACTTAAGGTTTGCCCGGGGTTAACGACGTGTAGGACCACATATCGATGTGTGGGCCCTATTTCCGTTTTCCATACGCTCGCCGAGAGGCCGTGCGTATGGACAGATCACCCCTTGGCAAAGAGAGTTCCGCACTAACCCTCGAGAGAGGAGGCGCGCCAACTCTACCGGATTGGGTTCCCCACCCAATAGCGGGGTTCTTAGCGTAATGCGGGCGTTAAGAGGAATCCTTCGTCGGACGAGAGCCCGGTCGAATAGTCTTAGCGTTCAGGTGAGCGATAGCCCTATAGCTAGGTGAGCTCATTTTAGTGGAACCTCCACGGCCAAGTCTCCGCCTTAATTAATTAGAAATTTAGGAGCTCTTTTTATTTAAAGTCTATTTTAGTTCAATTGTTTTTTCGGTGCCATCGAGCTAAGCTCTTCATCGGCACCACCTTCAAGCTTTCTTTTTATGTTTTCTTTTTATATTTTCTGTCTTTCTTTTATATATATAAATATCCCGACAAGATAATCATCGGTAAAATAATAGTCCCCTCCAGGGAAGAGTAGAAATAATCGAACCGGCCCCGAGAACAATACGACCTCGATATTCCACCCGGAATATCCTGTACTACTCACGATAGGTGCACTTGCCTCCTTTCGTTAAAACTCGATCTAACCCGTTTTATATCCAAATAAATAAATACGCGCGCCCCGTTTTCTAAATAAAAAAAATCCACTTCCGCTTCACTTAAATAAAACCGTCGGGGCGCCGCGTGTCCGTAACTAATTTTGGAGTTTTAACTATCAAGTTTTTGGCGCCGTTGTCGGGGAATTTTCGGCTCGTTATTTTGAACCTTGGGTTTCTATTAATTTTACCTTTATATATTTATATAAAAAAAAAATTAGTTTGGCCAACTAACAAAAAAAATATAATAATAATAATAATAATAACTATAAAAAAATTAAATTACAAAATTATAAAACAAAAAAAGAGAAGAGAAATTTTTTTTTTTTTGAAAAACTTATAAAACTAAAAAAAATTTAAAAAAACCTTAAAACTTAAAATTTGGAAAAAACTATACAGCAAAAAAAAACAAAAAACTCAAAAAATATGAAAAAAAAACTTAAAAAAATATATATTTTTATTTTCATTATTTTGTTTTTTTGAAAAAACAAAAAAAAACTATAAAACAAGCAAAACTAAAAAAATTTCAAAAAAATGACAAAACTTAACAAATAAATAAAAAATATAACGTCCTTAAAAAATATATATATATAAAATAAAAAAAATAAAATGCATGTGTATATATTTTGTCTATTTATTTTCTTTTAACTTATTTTATTTTGTTTTGTTTCGCTTCGGCGCGCTTCCATTCTTGTGCACGCTAGGGGTGCGCATTTTCATCACACTCACGTAGCTAAGGCCTTAGCTACCTTCGACTCTCCCACGCACATGCCCCCCTACCGCCCGCAATCTTTTCGCCGAGTTTCTATTTTTCCTTTTATTTTTTTATTTCTGTTATCTTTTTTCCTACATCTTCTACCAATAATGCAGGGTTTCAACCCGAGCCTCTCGCACTCGTCTAAGGGAAGCTCCTACCCTTCTCTTTTTCTTTTTGTACTTATTCTATTTTGTATATTATCTGTTCCGCATACTTAGATTGCAACATTGGGGAAAATGTTGGGTTTCAGTATGGGGGTGTTTTCGTATTTCTTTATTTCTACACTTTACAAAAACGCATAAAAATACAAAAACATTACAAAAAATAAAACCTTAAAAAAAAATTTCCTTGTTTTTATTTTCATAAAACTTCAAAAAAAAAAAAAATCTTCCCCCCCCCCTTTTCTTATTTATAAAAACTCGCATTTTGCCTCCCCGAGGCGTTCGACTCATCGAACCAACCACCTCAATACGAGTCTGTTCGCGGGGCCGCCTTCGAGTTTTTACTTTATACATTATTTAAAAATAATAAAAAAAAAATTTGATCTCTTTCCCCACTATCTTCTTTGTAAATAGCACTTCTTTCTCTCCTCATTCTTGTAAATTACTTATCGAAATACACTAAAAAAAATCAAAAAAAATTAGAAAAACCAAAAATCCTAAAAAAAAGAAAATAACTCTAAAAATCTTAAAAAGATAATAATTAAAACACAAAAAAATGATGATAAAAATTCCAAAAAAATGTTTTGTTAAATTATGTAACAAAATAATTCGAATATATCATATCTTAACCCTTTTTGCTTTCCAAAAATCTAGTTTTGAGTTAATTTATATGCGAATTTTAGTTATTCTTTGTTTACTATTCGTTTATTAATTAAAGTTCGATAGATTTAAGTGTCTGGGGTTAAGATTTAAAGAATCTTGTATGTCTTTTCCTTATAATAGGGAACTTGTTTTTCACCACCACTTCTAATTTTATAAATAGAAGCTCGTTTTTTATGTTAGAAAATAACATCCATGGATTTCAATTATTTCTACTTCATGCTTTTAGAAAGATAGGAACATTCATTTTAAAAAGGTTGCTCTCAAAACTTTTTTATTAAAATCTAGTTTTCTTTTTGAAAAAATAAACTCACTTCCATTTTTTTCATGTCTTACTTTGACATGACTACCCTTATTTTATCCTTTAAAAGATCTTATGTCAATGGGAATAAGATTTCATTCCGTAAACATAGGCACCCAATATTTAAAAAAATTATATGTTATGTAGTAAGAGGATAAAATTCATTACTCCTACGCATATACATTGCGTTATTTATTATTTATGAACAAAGAAAAAATTATTTTGTGTTAGGAAAATAAGATTTCATTTTCCTAACTATCAAAAAAGAAAAAAAAAATTTGGAGGTTCCAGAAAAAATTACCTCACCTCAATATTCAAGCCTTCTTCATAAACCACCAAACCACTTATCTCATTTCAATGATTCTAGAATTAATTTAAAATTTTTTGAGAGCATAACTTTTAAATTGCATTATTTCCTTTAACTTCTTTTAAGCTAAAGATTTTTTATATAAATCCAATCCATCTTTGTTAAACTAACAAAAATAAATTTTTGCTTTCTATTTTATTTTATCTAGAAGTCTTTTTGAAACTCTTCCTCTATTCATAACATTTCATAAATTAGGATTTAATTCTTTAACCCTGGATGTTTATTTTTATCTTACTTTTAATTAATTCAAGTGGTAGCTGAACTTAGGATTTCTTTTATTCCTTATAAGTTCATCTCCAACTTTTGCTCTGGAATAACAAAAGCTTAAGTATGGGGGTATTTGATGAATTGTAAATATACCTATTTTTCTGTACATTAATTTAGTTATTTTCATTTATTTTTGTCATTTTTATTTATAAAATGCTCCTATTTTTGTAAATATTATACTAACTTATTTTATTTTATTTTTCAGGAAAAAATGAAAAATCTGCCAAAAATTGTCATGTCACGCCCGTGACACATTGGTCACGCCCGTGACCAGGGCGTGACACGTCAAATTCTAGTGAAATCAGCAAATTTTGAAGAGCAAAGCTTGACATGCCCGGGGTCACGCCCATGTCACCCGACACGGGGCGTGACCCAAGCCCGTGTCCACCCGCTCGACGTTTTCATCTCAACGTTCGTCGACCCCCTCGACACGCCTAGAGTCACGCCCGTGACCTAGGGCGTGACACCTCTTTCCGATCGACGATTTTCAACTCGACACTTTCCGCTCGACATTCGTCGAGTGTCGACACCAACAGTCATGCCCAGCGTCACGCCCGTGACCTGGGGCTTGACCACTGCGCCTGGCCGACAAGACCCGCGCAGCGACTTTTTGACGCACCGCGCCCAGATCCACCTGCTTGACACGCCTAGCGTCACGCCCGTGACCTTGGGCGTGACCACTGCGAGACTGACACGTGTCCAGCCCGAAGTCAACTTTCCCGTCAAATCGTCGGCCACCTTCTCAAATAGTACTAACACGCCCCCTGTCACGCCCGTGACCAAGGGCGTGTCCCATGTAAATTTTTGTCTATAAATTCCAGTGTTCTGCTTGAGTTCCTGTTCCCTTTTTTTTGAACCATTTTGTATATGAGTTATGCTGCTCGGATGAGTCCAAATGCTATGTAAGGGAAATTTCTCCCTCTCTCCTTTATTTTCATAGCTTTGTAATCTTCGTTTTTAGCTTAATAAAATTGTAGATTTTCACCCTTTATATGGTTTTGGATTTCATCTAAACACTACTCTTATGCAATCTTATTTCATTTTGTTTTAACTTCTTTTTCCTTCTTTTGTAATGGGTGTGTGTGTGTATGAGTATAACTTCATAATTTTATGTTCTTAGTTTTGTTAACTTAGAATTGTTATAGCTTTATTTGCATTCCTATAAACCCGTAAAAACGTTTTTAAAAGTTTTTTTCATTTTTCTTCAAGCTAGATTTTCAATTTTATGTTGCAAAACGTTTCTTCCTTTTTACTTTATTTGCACTTTTTTTAGCATTTTTACGGAGTTATAGGAATGATAATATAGTGGTTTTAATTTTTCGTGCACTTTGATTTTTCGTTTAAACTTTCGCTCCTTTTATTTTTGTCTTCATTTTAATCATTTCTACCGCATTTTAGCGGTAGAAATGCAGTTGTTTTAATTTTTCGGTAACTTAGTTTTTTGCAATTTTTTATGTATGCGCATTTATTTCCGCATACTCGTTAAGAGTTAAATGGCGCTTGCTTATTTTACTTTTTGTAGAGTGCGTGAGTTTGTAATTTTCTTTATTTCTGCCTACTCATTCGAGTTAAATGGCAGGTCTTAATTTTCCCTACTCATTTGAGTAGGATTTGTGTGTGTGTGTTTTCATTTATGTCGAGAGAGTGCGTGCGTGAGGTTTACTTTATGTCGAGTGTGTGCGTGTGTTGCATTTATTTAGTCCTACTCGTTTGAGTGGGACCCGCTTTCTTTCTCCCGCCCACGCATTTGCGCCGGTACCCGCAATTTATAGCTTTCTTCAGTCCTACTCGTTTGAGTAGGACTTGCAATTTTCAGCTTTCCTTTACTGCTTTCATTTTATCGCTTTCATTTACCGCTTTCTTTACTGCTTTATTTTCTGCTTTTCCCGCAAGCCGTCCCCATTCCGATGAGTGGCAAACCGTTCTTAGCCCTCGGTATCGAAGAGCATTGGGACAAATAAAATAGCTTAAAATAATTAAAGGTCTCATTTTTCTAATTAATTAAAAGTACTTAAGGTTTGCCCGGGGTTAACGACGCGTAGGACCACATATCGATGTGTGGGCCCTATTTCCGTTTTCCATACGCTCGCCGAGAGGCCGTGCGTATGGACAGATCACCCCTTGGCAAAGAGAGTTCCGCACTAACCCTCGAGAGAGGAGGCGCGCCAACTCTACCGGATTGGGTTCCCCACCCAATAGCGGGGTTCTTAGCGTAATGCGGGCGTTAAGAGGAATCCTTCGTCGGACGAGAGCCCGGTCGAATAGTCTTAGCGTTCAGGTGAGCGATAGCCCTATAGCTAGGTGAGCTCATTTTAGTGGAACCTCCACAGCCAAGTCTCCGCCTTAATTAATTAGAAATTTAGGAGCTCTTTTTATTTAAAGTCTATTTTAGTTCAATTATTTTTTTGGTGCCATCGAGCTAAGCTCTTCATCGGCACCACCTTCAAGCTTTTTTTTATGTTTTCTTTTTATATTTTCTGTCTTTCTTTTATATATATAAATATCCCGACAAGATAATCATAGGTAAAATAATAGTCCCCTCCAGGGAAGAGTAGAAATAATCGAACCGGCCCCGAGAACAATACGACCTCGATATTCCACCCGGAATATCCTGTACTACTCACGATAGGTGCACTTGCCTCCTTTCGTTAAAACTCGATCTAACCTGTTTTATATCCAAATAAATAAATACGCGCGCCCCGTTTTTTAAATAAAAAAAATCCACTTCCGCTTCACTTAAATAAAAACGTCGGGGCGCCGCGTTTCCGTAACTAATTTTGGAGTTTTAACTATCACTAAACACCTACCATCAGGATCTCACCTTGATGATTGGGCCGGTGGTAGCACCCAGAGGTTGGACAGAGGCAAGTTATCTCGCTCTAGGGTTAGGTCTCGGGATGCTCCTGATGTCAGGCTCCCATCTAGATGGCAGAGCCGGGATCCCCGTTGGATGTCATTATTACCCAAGGGATGAGCCTGGTTGATGCTCAATAGCCTCCATCAGGCTCTCACCTAGCTAATTTGGCTAGTGGTAGCACCCAGAGGTTGGACAGAGGCAAGTTATCTCGCTCTAGGGTTAGGTCCCGGGATGCTCCAGCTGTTAGGCTCCCATTAGGCTGGCAGGGCCGGGATTCACGTTGGATGTCATTATGACCCTGGAGATGAGTCCAGTTGATGCTCAACACCAGCCATTAGGCCCTCACCTAGCTGATTGGGCCGCTGGTAAAGCCCGGAGGTTGGACTGAGGCATGTTATCTCACTCTGGGGTTAGGTCACGGGATGCTCCTGCTGTTAGTCTCCCATCTAGCTGGCAGCACTGGGATCCGCATTGGACGTCGTTATGACCCTGGGGCTGAGTCAGGTTGATGCTCAACACCCACCATCAGGCTCTTGCCTGGCTGATTATGCAGGTGGTAGTGCTCAGAGGTTGGACATAGGCAAGTTTTTCTCGCTCTGGGGTTAAGTCCCGGGATGCTCCCGCTGTCCGTCTTCCACCAAGCTAGCAGGGTCGGGATCTCCATTGGACATTATTATGACCCCGTGGATGAGTCTGGTTGATGCTTAACACCCTCTATCAGGCTCTCACCTAGCTGATTGGGCCGATGGTAGTGCCATAGGTTGGACAGAGATAAGTTTTTCTCTCTCTAGGGGTAGGTCCCGGGATGCTTCCGTTGTCAGGCTTCCGCCTACCTGACAGAGCCAGGATTCTCGGTTGACGTGGAGATGTCTAAAGAAGGAGCGCAAACATTCAAACTTCGGAGACAAGAGATCGAATGGATGACTAGGGGTTGAGCTCGATAATCCCCTAACGAGCCATGAAGGGCAAGTTGAGACCCTGGCAGGCAGCGAGCCGGGACTATGGTTCAGCGAGGAGAGCTCTCGGGAATCAATGCTTGGCCGAAGTAAAAGAGCGATTTGCAGTCCTCTCACATCGGCAGGCTCTTAACAACTGATAGAAGGAAGAGAATCAGATTACCCCAACATTGCTGGCCAGCACTCAAAAGGCGACCAAGGTCACAAGAGCTCAGGCCGCACCGTAACTTCATGGGGTGCAGCTCGCGCGAAGCCGAACGGCTCTGGTACGAGTCGAGCCAGTTCACCCCCACTATCTCGCAGGTAGCATGAAGACTCTGGACAGGGGTGACAAGTCGCCACACACGGGTCAGCTACCTAAGATCCCCACATTTCCTAAGCTAAGTCCCAAAGGGGCGCACGATCTCGCTAACTGGACACGGACCCGGAAGCAACGAGCGGGAGAGTTGAGCCAGGCCGCGAGTACTAAGCAGAAAGGGAAAGATAAAAATAAAAAAAAACGGCATCAAATCAGAATAAGAACATATACATATCATTGATTGGTCAAAGAAGAGTTCCAAGTTGGGGACCCAGACTGCGTTTACATTTAAACAACAAAAAATACATAAGAGGCGCGGTGCGGGGATTCAGGGAGGTGAGCCATCGGGCGGCGAGCCCTCCTAGAGAGGTTGATAGGACTCATCACCCGACATTGGTACCAGAAGAAATAGTTCTGGTACCACCTCGCTCGCTGAAAGGCCCGCACCTTTGCGCGTGATTATGCTGGATCGCTGTAGAGTCTGGAGAGTGTACTCCGTCTTGGTACCATCCTTTTGTATCATCTCCTCCAGCTCGTATTCAGTGTAATGGGTGAGCTGACAACCGCTGCTGGAGGGCGGCGGTGGGGTTCCGGCTCCAGTTCCCGCACCCGCGCCTGCAAAGCCTCCTTTTCCATCTCAATGGAGGCGATCTGGAGCCCTAGGCGCGTGGTCGTCTCCGCATCCTGTGAGAAGAGACAAAATGAGATTGATAAAAGGGAAAGCGATCCTAAAGCAAGTAGTGAGGATAGCGAGACTTACCACCCCTCCAAGGTACCTAGTGAGGACAACATCAGTTACGTCCACCCGATTCTTCTGGTGGTCTGCTTCCTACTGAGCGAGACGGCGGGCCTCTTCCTTTTCATCGGCCATCTTTTTGAGCGAGGGGGTGTTCTTCTCCAGTTTGGTACACCGCCTGCCCACCATGTGGGCCAACTCCAGGCCATTGAGATGGGCCCGCGTGATCTTATGCACGAGTACTCGCATGTCCTCCTCATCATAGATCACGACATCATCGAGCGCATAAAGACCGAACGAGAAGGCATAAGCTTGCCCACTGATGGTTTCCTGCTTAACCAACTCGGCAATAGGGTGGAGATGTGGACCAGGTTCGCCTCCTTATCCCACTGGAGGAGGGGAATGCAGAGCTCGTCCAAAAGCAGCTCGCGGAAGCCAAAGTTGCGGTGTCCACTCGGCACCGGCTTAACAGCGGGCCCCTCTCCTTGCGACCTGGAAGTGTCGGCCGCCTCGCTATGGGAGCCACCGGTCGAGGTGTTCGGGGGGGGGGGGGGGGGGGCAGGATCTTCAGTTCGCCGGTCCGTCGGAGCATTTCAATTCTCCAAGTTTGCGGGAGTCACGCCGCTGGCGGTCTTCGGATTTTTGGGCGGCGGCCGCGGCGACAGAGGTTGTTCGCGGTGGGCCCGCTTCTGTGAAGTAGGGGCTGGAGTCTCGCGATGTGTGGGAGTCGCCGCCTCAGCACGGGCGAGATTACTGGAAGTGACTCGCGCACTCTCATAAGGATGGTGCAGGGGAACGTCTCGCTCGCCTGTAGAGAGAGGGTTTAATAGAAAAATAACGGGCTAAGTAAAAAGAAGCGCAAGTAGGAGACTTCCTCAGGGCGTGACAGGGGGCGAGGCCGTCTATGTTCTTGCGGAGGAACGTGACTTCAAATTTCTTCCCTTTGAAGAACCTGTAGAGCTCGGCTTCGTAGCCCCCCAGTCTAGGGGGCGGTAACTCGCCTTGCTGAGCTGGATCTGCGAGAAGGGGACGTTGTCGAAGTCTCTCTTGACAAAGATGAATTTCTTTAGCAAGTTATGGCTCTTATTTACTGTCTCCCGCACTTTGACGTGGTTGTTGAAGAAGTAGGAGGTTCCATCCTTGTTCGCCCGGAAGGAGAACAGCTTACGAAATACCACGAGGCTGAACTCGGTCCTTTCTTCCTGCAGGAAGCAGGAGAATCTAACCACAATAACTGTAACACCCCTTATCCGTCGCATAGCATATAGCAGTAGGTCCGGCCAGGTCCCGACGCCATATACCATAGACAGACCGGGTGGTTACTCAATGGAAACCATCCAACCAATCCAACGTCCTACACAGAGCATTCTAGCGGAAGCAATTAGTATTGTTGCATTAATAAATAACCAAACATTAGCATGAATGTCCACTAATACGACAAAAGGGAATGAAGTATAAATACACAAGTACAGGCCTTATGGCATTACAATTGTTTTCCTCAAATTACATGTCTTCAAACCTCGGCACGCAGGCCGGCCATACATGAATAAAAGAAAACACTCAAAATTAGGCCTTCGAGGGCCGGCTCAGCAACTTAGGCTTTAGCCCGCTATTTACCGCTCGGCTCCGCAGAACCTGCAAGAACAATCCATCGCAATAGTGGCAAACCAAAGCAACGATCAGCAATGTTGACCAAATTATAACGATCCCGCCGCAAATTCGGGGCGGCGATGCTCCTTCCCTGCAGTTTGTTAGCATAACCAAGCAGTATATATATATACATTGCATCACAGGCGTTGGCACGCACGACCACACACCTCGTGCACTTAGGGCACATTCTCGGTGAACCGGTCAATGTCACGTCAATTTAAGCCATAGACACCCCGGTCTCACCACTGCCACTTTGACGGCCAAACAATGATCATTTTGTCTTCCTGGCATGGGTCACGTCAATTTAAGCCAAAGACCGCCGAAGACCCTCATCTATGCCAATGACTCACACCGAACGACATAGAACGGGTACGATTCCGCTTAACCCGTGCTCACATAGCAACGACAATTTAAGCCATATGCGCGGGTCAAACTTCTCCCGAGTCCCGTTTCCATCACACACTTCACATAACCCGATTATGTTCAAGTTGGCTCCCAGGCCACCATGTTGGCAGAATCACACATCTGCCCGGTTTTTCGGGTGTACCTTGGGGTTAATCCCCAAGGCTCCCTGTTGAAAACTACCACGTAGAAAACCCGAAAAACACACATTCGCACAGAGTCTTCTCCATCCATTTATGCAATGCAACATTACCGACCCAGACCAACTTGTCCGAGTAGGCTTCATACATCATGCCTATATCCATTCTTGAAAGAATTAGTTCCTAAACACCTAGAGGGGGGGTGAATAGGTGTAATTCCTTTTTCTTCTAAGGCAGAATATCTATTCAGTTAATTAATCAGAAACATCTAATTTAACAGCTAACACGGCACAGAATTCACAGAATCACACAATCACAGATTGCACATAGTTTTTATAGTGGTTCCCCAAGGTCTGGGTATATCCACTTTCCCCCTTCTCCTATCTAGCAGTGTGCTAGATTCGGCCTAACTTCTTTCCTTCACCTCAGATCCGCAGATCTTACAGCAGCTCAGAACCCAAACAAGGCTCCTACAACTCAAAGTGAGTCCACACTCCTACAGCTAAGGCAATTTGCCCTACCTCAGCCTTCAACAAGGCCTACAACTCAGAGATAACAATCTCATATAGCTCAGGCTCACAGCCCTACCTCAGCCTTCAACAAGGCCTACCACTCAGAGATCTAAATCTCCTACTACTCAGCCTTTATAAATCAGGCTTACAGCTCAGATCTTAGAACGATCCTACAGAAAATAGATTTAACAATGTATTTTACCACTACCCTGGTAGAGAGAGAAAGGATGGATGACTTCTTGATCAGTTCTTGGAAGAATCTGATGGCAGAGAACAACTACTCTTAGCTTTCTTCAAAGCTTCTTGAATCTGAACTCAGTAGGGTTAAACTCCTTTGAAGTTGATCTTCAATCAGCTTCTTTCTTGAAATTCAGATCTCAATCTGAATCCTTCTTGGCAGACTGCTTTAGAATCTGCACTTGAGGGACTTGTTAATATAAGTCCCTTACTTTACTTCAATAGATGGAGCTCTCTCTCTCCAAATATCTTCTTAGATCTTCTAACGAAAATCTTCTTATATTTTTTATGTAACTGTATGTGTCTATTCTTTTCATCATCGTGTCTGTTGATGGAGAGTGCCTTTATATAGACTTTCTTCATGGTAACCGGCTGATCCAGTTTCTAACAAACTTCTGACAACACTAACAGCTTCAGTAGATCGGTTGGTAATGGCAGATGTCAAGTCATCCAGTCACTTCTTGAAACTCTGTCTATGTCAGCAAACTGTCGAGACTGAACTTCATCATGTGTCGACACAAGTAGACTAAGTGTCAACACAAGCCTTGGTGTTGTTGACACAGCTCCCTTGGTGTTGACACTGCTTCTCGACACAGCTTCTGTAGAATGTGTCGACACTAGTTCTGTGGTGTCGACACAGTTACTTCTTTTCTTCACATAAATTGACTTTGTTGAAATTCTGCCATGTGTCGACACAAGTCCTGTGTGTCGACACAGTTGATGTCGACAAAGTCTTCTGTGTGTCGACACTGCCTCTGTGTGTCGACACAGTTGATGTCGACTAAGCTTTCTCTGTGTGTCGACACTACCTCTGTGTGTCGACACAGTTGATTCTGTTGTCGACACTGCCTTTCCAAGTGTCGACACAATTAACTCCAAGTGTCGACACAGCTTTTCTCCAGTGTCGACCCAAGCCTTCATAAGTGTCGACACAGCTTCTTCTGGTGTCGACTCATGGACTTAGAAACTTTTTCCTGCATTCCTGCATTTTCTTAACCTGCACATATAAACTCAAAACAACATCAAATACATCTTGATGCATATCATTGAGTAAGGTGAGGCTTCTTCAAATCTGATACACATTTTCCAATGTACCCACCAATCTCCCCCTATTTGGAGAAGTCATAACCCTTAGTTAATGATATACACCATTCATAACAAACACATATTATGATGTATAAAAATATTATATGACAGGGTAACTTATAAACAAAACATGTATAAAATGACATCACAGAAGAATGATGCAAACATAATAATCATCAATCATTGTTTTGTTTAATCTTAGAAAATGTTCTTATCAATAGTGTACATAGATTTTTAACACTAAAAATTACAATGTTGTAAGTTCTAGTAAATCTATCCTAAGGCTGCTCAGGCTCCTTGATGACTATTCCTTTGCCTGATAGGATCTTGGCTTGCACTGAAGCATCAGTATCTTCAGCTGGCTTCTTGCCCTTCAGATCCTTCTTATTTTGGTCTTCAGCTCTTATTCTTTGCCTTTCAAAATAGTGAAAAGGCTTTGGGAAATACATGCTAGGCTCCTGAGCATTAGGAGGTAGCTTCCCAGCTTTTGCCTTTCTTCTATATTGTAGAATGGCTTCCTGTCTAGCTTCATGCTTTTGTCATTCTTGCTCTGTGTACCATTTGCCCCTTTCATGGGTCTGGTCCTTTACAGCTTTCCAGGCAGTCAATATGATATTCCTGGAAGTTGGACTCCACTGCTCAAAACTAGGCTTTAACTCAGTCTGTTCTCTGAATATCTTCTTTGACAGGTGAGCTTCTTGCTCCTTATTCACATCTGTCACTGACATGTCAACTTTCTCAATGATAACATTTTTATTACCCTCTGAAGGGCTGTACATTGACTGTACTTCTTGGTGAATCATATAAAAGTCTGTTGGAGGGTAAATGACCTGAGCAACTTCAGGTTGATCACCTCCAAAATAAGCAGGTTGTATACCTGACTCAGCTACATTATCATCATCACAGAGGGGTGGATATCCAAGTGTGGCTCTGATGTTATTAGATATCCATTTAGCATGATCTGAGCCAGCTTTGACTAACACTCTCTCCCCCTTTATGACTTCTCTTGCAATATGATCCTTGAGGTCATCTTTCTGAAATCTTACTTGTTCATCAAGATAATTTACACCATCTTTATAAAATGACTTTAACTTCAGTAGTTGTGCAGAAATGGTCTTTTGTGAAGTCTTAATAACTGTTTGTACAACAGCTAATTCTTCCTATAATTTTTTGTCAAAATCTGTCTTGGCTTTAGCCCTTGCCTCAGTCTGGGTAGCAACAGTATTCTTTAATTCAGTGACAATCACATTATGTGATTCTGTCAGATTCTCATTCATTCTTAGTTGATTTTCAAGCACATAGCCATTTTTAACAGCTATTTCATCAACTTGAGTCTTTATTCCTACTTGTTGTTTGGCAAGATAGACTACTGCATTGCCACCTTTGTGTAAACAATCAGTCATTTCCTTCTTATTTCGATTTACTTCAAATCTAATGGATTTAATATCTTGTGCCAAGGAGAATTGCAGATCTTTATGAGTTTCATCTATATACTTCTCCATGGTTATCCTTTGTTCATCCAACTTCACTTGCAAGGATATCAACAAAGAACTATAATCAGTTGCTGGGGCAGGTTGAGGAGTAGTTTGCAATGCCCTCTTATAGCTTTGGCTCCTTTTGAAAACCATTAGCTTTCTTTTCTTAGCTTGAATTTCTGCTTCCTCTTTAGAAGCTGAGGTACTGGCTATATCAACTCTTTCCTTAGGACTAGGAGGCAATTCCTGTTCAGTCCTAGGTTGCTCCCCTGAGTCTCTTACTTCTCCCCCACAGTACTTACTTGCTCCTCCTCAATGTTAACTTTCTCCCGTCAAAGTCTGTTTTCTCCCCCTCAAATTCAGTTTGCTCCCCCTGACTCTCAGCTTGCTCCATATCCGGGAACAACTCTTCAAGGGTAAACTCCTGTTGAGTTAAGACTGGAGATACTCTTATCTCTGGAGCATCAGTAGCTGCATATTTATCCTCCATGATAACATCTTGTGCTTGACTGTTTAGTTGTGTGTTCTGGTCAGCATCAATCAAGGACTCAGTTAGTATTTCATCCTTATTATTGAAAATTGATTGATTAACTTCTTGAATTACCTCAAGAATAGTCTGTGTAGCCATTTCACTTTCCAAGTGGGTTTGCTCTTCCTCAAGATGAGGCTCCCCCTGCACCTGAGCACCATCTGCAATTTCTTGTGCAGGAGATTCTTTAGGAATCTCTGGCCTCTCTTCATCAGGCATGTCCTTTGTTAGGACTCTATCATATCTGGATATTATCCTTATGTCCATTCTTCTCATATGGTTGATCTTAGAACCAGCAGTTTGTTCTATTACTTCAGAAATTGTTCTAGCCAAGTACAGACTCATAATTCTTCCTATATTTGGCATCTTAAGACTTTCCTTAATCTTTTCAAAGATTACTGCAGACCAATCTGTGTTTAGTCTGTAGATGATCCTGGTCATCAGGCCGAACATATAGGCTGAAATCCTATCATGCCCCCTAGCTTGCAGAGAACGACTTTTCCAACCACTTCTGAAAGGAATTTTCCTTGCAGATTCATCCCTTTTCTGTTCATTGCTGATCTAATCTTCAAGATGGGATCCAATCCACACCACTGAAGTGCTTCCCTAGTCTTGGTTGAGGGTACTTCTTCCTCTTCTTGAGTTCTTGGAAGTTGAAGAGTTTTCCTCAAGCTCTTCAAGGTTAGTTTAACTTTAGCTCCCTGAACTGTAGATTTGATCTTAAGTTTAGAAGAATCTAAAGTAGTTGTGCCATAGAATTCCAGTATTTCTTTATTCCAAATCTTTGTAGGTTCAGATACCAGAAATTCCAACCCATTTTCAGCAGTTAGGGTTACTACTACTTTCATTTCGGGTTCCGCATTATCAAAGGCATTGCGTACCAGCTCATAGCCTTCGTTGAAATTATCTTGTAGCTTTGGCACCATTGGGGTTGAGAGAAATCTTGAATTGAGAAGAGAGAAGTTGTCGACACAGGGTTTTGGTCTCGAAAATATGGAGAGTGTGTCGACAAGGTTTATTGTTAACCTATTTATACCCTTCTAAAGAATGAAGGTCAAAAGTCGCGTCAAAATTCTCTTAAAATGTCGACACAGTTGAAATGTGTCGACACAGACTTCTAATGTCTCGACATCAATTCTATTTGTCTTAGTCGAGTTCGACGATCTGAGGTCGATGAATCTGTGCTCGACGATTTGTGTCGATTCTGCGCTTGACGAAATCTACGTGTTTACTCTAAGTGTCGACACCACTTCTGGATGTGTCGACACTACTTCTCTGAAGTGTCGACACCAATTTTCTGGATGTGTCGACATCACTTCCCTGGAATGTCGACACCAACTACTACGTGTCAACACAAACAACTTCTTGTGTCGACACAATTTTACTTAGCCAAATTTGTTAAACTAATTTATGTTCAACATTCCTAATTCAATTTTGAAATTGTTGAATTTAGTTTCATCTAAAGGCTTAGTAAACATGTCAGCTAGTTGTAAATCAGTACTAACAAATTCTAAAGAAATATCTTTTTCTCTACATGATCTATAAGAAAATGGTATCTTATTTCTATATGCTTTGTTCTACTATGAGAAACAGGATTATGAGCAATAGAAATAGCACTAGTAGAATCACATAATAATGGAGTTCTACTTACCTGAATACCATAATATTCTAACTGATGTTGTATCAATAATAGTTGTGCATAGCAACTTCCTGCAGCAACATACTAAGACTCAGTTGTGGAAATTGCCACACTGGTCTGCTTCTTATAGGTCCATGACACCAGTCTTCCTCCTAGAAATTGACAGGTTCCTGTTGTGCTTTTCCTATCTACTTTGCAACCTGCAAAGTCTGCATCTGAATATCCCATTAGTAGAAAATCTCTATTCCTAGGATACCAAAGGCCTAGATTAGGTGTGCCCTTTAGATATCTCAAAATCCTTTTGACAACAGTAAGATGAGATTCTTTAGGGCGGGATTGATACCTAGCACAGACACATGTAGCATACATAATATCTGGTCTACTAGCAGTCAGATATAGAAGGGAGCCAACTATCCCTCTATATAAAGATTCATCTACAGGTTTCCCTGCATCATCTTTGCTTAGAGACATACTTGTCCCCATTGGAGTTCTCATGGTAGTGGATGACTCCATACCATACTTCTTAATTAACTCCAGGGTGAACTTAGACTAGGATATGGACAATCCATCTTCAGTCTGTCTTACTTAGAGACCTAAGAAGAACTTAAGTTCTCCCATACTGCTCATTTCAAATTTCCCTTGCATAAGTTTTGCAAACTTTCTACAAAGGTTACTTTCAGTAGAACCAAATATTATGTCATCAACATATATTTGGACTAGGATAATCTTTCCTTTGGATTCTCTCAGGAATAGAGACTTGTCTATTTTCCCCCTTGAGAATTTATTCTCAATGAGGAAAGTAGACAGGGTTTCATACCAAGCCCTTGGAGCTTGTTTTAACCCATATAAAGCTTTCCTAAGTCTATAAACATAATTAGATTTGAGTGGATCAACAAAACCTGAGGGTTGTTCTACATAGACCTCCTCTTTTAAGTCTCCATTTAAGAATGCAGACTTAACATCCATCTGGAACACTTTGAAGCCTTGATATGCTGCATAGGCTAGAAATATCCTGATAGATTCCAGTCTTGCCACAGGGGCAAAAGTCTGATCAAAGTCTATGCCCTCCTCCTGTCTGTATCCTTTGGCAACTAGTCTTGCCTTGTTCTTCACTATGATCCCACTCTCATCAAGCTTGTTTCTATAAATCCACTTTGTCCCTATGACATTGTGGCCCTTTAGTTTTGGAACCAAATCCCAGACTTTGCACCTTCTGAATTGATTTAACTCCTCCTGCATAGCATCAATCCAGTGAGGGTCTTGTATAGCTTCTTCAAATCTCTTGGGTTCCACTTGAGATAAGAAGCTAGAGCAAAAAACTGTGTTTAAGTTCCTGCTCCTTGTTTGTACTACTTGTCTTGGATCACCAATGATCTGGTGTGCAGAATGATCCTTCAACTGTCTAACTACTGGAGGTAATCTATCAGCAGTTTGACCTTCTCCAATCTCTTCATTATGCTACACCTCATGGTCTTCATCAGCATCTTGAGTGTCTTGTACTCCCCCTGGATAACAACTACCATTTTCCTCATCCTGCTTTGCAGTTGGAACTTCTCTGATAGTAAGCTGGTCCATCTTCTGCTATATATCTGTGGAGCTACAAGAACTACTTGACAACTCACTGTTAATTAGTCTAGTTTCATCAAAGATGACATGAACAGAATCTTCTACAACTTGAGTAGCCAAATTATAGACCCTATAAGCCTTACTATTGTTGCTGTACCTAATAAATATCCCATCTTAGGATTTGGCAGCAAACTTAGTTAGGTGAGATTTGCCATTGTTAAGCACATAGCACTTACAACCAAAGATCCTAAAATAGGATAAGTTTGGTTTTCTGCCCTTCATAACCTCATAGGGTGCCTTTTTGTGGCTTTTGGTGATGGAATCCCTATTGAGCACATGGCATGCAGTGTTTACTGCCTCAGCCCAGAAATATTCTGGGAGAGTAGTGTCACTCAATAGTATTCTTCCAGACTCAATCAATGTCATATTCTTTCTTTCAGCAATTCCATTTTGCTGAGGTGTTCTAGGTGAAGAGAATTCCTGGTGAATCCCAAATTTTTCACACAACCTTGTCATACTTTCAGATTGGAATTCAGTTCCATGGTCACTTCTGATTTTGACCACTGAACTATCTAATTAATTCTGAATTTGTTTGACAAAATTGTAGAAGACACTTGGGGTTTCAGATTTCTGCCTCAGAAAGAATACCCATGAGAATCTAGAATAGTCATCTACCACCACAAAAGTATAGACCTTCCTACCTATACTATGAACTGGCATAGGACCAAATAAATCCATATGTAAGAGGTATAAGCACCTCACTGAATCTTTGGTTTCTATGCTATGAAAGGAGGACCTGGTTTGCTTGTCATTTTGACAAGCTGATCATATCTCATCCTTATAGCACTTAACTTGAGGATCATTCCTCACTAACTCTTTACTAAAGAGTTGGCCAATTGTCTTGTAGTTAAGATGGGCTACCCTCTTGTGCCATTTGACACAATGAGAGGCTTTCTCATCAGCCACAAGATAGATAGGAGAATTTTTATTCTCACACTCAAAATTTAGGCAATATACATTTCTTTTCCTATATCGAGTCAATATGACTTTTTGATCACTTGAACTCTTGATATGACACCCATTCTTGACAAATGAAATGTCATATCCTAGATCACTCAGCTGACTTATGCTAATTAGGTTATGTTTCAAACCCTTCATATAGGCCACTTGAGTGATAGTGATTAAGTTGTTAGAAATGTTACCAAACCCTTTGATGACTCCTTTTTCAGAGCCACCAAAGATTACTTTAGGCCCATTCATTATTGGTGAGTAGTCCTTCAGCAATCCTCTTATTTCAGTCATGTGCCTGGAACATCCACTGTCCAAGTATCATATAGGGGTATGGCAACTTAGACTCACCTGCAACAAAGATTACTTAACCTTAGAACACAAATAACTTTTGGGTCATTGGTTCAAGTTAGCCTGAAACTTAACAAATCTGCCTGCAGCTTTTCTAATAGGCAGACTGTTATTCTCCTTGACACTAGTGTTGTGCCAACAGTCTAAGTCAAAATGGCCTATCTTGCCACAGCACTAGCACTAAAACTTATTATAGCTCTTTTTAGGTATAATCTTAGTTGTATTGTTTACAAAAGGTCTTTTGTTTTGTGCTGGGGATTTGCCTTTCTTATTGGACTATGCAGCCCATGCAGTTTTCTTAAAGCCCATTCCTGCCTTACCCTTTTGTGACACAAAGTCATCTATTAAGGGTAGGATAGATTTTGGCTTATAGAAACTAGCCACAATATCCTTCTCTTTCTGAAGTCTGTTTTCCAGACTTTTAATCTGATCATTTTTGAATGTGATTGTTCCCATTTGAATAACACTTATGTTCTTCAATTTGGCAATATCATTCATCTTTTGATCCAGCAGCTTCTCTGAATCAGATGCAGCCAACTTAAGAGCTGCAATTTCCTTAACCTGATTTTTGGCCAGGTTTTTGCTTCTCTTAAGTGCTTGCAGCAAATCCCCATATTCATCTATCAGCTGATGAATATCTCTTTCAGATTCAGACCCATCTTCATCTCTTGATGGAGATGCATCTGATTCTGACCCAGTGAAGTAATCAGAATCTACAGATACACTTTTTACCTTACTGGGGCCAGGCTGATCTTGGAACTGGTCTTCTTCAGACACTGTCGTCAATCCTTTGCACTGATGTTCCTCTTGCTCATAGATAGAGTCCAGTAACTGCATGAACTCATCCTCTTCTTCTGTTGCAAACAAACCAATATATGCCTCAGCCTCAGATTCAGATTCTGAAGTTGATTGATCTGTCCAACTTTTCTCTTTCTCAGCAACCAAGGATTTCTCCTTCTTGCTCTTGTGCTGAGACTTATTTTTGTTAGCAGACTCCTTTCTTTTATCTAGACAGTCAGCCACAACATGTCCAGGTTTGTTGCAGCAATAGCAGATAATTTTTGATGTAGTTGACTTGCTAGGCTTTGTCCCACTCCTGTCCTTCCTGGATGATTTCCTCTCCTGGTAATAGTCATCCTTTGACTGAGATGTGGATGGCTTAGATTTCCACTTCTTCTTCAAGAACCTCTGGAACTGCCTTGTGAATGCTACAAAGTCTTCATCAGAGTTACTGCTATCTGTACTGTGATTATCAGAATTTTCTGAAATCACTTCTTCATCCTTCTTAGGAGATGATGGAGACATTCTCTTATTCTTCCTTGTGGCTTCTACCTTGAAGGCCACAGACTTTTCTCTATAGTCACCCTTGGTATTTTTTCTCTTCCTCCTTTCTGGCTAACAGCTGCATCTCATAAGATAGCAATTTTCCAAATAGTGTTGGAGGTGAAATCTCACCCAGTCTGGCCACTTTCCTTATGGCACAGATCTTTGTATCCCAATCCTTAGTAAAAGACCTAAGGAATTTATCATTCAGTTCATATGTACTTAATATTCTTCTATAAGACATTAGTTCATTGACAATCCTATAGAACTTCTTATAACATTCAGTTATACTTTCAGACTAGGCTTGTCTGAAACTCTCATATTCTTGATTAAGCATAGACTTTTTATCTTTCCTAATCTATTCAGAACCCTCCATGTAGACAATCAATGTGTCCCACATCTCCTTGGAGGTTTTGCAGTGAATTAGATTCTGGAATGTTGAATCATCAATGACACTTACTATAATATTCTGTGCTCTTTTATCCATTGTTGTCAAGATGATCTCATCCTTAGTCATCTCAGAAAAATCCTTAGGGATCCTTTGATTGGCATCAAGAACAGAAACCTTCATTGGAACATATGATCCTTCCTTCACTGTTATATAGATTCTAGGATCAGATGCCTCCATGAATAATCTGACCCTTTTCTTTCATATTCCAAATATTTCTTTCCTGCAGATAGGCAATTTCATTGAACCAAGTTCTTTATGGTTTTCTCCTGAACCCATCTTCTTGCTCTTAATTCTGCCTTACAGATCTCACTCAGACTGTTAAGTCTAACTTTGAGTAACCTCGCTTTGATATCACTTGAAAGAATTAATTCCTAAGTACCTAGAGGGGGGATGAATAGGTGTAATTCCTTTTTCTTCTAAGGCAGAATATCTATTCAGTTAATTAATCAGAAACAGCTAATTTGACAGCTAACACAGCACAGAATTCACAGAATCACACAATCACAGATTATACACAGTTTTTATAGTGGTTCCCCAAGATCAGGGTACATCCACTTTCCCCCTTCGCTTATCTAGCAGTGTGCTAGATTCGGCCTAACTTCTTTCCTTCACCTCAGATCCACAGATCTTACAGCAGCTCAGAACCCAAACAAGGCTCGTACAACTTAGAGTGAGTCCACACTCCTACCGTTCAGGCAATCTGCCCTACCTTAGCCTTCAATAAGGCCTATAACTCAGAGATAATAATCTCTTATAGCTCAGGCTCACAGCCCTACCTCAGCATTCAACAAGGCCTACCACTCAGAGATCTAAATCTCCTACTACTCAGCCTTTATAAATCAGGCTTACAGCTCAGATCTTAAAAAGATCCTACATAAAATAGATTTAACAATGTATTTTACCACCACCCTGATATAGAGACAAAAGATGAATGGCTTCTTGATCAGTTCTTGGAAGAATCTGATGGCAGAGAACAACCACTCTTAGCTTTCTTCAAGGCTTCTTGAATCTGAACTCAGTAGGGTTGAACTCCTTTGAAGTTGATCTTCAATCAGCTTCTTTCTTGAAATTCAGATCTCAATCTGAATCCTTCTTGACAGACTGGTTCAGAATCTGCACTTGAGGGACTTGTTGATATAAGTCCCTTTCTTCACTTAAATAGATGGAGCTCTCTCTCTCTCCAAATATCTTCTTAGATCTTCTGACGAAAATCTTCTTCTGTTTTTTATGTAACTGTATGTGTCTATTCTTTTCATCACCGTGTCGGTTGATGGAGAGTGCCTTTATATAGACTTTCTCCATGGTAACCGGCTGATCCAGTTTCTAACAAACTTCTGACAGTACTGACAGCTTCAGTAGACCGGTTGGTTATGGAAGATGTCAAGTCATCCAGTCACTTCTTGAAACTCTATCTCTGTCAGCAAAGTGTCGAGACTGAACTTCATCATCTGTCGACACAAGTAGACTAAATGTCGACACAAGCCTTGGTGGTGTCGACACAGCTCCCTTGGTTTTGATACTGCTTCTCGACACAGCTTCTGTAGAATGTGTCGACACTAGTTCTGTGGCGTCGACACAGTAACTTCTTTTCTACACACAAATTTACTTTGTTGAAATTCTGCCATGTGTCGACACAAGTCCTGTGTGTCGACACAGTTGATGTCGATAAAGTCTTCTGTGTGTCGATAATGCCTCTGAGTATCGACACAGTTGATGTCGACTAAGCTTTCTCTGTGTGTCGACACTTCCTCTGTGTGTCGATACAGTTGATTCTAGTGTCTACACAGCCTTTCCAAGTGTCGACACAATTAACTCCAAGTGTCGGCACAACTTTTCTCTAGTGTCGACACAAGCCTTCATAAGTGTCGACACAGCTTCTTCTGGTGTCGACTCATGGACTTAGAAACTTTTTCCTGCATTCCTACATTTTCTTAACCTGCACATATAAACTCAAAACAACATCAAATACACCTTGATGCATATCATTAAGTAAGGTGAGGCTTCTTCAAATCTGGTACACATTTTCCAATGTACCCAATAGTTCTCGATTACAGACTCTACATGTACACAATGGGGACTATTTATGTATACCCGAAGGAACGCCTCAAACTCACCGCAAACTCGCGAGAGCGGGATTCCCTATGCAAAAGAAGTAGAGCTTCACATGCTCAAGTAGAGAATCGTTACCCTAGCGTTCTTCCTTGGCGCCATGGAAACGTAAGCGGATGAAAAGCACCGCACTCTCTTTGCCTCCGTGGATCCAAGGTTGGTTCGCGATTTGGAGCTTTGAAGCTCCGCCGGTGACCGGATCTAGGTTTCTTCTTCCTCCTTTGCTATTCCCTCTCTCTAGACTTAGAAAGAGAACCACTCAAGTGAAATGAGGGTTTAAATGCCCAATCCCGGTATATCCCAGTAGGAACATCCCCCAACCGTCGGATCCCAAAATAAGGAAATGAATGGCTACGATTCGTAGCTGAAAAGTAAAACCTGGGCCAAACACGGCCTGCAACACGCCCGTGTCCAGGGTCGTGTCCCTCATTCGCTGTCAAAATCAACGCATTACAAAAATTACACGGGTCCCGACATTCCCATGTTTAACCTGACACGCCCGTGTTCAAACTAACACGGCCGTGTGGTTGGCCATGTGCCCCCATCGACACAGCCCCGAAAACAACCCGAGACTCACACGGGTCTTGGATACGCTCGTATCCTATTTGACATGCCCGTGTCAAACCCGAACACGCCTGGGCTCCAAGCCGTGTTCACTGTCTCGACACTTCGTCGAGCGCAGTTCGTTGACCACTCGACACGGCCTAGGACATGCCCGTGTCCTAGGCCGTGTTCCCTGTCTCGACACATCGTCGAGCGAAAATCTTCGACTTGCCTGGCAGATCATCGACATGAGCTCGACATGCCCTAAGACATGCCCGTGTCTCAGGCCATGTTCGCTGCTCGACGATCGTCGACTCCAAAAAGTCGTCGACCTCACGGCCAAATCGTCGACTCGAGCCTGACACTCCCTGGGACACGCCCGTGTCCCAGGCCGTGTGCCCCCTGCCAAATTCCAGATTTGGCCCAAAACACCTCCCGTCGCACTTTTGAGTTTCATGACGTTACAACTCTCCCCCTCTTAAAATAATTTCGTCCTCGAAATTACATAAAGGAAAGAAACATAAAACTTAAATGGTACCTGAGTGAAACAACTCCGGGTACTCCTCAAGCATAGTCTGCTCTCGCTCCCAAGAGAGCTCCTCTCGACCGCAATTGTCCCAACGGACCTTGACCATCCTGATCTCTTTATTGCGTAGCCGCTTGACTTCCGAGTCTTCAATACGTATGGGCTTGACCTTCGTCGTCAACCCACTATCAACCGGCACTTGATCGATCGCGATCACTTGCGTAGGCTCTTGCACCGCCTTCCGTAGCACTGATATATGGAATACACCATGTAGACCACTAAGCTCCGCAGACAGCTTCAACCGGTACACCGCTTCACCAATCCGCTCCAGAACCTCAAAAGGTTCAGGGTACCTCGGGCTTAGTTTCTTCAAGCGCCGCACCAACGAGACACCCTTGAACGGCTTGATCTTCAAGTACACCCAATCACCAACAGCGAACTCCACGTTCCTGTGCTTGGCATTATAGTACTTAGCCTGGCGGTCCTGAGTGATTAGCAACCTCTCCCGAATGGTTCTCACCAAAGAAGTAGCATCCTCCACCTCTAATCACTTATACAACTTTTATTCACCCGTTTCCAACCAGGACAATGACGTGCGACATTTTCTACCATAAAGGGCCTTGAAGGGGGCCATTTGAATGCTTACCTAGTAGCTATTGTTGTAAGAGAATTCCACCAAGTATAGGTGATCTTCTCATTGCTTTCCAAAGTCCAGGACACACATGCGAAGCATGTCTTCCATTGTCATATTGACCCTCTCGGACTGCCCATTCGTTTGCGGATGAAAGGCTGTGCTAAAACTCAGCTTTGTTCCCAACATCTGCTGTAGCTGCCTCCAATCATTGGACGTGAACCGCCCATCTCGGTCACTCACGATGCTGCGGGGCACACCATGAAGCCGTATAATATTATCCACATATAGCTTTTCCAATTTCTCAACTAGATCATCCTTCCTATGCGGAATGAAATGCGACACCTTCGTTAGACGATCTACGACCACCCAAATGGTGTCGTTCCCCTTTTGTGACCTTGGCAACCCGTGTACAAAGTCCATAGTAATGTCGTCGAACTTCCACTCCGGAATAGGCAAGGATTTCAAGAATCCTCCCGGCATTTGGCATTCCGCCTTCACCAAGGCGCAAGTTTGACACTTCGCCACGTAGAGCGCCACATCCTTTTTCAGTCCTGGCCACCAGAACAATTTTTTAACATCGCGGTACATCTTCGTGCTCCTCGGGTGAATTGAGTACTTGGTATGATGCGCCTCATACAACAATTCCACCCACAAATTGCCCACGCTTGGGACGCACAGACGACCGTCTTTCCAAAGTAATCCGTCCTCCACAATGAATTGGGAATTTGACCCATCCAGAGCCTCTATCATGAGTTGCTTCATGTGGACATCCATATCCAATGCCTGCTGAATCTGATCAGCCAGGTCATATTGGACTTCAGTCCAATTCAATACTGCTTCAGCACTTGATTGCCTATCAACGCAAAAGATCTCCAATGCCTCTAACTCCCGAACCAATCGCTCGTCATGGACCGACAGCCAATTGGCTAGAGCTGGGGCCCTGCGACTCAACGCGTCCGCAACCGCATTACCTTTACCAGGCATGTAGTGGATCTTGAATGTATAGTCGCCCAGGAACTCCATCCATCTACACTGCCGCATGTTCAGATCTTTCTGATCAATCAAATACTTCCAGGCTCTTGTGATCAGTGTAGATATCAATCTTCACACCGTACAAATAATGTCTCCACAGCTTCAAGGCAAAAATCACGGCCGCTAACTCCAAGTGATGGACCAGATAGTTCCTCTCGTGCACCTTTAGCTGTCTCGAGCCATATGTTATAACGCTTTCATGATGTAACAGCACACAACCCAAACCACTGCCTGAAGCATCGCTATAAATCTCATAACCTTCGGTCCCACTCGGTGAACTCAATATAGGCATCGTGGTCAACCGACATTTCAACTCCTCAAAAGCTCGCACGCACTTTGGCGTCCAAACGAACTTCTGCTCCTTCCTCATCAAAGTGGTGAGGGGTAACGCTATCCGCGAGAAGTTCTCTGCGAAGCGCCTATAATAGCCGGAAAGCCCCAGAAAGCTCCGGACATCCGCTACCGTTGAAAGCTCAGGCCACTCTTGTATCACAATAATCTTCGCCGGATCCAATGCAATACCTTCCCCACTCACTATATGACCGAGGAACGCCACTGAGGACAACCAAAACTCGCATTTCGAGAACTTGGCGTACAATTGATTCCTCCTTAGCATCTCCAAAACCAAATGAAGATGCCTGAAGTGATCTTCCTCACTCTGCGAGTACACCAAAATATTGGTCAATGAAGACTATCACAAAATGATCCAAGTACTCCCTGAAGGTCGTGTTCATCAAATCCATGAACACTGACGCCGCATTTGTCATCCCAAACGGCATGACCGTAAACTCGTAATGCATGTATCTTGTACTGAACGCTGTCTTAGGGATATCACTATCCCTTATCCTCAGCTGATAGTAACCAGACTTGAGATCCAACTTAGATTACACCGTCGACCCGACCAACTGATCAAAAATATAATCGATCCTTGGGATTGGGTACTTGTTCTTTTCCGTTAGCTTGTTTAACTCCCGATAATCAATACAGAGTCTCAAGCTCTCGTCCTTATTCTTTATAAAGAGGACCAGTGAGCTCCAAGGCGACGAACTTGGACGCACAAACCCTTGCTCCAACAACTCTTGAAGTTGCACCTTCAGCTCCGCCATTTCCTTAGGCGCTAGCCGATACGGAGATCGTGACACAGGCTTTGCACCTGGCACTAGCTCAATAGTGAAATCTATCTCTGGTTGAGGTGGGGCTCCAGGAAGATCTGTAGGGAACACATCAGGGTACTCAGCTACCACAGAAATACTATCCAACATAGGCTTCGGCTTTGCAACCTCCGCTATTGTAAAGTACAGCTCTGCACCTAGCACGAACCGCCTTCACCACCTGAAGAGAAGACATCAACGTCTTGCTCGACCCTTTCAAGCCCGTAAAAGTCATCTCACGACTTGCTTCCAACTTGACTTCCTTACGACCGCAATCAATGTAGGCTTGCTGCTCTGAGAGCCAGTCCATGCCAAATATAACGTCGAACTCCACCAACGGTAGTAGCGACGCTTGCATATCGAACTCTTGATTCCCAATGCGAATCTTAACACCGCAAATTTTATCCGCGCGCATCGAACACCCATTCGGTAACAAAAAATCCAACTTGTCCTTCGCCATCGAAGAAGGTACTCCGATGCGTGATATGAATCCTTCCGACAAGAACGAGTGTGAAGCTCCCGTATCAAAGAGTGCTCTCACCGGAAACTCACAAATCAAAACAAATCCTAAACAAGCAGTGGTAAGGTAACATACGCATAACAAGTATTTAAAGAAATTTAACTTGCTACAAATTAAGTCGTACCTGTCACCACATCCGCTTGTTTGATGGTCTCCTGTTGGCCAAGATTGTAAACCCTTGATTGAGCCGAAGCATAATGGGACGCGGTTGACTCCACCCCCTTGCCCTTCTCTTCATAAGTTGCTCCTGGCTTTCTCTCGGACTTGGGACGTCCGCTCTAACAATCACGGGCAAAGTGCCCCGGCTTCCCACAAGTAAAACATGCACCCGGGGTCCGACCCATAGTCGCCCCAGAACCATCGGAAGAAAGAGTTGGACCCGAAGTCCTAGCCTTCTTAAAGAATTTATGGTACCCAGACTATGAGGTAGTCGGCACCTTGAACTCAGATTTCTTATCACCCAAGCTTTTCTTCGCTTGAACATTCTTCATGTCCTTCTCCAAGGACCGGGCCGTGTTGACCAAGGTCAAGAAACCATGTGTCATCAGCCCCGAGAGTAGTAGCCTCAAGTCATCTCTTAGACCTTCATAGAAATGGTTGGTCTTACGCTCCTCATCCGCGATGGTGGAGCTAGCATACCGACCCAACCTAGTAAACTCATGGAGATACTCATCCACGCTACTCTCTCCTTGTACCAACCTCTAGAACTCATTCTCCAAAGCTATCCTCTGAGTCGAATGGAGGTACCTAGCCAAGAACAGTCTCCAAGAACTCCTCCATCGAGACGTCTGTAAGTTGCCTACCTCTCAATAGATGCAGCTCCAAACCCTCCCACCACATCCTAGCATCTCCATCCAACAGGAACGTAGCTATAGTGGTCATCTGCCACTCCTCCGTCTCCATCAATGTCAAGACTCTCTTCATACGGGAGAGCCAGTCTTCAGCTTGAGATGGGGTTCCCAACCCCGAGAATACCGGAGGATTAAAGCTCATGACATGTTTGAGCTGTCTCTCAGTGGCCCTCCTTGGCACCAACGGCTCCACTACTACCTGCTCCACTCTTCTCGGCTCAACCTATGGAAGAGGTACCTACTCCATCGCAGGAGTGGGCTACTGCATTTGCCTTGCAAGCTGCGCATTGATCATTACAAACACTGCTTCAGCCACCAATCGTATGGTCTCAGCCGATGGAGGTTTTGCAGGAGCATTATTTGGTGCACTACTGGCCTCAGAAACTCGGCATTCCGACGGCCCAGCACAACTTCTAGTCACCTATAGTGGTACAAAACACCTTTAAGCGACCAAATAAAATATCAAAACGCAATTATAGGAACGTGCAGGTTCCTCAAACACGTGTATTTTTCATTCCTAAGTGGACATTCATGGGTTATTTTGCTGTTATAATGATGACGCACACACATGTGCTCACCACCCCTTAAAAGAATTCGTCCACGAATTCATTTTAAGCATGATCGAAACCAGTAGTCTGATACCAAATTGTAACACCCCTTATCCGTCGCATAGCATAAAGCAGTATGTCCGGCCGGGGCCCGACGTCATATACCACATACAGACTGGGTGGTTACTCAATGGAAACCATCCAACCAATCCAACGTCCTACACAGAGCATTCTAGCGGAAGCAATTAATATTGTTGCATTAATAAAGAACCCAACACTAGCATGAATGTCCACTAATACAACAAAAGGGAATGAAGTAAAAATACACAAGTACAGGCCTTATGGCCTTACAATTGTTTTCCTCAAATTACATGTCTTCAAACCTCGGCACGCAGGACGGTCATACATGAATAAAAGAAAACACTCAAAATTAGGCCTTCGAGGGCCGGCTCAGCAACTTGGGCTTTAGCCCACTATTTACCGCTCGGCTGTGCAGCACCTTCAAGCACAATCCACCGCAACGGTGGCAAACCAAAGCAACGGTCAGTAATGCTGACCAAATTATAACGATCCCACCCCCAATTCGGGGCGGCGATGCTCCTTCCCTGCAGTTTATTAGCATAATCAAGCAGTATATATATATATATTGCATCACAGGCATTGGCACGCATGGACCACACGCCCCGTGCACTCAGGGCACATTATCGGTGAACCAGTCAATGTCACGTCAATTTAAGCCATAGACACCCCGCTCTCACCACAGCCACTTTGACGGCCAAATAATGAGCATTTTGTCTTCCCGGCATGAGTCACGTCAATTTAAGCCATAGACCGCCAAAGACCCTCATCTATGCCAACGTATCACACTGAACGACATAGAACGGGTACGATTCCGGCTAACCCGTGCTCACATCGCAACGACAATTTAAGCCATATGCGTGGGTCAAACTTCTCCCGAGTCCCATTTCCGTCACACACTTCACATAACCCAGTTATGTTCAAGTTGGTTCCCAAGCCACCATGTTGGCAGAACCACGCATCTGCCCAGGTTTTTGGGTGCACCTTGGGGTTAATCCCCAAGGATCCCTGTTGCAATCTACCACGTAAAAACCCGAAAAACACACATTCGCACGGAGTCTTCTCCGGCAATTTATGCAATGCAACATCACCGATCCAGACCAACTTGTCTGGGCAGGCTTCACACATCATGCCTATATCTATTCTCGATTACGGACTCTACATGTACACAACGGGGACTATTCATGTCTACCCAAAGGAACGCCTCAAACTCACCGCAAACTCGCGAGAGCGGGCTTCCCTATGCAAAAGAAGTAGAGCTTCGCATGCTCAAGTAGAGAATCATTACCCTAGCATTCTTCCTTGGCACCATGGAAATGTAAGCAGATGAAAAGCACCGCACTCTCTTTACCTTTGTGGATCCGAAGTCGGTTCGCGATTTGGAGCTCCGAAGCTTCGCCGGTGAACAGATCTAGGCTTCTTCTTCCTCCTTTGCTCTCCCCTCTCTCTAGACTTAAAAAGAGAACCACTCAAGTGAAATGAGAGTTTCAAAGGCCCAATCCCGGGTATATACCAGTAGGAACAACCCACAATCGTCGGATCCCAAAATAAGGAAACGAATGGCTACGATTCGTAGCTGAAAAGTAAAACTGGGCCGAACACGGCCTGCGACAAGCCTGTGTCCAGGGTCGTGTCCCTCATTCGCTGTCAAAATTAACGCGTTACGAAAATTACATGGGTCCCGACACGACCGTGTTTAACCTGACACGCCCATGTTCAAACTGACACGGCCATGTGGTTGGCCGTGTGCCCCCATCGACACAGCCCCGAAAATAACCCGAGACTCACACGGGTCTTGGACACGCCCGTGTCCTATTTGACACGCCCGTGTCAAACCCGAACACGCCTGGGCTCCAGGACGTGTTCACTGTCTCGACACTTTGTCGAGCGCAGTTCGTCGACCACCCGACACGGCCTTAGACACGCACGTGTCCTAGGCCGTGTTCCCTGTCTCGACACAATCGTGCGAAAATCATCGACTTCACTGGCAGATCGTCGACACGAGCTCGACACGCCCTGAGACACGCCCATTGTAACGCCCCGAAACTCAAAAGAGCGACGGGGGACGTTTTGGGCCAGTTTTGGGTTATGGCTGCAGGCACACGGCCTGGGACGCGGGCGTGTCCCAGGGCGTGTCAAGCTTGTGTCGACACTCAGCCGGGAAGTCGACATTTTGGTCTCGACATTGTGTCGAGACTGGGCACACGGCCTGCGACACGGGCGTGTCGCAGGGCATGTCGACCCCTGTCGACACTTACGCCGCGAAGTCGACACTCTGCGTTCGACGAAGTGTCGAGACATGGCACACGGCCTGTGACACGGGCGTGTCGCAGGGTGTGTCGACCCATGTCGACACTCGTCCCGGGAAGTCTACATTTTGCTCGACGATGTGTCGAGACAAGGCACATGGCCTAGGACACGGGCGTGTCCAAGGCCGTGTCGTCAGATCGACGATCTTCGCTCGATGAAGTGTCGAGTGTCGAGACCGTGTACACGGTCTGGAGCCCAGGTGTGTCGAGGTGATACGGGCAAGGACATGGGCGTGTCCTAGAACCCGTGCAATGCTCGGGTTGTTTTCGGGGAAAAACGATGGGGTACACGGCCGGCCACATGGCCGTGTCAGGTGGAACACGGGCATGTCAGGTCGAACACGGGCGTGTTCGATACCCGTGTGTTGTTCCAGGTGCGTTGAATTTTACGGCGAATGAGGCACACGGCCCTGGACACGGGCGTGTGCTAGGCCGTGTGTGGTCCAGATTGGGCATTTCAGTCCCGAATCAAAGCCGTTCATTTCTTTAATTGATGATCCAACGGCTGGGGGTTGTTCCTGAAGGGATATACCCGGGATTGGGCCTTAGAAACCCTCACTTTTCATGAGTTCTTATCTTTCTAAAGCTTAGAGAGAGAGGAGAGCCAAGGAAGGGAGAAGAAGCTAGATCCGGCCATTGGAGGAGCTTCGAAGCTCCAAATTGCGAGCCGACTCCGGATCCATGGAGGCGAAGAGAGTGCGGTGCTTTTCATCTGCTTACTTTTCCATGGCGCCAAAGAATAACGCAAGGGTAACGATTCTCATCTTGAGCATGAGTAGCTCTCCTTCTTTGCATAGGAAGCCCTCTCTCGCGAGTTTGCGGTGAGTTGGGGGCGTTCCTTCGAGTAGATATGTGAAGTCCCCGTTGTTTAGAGTCCGTAAGCGAGAACGGACATAGGCATGATGTGTGAAGCCTACCCAAACATGTTGGTCTGGATCGGTGATGTTGCATTGCATAAATGCCGGAGAAGACTCCGTGCTATTGGTTGTTTTTTGGGTTTTCTACACGGTAGATTGCAACAGGGAGCCTTGGGGATTAACCCTAAGGTGCACCCGGAAAACTGGGCGGATGCGTGATCTTGCCGACATGGAGGCCTGAGAGCCAACTTGAACATAACCGAGTTATGTGAATTTGTGTGACGAAAATGGGACTCGGGAGAATTTTGACCTGCGCATATGGCTTAAATTGTCGTTGCGACGTGAGCACGGGTTAGATGGAACCATACCCATTTCTATGTCGTTCTGGTTAAAGAGACCTAAGGTTACGTGGCACTTGCCGTTGGCATAGATGAGAGTCTTCGGCGGTCTATGGCTTAAATTGTCGTGACCCATGTCGGGAAGACAAATTGCTCATATGTTTGGCCGTCATAGTGGCGGTGGTGGGTCCGGAATGTCTATGGCTTTAACTGACGTGACATCGATCGGTTCACCGAGAATGTGCCCTGAGTGCACGGGGTGTGTGGTCGTTTGATCCTACGCCTGTGATGAAATGAATATTATTATATTGCTCGCTTATACTAATAAAATTGCAGGGAAGGAGCATCGCCGCCCCGAGTCGGGGGCGGGATCGTTATAATTTGGTCAGCATTGCTGACCGTTGCCTTTTTGTTTGTCACTGTGCGGTGGTTATGTTGCTTGCAGGTGCTGCTGGACCAAGCGGTCAATAGCGGGCTAAAGCCCAAATTGCGAAGCCGGCCCTTGAAGGCCTATTTGGAGTGTTTACTGCTTTATTCATGTATGACCGGCCTGCGTGCCGTGGTTTGAAAATCATGTAACATTAAGTAAACCATTTTGTAAGGACTTAAGGCCAGTACTGGTGTATGTACTTCATTCCTGGTTGGCTATATTAGTGGACATTCATGCTTTAGTGCTGAGTTCTTTATTTCAACTTACAAACTGCTTCCGCTAGAATGCTCTGTGTAGGACGTTATGATTAGTTGGATGGTTTCCATGAGTAACCACCCAGTCTGTCTGTAGTATATGGCGCCGGGCCCCGGCCGGACCTACTGCTATATGCTATGCGACGGATAGGGGGTGTTAAAATTTGGTATTAGACTACTGGTTTTGGTCGGGCTTAAAATGAATTTGTGGGCGAATTCTTTTTAAGGGGTGGTGAGCACATTCTGTGCGTCATCGTTATAACAGTAAAAGAACCCATGAATGTCCACTTAGGAATGAAACTACACGTGTTTGAGGAATCTGCGTGTTCCTATAATTATTGTTCGCAATTTTATTTGGTCGCTTAACGGTGTTTTGTACCACTATAGGTGACCGGAAGCGGTGCTGGACCGTCAGAATGTCCGGTTTCTGATGAGCATAGTGCACCCAGTGAGGTGTTTGAGACTCCTCCTTCGTACGAAACCATTAGAAGGATCGTAGAAGCGGTGTTCGCTGTGACGAGTGCACAGCTTGGATGAAATGTACAACCCTGCGCCCCTATTGTGGCTTCAACGCCGGTGGGCGTGATGCAGCAGCTGAATATGCATTTAGTGCAGGGAGCGCACACAGTTGAGGAATATTTGCAAGCATTTCTTATGATAAGTCGCTACCCATGCTTCGAGTTGGATAATGAGCAAGCTACAGTCGATAGATTTTATAATGGCCTGCGTGCCGAGTTACGAGTTCTACTGCTAGGACCAAATTATTGGGATTCCGAGCCTTGGTGGAATCAGCTAGATCTTTGGAGGCAGATTTGAGGAAGACCCTCCTGATGCCAGCGACCATGGTGTCGAACTATACAAGCCCCATAAGAGCTGCATCCGGCAAAATGCTGGAGAAATGGGCTATGAAGTCGACTAGTAAAGCTACTTACACTTGTCATACTTGTGGAAAGAAAGGTCACTTTGCCCGAGACTGTTGGAATGGTGCTCGGAAGGGTAAGAAAGCTATGTCAGGAGCAGTCAAGGACTTTAGTGCAAAGGAGACGACATTCAAAGTGCCGAACACCTCAAAGTCTGGATATCAAAAATGGTATAAGAAGCATAGGACTTCGGGTCAAGCTCCTTCTAGTGCTTCTGGGGTGACTACGGATCGAACCCCGAGCGCATGTTTCCCTTGTGGAAAACCGGGGCACTTTGCCCGAGACTGTTGGAGCGGACGTCCCAAGTCCGAGAAGAAGCATGCCATCGTGATGACAGGTATGGTTTAAAGATAGTTTTTCCTTAAATACTTGTCGCCCTTGTGCATGTTAGCTTAGAACTACTTGTGCTAAGCCTTGTTACGACTTTAATTTATCTGCGAGAGCACCGTTCGTTTAGGGAGCTTCGCATTCCTTTATGTAGGAATTGTTTTTTACGCGCCGGAGTACCTCCTTCGATGGTAAGAGACAAATTGGATACGTTATAGTCCAATGGTGCTCATTGTGCGCGGGTAGAATTTCTTGCGCTTAGTTTTGGATTGGGAATCAGGAGTACGATCTGCAAGCGTCGTTACTTCCGTTGGTGGACGTTATAGTTGGCATGGACTGACTCTCGTAGCAGCAAGCCTATATAGATTGTGGTAGCAAGGAAGTCAAGCTGGGAGCAAGTCGTGAGACGACCCTTACGAGCTCGAAGAGGTCGAGCAAGACGTTGGTGTCTGCTCGTCAGGTGGTGAAGGCAGTTTGTGCTGGTGTAGAGCTGTTCTGTACACTAGTGGAGGTTGCAAAGCCGAAGCCCACGTTGGTTAATATTTCAGTGGTATCGGAGTACCCTGATGTGTCCCCTAGAGATCTTCCTGGAGCCCCGCCTCGACGGGAGATAGATTTCATGTTTGAGCTAGTACCAGGTGCAAAGCTTGTGTCACGCTCTCCATATCGGCTAACGCCTAAGGAAATGGCGGAGCTGAAGGTGCAACTTCTAAAAGTTGTTGGAGCAAGGGTATGTGCGTCCAAGTCCTTCGCCTTGGAGCGCACCGACCCTCTTAATTAAGAGGAAGGACAGAAGCTTGAGGCTATGTATTAATTATCGGGAGTTCAACAAGTTGACGGAAAAGAACAAGCACCCAATCCCAAGGATCGATGATCTTTGTGATCAGTTGGTCGGGCCAACGACGTACTCTAAATTAGATAAGGGAGAGTGATATCCCTAAGATAACGTTCAGTACAGGCTATGGGCGCTACGAGTTTACGGTCATGCCGTTTGGGCTGACTAATGCGCCGTCAGTGTTCATGGATTTGATGAACAGGACCTTCCGGGAGTACTTGTACCATTTTGTGATCGTCTTCGTCGACGATATTCTGTTGTACTCGCAGAGTAAGGAAGATCACTTCAAGCATCTTCTTTTTGTTTTGGAGACGCTATGGAGGAATCAATTGTATGCCAAGTTCTCGAAGTGCGAGTTTTGGTCATCTTCAGTGGCGTCCTCGGTCTTATAGTGAGTGAGGAAGGTATTGCAGTGGATTCGGCGAGGATTGTTGCGATGCGGGAGTGGCCTGAGCTTTATACGGTAGTAGGAGTTCGGAGCTTTCTGGGGCTTGTCGGCTATTATAGGCGCTTCGTAGAGAACTTCTCGCGGATAGCCTTACCCCGCACATTACTTTGACGAGGAAAGGTGCAGAATTTCTTTTGGACGCCGGAGTGCGCACGAGCTTTTGAGGAGTTAAAATGTCGGTTGACCACGGCGCTTGTGCTGACTTCACCGAGTGGGACCGAAGGCTATGAGATTTAATAGCAATGCTTCGAGCAGCGGTTTGGTTTGCGTGCTACTACAACACGGAAGTGTAATAGCCTATAGGGCGAGACAACCAAAAATGCACGAGAGAAACTATCTGGTCCATGACTTGTTGTTAGTGGCCGTGAGTTTTGCCTTGAAGCTGTGGAGGCATAATTTTGTACGGTGTGAAAATGGATATCTACGCCAGTCACAAGAGCGTGAAGTATCTGATTGATCAGAAGGATCTAAAAATGTGGCAGCACAGATCGATGGAGTTCTTGGGAGACTATACATTCAAGATCCACTACGTGCCTGGTAAAGGTAATACGGTTGCGGACGCGTTGAGTCGCCGAGCCCCAGCTCAAGCCAATTGACTATCGATGCATGATGAGCGGTTGGTGCGGGAGTTGGAGGCGTTGGAGATTGTTTGTGTGGATAGGCAATCAAGTGCTGAAGCAGTACTGAATTGGACTGAAGTTCAATATGACCTGGATTATCGGATTCGGCAGGTCTTGGATTTGGATGTCCATATGAAGCAGTTCGTGGTAGAAGCTCTCGATGAGTCAAATTCCCAATTCGTTGTGGAGGACGGATTGCTTTGGAAAGACGGTCGGCTGTGCGTCCCAAGTGTGGGCAATTTGCGGGTGGAGTTGTTGTACGAGGCACACCATACCAAGTACTCGATTCACCCGGGGAGCACGAAGATGTATCGTGATGTGAAGAAACTGTTTTGGTGGCCGGGTTTGAAGAAGGATGTGGCGCTCTACGTAGAGAAGTGCCAAACCTGCGCCTTGGTGAAGGCAGAGTGCCAAAAGACGGGAGGATTTCTTAAGTCCTTGCCTATTCCGGAGAGGAAATTTGACGACATCTCTATGGACTTTGTGCACGGTTTGCCAAGGTCGCAAAAGGGGAACAACGCCATTTGGGTGGTTGTTGATCGGTTAACGAAGGTGTCGCATTTTATTCCGCATAGGAAGGATGACCCGGTGGAGAAGTTGGCAAAGCTTTATGTGGATAATATAGTGCGGCTTCATGGTGTGCCCCACAGCATCGTGAGTGACCGAGATGGGTGGTTCATGTTCAATGATTGGAGGCTAGTGCAGCAAATGTTGGGAACAAAGTTAAAATTCAGCACAGCCTTTCATCAGCAAACTGATGGGCAGACCGAGAGGGTCGATAGAACTATGGAAAGCATGCTCTGCATGTGTGTCTTGGACTTTGGATAGCCATGGGAAGAAAATCTTTATATGGTAGAAGATGTAGCACGCCGTTGTCCTAGCTGGAAATGGGTGAGACAAGTTGTATAAGCGATTCGAAATGAAGGATGTTACTTTGTTGGTGCGAAGCATTCGGGAGAGGTTGCTTATCGCTCAGGGCCGGCAAGCGAAGTACAATAAGGCCAAGCACAAGAACGTGTAGTTCGCCATGGGCGACTATGTGTACTTAAAGATCAAGCCGTCCAAGGGTGTCTCGCGGGTGCGGTGATTGAAAAAGCTAAGCCCGAGGTACCTTGGGCCGTTTGAGTTTCTAGAGCGGGTTGGTGAAGCGGCCTATCAACTGAAGCTTTCAGTGGAGCTTAGTGGTATACATGATGTATCCCATATTTCGGTGCTACAAAAGGCGGTGCCAGAGCCTACGCGAGTGATCACGGTCGATCAAGCATCGGTTGATAGTGGGTTGACGACAAAAGTAAAGCCCATATGGATTGAGGACTCTGAGGTCAAGCGGCTACACAATAACGAGATCAGGATGGTCAAGTTCCGGTGGGTCAATTGCGGTCGTGAGGAGCTCTCTTGGGAGCGATAGCAGATTATGCTTGACGAGTATCCGGAGTTGTTCCGCTCAGGTACAAATTTTGGTTTTGTACATGTCTTTCCTTTATATAATTTCGGGGACACAGTTCTTTTAAGAGGGGGAGAGTTGTAATGCCCCGAAACTCAAAAGAGCGACGGGAGATGTTTTGGGCCAGTTTTGGGTTCTGGCTGCAGGCACACGGCCTAGGACACGGGCGTGTCCAAGGGCGTGTCAAGCTTGTGTCGACACTCAGCCGGGAAGTCAACATTTTGGTCTCGACATTGTGTCGAGACTGGGCACACGGCCTGCGACACGGGCGTGTCGCAGGGCGTGTCGACCCGTGTCGACACTTAGGCCGCGAAGTCGACACTCTGCGTTCGACGAAGTGTCGAGACAGGGCACACGGCCTGCGACACGGGCGTGTCTCAGGGCGTGTCGACCCGTGTCGACACTCGTCCCGGGAAATCGACATTTTGCTCGACGATGTGCCGAGACAAGGCACACGGCCTAGGACACGGGCGTGTCCAAGGCCGTGTCGTCAGGTCGACGATCTTCGCTCGACGAAGTGTCGAGTGTCGAGACCGTGTACACGGCCTGGAGCCCAGGCATGTCGAGGTGACACGGGCAAGGACACGGGCGTGTCCTAGAACCCGTGCAGTGCTCGGGTTGTTTTCGGGGAAAAACAATGGGGTACACAGCCGGCCACACGGTCGTGTCAGGTGGAACACGGGCATGTCAGGTCAAACACGGGCGTGTTCGATACCCGTGTGTTGTTTTAGGAGCGTTGAATTTTACGGCGAATGAGGCACACGGCCCTGGACACGGGCATGTGCCAGGCCGTGTGCGGTCCAGATTGGGCATTTCAGTCCCGAATCAAAGCCGTTCATTTCTTTAATTGATGATCCAACGGCTGTGGGTTGTTCCTGAAGGGATATACCCGGGATTGGGCCTTAGAAACCCTCACTTTTCATGAGTTCTTATCTTTCTAAAGCTTAGAGAGAGAGGAGAGCCAAGGAAGGGAGAAGAAGCTAGATTCGGCCATTGGAGGAGCTTCGAAGCTCCAAATCGCGAGCCGACTCCGGATCCACGGAGGCGAAGAGAGTGCGGTGCTTTTCATCCGCTTACTTTTCCATGGCGCCAAAGAATAACGCAAGGGTAACGATTCTCATCTTGAGCATGAGTAGCTCTCCTTCTTTGCATTGGAAGCCCGCTCTCGCGAGTTTGCGGTGAGTTGGGGGCGTTCCTTCGGGTAGATATGTGAAGTCCCCGTTGTTTAGAGTCCGTAAGCGAGACCGGACATAGGCATGATGTGTAAAGCCTACCCGGACATGTTGGTCTGGATCGGTGATGTTGCACTGCATAAATGGCGGAGAAGACTCCGTGCTATTGGTTGTTTTTTGGGTTTTCTACACGGTAGATTGCAACAGGGAGCCTTGGGGATTAACCCTAAGGTGCACCCGGAAAACTGGGCGGATGCGTGATCTTGTCGACATGGAGGCCTGAGAGCCAACTTGAACATAACCGAGTTATGTGAATTTGTGTGACGAAAATGGGACTCGGGAGAAGTTTGACCTGCGCATATGGCTTAAATTATCGTTGCGACGTGAGCACGGGTTAGATGGAACCGTACCCATTTCTATGTCGTTCTGGTTAAAGAGACCTAAGGTTACGTGGCACTTGTCGTTGGCATAGATGAGAGTCTTCGGCGGTCTATGGCTTAAATTGTCATGACCCAAGCCGGGAAGACAAATTGCTCATATGTTTGGCCGTCATAGTGGCGGTGGTGGGTCCGGAATGTCTATGTCTTTAACTGACGTGGCATCGACCGGTTCACCGAGAATATGCCCTGAGTGCACGGGGTGTGTGGACGTTTGAGCCTACGCCTGTGATGAAATGAATATTGTTATATTGCTCGCTTGTGCTAATAAAATTGCAGGGAAGGAGCATCGCCGCCCCGAGTCGGGGGCGGGATCGTTATAATTTGGTCAGCATTGCTGACCGTTGCCTTTTTGTTTGCCACCGTGCGGTGGTTATGTTGCTTGCAGGTGCTGCTGGACCAAACGGTCAATAGCGGGCTAAAGCCCAAATTGCGAAGCCGGCCCTTGAAGGCCTATTTGGAGTGTTTACTGCTTTATTCATGTATGACCGGCCTGCGTGCCGTGGTTTGAAAATCATGTAACATTAAGTAAACCATTTTGTAAGGCCTTAAGGCCAGTACTGGTGTATGTACTTCATTCCTGGTTGGCTATATCAGTGGACATTCATGCTTTAGTGCTGGGTTCTTTATTTCAACTTACAAACTACTTCCGCTAGAATGCTCTGTGTAGGACGTTATGATTAGTTGGATGGTTTCCATGAGTAAAAACTCAGTCTGTCTGTAGTATATGGCGTCGGGCCCCGGCCGAACCTACTGTTATATGTTATGCGACGGATAGGGGGTGTTACACCCGTGTCTCAGGACGTGTTCGCTGCTCGACCATCGTCGACACCAAAAATTAGTCGACCTCACGGCCAAATCGTCAACTCGAGCTTGACACGCCCTGGGACACGCCCGTGTCCCAGGCCGTGTGCCCCCTGCCAAATTCTAGATTTGGCCCAAAATGCCTCTCGTTACTCTTTCGAGTTTCGGGGCGTTACAATAACGACTGAGTTTGGGGCCATCTACCCGGGGAAGATCCCAAAATACTTCAGGATCAGGCGGACCTCGGGCCATAGGGGAAGTCGGAGGCCCGCATCAAAGTGCGCTGTGGGGATGGCGAGCTCCCCTTCCGCGAGGTCTTTGATCTTCTCCTCCCCTCAGGGTCGCCTCGCCACAAAGCCAAGCAGGACAAAGTTACAAATCACGTCGAGGAACTCGTGTTCGGTAATGGCGGCGTAGGAGAAAGTGTGTTTGAAGAAGTTCCAGACGCACTTGCTTCGCCCATTAGCATCTTCACCGCTGCCACCCATCTTGCAGTCAGTTATCGAGCGGGATGCTGTAGTTATCGCAAGGAGCGGGTGAGCCGGGAGTCATGAAAGATAATAGTTGTCAACCTAAATCACCTAGAGGGGGTGAATAGGTGAGTTGTGCGTTTTTTGCAGAATAAAAAATCTTAGAACACAGCACAGATCTATCTACCAAATTATCACAGACGAGACAAGATTTATAGTGATTCCCCGATCTTGGGTACATTCACTTTCCCTCACCGATCTAGCAATACACTAGACTCGGCTACTCCACTATCTCGTATTGAAAATCAATCCTACCCTCGGAACAAAGTTCCTATAATCTCAATCCAACCAACTGGATCTACAACTCGGAAGAAACACCTTCCTACAAACTCGGAGTGGAAAACTCCTACACTCGGAGAAAAATTCACCTACAGAAATGAAATACAAGTATTGAAAAATACAAACAGTGATATTGTCTGCTTTAGATCTGACAAGAAAACAGGAACCAGAATCTTCTTCTTGGTGTGCGGCTTTATCAGAGAAATTGAAGAAAAATTCTCGGCAACAGTAGATCTGAACTCCTTGCTTCCACGATCGGACAGATGATGAATATGTGAAAAATGATCTCGATCTGGAGAGCTTTCTTCAGTTTATTTCCTCTGAGAATCGAAGACCTCGCCGGAGAAGAACAGCAGCGGCTTTCGTTTCGTGAAGAGAGAGAGAGAGAGAGGAAACATCGATTCTTTTTGGAAAGAGGCGGCTGCAAAACTTAGAATAATTTTCTTCTTGAAAAACTTGTCTTCTTATTAGGGTTTGTCGATTAGACAAGACTTTTTATAGGAGTACTAATAACGGTCATAATTGGTTTTAATGACGTACACGTGGACCAATCATGTCACGGTATTTGAAAATCTGTCAAATCTGGACTTAGAAGAAATTTCAGAGAAAATGAGGTCATATACACGAGTAGGTATAAAACTACTCGAGTAGGTCAAGGACTACTCGAGTAAGCAAAGAAATATTACTCGGGTATAAAATTCATGAATACTCGAGTAGGTTGAAGACAACTACTCGAGTGCATATAATCAACTAGTCGAGTACTTAGAAGATCTACTCGAGTACACAGAAAAGTTTCACGGGAAGGAGTTGAACTACTCGAGTACAAGTTGTACTACTCGAGTAGGCAGAATTGAACTACTCGAGTGGTTAGAAGAACTACTCGAGACAAACACTTAGAAATATTCTGCACACTGGAAAAACAGCTACTCGAGTAGTCAGATTGAACTACTTGAGAGGAAGGAAATCTTTTAGAGTATATGAAGGACTTACTCGAGTATTTATTAACTACTCGACACAAAGAAGAGAGTTACTCGACACAGTGTCGAGACCTACTCGAGTATACAAAGTACCTACTCGAGTATACAAAGTACCTACTCGAGTAAATGACTTAGAAAAAAAAATTCTGACAGATAAATCTGGAACAGGATGAGTAAACTACTCGAGTATGAACTACTCGAGACAGAATGAGCTACTCGAGTATATGACTTGGACTACTCGAGTGTTTTACTTAGAAGAACTTGGAAACTGAGTTCTGGGCAACTCGAGTAGAAAGAATGCTCTACTCGAGTAGTTAAGTAAGCTACTCGAGTATGTCAGTGAACTACTCGAGTGTTTTACTTAACTTCACGAGAGGAAGAATTTTCTTACTCGAGTATGCAGAACTTTTTACTCGAGTATATCTCAAGCAATCTACTCGAGTAGTTAACGACCTACTCGAGAGAAACACTTAGAAAAATTTTTGTCAGCAATTTTTCTTCTACTAGAGGGGAATCAGCATCAAGTCTTTACACAATCCTATACTTGAATACGAAGTGTATCCCAATAGAGAGGCTACACATGAGTCAACACTTTGGAACACACAATGAGGGATTACACTGTATGGTCCTGTGTTTGGTGACCCATTGTAGACTAACATTGGTCTACACTTCTCATTGGAATCCTGCAAACACATAACTCAAACGAAGCATCAAATACAAACTAATTCATCTTAGTTCCAGGGTGACTTCATCAAATCTGGGTTAATGTGGACATAGTTCCCAACAATCTCCCCTATTTGTTGAAGTCAGAACCCTTTACACTAAGGTGAATTATAGACATAAAAAGTGCTAAGTAGAAAAATGTGCAAGCAAGCAATAGACAATGAGAAAGGATAATAAGAGCAAAAACTTAGAATCATATAAATAAGAATGTCCAAAATTATCAACTCTACAGTCTATCATTTCACAATCTCAAACATCCTTGAAAATCAGCCTTAATTCTGTTGCCTGTCCAATGTCTCTTGTTGTCTCCTCTGGTAACAGTAGGGTTTTGGATAATGTGTCATTAGTGCATGGGTGGCCATGCGAGCCAACGTCTGTGATGGTTGAAATATGGATATATTTCCACGCTTCTTTCTAGTAGGGAAGGAGCATCACTGTCCCGAGTGACGGGTGGGGTCATTATAAAGTGGTTAACTAAAGCTTACCATTGCTTTGTTTGCAAACAATGCAAACCCAAAAAATGTGTTTTTGGAGTTTTGTGATTTTTCAATTTTTTATTTTCTATTATAAGATAAACAAAATAGACAAAACAAAAGAAAACAAAAAACAGAAACACATAAAACAAAAAACATACAGCCAACTTATCATTAGCGCTAGGGCTACCGTGCAGTGGTAACTCACAGAAATCGAAAAAAAATGCCCAGATATTAGTAGATGATGCAGCGCGATCAAGCAGTGAGATCAAAAACACCAAGTTTTAGTCGAAGCAAAGAAAATCGAGCATTAGGGAGGGTTTTGGTGAAGATATCAGGAAGTTGATCATCAGTCCCAATGAAGCTCACTTTCACGTTCTCTTTCTTAATGAGATCCCGGATAAAGTGATGACGAACGTCAATATGTTTGGAGCGAGTGTGGTGTACTGAATTATTCTTCAAGTCTATATCACTCTTGTTGTCGCACCTAAGGTCAACATTCTTAAATTTGAAGTCAAAGTCCTCTAACGTCTGTGACATCCAAAGTTCTTGTGTGCAACAACTTCCTAGAGCTATATACTGACCTCAGCAATGGAGAGAGCAACTGAGTTTTGTTTCTTACTAAACCATGAAACTAGAGCCGGGCCTAGGAAGTGACAAGTACCACTCGTGCTCTTATGATCGAGTGAACACCCAACATAATTAGAGTTATAATATCCGTGGAGCATGGAGTCAGTGGTGTGAGGGTACCAAAGACAAAGATTTTGGATGCCTATAAGATACCTAAAGATATGTTTAACAACTTTGAAAAGAAATTATTTAGGATTGGCTTGATATCTAGCACAAAGACACACCGCGAATGTAATATCAGGTCTAGAAGAACTTAGATAAAGAAGTGATCTGATCATTCCTCTAAATGAAGTTTGGTCCATCGAAATGCTATTTTCATTCTTTCCTAATTTTAGAGATGAGCTCACTGTAGTTTTTTACTTGTTTCAGATTTTCAAAGCCAAATCACACAAGCATATCTTTTATATAATTTGATTGACTAATAAAAAATTCCATCCTTTTGTTGAGAAATCTGAAACCCTAAAAATATGTTAACTCTCCAACTAGGCTCATTTAAAATTTAGATTGCATTAAGGTGACGATTGCATTGCATAGATTTTCATTTTTGGCACCAAAGATGATATTATCAATACAAATTTGTAATAAAATCATATCGAGATTTTCGTGCTTCACAAACAGTGTGTTGTTGTTACTATGGTGATCTGGAAGTGATCAGACATGTAGTCTCACATCTAACGCAATATGAGTCTATGGGGTCGCACATAAGAGCATTGGAGAAGTTGGAAAAGATTGTGTTGGCCTTGCTCATATGTGATATGAGTGAAGGACCAAGCATATTATGTTCTGGATGTGAAGGATTTTCATTCCGGGACCTATATTGTGAATATGAATCATCAGGTAAATGGTCGGAAGACTCTAAGGGAAATTCATCGAGTATCGCTTAAGGTTTCAACGAATGAGTTGGAATTCATCGAGTATCGTCATGATAGACTCAATGAATATGTCTTAGGTTTGTCGAGAATAGCAATGTCAGTTTCGACTAATTAAACTTATTCATTGAATGCCGTCGATTCGTCGAGTATCATCGATTCGTTGAATATCTCCTTAATACTTCGAAGGTTTTCTATACCTTGATTCGTCAACTATGTCCATGTTATTTCGACTAATAGCTTCTTATTCTTCGAATATCGATGTGTATACTCAACGAATTCTGTTTCCTCCAGTTTAATTCCTTTAAGTCCGTTTCGGCGTGATCTGCAGGTATCGGCAGGTTTAGTACTATGTATATATATGATATGTACAGTAAACTAAAGATGATGCGATTACGTTTTGACCTAATCGAGTGATGGGATTCTTCTTCTTCCCGACAGAAAAGTTTTTCCTAGGTCCTGAAAGCCGATCTCGCCGCCGATCGTTCACCATTTTTCTACTTCGCCGGAAAGTGTTTCCAAAGCGTCATCATTGTCATTGTCGCCTCTTCTTTAATAGTTCTAGCAAACTATGGAGACGTTGAGGGCATTCCGTCTTCCAACCTAGATCTTGTGTGATAAGAGTCTAAGGGTTCTCCGTGCTCGTGTGGAGATCCGTAGAGGCGTGGATGCTATTCTACACTCGGAACTTCAGCCGATAGTGATTGTCGGATCTCTTGTAGCACCTTGGTTGAGTATTGACTCAATCCCTCCAAGGTATAATTTATTTATGACTATGTTACTTCTTGATCAATGTTCATCGCTAGATCCGTATTTATTTTGGGTTTTCTTGTTCCATTTCTGCAGCACACAAGTGTTGTGTCGTATAACAAAACCCAACATAGTGTAGTGTCTGCACCACCCATTCTGAAACCATACTTTAGGAGAAAAGTCACGAGCCTATCATACCAAGCATGGGGTGCTTGTTTTAGTCCATACAAGGCCTTCACTAATTTATATACATGATTTGGGTATTCAGCATTCTTGAAGCTGGGTGGTTGCTCAACATACACCTCTTCCTTGATATATCCATTTAAAAATGCACTCTTAACATCCACTTGATATAAATTAATTTTTTTATTACTTGCAAAGGCTAAAAACATATGAATGTATTCAAGACGTGCAATAGGTGCAAATGACTCTTTAAAGTCCACACCCACTATTTGTGAATAATCATCTATAATAACAAACGTGTATCATTTTCCACCTAGACTACATGTACTAAGAGGACTAAATAGATCTATGTGTATGAGTTTTGGTGGTCAAGACGTGAAAATATCATTTTTTTTTCTTTTGAATGATGTTTTAATACATTTTCCTTTTTGACATGGAGCGCATAAAGAGGTCAAACTACCGCATAATTTTGGAAGTCCATGAATTAGTTTATGTTTTAATAGTTTGACTATTAGCTTACTTCCTGAATGATCTAGTCTCCTATGTCAAAGATCTAATTCCTCATTTTTGGTAATTAAGCATCTCAAATCAGAAGTAGATATATCTTTAACACTAATAATGTAAATATTATGAGTCCTATATATAGTAAGCAAAACACTATTAGTTTTACCATCTAAAATATTGCAGGTGTTAGTAGAGGATTCAAATAATATGTTCAATCCTTTGTCACAGAGTTGAATAATTGAAATTAAATTATGCTTAAGGCCATATACAAACAATACATTTGAAATTTAAAATGCTTGGTTATCTATAGTGTCGATTCCAAGAGTACATCCTTTGTTGTTATCCCCGAATGTCACAATTCCCCCTTTCTTCCTCTCCAAGCTAAGGAACTTGTCTTTATCTCCATCTGTAACGCCCCGAAACTCAAAAGAGCGACGGGAGGCGTTTTGGGCCAAATTTGCTATTTGGCAGGGAGTACACGGCATGGGACACGGGCGTGTCCCAGGGCGTGTCGTGTTCGTTCGTCTATCAGGCCAGCGATCTGGGATTGACGATCTGGCCAGCGTTTGACAATCTTGGGTTGACGATCGTCAAACAGCGTACACAGCTGGTTGTCACGGGCATGTCATGACCGTTTGACGAACAAGCCAGCGATCGATGATTGGGCCAGCGATTAGCGATCGACGATCTGGCAGCGATCGACGATTGGGCTAGCGATCAGCGATCGACGATCTGGCAACGTTCGACGATTGGGCCGGCGATCAACGATCGACGATTTGGCAGCGTTCAGCGATCTTGGCTCGACGATTGTCGAGCGCGGGGCGATTGTGGCGTGTTTGACTCTGTCGACGCGGAGTGTCGACACAGAGGTTTTGGCGGGATCTTGACTAAATGTCCCGACATAATTTGATTGGTCGCGGACGTGTCCTTCTCCGGATTGGTGAACTGTGCGGTGTTTAGCCCCATTTGTCCAGGTCAGACCTGGATCGTAGCCGTGTATTTCCCTTTTGTGGGATCCGACGGCTGGTGGTTAATCCGATTGGGATATACCCGTGTACAGGGTTTCAAAACCCTAATTCTTTTGTCGCTGGTTCTTTTTCTAAGTTCTAGAGAGAAGGGAGAGCGAAGGAGGAAGAAGAAACCTAGATCCAGTCCTTGGAGGGGCTTCGGAGCTACAAATTGCGAGCCGACTTCGGATCTACGGAGGCAAAGAGAGTGCGGTGTTTTTCATTGGCTTACATTTCCATGCCGCCAAGGAAGAACGCTAGGGTAAAGATTCTCTACTTGAGCATGTGAAGTTCTCCTTCTTTTGCATAGGAAGCCCGCTCTCGCGAGTTTGCGGTGAGTTTGAGGCATTCCTTCGGGTAGATATGTAAAGTCCCTGTTGTTTAGAGTCCGTATTCGAGAACGGACATAGGCATGATGTGTGAAGCCTACCCAGACAAGTTGGTCTGGATCGGTGATGTTGTATTGCATAAATGGTTGGAGAAGACTCCGTGCAAATGTGTGTCTTTCAGGTTTCTACGTGGTAGATTGCAACAGGGAGCCTTGGGTATTAACCCCAAGGTGCACCCGGAAAACTGGGCAGATGCGTGATTCTGCCAACATGGTGGCCTGGGAGCCAACTTGAACATAACCGGGTTATGTGAAGTGTGTGACGGAAACGGGACTCGGAAGAAGTTTGACCCGCGCATATGTTTTAAATTAACGTTGTGGTGTGAGCAACGGGTTAGGCGGAACCGTACCCATTCTATGTTGTTCGGTTAGATCCATTGGCATAGATGAGGGTCTTCGGTGGCCCATGGCTTAAATTGACGTGACCCATGCTGGGAAGACAAAATGCTCATTGTTTGGCCGTCAAAGTGGCGGTGGTGAGACCGGGGTTTCTATGGCTTTAATTGACGTGACATTGACCGGTTCACCGAGAATGCGCCCTGAGTGCACGGGGTGTGTGGTCGTGCGTGCCTACGCCTGTGATGAAATGTATATTTATATACTGCTTGGTTATGTTAATAAGTGCAGGGAAGGATCATCGCCGCCCCAAATTGGGGGCGGGATTGTTATAATTTGGTCAGCATTGTTGACCGTTGCTTTTGTTTGCCAATGTGCGGTGGTTTGTTGCTTGCAGGTGCAGCTGGACCAAGCGGTCAAAAGTGGGCTAAAGCCCAAGTTGCTGTGCCGTCCCTCGAAGGCCTAATATTTTGAATGTTTTCTTTATTCATGTATGGCCGGCCTGCGTGCCGAGGTTTGAAAGCATGTAATTTTGAAGGAAACAATTTGTAAGGCCTTAAGGCCAATACTTGTGTATTTGTACTTCATTCCTTTGGGTTTGTTTAGTGGACATTCATCCTATTTGTGCTGGATTCTTTTAATTACAACTTATAAAACTGCTTCTGCTAGAATGACTCTGTGTAGGACGTTGGAATGGTTGGATAGTTTCCATTGAGTAACCACCTGGTGTGTCAGTGGTATATGGCGTCGGCCCCGGCCGGACCTACTGCTATATGCTATGTGATGGATAGTGGGTGTTACAATTTGGTATCAGACTACTGGTTTCGGTCAGGCTTAAACTGAATTCGTGGACAAATTTTTTTAAGGGGTGGTGAGCACATGTGTGTGCGTCATCGTTATAACAACAAAAGAACCCATGAATGTCCACTTAGGAATGAAAATACAAGTGTTTGGGGAACCTGCGTGTTCCTATAATTGTTGTTTGCAATTTTATTTGGTCGCTTAACGGTGTTTTGTACCACTATAGGTGACCAGAAGCAGTGCTGGGTCGTCGGAACGTCGAGTTTCTGAGGCTAGCAGTGCACCAAATGATGCTCCTGCAACACCTCCTTCGGCCGAAACCATTCGACTGGTGGCTGAAGCAGTGTTTGTAATGATCAATGCGCAGCCTGCAAGGCAGGTGCAGCAGCCCGCTCCTGCGATGGAGCAGGTACCACTGCAAGCGGCTGAGCAGAGAAGGGTGGAACAGGTAGTAGAGGAACCGGTGGTGCCGAGGAGGGCAACCGAGAGACAGCTCAAAAATGTCATGAGCTTTAATCCTCCGGTATTCTCGGGGTTGGGAACCCCATCTCAAGCTGAAGACTGGCTCTCCCGTGTGAAGAGAGTCTTGACAGCGATGGGGACGGAGGAGTGGCAGATGACCACTATAGCTACGTTCCTGTTGGATGGAGACGCTAGGCTGTGGTGGGAGGGTTTGGAGCTGCATCTATTGAGAGGAAGGCAACTTACATACGTCTCGATGGAGGAGTTCCCAAGACTGTTCTTGGCTAGGTACCTCCCTTCGGCGCAGAGGATAGCATTGGAGAACGAGTTCCTGAAGTTGGTTCAAGGAGGAGAGTAGCGTGGATGAATATCTCCACGAGTTTACTCGATTGAGTCGGTATGCTAGCTCCACCATCGTGGATGAGGAGCGCAATACGAATCGATTCTATGAAGGTCTGAGAGATGAATTGAGGCTACTACTCTCGGGGCCTATGACGCAGGGTTTCTTGACCCTGGTCAACACGGCTCGGTCCTTGGAGAAGGACATGAAGAAGGTTCAAGCAAAGAAAAGCGTTGGGGACAAGAAATCTGAGTTCAAGGTGCCGACTACCTCAAAGTCTGGGTACCGTAAATTCTTTAAGAAGGCTAGGACTTCGGGTCCAGCTCCTTCTTCTGGTGCTTCTGGGGCGACTACGGGTTGTACCCTGGGTGCATGCTATACTTGTGGAAATTCGGGGCACTTTGCCCGCGATTGCTGGAGCAGACGTCCCAAGTCCGAAAGGAAGCCATGAGCAACTTATGAAGAGAAGGGCAAGGCGGTGGAGTCAATCGCGTCCCATTATGCTCCAGCCCAACCGAGGGTTTATAATCTTGGCCAACAGGAGGCCATCAAACAGGCGGATGTGGTGACAGGTAAAATTTAAATTTATAGCAAGTTAATCTTTTAAATACTTGTTATGTGCTTGTTACCTTACCACTGCTTGTTTAGGATTTGTTTAGATTTGTGAGTATCCGGCAAGATCACTCTTTGACACTGGAGCTTCACACTCCTTGTCTGAAGGATTCATATCGCGCATCGGAGTACCTTCTTCAATGGCGAAGGACAAGTTGGATGTTTTATTACCGAATGGGTGTTCGATGCACGCGGATAAAGTCTGCGGTGTTAAGATTCGTATTGGGAATCAAGAGTTCGATCTGCAAGCGTCGTTACTACTGTTGGTGGAGTTCGACGTTATATTTGGCATGGACTGGATCTCGGAGCAGCAAGCCTATATTGATTGAGGTCGTAAGGAAGTCATGTTGGGAGCAAGTCGTGAGACGACTTTTACGGGCTTGAAAGGGTCGAGCAAGACGTTGATGTCTGCTCTTCAGGTGGTGAAGGCGGTTCATGCTGGTGTAGAGCTGTTTTTTACACTAGTGGAGGTTGCAAAGCCAAAGCCTACGTTGGATAGTATATCAGTGGTAGCTGAGTACCCTGATGTGTTCTCCGCAGATCTTCCTAGATCCCCGCCTCAACGGGAGATAGATTTCACGATTGAGCTAGTGCCAGGTGCAAAGCCTGTGTCACGGTCTACGTATCGGCTAGCGCCTAAGGAAATGGAGGAGCTGAAGGTGCAACTTCAAGAGTTGTTGGAGCAAGGGTATGTGCGTCCAAGTTCTTCGCCTTGGAGCGCACTGGTCCTCTTTTTTAAGAAGAAGGACGGGAGCTTGAGACTCTGTATTTATTATCGGGAGTTAAACAAGCTAATGGAAAAGAACAAGTACCCAATCCCAAGGATCGATGATCTTTTTGATCAGTTGGTCGGGTCGACGGTGTACTCCAAGTTGGATCTCAAGTCTGGTTATTATCAGCTGAGGATAAGGGAGGGTGATATCCCTAAGACAGCGTTCAGTACAAGATACGGGCATTACGAGTTTACGGTCATGTCGTTTGGGCTGACGAATGTGCTGTCAGTGTTCATGGATTTGATGAACAGGACCTTCAGGGAGTACTTGGACCATTTTATGATCGTCTTCATCGACGATATTTAGGTGTACTCGCAGAGTGAGGAAGATCACTTCAGGCATCTTCATTTGGTTTTGGAGATGTTAAGGAGGAATCAATTGTACGCCAAGTTCTCGAAGTGCGAGTTTTGGTTGTCCTCAGTGGAGTTCCTCGGTCATATAGTTAGTGGGGAAGGTATTGTAGTGGATCCGGCGAAGATTATTGCGATACGACAGTGGCCTGAGCTTTCTACGGTAGCGGAAGTCCGGAGCTTTCTGGGGCTTGCTGTCTTTTATAGGCGCTTCGTAGAGAACTTCTCGCGGATAGCGTTACCTCTCACTACTTTGACGAGGAAGGAGCAGAAGTTCGTTTGGACGTCGGAGTGCGCGCGAGCTTTTGAGGAGTTGAAATGTTGGTTAACCACGGCGCCTGTGTTGAGTTCGCCGAGTGGGACTGAAGGTTATGAGATTTATAGCGATGCTTCAGGCAGTGGTTTGGGTTGTGTGTTGTTACAGCATGGAAGCGTTATAGTATATGGCTCGAGACAGCTGAAGGTGTACGAGAGGAACTATCTGGTCCATGACTTGGAGTTAGCGGCCGTGATTTTTGCCTTGAAGCTGTGGAGACACTACTTGTATGGAGTAAATGTCGATATTTATACCGACCATAAAAGCCTGAAATATTTGCTAGATCAGAAAGATCTGAATATGCGGCAGCGTAGATGGATGGATTTCCTGGGGACTATACGTTTAAGATCCATTACGTGCTTGGTAAAGGTAATGCGGTTGCGGACGCGTTGAGTCGCAGGGCCCCAGCTCAAGCCAATTGGCTGTCGATCCATGACGAGCGGTTGGTTCGGGAGTTGGAGACGATGGAGATCATTTGTGTAGACAAGAAGTCAAGTGCTGAAGCATTGTTGAATTGGACTGAAGTCCAATATGACCTGGCTGATCGGATTCGGCAGGCATTGGATATGGATATCCACATGAAGCAACTCATGATAGAGGATCTGGATGGGTCAAATTCCCAATTCGTTGTGGAGGATGGTTTACTTTGGAAAGACGGTCGTCTGTGCATCCCAAGCATGGGCTATTTGCGGGTGGAATTGTTGTACGAGGCGCATCATACCAAGTACTCAATTCACCCGGGGAGCACGAAGATGTACCACGATGTTAAGAAATTGTTCTGGTGGCCAGGACTGCAAAAGGATGTGGCGATGTATGTGGCGAAGTGCCAAACTTGCGCCTTGGTGAAGACGGAATGCCAAAAGCCTGTAGGATTCTTGAAATCCTTGCCTATTCCGGAGTGGAAGTTTGACGACATTACTATGGACTTTGTACACGGGTTGCCAAGGTCGCAAAAGGGGAACGACGCCATTTGGGTGGTCGTAGATCGTCTAACGAAGGTGTCGCATTTCATTCCGCATAGGAAGGATGATCCGGTTGAGAAATTGGCAAAGTTGTATGTAGACAATATTGTGCGGCTTCATGGTGTGCCCCGCAGCATCGTTAGTGACCGAGATGGGCAGTTCACGTCCAATGATTGGAGGCTGGTGCAGCAAATGTTGGGAACCAAGTTGAGTTTTAGCACAACCTTTCATCCGCAAACGGATGGGCAAACCGAGAGGGTCAGTAGGACAATGGAAGACATGTTTCGCATGTGTGTCCTGGACTTTGGAAAGCAATGGGAAGACCACATATACTTGGCGGAATTTGCGTACAACAATAGCTACCAGCGAGTATTCAGATGGCGCTCTTCGAGGCCCTATATGGTGGAAGATGTCGCACGTCATTGTCCTGGTTGGAAACGGGTGAGCCAAAGTTGTACAAGCGTCAAGATGTGGAAGATGCTACTTCATTGGTGCGAACCATTCAGGAGAGGTTGCTAATCGCTCAGGACCGTCAGGCGAAGTACTATAATGCCAAGCACAGGAACGTGGAGTTCGCTGTGGGCGACTGGGTGTACTTGAAGATCAAGCCGTTCAAGGGTGTCTCGCGGGTGCGGCGATTGAAAAAGCTAAGCCCGAGGTACCTTGGGCCGTTTGAGGTTCTGGAGCGGGTTGGTGAAGTAGCCTATCGGTTGAAACTATCAGTGCAGCTTAGTGGACTACATGATGTATTCCATATATCGGTGCTGCGGAAGGCGGTGCAAGAGCCTACGCAAGTGATCGCGAACGATCAAGTGTCGATTGATAGTGGGTTGACGACAAAGGTCAAGCCTGTACAAATTCAGGATTCGGAAGTCAAGCGGCTACGCAATAAAGGGATCAGGATGGTCAAGGTCCGTTTGGACAATTGCGGTCGAGAAGAGCTCTCTTGGGAACGAGAGCAGACTATGCTTGAAGAGTACCCGGAGTTGTTCCGCTCAGGTACAAATTTTAGTTTTGTACTTATCTTTCCTTTATGTAATTTCGTGGACGAAATTCTTTTAAGAGGGGGAGAGCTGTAACGCCCCGAAACTCAAAAGAGCGATAGGAGGCGTTTTGGGCCAAAATTTGGTATTTGGGAGGGGGTACACGTCCTGGGACACGGGCGTGTCCCAGGGCATGTCGTGTTCGTTCGTCTATCAGGCCAGCGATCTGGGATCGATGATCTGGCCAGCGTTCGACGATCTTGGGTCGACGATCGTCAAACAGCATACACGACTGGTTGTCACGGGCGTGTCATGACCGTTCGACGAACAAGCTAGCAATCGATGATTGGGCCAGCGATCAGCGATCGACGATCTGGCAGCGATCGGCGATTGGGCCAGCGATCAGCGATCGACGATCTGGCAACGTTCGACGATTGGGTCGACGATTAACGATCGACGATTTGGCAGCGTTCAGCGATCTTGGCTCGACGATTGTCGAGCGCGGGGCGATTGTGGCGTGTTTGACTCTGTCGACGCGGAGTGTCAACACAGAGGTTTTGGTGGAATCTTGACTAAATGTCCCGACACAATTTTATTGGTCGCGGACGTGTCCTTCTCCGGATTGGTGAACTGTGCGGTGTTTAGGCCCATTTGTCCAAGTCAGACCTGGATCATAGCCGTACATTTCCCTTTTGTGGGATCCGACGGCTGGTGGTTAATCCGATTGGGATATACCTGTGTATAGGGTTTCAAAACCCTTATTCTTCTGCCGCTGGTTCTCTGTCTAAGTTCTAGAGAGAAGGGAGAGCGAAGGAGGAAGAAGAAACCTAGATCCAGTCCTTGGAGGGGCTTCGGAGCTCCAAATCGTGAGCCGACTTCGGATCTACGGAGGCAAAGAGAGTGCGGTGCTCTTCATCCGCTTACATTTCCATGGCGCCAAGGAAGAACGCTCGGGTAACGATTCTCTACTTGAGCATGTGAAGCTCTCCTTCTTTTGCATAGGAAGCCCGCTCTCGCGAGTTTGCGGTTATTTTGAGGCTTTCCTTCGGGTAGATATGTAAAGTCCCCGTTGTTTAGAGTCCGTATTCGAGAACGGACATAGGCATGATGTGTGAAGCCTACCCGGATAAGTTGGTCTGGATCGGTGATGTTGCATTTCATAATGGCCAGAGAAGACTCCGTGCGAATGTGTATCTTTTGGGTTTCTACGTGGTAGATTGCAACAGGGAGCCTTGGGGATTAACCCCAAGGTGCACCCGGAAAACTGGGCAGATGCATGATTCTGCCAACATGGTGGTCTGGGAGACAACTTGAACATAACCGGGTTATGTGAAGTGTGTGACAGAAACGGGACTCGGAAGAAGTTTGACCAGCGCATATGTTTTAAATTAACGTTGCGGTGTGAGCAACGGGTTAGGCGGAACCGTACCCTGGTTCTATGTCGTTCGTTTAGAGTCATTGGCATAAATGAGGGTCTTCGGCGGTCTATATATTAAATTGACGTGACCCATTCCGGGAAGACAAAATGCTCATTGTTTGGCCGTCAAAGTGGCGGTGGTGAGACCGGGGTGTCTATGGATTTAATTGACGTGACATGGACCGGTTCACCGAGAATGTGACCTGAGTGCACGGGTGTGTGGCCGTGCGTTGCCTACGCCTGTGATGAAATGTATATTTATATACTGCTTGGTTATGCTAATAAGTGCATGGAAGGTGCATCGCCGCCCCGAATTGGGGGCGGGATCGTTATAATTTGTTCAGCATTGCTGACCGTTGCTTTTGTTTGCCACTGTGCGGTGGTTTGTTGCTTGCAGGTGCCGCTGGACCAAGCGGTCAATAGCGGGATAAAGCCCAAGTTGCAGTGCCAGCCCTCGAAGGCCTAATATTTTGAATGTTTTCTTTATTCATGTATGGCCGGCCTGCGTGCCGAGGTTTGAAAGCATGTAATTTTGAAGGAAACAATGTGTAAGGCCTTAAGGCCAGTACTTGTGTATTTGTACTTCATTCCTTTGGGTTTGTTTAGTGGGCATTCATGCTATTTGTGCTGGGTTCTTTTAATTGCAACTTATAAAATTGCTTCCGCTAGAATGACTCTGTGTAGGACGTTGGAATGGTTGGATGGTTTCCATTGAGTAACCACCCGGTCTGTCTGTGGTATATGGCATCGGGCCCCGTCCGGACCTACTGCTATATGTTATGCGACGCATAGGGGGTGTTACACCTTCCATTTGCTTGGAACATCCAGAGTCAAAGTACCACATGTTCTTTATATCCTTAGCCTGCCAACATACTTAAAAGGAATATGAGGGTAAAGATCTGGTTACCCAAGTTGTCCCACCCATCAGATAGGTAGAAGACTTTGGTAGCCAGATTTGCATCGTTTTCTTGGCACCTTTCCTCAAACATGAGCCAGATATGTGACCAGACATTTGATAGTTTGCACATAAGGTATAATTAGTGGATGTCACCATTTTCGTGTTTCTAGAGCACGTGCTGGAGGATGGGGACAACCTTCCAAATTTATTAATTTCATTTTGTGATTTTTTATTTAAAGCATTAGACTTAGCTGGAAGTCGATTTCTGCTGCACTTTAGCGTTGGACTTACGTAACCCAGTCCAAACTTTCTAGATCCATGACACTGTGCTACCAACAACATATTTAGAGATTTTTTTCGTATTCCATTTTTCTAGACAACATAGTTTAAATCATGGATCCTCGCCTTTAGGGCGGTGTTTTCCATGACTAGCATTACACACAGATTTGCAAATTGCTTTTTACCTTCTTCTATTTTTGTTAGTGTTACCATTGTGATCTGGAAGTGATCAAACATGTAGTCTCACTGCCAACACAGTATGAGCCTATCAGAGTTGCACATAAGAGTATTAGGTGAATTTGGAAGAATGGATTATGTTGGCCTTACTCATGTAATGAGTGAAGGACCAAGCACTAGCGAGAGTTGAGTGTTTTGATAACAAGCACAACAAGGCATTGAGTGCGTCGAGACCATTCGCGATTCGTCGAGTCAAGTGTTGATTCATCAAGTTAGGCGTTGAGTGTGTCGAGATCACTCGACGATTCATCAAGTAAAGTGTTGATTCGTCGAGTCAGGCATTGAGTGCGTTGAGTCTACTTGATGCTTCATTGAATCAAGTGTTGATTCATCGAGGCGTTGAGAGCGTTGAGACCAATCGACGATTTGTCGAGTCAATTGTGGATTTCGTCGAATGATGGCGTTGAGTACATCAAGACCATTCAACGCCTTCGTCGAGTCAAATGTTGACTTGTCAAAATAGGTATTGTGAGCGTCGAGTTCACTTGGCGATTCGTCAAGTCAATTATTGATTCGATGAGTCTGGCGCTGAATGCGTTGAGTCCACTCGACGCTTCGTCGAGTCAAATGTTGATTCGTCGAGCTAGGCGTTTAGTGCACTCGACTCTTCGTCGAGTCAAATGTCGATTCGTCAAATATCTACATGAATACTCGACGAATTCTGTTTCATCTGGTTTATTTCGTTTAAGTCCGGTTCGATGTGGTCTGCTGGTCTAGGTTGGATTTGTATTCAGTATATATACGATATGTACGGTAAACTGAGCCAGGGATGCGATGATTCATTTTGACCTAATCGCGAGTCGGCTTCTTCTTCCTATTGACGGAATAGTTCCGCCAAGGCCGTGAATGTCAATCTCGTCGCCGACCGTCTGCCTTCCTAGTATATCGTCGGAAAGTGTTTCTAAGGCATCGTATTCATTACCGTCACCTCTTCTGGAGCACACCTAGCAGTCTGTGAAGATGCAAAGTGTTTTCTTCCAACCTAGATCTTGTGCGACAAGAGTCTAACGGTTCTCCCATTCATGTGGATCACCTATAAAGGCATGGACACTATTCTACGCTCGAAACTCTGGCCGTTGTCATTCGTTGGACTTCATCAGAGCACCTTGATTGAGTATTGACTCAATCCCTCAAAGGTAAAATTTTATTTACAGTACTTTAATTCTTTATCAATGTTCATCGCTAGATCCGAACTATTTTAGGTTTTCTTATTCCATTTTTGCTGCGTACAAGTGTTGTGACGTATAGTAAAACCCAACACTAGTATCGGAGAGAGGTTCGACAATGATCATTGTTTCAGAAGTTGCTAAATCTATTGCGTGTAGATCTGAAAATTTAGAAGTGTTCTAAATACCCAAATCTATTCTTGGAACCCTGCCAAGAACGCATGTGATTTCGTTGTGATATTTTAGTTGATATGTTTGTTAGTCCTTAACAGTAACCATCTCTCTTGTTGGTTTGTGAAACCAAGTGTGTGTTAGATTTTGAATCTCACATAGAGAGACGAGCTTGTCTGCTATGTAAGTGGAGTTGGTGTTTCTCATGTCTAGTGCATGAAAATATAAAGATTTAGAAGGGTTATAGATGCTAAACTTTAGCCCAGTTCATCAAGTGTTGATGATTTTTATTGTACACGTCTGGGATGCATTTGGATTATGACTGCTGTAAGCTTTATTTTGTGGATGTGCACATTGGTTAATTATTAACCATGATTAAGTGTTAATCAATCATATCAAAAATCCCTTATGTAATATTAAGTATTCGGATGCCTTTCGATGGATGACACTCTTCCTGCCTCGATCGATGAAGTGTGGGCTTGCCAAAGCAAGGTGCATTAATCTATCTTAGTAAGGGTACGAGCAGATAGTTGTGATATACCACTGTCGACATCGGGTCAATCCTAACTGTGAGACCTCAAAGGTTGAGTGCCCAGTGGCATAGGGTTGGAATGCACAATATGATGGATGTGAATAATGAGTTATTCACCAACCATATAGGAGTCGCATGATGATGCAATCAGCAAGTGTTGCCTACCAAAATAACTGCATCATGAGAGAAAAGCCAAAGTTGACTCATAGTGTTGGTGAAATACGGATCTTGTCCACTAAGTGAGCTGCTTGCTTTAACTCTCCGAATTGATATCAAGGGTTATCGGTTTTATAAAAATAGTGGGAGTATTTTAATTAAAGTCCTAATTAAAATAAAAATGTATTTTGAAATATAGTACTGATTTTTCACTGCATGAATCATTGCAGAATTTCCATGGCTAGTGGATCTCATTCCACCCTATCCCTCAGAGCCATCCTTGAGAAGGAGAAACTTAGTGGGACAAACTAATTGGACTGGTAAAACAACATGAGAATTATTCTCAGGCAAGAGCGTAAGCTCTATGTTTTGGAAGAGCAATCCCTAAAGAGCATACCGAGAGTATGTCCCGTTCTGATAAAGATGCTTATAAGATGCATCAAGATGACTCCTTGGATGTTGAATGCCTTATGCTTCAGAAGTAACATGAGAACATGGGTTGCAAAGAAATTGACGAACATCTCAGAAAATGTTTCAAGGGCAGGCCCGCCAAGTGATGTTTGACGTCACCAAGGCGTTGTTTCAGTGTAAGATGGGAGATCGAGACCTAGTAGGGACTAACATACTCAAGATGATTGGGTATATAGAGAAACTTGAGAGGCTAGGCTTTCCTCTGGGCCAAGAGTTAGCTACAGACCTGATCCTACAATTGTTGCCGGATAATTATGAGCAGTTCGTCTTGAACTATAATATGAATGAAATAGACAAGACACTGCCCGAGCTCGTAGGCATGTTGAGAACTGCTGAAATCAATATGAAGAATGTCAAGTCTGCTAGTCTCATACTAATGGTGCATAAAGGCAAGGGAAAGGCCAAGGGTTTCAAGAAGACCAAGGTTGGACCTAAGTCATCTCTTGAACCCAAGTCTTCAGCACTGAAAAAGAAAGGCTTGGCGAAAGAAGGGAAATGCCACCACTATGGCAAGGCTGGTCATTGAAGGAGGACTAACTGTCCTTCTTACACTGAGGGTCTGCACAAAATGAAGGGAGGTATGACTTTTGCTTCAAATATCTATGTTATAGAGATAAACCTTTCTTCTTCTTCATCTTGGGTATTGAATACCCGATATGGTTCTCACATTTGTATAAATATGCTGGAACTAGGAAGGAGAAGATTTCTGAGTAAAGGAGAGGTGGACCTGCATGTTGGCAATGGAGCAAGAGTTGGCATTGTCATCGTAGGAGTTTACCATCTTTCTTTTCCCAGTAGCCTTGTAATAGAACTAGATAATTGTTATTATGTTCCTTACATAACTAGAAACATTATATCTTTTTCATATTTGGACATGATTGGATTTTCTTTTATTATTAAGAACAATTGTGCTTCTATATTTAAGAATGATATTTGTTATGCTATATCCCAAATATTTAATGGTTTATATGTTTTGAACTTAGACCATCAGATCTATAATATAAAAAATACTAAAAGACTAAAAATAAATGACTCAAACCTTACGTACCTTTGGCATTGTCGTTTGAGCCATATAAATAATAAACGCATATCCAAGCTCCATAAAGATGGACTACTACACTCATTTGATTTTGAATCATTGAGAGATACAAATCCTGTTTGTTAGGCAAGATGACTAAAGTCCCTTTCATTGTTTTCAATGAGCGGGCTGATGATCTCTTGGGTATAGTACATAGTGATGTATGCGAACCCATGAGTTCTATGGCTAGAGGCGGGTACTTCAACTTTGTTACATTTACTGATGATTTATGTAGTTATGGATACGTGTATCTTATGAAGTGCAAATCTGAAACCTTCGAAAAGTTAACAGAGTTTAAGAATGAAGTAGAGAAACAGCTGGGAAAAAGGGTTAAAGCACTCCGATCTATCGAGGTGGTGAATACCTGAGTCTTGAGTTTCATGATCATCTAAAAGTGTGTGGTATTGTGTAACACCCCCTATCCGTCGCATAGCATATAGCAGTAGGTCCGGTCGGGGCCCGACGCCATATACCACAGACAGACCGGGTGGTTACTCATGGAAACCATCCAACCAATGCAACGTCCTACACAGAGCATTCTATCGGAAGAAGTTTATAAAAGTTGCAATTAAGAACCCAGCACAAAGAGCACGAATGTCCACTAAATATACCAAATAGGAATGTAGTACATACACAAGTACTGGCCTTAAGGCCTTACAAAATTGTTTACTTAATATTACATGATTTACAAACCACGGCACGCAGGCCGGTTATACATGAATAAAAGCAGTAAACACTCCAATTAGGCCTTCGAGGGCCGGCTTCGCAATTTGGGCTTTAGCCCGCTATTGACCGCTTGGTCCAGCAGCACCTGCAAGCAACAAAACCACCGCACGGTGGCAAACAAAGGCAACGGTCAGCAATGTTGAACAAATTATAACGATCACGCCCCCAACTCTGGGCGGCGATGCTCCTTCCCTGCATTTTATTAGCATAAGCGAGCAATATAACAATATTCATTTCATCACAGGCGTAGGCTCACACGGCCACACACCCCGTGCACTCAGGGCACATTCTCGGTGAACCGGCCAATGTCACGTCAATTTAAGCCATAGACATTCCGGACTCACCACCACCACTTTGATGGCCAAACATATGAGCAATTTGTCTTCCCGGCATCGGTCACGACAATTTAAGCCATAGACCGCCAAAGATCCTCATGTATGCCAACGGCTCTAACCGAACGACATAGAAATGGGTACGGTTCCATCTAACCCGTGCTCACATCGCAACGACAATTTAAGCCATATGCGCAGGTCAAACTTCTCCCGAGTCCCATTTCCGTCACACAATTCACATAACTCGGTTATGTTCAAGTTGGCTCTCAGGCCTCAAAGTTGGTAAGATCACGCATTCGCCCAGTTTTCCGTGTGCACCTTAGGGTTAATCCTCAAGGCTCCCTGTTGCAATCTACCATGTAGAAAACCCGAAAAACAACCAATCGCACGGAGTCGTCTCCGGCATTTATGCAATGCAACATCACCGATCCAGACCAACATGTCCGGGTAGGCTTCACACATCATGCCTATGTCCGTTCTCGCTTACGGACTCTAAACAAAGGGGACTTCACATATCTACCCAAAAGAACGCCTCCAACTCACCGCAAACTCGCGAGAGCAGGCTTCCTATGCAAAGAAGGAGAGCTTCACGTGCTAAAGAAGAGAATCATTACCCTAGCGTTCTTCTTTGGCGCCATGGAAATATAAGCAGATGAAAAGCACCGCACTCTCTTTGCCTCCGTAGATCCGAAGTCGGCTCGCGATTTGGAGCTTCGAAGCTCCTCCAATGGCTGGATCTAGCTTCTTCTTCCTCCTTTGCTCTCACCTCTCTCTTGACTTAGAAAGAGAACCACTCAAGTAAAAGTGAGGGTTTCAAAGGTCTAATCCCGGGTATATCTCATCAGGAACAACCCCCAGCCGTTGGATCCCAAATTAAAGAAACGAACGGCCTTTATCCGGGCCTGAAATAATAAAACTGGGTCGAACACGGCCTGGCACACGCCCGTGTCCACGGCCGTGTCCCCCATTCGCCGTCAAGATCGACGTGCCTGGAACAACACACGGGCATCCGACACTCCTGTGTTCGACCTGACACGCCCGTGTTCCAACTGACACGGCCGTGCGGTCGGCCGTGTGCCCCCATCAATACAGCTCGAAAACAATCCGAGACTCACACGGGTTCTTGGACACGCCCGTGCCCGTGTCCACTCGAACACTCCTGGGCTCCATGCCGTGTTCACGGTCTCGACACTTCGTCGAGTGAAGTTCGTCGACCCCCTGACACGGCCTTGGACACGCCCGTGTCCTAGGCCGTGTGCCTTGTCTCGACACTTCGTCGAGAGAAATTCGTCGACTCCCCGGGCCGATCGTCGACACGGGCTTGACACGCCCTGAGACACGCCCGTATCTCAGGCCGTGTTCCCTGTCTCGACACTTCGTCGAGTGAAATTCGTCGACTTCGCGGCCAAGTCGTCGACTCAAGCCTGACACGCCCTGGGACACGCCCGTGTCCCAGTCCGTGTGCCTTCTGCCATATTTCAACTCTGACCCAAAACGTCTCCCGTCGCTCTTTTGAGTTTCGGGGCGTTACATATTGTATCACAGCTCACTCCACCCAGAACACCACAGCATAATGGTGTGTTTGAGCGGAGGAATCATACTCTATTAGACATGGTACTGTCGATGATGAGTCATACAGATCTGTTTGTTTCCTTTTGGGGTTTTTCTGTAGAAACTGATGCTTTTACACTAAATCATGCTCCAACGAAAGCGATTCTAATGACACTATATGAGAAATGGACTGGGAAGCATCCTAGTATGTCTTTCATTAAGATTTGGGGCTGTGAGGCATATGTGAGACGTCAAATGCCTGACAAGCTGGAACCCAAGTTAGATAAATGTTATCTTGTCGGGTATTCAAAGGAAATTAAAGGGTACTATTTCTACCTACTGTCCTAGGGCAAAGTGTTTGTTGCAAGAACTTGTGTCTTTCTTGAGAAAGAGTTATTAAGTAGAGAGACTACCATGGTAGAACTTGAAGAATTTCAAAAACCACAAACATTGAATGAACTAGAATTAGAACTTGAGCAAGGACTACAAGTTTTGTAGCTAGAGAGCCTACTCAAGAAACATAAGTTCTATGTAGACCTGGTAGACCAAGTTTTGAGCCCGAGAGATATGGATTTCTCCTGTCTGAAATAGGTAATGTGTTTCTTATGGATCATGATGAAGAGCCTGCAACCTACCGAGAGGCTATGTGTGGACCGAACTCCGAGAAGTGGCTTGTAACATCCAATTTCGCGCTAGGCCCCTCACACTCATTTTTAGTCAAGAGAGTTGACTCAGGCTCGGGTAGCGTCGAGTGGGTCAAGTGGACTCGACGGATAGAGCCATTTTACTTAGAATGTTTTCTGGACTCGAGCCGTTGAGTGTGTTGAGTACACTCAACGCAGCGTTGAGTGAGTTGAGTGGGCTCAACGCCATTCGACGAACTAAGCTTGGGCGTTGAGTGGACTCAACACCACTCAACGCGGCGTTGAGTGCGTTGAGTGTATTCGACGAACTAAGCTGGGGCATTTAGTGGACTCATCACCACTCAACGCCATTTTACTTGGGAAGATTTCTGGATCGGGACGTTGAGTGCGTTGAGTGGACTCAACACCACTCAATGCCATAGACTAATTTGTCGAACTGAGAAGGCAGTAGGTTAATTCGTTGAACTGACTCAACATCATAGTCTGATTCGTCGAACGCTAATTCGTCGAACGCTAATTCGTCGAACGCTAATTCGTCGAATGCTAATTTGTCGAATTTAGAAGGCAGTAGGTTAATTCATCGAACTGACTCAACGCCATAGTCTGATTCATAGAATGTTAATTTGTCGATCAGAGAAGGGAGCAGGTTAATTCGTCGAACGCTAATTCGTCAATCTGAGAAGGTAGCAGGTTAATTTGGCAAACGCTAATTCGTTGAACGCTAATTCATCGATCTAAGAAGGCAGCAGGTTAATTCGTCGAACGCTAATTCGTCGAACTGAGAAGGTAGTAGGTTAATTCGTCGAACTGTACTCAACGCTTATGCATCAGAGAAATTTTTGGCCTTGTTTGCTAGTTCATATTAATAGGCTCAACTGGGTTTTCGGGAAATGTGCCAAATGACCTATTCAGACCCGGTCATTTCAATAAGACTTAATATTGGTGGTTTAATAGGGAGATGACACATGGCGGAAGTGACTAAACCTAATACTTAGTATAAAGAGACATGAGACCAAACCCTAGCTGTTATTGCCGGTCCGACATCTTATGAAACCAGGCGGCAGCAGAAGATGTAACGCCCCGTATATTTTTCGTTGAAGAATTGCATATGCTTGACGGGCGTTACGTTGGCTTTGACCGTTGTTCGAGCATGGTTTTCTGCGGGCTTTCGAGTGGCTGTTTTGGTAGCCTAGTTGCACGATTCCCCAGCAAGCCGGAGTCCATTTGTGGGGACTCGGTGAGGCCTCTTAGGGAATGCTTGCACTTTTTTCGAGCCCGGGTAATGTTGCGCAAAATGGGTTGATGGTACAGCAAAAAAAGGGTAAAAAGTCCTTAAGGGAAAAATGGTCTAGGACGACACAGAAACACTTTTTAAAACAGGGAAAAATAGTCGTTTTTGTGCGTGACACGCCCCCCGACACGGGCGTGTCGGGCCGTGACCCAAGGCGTGACCTGGGGCGTGACCCAAGGCGTGACCTGGGGCGTGACCTCCTTGACTCGATGATATTTCTTGTGTCGAGTTAAGCTCGACGAATGGGGTACACGCCCCGTGACAAGGGCGTGTCACGGGCCGTGTCCCGCTTTGTCGAGTGTCGAGTGTTGAGTGTCGAGTGTCGAGTGTCGGGTGTCGAAAGAGGGTACACGGCCTGTGACACGGGCGTGTCAAAGGGCGTGTCCAGCTGGTCGAGTGTCGAGTGTCGAGAGTCGAGAGAGGGTACACGGCCTGTGACACTGGCGTGTCCAGCCTTGTGTCGACACTTTTGGTCGACGAGATGTCGAGACACGGGTTACACGCCCTAGGTCACGGGCGTGACCGACCCGTCACGGGCGTGTACCCGGCCGTGTACCTTGTGGATAAACTTGGATTTGCCGACTTTCAGCGCCGCTTAAGGTACACGCCCTGTGACACGGGCGTGTCACAGGGCGTGACAGGGCCGAAAAAATCAATTTTTTCCAGTTTTTTGTGTCGTTCATTTCCTTGATTCTGAATCAAATGGACCAGCTCGGTTCTGGAGGAAATAAGGCCGAAACAGAGATTTCTCCTCCTCATTTCACCTTCTTCTTCATCTTCTTCCTCATTTCAAAAGGAACTCAAGAGAGCAAAGCTAAGACAAGAGAAGGAAAGAGAGGAGCAGCCATCGCGGTGTCATCTCAGTTCAGGCAAGTGGTGTTCTTCACCCTTGCCAATCTTATTTCTTGTTCTTTGATTGTGCAAAATAGCTAGTTTTCCTCTTTCCATTTTCCTAGTTTGTTCTTACTGTTTTGTGTTGTACCTCACTAGCCTTATTATGCTTATTTTGTTTAGTTATCAATCCTCTTGATCCTCATCGAATTTTCCTATATTCATGTAGTTTTTCTTGTTCATGTGATTCATGTAGTTAATTTGATTCATGTAGTCTTTCTTATTTATGCGATTCTTTCTTGTTCATCTCATACTCATGTGATTCTTCTTGTTCAATTAATCCAACTCGGTCATGTGATTCTTTCTTGTTAATTTATGGAAAATACGTTTGTGTAGCTTGGATTATGGTGAGATTTGCTTATGGTGTTTAGCTTGGGTTGTGGTGAGTTTTGCGAGGCGAATTGTGAACCATGGCAGGAGCGTTTGTGTGAGGATTCTACAAGGGGTGGTGTGGTTTCAGCCTTGGTGGCCACCGGGTGTTGTTTTATGGTATGGGAGACCATTTTGGCCCCGATTTGGGCTGGCTTTTATTGGTGCGTTCCACTTTAGGGCCTCCACCAAAAGACCCTTGCGGAATCGAACTTAACCGCTGCTTATGTTTCACTAGTGTGGTTGTTTCTTGTTCTAAGGATGATTAATTGGGCATGTGTATTGCCTTTTTGCTCCTGCGGGTTGAGCAGGACTTGATGAAAATTGTACGCACTTGGTGCGTTTGGCACTTGGGATTGACTTGTTTTCCACCTGTTTTTGTTCACTCATTTTACTTACATGAAACATTGCTACGGGGTCGGTAAGCCCCTTCGTCATATTTTCTGAACTTCCTACTATATTGTGTAGCTTTGATGATTGTTGAGGTGTTCTTTCTTGAATGCCTCAGGTGCAGGTTGTAGCCGGTTGAGCGGCTAGTGCTTGGGTAAAGTTTCTTGGGAGCGAGCCGAGCTTACGTAGCGAGGTAGTTCTTTTCTTTGTTGTACAGACATACTTGTGCCCCAATGGGTTCGTGTCAGCTTGTTGGCGCCCATTGGTGGCTTTCTTTACTTGTGATATATGAATACTAGCCTGCTCATGTGACTCATTTGGATGAGATGATGTCTTCTTGCTCTTGGGAAGGATTTATGGTAGGTTGCATTATGTATTTTGAAGCTAAACAAAACCTATTATTGTATAACATGCATAACATGTTTTGGTCACCGAACATGTATTTTCCAAATAACGTAACCAAGATGATTTCTTATATTATTCTAAATATAGACTGCATATAGGAGATCGTCATAAGTAAACCAAGTATTTCCACCGCGTACAAACACACATTTTGATTCCTAAGGCCGGGGGATACGGCCATTAAACTAAACGGTTTTCTTGCATTTAACTGATGGATTTCCACTAATAAAGTAAGCGTCAAGGGTTTGCCTGAGCGTGTGCAGTTATCCCCTGCACGACGTGGCATCATAACCCGTAGTTCCTCTTGCTCTGATACGATGTACTCGTTGAGGAAATGCGGGTTGTGACAGTTGGTATCAGAGCCATGTTTGCTTGACAATTGGTCGGGCAAACTTTCCTTTTTGTCATTATCATAAGCATCATATCATACACACACCGAGGTACCATCAGTATGTCTTGGCCGAAGCACGTACACTACACTCATGGCATGAACAGAAGTATACGGGGCATATTATGTAGTATGGGATGCATAACCTTACCACATGGATGCGACTAGCACGTTTTCTTTTCTTCGTTGCATGCAATGCTATGTAGTATGGGATGCATAGCATTGTGATGCGTACGACCGCTCATGGCATGCATTAAGGCCTTTTGTAGAATGCATAGCACAGCACGCATAACATAACATTGCATGAGCACAACGTGCCAAGCTAAGATTTACATGATGACACATGTACACACATGGTTTTGGGTCAAACATAGTCATGCATTCATGGTTTAGGCACAAGTTAGTGAGTCATCTTAGGCTAGGCATAACATCATTTTCATATTCCCAGAGCAAGTTAGCAGTTGATGTTCATATCTCTATTGTTTGTATATCGCAGTTGTGTGTTTTGTTGGGTTGGAGTTTGCTAAGGGTGAACGTGTTTATAGGATGTCGAAGCGTCCAGTGACGAGGCAGACTCCCCAACCTGAGGGCGAATCTTCGGGCGCGCAGAATAATGCCCTGATGGATAGTCTACGCCAAAGTAATGAGGCTTTGACGAGGCAGGTGCAGGAAGTGCAGTCCCAGCTCCAAGCTATGTCATCAGCGATGTCTGGGCTGGCACCAAGAGTGCAAGAGACTGTCAGAGGCCCCACTATTTCTACTCCTTCCGTGGCAGTGATACCCCAGTTGTGGTTCCTCCTGCGATGACTTTCATCTCGCAGTTTCAGCAACTTGGACCACCTACCTATGATGGAAAAGCGGACTTGTGATCTTGAATGATTGGGTGATCACGTTGGAAGAGATGTTTTTCTATTCTGGCGTTACTGAAGACCAGAAGGTGATGCTTGCCGCATATCAACTCAAAGGCTTGGCTAAAGGTTTGTGGTTGCGCGAAAAGGAAAGTCTAGGGGCGGGATGTTCGTGGGAAGCCTTCAAAGACATGTTACGACGCAAGTTTCTGCCGTCGGTGGAAAGGGATCGCCTGATGAATGACTTCTTGTACCTGAAGTAGAGGAAACTCACAGTTAGTGAGTATGAAATGGAGTTTAGCAAGCTAAGTCGGTTCGCTCCGAGCTTGGTGACTACGGAAGCTGACCGAGTAAAGAGATTTCTTGGCGGACTCCGGAGCGATGTTCAGCAGTTTGCAAGCACTTATGGAGCGATAAGTTACACCAGTGTGGTTGAGGCTGCTTTGAAGGTGGAAGCGATAGAAAATGCAAAACAAAGAGGGCAGCTGATGAGGAAGGATAAGAGACAGCTGGTGGGAGAGAAAAGCTCCCAAGAATCAGACATAAGAAAGAAGAAGAAGGAAACATGTAGCTTCTGTGGCCGATCAGGTCACCCGTTTGAGAACTGTTTCAAGCGGTTGGGGATGCAGAAGGAGCAGGTGCACACCATTCAAGGTACGCCAACCAGAGGCTTGGAGTGTACAAGTTGTGGGGGAAGAGGTCATGATGTGGGCCGCTGCTGGGTCAAAAACAAGGTGTGCTTTCAGTGTGGCAAACAGGGACATCTCAAGGCAAGGTGCCCACAAAACCTGCCCGTGCTGCAGCCAATGCCACTCCAGGCTTTGCCTCCGCCTCCGCGTTTGGACAAAGGAAAAGGGAAGTTAAATGTGATTTCTTCAGCGGAAGCTCAGATGTCACCCCAGGTTATCTCAGGTTCGATTCATTCCTCTGGTTCACGTTTTGTTTATGCCTCTTACGCGTAGTTCTTAGCTACATATGTACCCTTATAGGAAACTTTAAGGTAAAGAACCGTTGGGCGCGTGTTCTCTTTGATTCTGGTGCGACCCATTCATTTGTGGCTCGAACCTTTCAGGATCGGTATCATTTGACACCCGATCGAGTGGGGACTGCCTTTTTGGTGAAGTTTCCTTCTGGTGCTTCTGTGGTGGCAGACTGGGGTCTTCTTGATTGTCCCATTTTGTTGGGGGATTTCTTAGCGAAGGCTGATTTCAAGGTGATCGATTTGGAGGATTTTGACGTCATTCTGGGTATGGGCTGGTTATCCCGCTATGACGCCGTCATCCAGTGCAAAGGGAAGCGCTTGGATTTTATCAAGGACAATGGTCAGCGGGAAGTGTTTATGGTGATTCGTGTCAGGATGCTCCAGGGATTTCGGCGGTATGTGTTCGGACGTTGTTTGTTTCCGACTGTTTTTCTTGTCTAGTCTCAGTTGTGGGGACTAGTGCTGTTTTGCCGCGTTTGGAGGAGATTCCTGTTGTGCGTGAATTTCCAGATGTTTTTCCTACTGATCTTCCTGGTCTTCCCCCTGATCGTGATGTCGAGTTTGTCGTTGATTTGGAGCCGGGTACGCGGCCTATTACGAAAGTGCCGTATAGAATGGCCCCGCGTGAGCTAGCAGAGTTGCGTACACAGCTGGATGACTTATTGGCAAAGGGGTTTATCAGGCCGAGTTCATCACCTTGGGGTGCACCGGTGTTATTTGTGAAGAAGAAAGATGGGTCGATGCGGCATTGCATCGATTACCGGGAGTTGAACAAGGTGACGGTTAAAAACAAGTACCCACTGCCAAGAATTAATGATTTGTTTGATCAACTGCGTGGCAGTGCAGTATTTTCGAAGATTGATCTCCGCTCGGGCTATCATCAGCTCAAGGTCCGGGAGTCTGATATTCCGCGGACTGCATTTCGATCAAGACATGGCCATTTTGAATTTCTGGTGATGTCGTTTGGTTTGACCAACGCACCATCAGCCTTCATGGATATGATGAACCGGGTGTTCAAGGACTACTTGGATAAGTTTGTGGTGGTGTTTATTGATGACGTTCTTGTCTACTCCCGTAGTGCTGAGGAGCATGAACAGCATCTTCGATTGGTGTTGGCCACTTTGCGAGACCAACAGTTATTCGCCAAGCTAAGCAAATGCGAGTTTTGGTTGCCTCAAGTTGCCTTTCTGGGTCATGTTATTAATCAACAGGGAATATTAGTGGATCCCGAAAAGATTACTGCATTCATGGAGTGGAGGAGACCGGAGACACCCAAGGAGATTTGGAGCTTCTTGGGATTGGCCGGCTATTATCGCAGATTTGTCGAAGGTTTTGCTACGTTGGCTGCACCTTTGACTCGCTTAACCCAGAATAACGTGGCGTTTGATTGGACTGACAAGTGCGAGGCATCATTCCTTGAACTCAAGAATCGGTTATGTACCGCTCCTGTGTTGATTTTACCGACAGAAGGGATAGATTATGAAGTTTTTGTGGATGCGTCGCACGTTGGACTTGGATGTGTTTTAATGCAAGACAAAAAGGTGATTGCGTACGGGTCTCGGCAGTTGAAAACTCATGAAAAGAACTACCCGACGCATGATTTGGAGTTTTCAGCGGTAATATTTGCATTGAAGTTGTGGAGACACTTACTTTACGGCGCGCAGTGTAAATTCTTTACGGATCATAAAAGTTTAAAGTACGTCTTCACGCAAAAGGAACTGAATCTGCGCCAACGGCGATGGCTTGAATATGTAGCGGATTATGATGTGGACATTCAGTATCATCCGGGGAAAGCTAATGTTGTGGCCGATGCGTTGAGTCGGAAGACAGGTAAATTATTCCATCTTTCAACCGACCGTCTAGTGGAGGAATTTCTATTGATGGATATTTCTATGGGAAGATATGAACCACAAAGTCATTCGGCAGTAGAAGAACCTTCATGGATGGTGCTTGCAAGACAACGTCAAAAGGATGATCCTGATCTTTTACATTTATTTCTTCGGACTGAAAAGGGCGAAGTACCAGATTTTACTATTGATAACGCGGGCACATTAAAGTATCGCGGTCGATTTTGTATCCCCGCAATTGGAGACATTCGCGAGATGGTGTGTAGGGAAGCACATGGCTCAAGTATGGCCTACCATCCAGGCTCAACTAAAATGTACCGTGATTTGAAACAAATTGTCTGGTGGTATGGAATGAAAAGAGATATAGCGCAATTTGTATCTGCATGTCATACCTGCAAGCAGGTGAAAGCTGATCATGGGAGGCCTGGTGGCAAGTTGGCGCCATTGGCGATTCCGACATGGAAGTGGGAAAGCATTTCAATGGATTTTATTACAGGTTTACCAAGATCTCCACGAGGACATGACTCCGTATGGGTGATCGTGGATAGGTTGACCAAGTGTGCTCATTTCATACCATTTAAGGTCAACTACCCGATGAAAATAATAGCGGAGCTCTATTTGAACGAGATCATCCGACTGCATGGTGTGCCAGTCAATATCATTTCAGACCGGGATTCCCGATTTACTTCCCGTTTTTGGAAGAGTCTACAAGAGGGTTTGGAGACGGATTTGAGGTATTCCACTGCTTACCACCCTCAGACGAACGGCCAAACGGAACGAGTCAACCAAATTGTGGAAGATATGATTCGATGCTATATTCTTGAGTATGGCGGAGCATGGGATGAACGTTTGCGGCTTATGGAAGCTATCAAGAAAGCTTGCAAATGGCTCCGTTCGAAGTTTTATATGGGCATCGATGTCGGACTCCCCTATTTTGGGCTGAGGTTGGCGAGTGGCCTTTGTTGGGACCAGAAGCGCTCGAGGACATGGAAGTTGCCGTACGACTTATTCGGGAGAAGCTCCGGATCGCCCAAGAGCGATATGAAAAGTACGCCAACCGACAAAGGTCGGAATTAGAGTTTGCAGTGGGGGATTCCGTCTTCTTGAAAGTCTCCCCAATGGTTGGAATGAAAAGGTTTGGAAAAGAGCGCAAATTAGACCCAAGGTTTGTGTGTCTCTTCAAGATTCTTGCGCGCGTTGGTGCATCCGCTTACAAAATAGAATTACCCGTGAACTTTCCTGGTGTTCACGACGTGTTTCATGTTAGCCAACTTCGCAAGTGTGTGAGGAATGATCAGCAAGTTTTGGATTTTGTGCCGCAGTTGGCGCCAAACCTTTCTTATGTGGAGATGCCCATCCGTATATTGGACTCCCAAGATCGCGTGTTACGGAAAAAGAAGATTCCTATGGTCAAGGTGTTATGGAAAAATCACAATATGGAAAGTGCGACATGGGAGCTCGAGTCAACAATGAGGGCGGCTCACCCTCATTTGTTCCTGTAAATAAGCTGGTATGTAAATTGGTGTTTTTGTTGAATTCGTGTTTTTCTTTGATTACTCCTTTGATGTATATCAAATGATTGAAAAGTTTCGAGGCGAAACTTTTTGTTAGGGGGAGTGACTGTAACGCCCCGTATATTTTTTGTTGAAGAATTGCATATGCTTGTCGGGCGTTACGTTGGCTTTGGCCGTTGTTCGAGCATGGTTTTCCGCGGGCTTTCGAGTGGCTGTTTTGGTAGCCTAGTTGCACGATTCCCCAGCAAGCCGGAGTCCATTTGTGGGGACTCGGTGAGGTCTCTTAGGGAATGCTTGCACTTTTTTCGAGCCCGGGTAATGTTGCGCAAAACGGGTTGATGGTACAGCAAAAAAAAGGTAAAAAGTCCTTAAGGGAAAAATGGTCTAGGACAACACAGAAACACTTTTCAAAACAGGGAAAAATAGTCGTTTTTGTGCGTGACACGCCCCCCGACACGGGCGTGTCGGGGCGTGACCCAGGGCGTGACCTGGGGCGTGACCTCCTTGAATCGACGATATTTCTTGTGTCGAGTTAAGCTCGACGAATGGGGTACACGCGCCGTGACACGGGCGTGTCACGGGCCGTGTCCCGCTTTGTCGAGTGTCGAGTGTTGAGTGTCGAGTGTCGAGTGTCGGGTGTCGAGAGAGGGTACACGGCCTGTGACACGGGCGTGTCACAGGGCGTGTCCAGCTTGTCGAGTGTCGAGTGTCGAGTGTCGAGAGAGGGTACACGGCCTGTGACACGGGCGTGTCACAGGGCGTGTCCAGCCTTGTGTTGACACTTTTGGTCGACCAGATGTCGAGACACGGGTTACACGCCCTAGGTCACGGGCGTGACCGACCCGTTACGGGCGTGTACCTTGTGGATAAACTTGGATTTGCCGACTTTCAGCGCCGCTTAAGGTACACGCCCTATGACACGGGCGTGTCACAGGGCGAGACAGGGCCGAAAAAATCAAATTTTTCCAGTTTTTTGTGTCGTTCATTTCCTTGATTCTGAATCAAATGGACCAGCTCGGTTCTGGAGGAAATAAGGCCGAGACAGAGATTTCTCCTCCTCATTTCACCTTCTTCTTCAACTTCTCCCTCATTTCAAAAGGAACTCAAGAGAGCAAAGCTAAGACAAGAGAAGGAAAGAGAGGAGCAGCCATCGCGGTGTCATCTCGGTTCAGGCAAGCGGTGTTCTTCACCCTTTCCAATCTTATTTCTTGTTCTTTGATTGTGCAAAATAGCTAGTTTTCCTCTTTACATTTTCCTAGCTTGTTCTTCTTGTTTTGTATTATACCTCACTAGCCTTATTATGCTTATTTTGTTTAGTTATCAATCCTCTTGATCCTCATCGAATTTCCCTATATTCATGTAGTTTTTCTTGTTCATGTGATTCATGTAGTTAATTTGATTCATGTAGCCTTTCTTGTTTATGTGATTTTTTCTTGTTCATCTCATACTCATGTGATTCTTCTTGTTCAATTAATCCAACTCGATCATGTGATTCTTTCTTGTTAATTTATGGAAAATACGTGTGTGTAGCTTGGATTATGGTGAGATTTGCTTATGGTGTTTAGCTTGGGTTGTGGTGAGTTTTGCGAGGCGAATTGTGAACCATGGCAGGAGCGTTTGTGTGAGGATTCTACAAGGGGTGGTGTGGTTTCAGCCTTGGTGGCCACCGGGTTTTGTTTTATGGTATGGGAGACCATTTTGGCCTCGATTTGGGCTGGCTTTTATTGGTGCGTTCCACTTTAGGGCCGCCACCAAAAGACCCTTGCGGAATCGAACTTAACCGCTGCTTATGTTTCACTAGTGTGCTTGTTTCTTGTTCTAAGGATGATGAATTGGGCATGTGTATTGCCTTTTTGCTCCTGCGGGTTGAGCAGGACTTGATGAAAAGTGTACGCACTTGGTGCGTTTTGCACTTGGGATTGACTTGTTTTCCACCTGTTTTTGTTCACTCATTTTACTTACATGAAACATTGTTACGGGGTCGGTAAGCCCCTTCGTCATATTTTCTGAACTTCCTACTATATTGTGTAGCTTTGATGATTGCTGAGGTGTTCTTTCTTGAATGCCTCAGGTGCAGGTTGTAGCCGGTTGAGCGGCTAGTGCTTGGGTAGAGTTTCTTGGGAGTGAGCCGAGCTTACGTAGCAAGGTAGTTCTTTTCTTTGTTGTACAAACATACTTGTGCCCCAATGGGTTCGTGTCAGCTTGTTGGCGCCCATTGGTGGCTTTCTTTACTTGTGATATATGAATACTAGCCTGCTCATATGACTCATTTGGATGAGATGATGTCTTCTTGCTCTTGGGAAGGATTTATGGTAGGTTGCATTAGGTATTTTGAAGCTAAACAAAACCTATTATTGTATAACATGCATAACATGTTTTGGTCACCGAACATGTATTTTCCAAATAACGTAACCAAGATGATTTCTTATATTATTCTAAATATAGACTGCATATAGGAGATCGTCATAAGTAAACCAAGTATTTCCGCCGCGTACAAACACACATTTTGATTCCTAAGGCCGGGGGATACGGCCATTAAACTAAACGGTTTTCTTGCATTTAACTGATGGATTTCCACTAATAAAGTAAGCGTCAAGGGTTTGCCTGAGCGTGTGCAGTTATCCCCTGCACGACGTGGCATCATAACCCGTAGTTCCTCTTGCTCTGATACGATGTACTCGTTGAGGAAATGCGGGTTGTGACAGAAGAGAATAACGTTGCAGGTGGCCAGAACTGGAGATTTCTGGAGGAAAAAGCTTCACCTCCTCCAGTGGAAATGCCGCCAATGAAGTGAAGAACCATGCCGCCGGGGACGATGACTAGATCCATGGTCGAGAATGTCAGAACCGCCGGAAATGAGGTGAGCTTCCTATCCTATCCCTTGGTGCTAGATCTATTATTATTCCTAGGAGAGATATTGACTCAAAGGAGTCTTTATTCGTGCGAAGAAGTTTCCTAGGAGGAGGCCATGCTAGGACTTGTGACCTAGAGATATGAGGTCTTCGACCATTACTTCATTCTATGTGAAGATGAGGACTTGGTTTCGTAAAGAAAGTTGTCTTCTGAGGTTGAATAAGGGAGGAGGAACTCGGGATGCGATTTGGGAATATCGGTTGGAGTAGAAAGGCGAACCAATGACGTTCGTTTCGCTTTAAGATGTGCGCAGAAATCTGTTTTCTGCGTGCAGTAATTTTCAGTGCCATTTTAGGACATGATGCGGCCAAATCTGTGCTTCCGACTAAACACGAAAGTTGTATTCCTTGGAAGTACCTTTCCAACGGATGCTTACACATCTTCACACGAGTCTCGTGGACTCAGGAATATCGAGACTATCATCGGGTCGCCAATTCTCTCTACCCAGATATTTTTGATAAGTGCCCGAGAGGACGTTCACGAAGACGGAAGTCGCAAGGAGGACTCCACCATAGCCTTTAGGGATAAGGACCTTGAGCAAATACAGATACCCCACCAAGACCCTCATGTGATCAGCGCAACAATCAGATATCCCTGCTATAAGGTCGAAAGGATACTCGTCGACAATGGAAGTTCAGTCGACGTCTTATTCCTCTGCCCTCTTCAAAGTATGGAACTTACAGTCCAACATCTCACGCCAGTTGCTGGACCCGTCTACGGCTTCGACAACCATCTAGTCCAAGTGCAAGGGACGATAACTTTACCAGTCACTATGGGAGAATTTTCAAGGTAAGTAATCCTGTTCTTCATAGTAGACTCAAGCTCACCCTACAACGCGATCTTCGGAAGGCCTACCCAGTCGGTCTTCAAAGCCATTCCTTTGATCCCACACCTCGCCTTGAAATTCCCCACTAGTAGAGGGACAGGAGTTGTGCATGGAAACCAAGAAGTTGCCAAGACATGCTACTCTAAGCAAGCCAGGTCAACAGAAGTCATAACCCTGAATATCAGTGACTCCTTATTTTGAACTCCTCAAAGATGCTTTTATCATATTTAAACATTATGTTTTGTTTTCACCAACGTCCAATTAGTTTAATGTAAGAATAAGCCACGGGCGATCTCCGTGCGAACTAAGTCATGAGCGATCCTCATGCAAAAGGTAATATTGCGCATGCGGTTTCAATATAAAAGCTATTCAATGAACCTGCCTTTTTACGCCAGGACGTCGTCAGGGTATTCCCCCTCACGACCAAGCCGCGAGTGATGCTTGTGCGAACTAAGCCACGAGAGATCCTCGTGCGAACTAAGCCGCGGGCGATCCCAGTGCAAACTAAGCCGCGAGCGATCCTCATGCAAACTAAGTTACTAACCAAATACAGGCACAATTATAGCCCCCACAAAGCAACACTACGAGCCAAATAGTGCTAAGGCAGGAGAAAGGACACAAATCTCATTACAACAACATACAAATACATGCACAAATGTGTCACTCAACAACCGTCAAACAACAACAACGATCTACTGAAAAAGTAAAAAATGCAAACAAACACTAATGCAAGAAAACAACACCGCTACACGTCAGTCGGTCAACATCAGAACCATCGTTGCTGGAAAGGTCAACAAAGCTGAGGCCGGTCACGTCCCATCCTAAGCTCCTGCTGACAAGACGAAAAGCCTTCTAGACTCCACGCCTGAGGGCCAACTCTCGAACATCTTCCATTTGAGGCTCTACCTCTTTGCTCCAGATCTCCTCGCGAACTTCCTCGCTGATCAAGCACCGATCCCGCATGTAATCCATAAACTCCATATGCTCTGTAAGGCCAGCAACCTTCAACTCCTACACACAGCTATCAGAAGACAGCGCCTCCTCTTGGGCCTTCGCCGCACTATGCTCCGTCTCCAAACAAGAAGTCTCCTCTTGAGCACACTTCAGCATCTGCGTAGTCCTCTCCACCAGAGACTTCTCTACCTCTAGGGAAGTGTTGGGTACATTGGTTTAAATGTACCTGATTTGAAGAAGCCTCACCCTACTCAATGATATACATCAAAATATATTTGATGTATTTTGAGTTTAGTTGTGCAGGTTAAGTATTTGCAGGAAAGATGAAAAAGTTTCTAAGTCCATATGTCGACACCCAGGAGCAAAGTGTCGACACTTAAGAAGACTTGTGTCGACACCCAGGCAAGCAGTGTCGACACTTGGAGTACTTGTGTCGACACCAGGGATGCAGAGTCAACACCAGACAGAAAGTGTCGACACAAGGAGCTATGTCGACACGCAATGAAGAAAAGTGCAGTGAAGCAGTGTCGACACTTAGCAGTTGTGTCGACACCTAGAGGAACTGTGTCTACATCAGAAAGTGTCGACACTTGGAGGCTGTGTCGACACTCAGCAAAAGTCAGCAGAGTCTAAGTATAAGTGTCGACACCCAGAACAATGTGTCGACACACAGCAGAAGACTCAACACTTGAAGAAAGTGTCGACACAAGGAGCTGTGTCGACACTTAGCAAAGTTCAACAAAATATTCTAAGTACAAGTGTCGACACTAAGGAGATGTGTCGACACTCAGCCAGAGTCTCTACAGAAGAAGAATGTGTCGACACAAGGAGCTGTGTCGACACTCAGCAAAATTTAATTGAATACCAAGTACAGGTGTCAACACCAAGCAGAAGTGTCGACACTCAGCAAGTATCAACACAGAAGGCATGTGTCGACACCAAGAATATGTGTCGACACTGAACAAGTTCAACATATGAAGATGTGTCGACACAAAGGAGTTGTGTCGACACTTACAAGAAGTCAACAAAGTACTGAAGAACAAGGACTTGTGTCGACACACATTATCAGTGTCGACACATGAAGAAGAAGTTGTGTCGAGAAGTGAAGTCTACAACACAAGGAGTTGTGTCGACACCTTGTAGGCTAGTGTCGACACTTAGACAAATTGTGTCGACACTTGGTCTATAAGTGTCGACACTTAAAGACAGACAGTCTCGACACTTTCAGACAGTTACAGAATTTTCAAGAACTGACTGGATGAATTGACAGCTGCCATTCCAGCCGGTCTACAGCACCTGTCAGAGTTGTCAGAAATCAGTTATGAACCGGATCAGCCGGTCACCATGAAGAAGGCCTATAAATTAGGCTTATACTGTATACAGAAAATGATGATCAAGTAATTAACAAAGAAGAAGATCTAGCTATTCCTTGAAGAATCTAGTGAAGATCTAAGTAGTTGGAGAGAGAGAGCTCCATCCAAGAAAGACAGTCGGTGGAACCAGGCTGAGAAGAAGGATTCAGACCTAGGTCTGAATCTTAAGTAGCAGAGATCAAGGATCAACTGCAGAGGAGATCAATCCTATTGTGTTCTACATTCAAGAAGCTTTGAAGAAAGCCAAGTCAGATTGATCTCAGCAGAGTTCATCCAAGAACTCAACAAGAAACTCTCAACTCTTCTCTCTTTTCTCTGAGTTGTAGGGTTTACATTTTGTATTCATATTTTCTTGTAGGATCCTTAGGGATCTGAGTTTGTAAGCCTATAATTATAAAGGCTGAGTGTAGGGCCTGTGTGCCTGAGTGTAGGAGATTTGTATCTCTGAGTGTAGGCCTGTTGTGGCTGAGTGTAGGCCTGCTGTGGCTGAGTGTAGGCTTTGTGAAGAAGCTGAGTGTAGGTCTTTGGAGAAGACTGAGTTGTAGGGCCTTGGGCCTGAGCTGTAGGAACCTGATTGAGGTTCTGAGTGTAAGATCTGAGGATCTGAGATAGTGGAGGAGTTTGGCCGAATCTAGTACACTACTAGATAGGCGAAGGCGGAAAGTGGATGTACCCAAACCTTGGGGAACCACTATAAATCTATGTGTCTACTGTGTGCTTGTGTAATTCTGTGATTGTTGATTGTGTGCTGTGATAAAGTATCTATAACTCTGAGATAGTATCTGAATTCTGCCTAAAAAGTTAAAAAGATTTAAGTCACCTATTCACCCCCCCCCCTCTAGGTGATTAGGTACAATATCTTTCAAGTGGTATCAAAGCGAGGTTACTCAAAAAGGGACATAACTGTCTGAGTAGATCCTGTTGGCAGATTCAGTCTAAGTATATTACAGAATCAAGAAAATCAAGAACCATGGGTTCCACTGAGAATCATAAGGAATTGGGATCCATGAAGCTACCCATTTGCAGAAAAGAAATATTTGGCATTTGGAAGGAAAGGGTGAGACTATTTATGGAAGCCTCAGACCCTAGGATTTATATCACAGTGAAAGAAGGGCCATATGTGCCTATGAAGATTTCAGTCTTAGATGCCAATCAGAGAACACCTAAGGATTTCTCTGAAATGACAAAGGATGAAATAATTCTAGCCACAATGGACAAAAGGGCTCAAAATATCATTGTGAGTGCCATAGATGATGCTACCTTTCAGAATTTGATACACTGTAAGACATCTAAGGAGATGTGGGATACCTTGATAGTGTATATGGAGGGTTCTGAAGAAGTGAGGCAAGACAGAAAGTCTTTGCTAAACCAAGAATATGAAAGTTTCATACAAGGTAGGACTGATAGCATAACTGAATGCTATAAGAAGTTCTATAGGATTGTGAATGAGCTAATGTCCTATGGCAGAGAGTTCAGTAATTATGAGCTTAATGATAAGTTTCTAAGGTCCCTAACAAAAGATTGGGACACCAAGATCTGTGCTATAAGGGAAATGACAAAGTTAGCAGAAATTCCTCCTCCAACTTTGTTTGGAAAATTGCTTTCCTATGAAATGCAATTGATGGTGAGGAAAGAAGAGGAGAAGACTACAAGAAGTGAACATAAGGAAAGAACAGTGGCATTTAAAACAGGAAAATACAGAAGTAAGTCACCTTCTCCACCTCCAAAAGTAGCTGAGACTGAGTAAGATGATTCAGAAAGCAGAAAGTCTGAAAGCAGTGAAAGTGATGAGGACTTTGCGGCCTTTACAGGACACTTTCAGAAGTTCTTAAAGAAGAAACAGTGGAGGACAAAGCCATCCACTTCACAAGGAAAAGATGATTATTATCAGAACAAAAAGTCATCAAAGAAAGACAGGAAAAAGACCAAATCTAGCAAAGCAACTCTATCAAAAATAGTATGTTATTATTGTAATAGACAAGGACATGTTATTGCAGACTGTCCAGAGAAAAGGAAGGAGTCTAATGATAAGAAAAAGACTCAATTCAAGGGCAAGAAGGAAAGATCTTTTGTTGCCAAAAAGGATAAGAGCCTGTCAGACATTTCTTCATCAGAAACTGAGTCAGATGCTGAAGCATACATAGGACTGTTTGCTGAGGAAGAAGAAGAAGAGTTCATCCAGATTATGAACTCTATATATGAACAAGAGGACAGTCAGTGCCAAGGACTGATGGCATTGACAGAAATTGACAAAATCCTGGAACAGTCAGGACCTAGTAAGGTACAAAATTGTTCTTTCAGTTCAATTTCTTGTGCTAGTTCAGAATCAGATTCATCATCATCAAGTGATGAGAGTACATCTGAGTCTGAAGAGGATATTCATCAACTGATAGATGAATATAAAGTTCTGTTGCAAGCTTTTAAGAAGAGCAAGTCCCTAACCAAGAGTTAGGCAAAGGAAATTGCTAGTCTCAAAGTTGCTGCAACTGATTTTGAGAAGATGATTGATCAAAAGCTAAATGAAAAAGCCAGACTGAAGCACATAACTGTGATTCAGATGGGGACTATATCATTTAAGAATGATCAAATCAAAAGTCTGGAGATTAGTCTTCAGAAGGAGAGAGATTTAGTTGCTAGGTTTTCTAAACCAAAGTCTGTTCTACCCTTAATTGATGAATTTGTTCATCAAAAAGGTAAAGCTGGACTAGGGTTTACTAAACCAGCTAGGACTGTTCAGTCCAAGTCCAAGGGCAAAGCTCCAGCTCTCAACAAGCCAGCTGTAGATAAAACAGCTAAGAATGTACCTAAGCAAAGGTACAATAAGTTTGAGTGTTGGTGCTGTGGCAAGGTAGGCCACTTTGCCATGGACTGTTGGCACAATGCTAGTGCCAAAGTGAGTAGCAAAATGCCTGTTGGAAAACCTGCAGGTAGCTTTGTTAGGAAGCAAACTAACCAGTACCAAGGACCCAAGAATTCTCTGGGTTCTAAGGTTCACTAATCTGTTTTGCAGGTGAGTCCAAGTGGTCATGCCCCAATATGGTACTTGGACAGTGGATGTTCCAGACATATGACTGGAACAAGGGGATTGCTAAAGGACTTCACTCCAATCAAAGATGGTCCAAAAGTCACCTTTGGTGGTTCTGAAAAAGGGATCATCAAGGGTTTTGGTAACATTTCTAGCACCCATATTACTATTACTCAAGTGGCTTATGTTGAAGGTTTGAAACATAACCTTATCAGTATAAGTCAATTGAGTGATGTAGGATATGACATCTCATTTGTCAAAGATGGTTGTCATATCAGGAGGTCAAATGATCAAGAGATCATTTTGAAAGGTTATAGAAAAAGAAATGTCTATTGCCTAGACATTATGTGTGAGACCAATGGTTCTCCAGTGTGTCTTGTAGCTGATGAGAAAGTCTCTCATTGTGTCAAATGGCACAAGAGACTAGCCCATCTCAACTACAAGACAATTGGCAAACTCTATAGTAAAGAGTTAGTGAGGAATGGTCCTCAAGTTAAGTGTATTAAAGATGGAATATGTTCAGCTTGTCAAAAGGGCAAGCAGACTAGATCCAGCTTTAATTGCATTGAAAACAAAGATGTTGTGAGGTGTTTATACCTCTTGCATATGGATCTCTTTGGTCCTATGCCAGTTCACAGCCTAGGTAGGAAGGTCTATACCTTTGTAGTTGTAGATGACTACTCAAGGTTTTCCTGGGTGTTCTTCCTTAGACAGAAATCTGAAACACATAGTATCTTCTATAGCTTTGTCAAGCAAATTCAGAATGAACTAGACAGTACTGTGGTCAAGATAAGAAGTAACCATGGTACTGAATTTCAGTCTGATAGTATGCCAAAACTATGTGAAGAATTTGGGATATTTCAAGAGTTTTCTTCACCAAGAACACCTCAGCAAAATGGCAATGCTGAGAGGAAAAATAGAACCTTGATTGAGGCTGGTAGAACCCTATTAAGTGATACATCTCTACCAGAATATTTCTGGGCTGAGGCAGTTAATACTGCATGGCATGTTATTAATAGGGCTACCATTACTAAAAGCCACAACAAGACCCCCTATGAGGTTGTGAAAGGCAGAAAACCAAACCTATCCTACTTCAGGATCTTTGGTTGTAAGTGTTTTATACTTAACAATGGAAAGTCTTACTTGACTAAGTTTGCTGCCAAGTCCCAAGAGGGGATCTTTGTTGGGTACAGCAACAATAGTAAGGCTTATAGAGTCTACAACTTGTCTACTCAAGTTATAGAAGAGTCTGTACATGTAGTATTTGATGAAACTAGACTTATTAACAATGAGTTGTCTAGTAGTATATGCAGCTCCACAGGTATAACTAAGAAGTTGTACAAGCTCACTATTGAAGAAGAACCTACTGCAAGACAGCAAGTAGAAGATAGTGGTTGCTGTCTAGGGGGAGTACTACATGTACCTAATGCAGATGAAGTTCAAGGAGTACAGCAAGATGAAGAAACTGAAGAAGTTCAACCTGAAGCCAGGATGCCTCCAGCTAATAGGCATCTAAGAGATCATCCAACAGAACAAATCATTGGTGATCTAAGACAAGGGGTACAAACAAGGAGCAGAAATCTGAATGCAGTGCTCTTCTCCAGTTTTCTATCCCAAGTAGAGCCAAAGAAGTTTGAAGAAGCCATCCTAGACCCTCATTGGATTGAGGCAATGCAAGAGGAGCTGAATCAGTTCAAGAGGTGCAAAGTCTGGGAGCTTGTTCCTAAACCAAAAGACCACAATATAATTGGAACCAAGTGGATCTTTAGGAACAAGATGGATGAACATGGAGTAATTGTCAAAAACAAAGCAAGATTGGTTGCCAAAGGATATAGGCAGGAGGAAGGTATTGACTTTGATCAAACCTTTGCTCCAGTAGCCAGACTGGAAGCCATAAGAATGTTCCTGGACTATGCAACCTTTCAAGGATTTAAAGTTTACCAAATGGATGTTAAGTCAGCCTTTCTGAATGGTAATCTAAAAGAGGAAGTCTATGTGGAACAGCCATCAGGTTTTGTTGATTCAACTCAACCTAACTATGTCTATAGACTTAGGAAAGCTTTATATGGGTTAAAACAAGCCCCTAGGGCTTGGTATGAAACCCTATCTAGTTTCCTCATTGAGAATAAGTTCACAAGGGGGAAAATAGACAAGACTCTATTCCTTAGGGAATCCAGAGGCAAAGTAATACTAGTCCAAATATATGTAGATGACATAATATTTGGGTCTACTGAAAGTAGTCTTTGCAAAAAGTTTGCAAAACTTATGCAAGGACAATTTGAGATGAGTAGTATGGGAGAACTTAAGTTCTTCTTGGGTCTCCAAGTTAGACAGACTGAGAATGGATTATCCATATGCCAGTCTAAGTTCACCTTAGAACTTATAAGGAAGTATGGTATGGATTCATCCAGTACCATGAAGACTCCTATGGGGTCAAGTATGTCTCTTAGCAAAGATGATGCAGGGAAACCTGTAGATGAGACTTTGTATAGAGGGATAGTTGGCTCCCTACTCTATTTGATTGCAAGTAGACCAGATATCATGTATGCTACATGTGTCTGTGCAAGGTATCAAGCATGCCCTAAGGAGTCTCATTTGACAGCAGTCAAAAGAATACTGAGATATCTAAAGGGCACTCCTTATCTAGGCCTCTGATATCCTAGGAATGGAGATTTTGAACTAACACGTTATTCAGATGCAGACTTTGCAGGATGCAAAGAAGACAGAAAAAGTACAACTGGAACCTGTCAATTCCTAGGTGGAAGACTGATTTCATGGAGTAGCAAGAAGCAAACAAGTGTGGCTATCTCCACTACAGAATCAGAATATGTGGTTGCAGGAAGTTGCTGTGCTCAACTTCTAGGGATACAACATCAGCTTGAGGATTATGGAATTCAGGTAAGTAGAACACCACTGTTTTGTGATTCTACTAGTGCTATATCGATTGCAAACAATCTTGTTTCCCATAGTAGAACTAAACATATTGAAATAAAATATCATTTTCTTAGGGAACATGTAGAAAAAGAAGATATTTTACTAGAATATGTTAGAACAGATAATCAACTAGCTGATATGTATACTAAGCCCTTAGAAGAAACTAAGTTCAATAGGTTTAAAATTAAACTAGGTATGATAAACTTAGAATAAGTTTACAGAAATGGCTAAGTAAAAAGGTGTCGACACACAGAGTTATCTGTGTCGACACAGAATAGTGGTGTCGACACTTCAGGGAAAAGGTGTCGACACATCTAGGGAGTTGGTGTCGACACTACAGAATATTAGTGTCGACACATGACAAGTAGGTGTCGACACAACCAAGGTGGTGTCGACACTTAGAATTTACTCAGAATTATCTAAGTAAAGTCTCGACTAAGTGTCGAGTTAAGTGGTGTCGACACATAAACAAGTGTCGACACATATTATCTGTCGACTAAACTTGTGTCGACACAGTGCGTCGAGACATTATAAGTCTGTGTCGACACTTAGCAGCAGTGTCGACACAATTTAAGTTAGCTGACCCGCCCTTTCATCTTCAAACCTAGAAAGGTATAAATAGGATTTCTCCATTGTCTGTCGACACGCTCACCAAAGTTTCGAGACCAAACTTGTGTGTCGACAGCTGTCTTCTCTCCAGTAAAATTCTTCAAACCCTAATGGCGCCAAAGCTCGAGGAGAACGTGAACAAAGGCTATGAACTGGTGCGACATGCATTTGACGATGCATAACAAGAAATCAGGGATGTCGTAACCCTAGTTGCAGACTCAGGGTTAGAATTTCTTGTTTCAGATCCAACAAAGATTTGGAAGAAGGAAGTTCTAGAGTTTCTGAATGGAGCTAAAGTAGATGAATCTGGACTCAAGATCAAGTCTAGGGTTCATGGTGAAAAGGTGAAGGTATCACCTAAAAGTTTGAGAAAAGTCCTAAATCTCCCAAGGACAAAAGAAGAGGATGAGGTTACTGCTTCTAAGACCAGAGAAGCATTAACATGGTGTGGACTGGATGCAAAGATGAAAATTGGTTCTGTATTCAATAGAAAGGGGATGAACAGCCAGGGGAAATTTCTTTCTGAAATTGTTGGCAAGGTAATCTTAAGTAAGCCTGGAGGGCATGATAGGGTATCAGCCCATATGTTCAGCATTATAACAAGGATAATCTTCACAGTGAAAACGGATTGGTCTGTTGTTGTCTTTGAGAAGATTAAAGAAAGTCTGAAGAAACCCAATTTGGGTAGGATCTTAAGTCTATACTTGGCTGGTAGTATACCAGAGGTTATGAGTCAAGCTGCTGGCACTAAGATCAACCATATGAGGAAGATGGACTTGAGGATATTCTCTAGATGGGACAGGGTTTTGTCTAAGGAAATGCCAACCCCTGAGAAAATAACTCATGAGAAAGTAACACCCCTAAAGAGGAAGAAGAAGACTGCCCCAGTAGCTCAAGAATCATCTAGCAGCTCTGGTAGTGAAGAGCAAGCTGTCTTTACTCCTGATGAGGATGTAGAAGGGAATGCTGGGAAGTCTCCAGCTCAACAAGATGCTGCAGAAAGGCAGGGGAAGCTACCTCTAGCTAGCCCCATTAACCATGATTCTGTCCAGGGGGAGTCTCTAATAGTGGAAGAACCAACTCCACTAGAGAGTGAGCAAGCAACCAACATCATCCTTGAGGTAATCACTGAGCTTAATGCTTTAGATTTCCCTATAGAGGATAATGTTTTGTCTGATTCCTTAAATAATGTTAATCAGCAAACCCAGATTGATAGTCAAGTCCCAGATGTTGTCATGGAGGACACATCTATTACAGATCAAGTAGTATCTGATCCAGTGGTAGATGAGCCAAGAGTTTCTCCAGCCCATTCTCCACAAGAATTTACAATGGAAGATCTTTTCCTTAATCTGGATCAGGCAGACCTTGAGAAGGATAGTGCTGCTGCTGAGGGGGAGAATGCTCCAGTTGAGGGGGAGCAAGTAGTACTTGTTGAAGAACCTGCAAGGCAAGAGCCTGAGAAGCCCAAGGAAGTTGAGGAGCTACCAAGGGAGAGCGTAGACATAGCAAGCACATCAGCATCTGAGGATGAGGAGGCAGCAAGAGCTAAGAAAAGGAAGTTTCAAGTCTTTAAAAGAAGAAGCCAGAATTATAAGAAGGCTTTGCAAACTATAGCACCACAGCCTGCACTACAGCCAGCACCAACTGTAGATTACAGTGCTTTGATGGTTGCTATGCAAATTAAGCTGGATGAGCACAGTAAAGCCATAGAAACATATGTGGATGAGGGTCATAAGTCTTTACAATTTGACCTAGCTCAGGATATAAAGTCTATTAGATTTGAGATGAATCTAAATAAGAAGGAGATGACTGACTGCTTCCACAAGGGAGGGAATGCAGTAGTCTATCTAGCCACTCATCAAGAGAAGATCAAAGCTCAAGTGGATGAACTTGAAGTCAAGCAAGGCTATGTACTAGAGAATCAGATCAGAATAAATGACAACTTAACAGCTTCTCACAATGCCATTGTCACTGAGATCAAGAATATAGCCACTGCACAGTCTGCAGAAAGTGCCAAAGCCAAAGAAACTTTTGATAAACATTTGCAAGAGAGCTTAACAGCTGTTACAACTGCTATACAAGACTCTCAGAAGTTGATAACTAAAAAACTCCAAAGGTTGAAACCTTTCTTTAAAGATGGAGTCAACTATTTGGATAACCAGGTCAGATTTCAGAAAGATGATGTAAGAGATCACATAGAAAGAGAAGTCATAAAGGGGGAGAGGGTGTTAGTCAAAGCAAGCTCTGATCATGCTAAGTGGATTTCTAATTCTATCAGAGCAACTCTTGGTTATCCTCCTTTATGTGATGATGATAATGTGGCAGAATCTGGGATACATCCTGCATATCTAGGAGGGGAGCAACCTGAAGTGGCTCAAGTCATCTACCCTCCTCCAGATTTTGACATGGTATAAGCTGAGATCCAGACTATGTATAGCCCATCTGAGGGTAAGCAAAATGTTATTCTAGAAAAGGTGGTTCAGCCAGTATCTGAGGCTATGCAAGAAGCTCTACAGAAAGAACAAGAAGCCAGATTGTCTAAAAAGAGGTTCAGAGAGCAAGCTGAACAAAGGCCTGACTTTGAGCAGTGGAGCCCCACTTCAAGAAATATTATTTTGGCTGCATGGAAAGCTGCCAAAGATAACATTCAAGATAGGAACAAATGGTTTTCTGAACTTGAATGGAGGAAGCATGAGACAAGGCAAGAAGCCATAGTGCAATATAGAAGGAAGGCCATGATGGGAAAGCTACCTCCTACTGCCCAGGAGCCTAGCAAGTACTTTCCCAAGCCATATCATTATTTTGAGAGGCAAAAGATTAAAGCTGAGGAGCTAAAGAAGAAGGAGCTGAAAGGGAAGAAGCCTGCTGATACTGAAGATTCTGAAGCTCCTATGCAAGCCAAGATTCAGTCTGGAAAAGGGATAGTGATCAAGGAGGCTGAATAAAAATAGAATAGCATTATCTTAAGTTTACTATGTAATCTTTTGATGTTAAACATTCTGTAAACTTTTGTTTAATGTATATGACAAAGTTGTTAGAACAATATGATATGTGATTAATCTATTTCATAATTGTTCTGAAATGATATATGAGTATACATGTTTTGTTTGATACATGTTTATGTTTGCCCTGTTATATAATCCTGCTTTACATCATGCTATGATTTTATTCTGTATGGTGTATATCATTGACTAAGGGTTATGACTTCTCCAAATAGGGGGAGATTGTTGGGTACATTGGTTTAAATGTACCTGATTTGAAGAAGCCTCACCCTACTCAATGATATACATCAAAATGTATTTGATGTATTTTGAGTTTAGTTGTGCAGGTTAAGTATTTGCAGGAAAGATGAAAAAGTTTCTAAGTCCATGTGTCGACACCCAGGAGCAAAGTGTCGACACTTAAGAAGACTTGTGTCGACACCCAGGCAAGCAGTGTCGACACTTGGAGTACTTGTGTCGACACAAGGGATGCAGAGTCAACACCAGACAGAAAGTGTCGACACAAGGAGCTATGTCGACACTCAATGAAGAAAAGTGCAGTGAAGCAGTGTCGACACTTAGCAGTTGTGTCGACACCTAGAGGAACTGTGTCTACATCAGAAAGTGTCGACACTTGGAGGCTGTGTCGACACTCAGCAAAAGTCAGCAGAGTCTAAGTATAAGTGTCGACACCCAGAACAATGTGTCGACACACAGCAGAAGACTCAACACTTAAAGAAAGTGTCGACACAAGGAGCTGTGTCGACACTTAGCAAAGTTCAACAAAATATTCTAAGTACAAGTGTCGACACTAAGGAGATGTGTCGACACTCAGCCAGAGTCTCTACAGAAGAAGAATGTGTCGACACAAGGAGCTGTGTCGACACTAAGCAAAATTTAATTGAAGACCAAGTATAGGTGTCGACACCAAGCAGAAGTGTCGACACTCAGCAAGTATCAACACAGAAGGCATGTGTCGACACCAAGAATATGTGTCGACACTGAACAAGTTAAACACATGAAGATGTGTCGACACAAAGGAGTTGTGTCGACACTTACAAGAAGTCAACAAAGTACTGAAGAACAAGGACTTGTGTCGACACACATTATCAGTGTCGACACATGAAAAAGAAGCTGTGTCGAGAAGTGAAGTCTACAACACAAGGAGTTGTGTCGACACCTTGTAGGCTAGTGTCGACACTTAGACAACTTGTGTCGACACTTGGTCTATAAGTGTCGACACTTAAAGACAGACAGTCTCGACACTTTCAGACAGTTACAGAATTTTCAAGAAATGACTGGATGACTTGACAGCTGCCATTCCAGCCGGTCTACAGCACCTGTCAGAGTTGTCAGAAATCAGTTATGAACCGGAACAGCCGGTCACCATGAAGAAGGCCTATAAATAGGCTTATACTGTCTACAGAAAATGATGATCAAGTAATTAACAAAGAAGAAGATCTAGCTATTCCTTGAAGAATCTAGTGAAGATCTAAGTAGTTGGAGAGAGAGAGCTCCATCCAAGAAAGACAACCGGTGGAACCAGGCTGAGAAGAAGGATTCAGACCTAGGTCTGAATCTTAAGTAGCAGAGATCAAGGATCAACTGCAGAGGAGATCAATCCTATTGTGTTCTACATTCAAGAAGCTTTGAAGAAAGCCAAGTCAGATTGATCTCAGCAGAGTTCATCCAAGAACTCAACAAGAAACTCTCAACTCTTCTCTCTTTTCTCTAAGTTGTAGGGTTTACATTTTGTATTCATATTTTCTTGTAGCATCCTTAGGGATCTGAGTTTGTAATCCTGTAATTATAAAGGCTGAGTGTAGGGCCTGTGTGCCTGAGTGTAGGAGATTTGTATCTCTGAGTGTAGGCCTATTGTGGCTGAGTGTAGGCCTGCTGTGGCTGAGTGTAGGCTTTGTGAAGAAGCTGAGTGTAGGTCTTTGGAGAAGACTGAGTTGTAGGGCCTTGGGCCTGAGCTGTAGGAACCTGATTGAGGTTCTGAGTGTAAGATCTGAGGATCTGAGATAGTGGAGGAGTTTGGCCGAATCTAGTACACTACTAGATAGGCGAAGGGGGAAAGTGGATGTACCCAAACCTTGGGGAACCACTATAAATCTGTGTGTCTACTATGTGCTTGTGTAATTCTGTGATTGTTGATTGTGTGCTGTGATAAAGTATCTATAACTCTGAGATAGTATCTGAATTCTGCCTAAAAAGTTAAAAAGATTTAAGTCACCTATTCACCCCCCCCCCTCTAGGTGATTAGGTACAATATCTTTCAGGAAGCCTGAGTCTCCTCCAACTCCACCTTCAGCTCCGACCCCATGCAACCAAATCGAGAAACATCCTGGTCATGATCATGCTTCAAGGTGACAAGAGAGCCCGTCATGGCTTGAAACTTCTTTTGAAGGGTCAGATATTCGTCCTTCAAACTCGCATAATGGTCATTTCAAGTGGCGACAATCTGAACCTGAGCCTCGATTTGCAAAAGAAAAGAGAGAAGTCAATGCAATAAAACAATAAAGCAGAGCCAAAAATGATTAAGCTCACTTATCACTTCATTAATCGCCTTCAAAGAAGAAGATAGCCTCGGAGCCGCTGCCTCCACGGGGAAAGACTTGGGGGCAGATGAACCAAGCACCGGAACATCAAGAGGCGAACCGCTACAGCCACTACAAGGAGAATAATCACTCGGAGAAGACAAATAAGGCGTCGGTCTCCAGCCACCTCGAGAAACTACAACGACCTTATGTTTCCGACTACAACTCAAAGACATCACAGCGGTCCACCCAGGGTCTGAATAAAGGACACACCGCAACAAACGCTTCTCTTATACGAACGAAGAAATGCAGAACAGACGGTTACACTGCTCACGAGGCTCTGAAAATCCAAGTACCAGAGTGAACTCCCGCTCTTTTCCCTTTTGGCAACGGTCAGGCAACGCATTCCACAGCTCCGGCAAGCCCCAAGAATTCCTGACATAACCAAACAAAGTACTTTTGTGGCAGTGGTCCGTCCGGATCTCAAAATCAAGCAAACTTTTGTTGCTGCAAATCTCCACCCGCTCGCCACCATCAGAGCGAACATCGCACCAGTCCTGAAAGCAATCTAAAGAAAGCTTCCTGTCATGCTCACGAAAGAAGACAACCAACCTCATGAGGCATACCACTCCCAAGGGATTAAACTGGGAAATCAGCATGCCGCAAAACTTCAGAATCTCAACTACCTCCTCGCACGGGAGGGTGGGGCAAACCGAAACCACGATCTTAGGGTAGTCTCGCAGATCATCAACCAGCCACGAGGAGGATTCTACACCCTCTCCTCAACATGCGGTATCCTCACTTCAAAGTCGGCGGAAAGGCTAAATCTCCTCCTCCAAATTGCAACTTGGTACTCGGTAAGAGAAGAGAGAAGACGCATCAGTAGAGCGGTACGTTTCGAGCCCCGTCACAAAGTGTAAAAAGATAGGCAAAAAATCCTGGCCAAAAGCCATCCACAACGCGCCCGAAAACATACACGTACCCTGACATATGTGGAGAGCCCCCATACGAACATCTGCCAATGGCCACATACGTGCACGCAAGCTAACACGCATGACCAAGAGCGCGCGTTAGGACGCATGCGGCCTGGCCCGCGCATGGCAAGACGTGCGCCCCGCGCTCGGAGTCGGGCGCACCCATACGCCATCCCGCACACGCGATCACACGCGCCCCCGCACGACTAGGCACGCGCCGGCTCCTCCGCGGGCGCGTATGCCCTTGCGTACGCGCTCATACATACACCTGCGCGCGACGCTGCGCAACCGCGCTCACTCGGTCTAGTAGGCACTTACATGCACGACCAGCCGCGCGCGTTCCAGCACGAGCGCGATCGCCCACATCTCTGCGGGGCACCCACATGCACGTGTCTACGCACGAGTGACTCGCACATGTCCTTACGCGCCAAGAGCAACGTCACGACCGCGGAAGCAATAGCTTCCTCCCTTAGACATGATTATCGTTTCTCCTATATCAAAATAAATACTAACATTTTTTACCCGAGTTTGCAGGCACAGCCGCTCACCAGCGCAAGTCCGTCACCATTCGCCGCCAATGCCGCCATGAAAGTGAACAAAACAAGATCCTTGTTTTTCTTCATCCAAAGTGGCCTCGTGCAACAAGGATCTTGGGGGCAATTGTTGGGGATGAACCCCATTTTATAGAAAACAAGGGGTGCACATAGCCACACCCCCATGATCTCCACCCAAAAGAAGTGGGATCATGGATTTGACCGCGTACTCGATCACAACACCCGATCCTCCCGCACACCGATCTCATTATGCACACAAAAGGAACCTCCATAGGCATCACCCGTCGGCCGCCGGCCGCCGACCCATCTGGGTCGCCGCCTTGCGGCCAAGCGGCGGCCAAGCCGGCAACCCCTCCTTGGTTGGCGCCTGGTGGCCATGGGGAGGCCGTTGATCGACCCTTTCGCGGCCTTCGACCTGCGGCACGGCCGCCGCCCTGCGGTCAAGGGGTAGCCAGGCCGCCGCCCCTTCCATGGCCGCCTCCTTGCAACCAAGTGGCGGCCAGGCCGACCGCTGCCATTCAGCCAATGTGAGGCCGCTGGTCGCCCCTTGCGCAGTCGCTGCCTTGCAGTCAAGGAGGCGGCCAAGACAGCTACCCCTCCTTGGCCACCGCCTTGCAGCCAAGGGGGGCCGCCGGCCGCCCCTTCCTTGGCCGTCACCTTGCGGCCAAGGGGCGGCTAAGTCGGTCGCCCCTCCTTGGCGGATGCCTTGCGGGAAAGGGGCGGTCAGGCCAGTCGGGCCGGCCGCCCCTCCTCGGCCGACAGCAACCTCCCCCGTCGAGGGCAGCAACGCGATTGCCGACCACCCATGGAGGCTCGCTCCCGCCGTTCGATCAAGGGGGAGCAACCTCGGCCGTTCGATCCACATGTAACCACCCACTAACCACCAGATTTGTGGGAGGAATTTCATTAATATTTTAATATTTATTTAATAGCGATCTCCAAATAGTGGGATACGCGCAACAAAAACTATAGTAAAAATATTTATGTGGTGGTTACGGTGTGCGTACAGTCGCATAACCACCGTAACCACCTCCCGGAGCCTATAAAAGGAACCTCAGGCCTCTTCTTTTCTCATCTTTTTCTGATTCTTCTCTTTGGACTCTTCTTCTTTCTCAGGTCGAACCTCTGCCAGTTTTCCTCCTACGAGCCACCTACAAGCCACCTTCGAGTCGCCTCTTAGCCACACTCGAGCCACAAGCGGGTCAAGTCACAACCACCCGGCAAAGCCAAATTGTCCAAGTCCCAAGCGGCTCAGCAACTGCAAGACCAAGTAATCTGCTTCCCATCCAGAATCAGCAAGTAACTATCTGCAGACCATCGGCGCGAAGCGTAATCTGTAACGACTCCCGGCGCGATGGCCTGTCGTCCGCCGCGTGCCAAGAGTTCTCTCACCTCATAATTGTAACGAGAGGTGGTCAGTCACCCTCGACTTCATAAACTAGTTGTAACCCCCAGAAAATAGTGAATTTTAACTGGCACAAATCCGGTCACGTGATTTTTGACAGTGTGCGCGCTCGACCGTCCCGAGATTTAAGACGGTCCAGGAATTCCGGCCCGACCGGGACGTCGAGTTACTCCGCAACAATCATATTGCCCTGCACACCTCAATATTGATCGTGGACCTCTCAACCTATAATTATTTGATACATAGATTCTACCATTATTTAGTAGGCTTCAAGGAGAAATAAGAATTATAAATTTGCATATTTCTTTTAGTAAGAACATCCAATGTAACAGGTCAAGCTATCAAAGCAAAGCTTTCATTCTTTCCAAAGAAGCATTGTAGGGAGATAGTGATAAAAATAAGACTGAGGAGATAGTTGTTATGATTTTATATATCTATTTAAGTGTTACACATGGCCCTTATATAGAGTCCAAACAGGCAACTGCCTGGATAGGGGCAAAGTTTATTTTACAACATCTGTACATTGCAGCCCACGGTAATTACAAATACCGCTTGTATTTATTCAAGTCTTATCTTCAGTTAACTGCAGGTGTGGCGTCGTCTTCGGGACCAGGTGGTAGGGCAACGTCATCATCATCCTCCCTTCGTCGAGCAACTTGCAATTCCATTTTTAGATCAAAGGTCGGCGAATCGAACACGATGGAGTGCCTTTCTGAGTATGTCCGCCAGTTGATCTTCTGATGCACAGTGAGTAACATCGATTACGCCTTTTTCAATTTGATCCCGTATGAAATGGAACCGTAAATCAATGTGTTTGCTTCTTCTTTGAGTGATTGGGTTTTTTGCTATAAAGATTGCTGAAGTATTATCACATTAGATAGAAGTAGGCATGTCTTCATCTGTACCTTTAATTTCGCTAAGAATTCGTCGTAGCCATATGCATTCACAACCAGCTGAACTGAGAGCCATATACTCTACTTTTGTGGTTGATAATGCTACAGATGGTTGTTTACGGACACCCCAAGCGATAGGTTTGGATACCAGCAAAAATAGATAGCCAGATGTGCTCTTGCGGTCATCTATGTTGGATCCCCAATCTGAGTCTGCATAACCATGGAGCTCAGATCTGGCATCATACTTGTATAGTAGTCTAAGATCAGTCAATCCTTTGAGGTATCGGAGGATTCTGTGAACTGTAGAAAGATGTCTTTTGGTAGGTTTATGCATGAATCTAGCCACAATGTTGACAGTATTTGCAATATCTGGTCTTGTGTTTGTCAAATACATTAATGAACCCATGATAGATCTATATAGGGTAGCATCGACGGGCTCTTCATCATTTTCCAGGTTTAATGCTTCATTGATTTCCATCAGGGTTTGACAGGGATTGCACTTATCCCATTTAGACTTTTTCAGTATCTCTAGAGTAAACTTTTCTTGGGAGAGAGAAATACCTGTTGGAGTTTGTTGAATGTGAATGCCCAAGAAGAACTTCATGATTCCCAAATCAGTCATTGCATATTTTCATTTCATTTGAAGTCGAAATGCATCTACCATTGTAGGCGAGTTTCCTGTGACTAAAATATCATCAACATATAAACCTACAATTAGTAGATTTGCTCCATTCCTATTAAGATATAGAGATGGCTCATTTGCACATCTATGAAGGCCTTGTTGATGGAAATATGCATCTATGTTTGAGTTCCATGCCTTGGGGGCCTGTTTCAGCCCATAGAGAGCTTTATGAAGCTTGTATACTTTGTTGCAATGTTCTCCCGTGAGTTTATATCCTTTGGGTTGTTCTACATATAGATCTTCTGTGATAACTCCATTCAAAAATGCAGCTTTAATGTCTAAATGATACACGGGGTAAACATTTTGAGCTGCAAATGCAAGAATAAGTCGTATGGTGTCCATACGGGCTACTGGAGGAAATGTGTCAGTGTAGTCCTCTCCCGGCTTTTGTGAGTACCCTTTAACAACTAGTCGGGCTTTATGTTTGACTAGTTCTCCATTTTCATTGAATTTTGTTTTGTAAAGCCATTTGAGGCCAATAGGGAGTTTATTAGGGGGCAATTCACATAAGCTCCAAGTGTGGTTTTTTATTTATTGTATCCCATTCTTCATCCATTGTTGTTTGCCATATTGTATCACTACTAGCGTCTTCAAAAGTTGCAGGAACAGCTGTAAATAAGGCCAGTTGATTTTGCTCATATATGTCTACAAGACTTCTTATCTTTGGTTGCAATGAGGAAGGTGAAGCTATGGTGTCTTGAAGTGGCTGAGGTTCTATTTCAATTGTGGGTTGTGGAGGCACATCTGTAGTGACTTGGATGGGGCAATATATTTGCTCAACTAGCATTCTAGGTGTAGTAGCATTCTTCTGAGCTTTTATTGTCCAGTTCCATTTAGCGGCTTCATCAAAACTAGCATTTCTGGAGATAACTAGTTTACTAGAAATGAGATTATAGAATTTGTAAGCTTTAGATTCATTGCTATAGCCTACAAATATCAATTTCTCACTTTTAGTATCAAGTTTATCCCTATGGTGAGAATCTGCAAGGGTATAAGCTATGCAACCAAATGTTTTTAGGTAATCTAAAGCTGGTTTTCTTTGAGTTAAAGTATAGTAAGGAGTACTAGAAGGTAGGGATTTGGTGCACACATGGTTTAGAATGTGCATAACTGTATGTGTTGGCTCGGCCCATAATACTTTTGGAAGATCTTTAGCCAAGAGTAGAGCTCTAGCCATTTCTAATATGGTGCGGTTTCTTCTTTCCATCACTCCATTCTGTTGTGGTGAACGAGGAGCAGTTAATTGTCTTTTAATTCCATATGTTTGGCAGAATTGCATGAAGGGATGAGAGGTAAACTCTCCTCCTCTATCTGTTCTCAGGGTTTTAATCTTCCTCCCTACATGCAATTCTACTTCATTGCGAAATATCTGAAACTTTGTTAGGGCTTCACTTTTATTTGCAAGGTAATAGATCCACATATATCTAGTGCAATCGTCGACAAGAAGGAGGAAATACCTGTTGCCTCCAAAAGAGGGAGTGTTGGCCGGTCCCCAAAGATCACCATGAACCAATTCCAAAGGTACTTGAGATCTTACTTTGTCCTTTTTGGGAAAGGGTAGGTGCTTAGCTTTGCTGTAAGCACAATTTTCACAAAATTATCTTTGTTGTTTGCTAAAATTGGGGAGGGCAGAAACAAGATCTTTATCTTTCATCTGATAGATAGCTTGCCAATGAATATGCCCTTGCCGATGATGCCACAACATAATGTCAGTTGGAGAAGTTTGTAATTGACAAACAAGAGCACTTTGGCTGATATTTGACATATGTAGAAGGAAAAGTTGGTTATTTGTAATTGTCACTCCGGTGTTAGTAAAGGTTAAAGTATAGCCTTTCTTCACTAATTGTCCAACACTTAAAAGGTTATGAGTGAGTGTTGGCACATAACATACATCATGTATATGTTGAAACCGATTCCTCGATCTCCTGTGGAGTTCGCCCTTGGGGAAGGGGTGGTCTCGCGCCTACTTCACTCCTGCAAGCAAAACAACAAAGAAGACAAGGTGATACCGACCCAAGGGCTCGGCAGGGAGGTCCCACCACAAACCCCGAAGATCTCAGAGCGCTTCGCCTCCTTAGCCAGAAGTCGAGCTAAGGTATCCTCAGAAGCACTTGAAAGCTGGAGCAGGGAGGCCAAGAAGTGTCCTTTCTGAGGTACCCTTTGGGTCCTATTTATAGCTTTTAGAATCTGAACTGCCAATTATCAAAACTGCTGACCTGAAATTACCAAGAAGCCCTTAGTCGGGTCTGCCAACAGCCAAACTCCGCTGTTCTGAACAGCTATGCGCAGTCCGGCCTGGTCTGCCAACGGCGTGGCTCCGCCGTTCTGAGTAGCTATTCGCACCCATGGGGAGGGAATCCATGTAATTCCTCCTCGGGGCTTCTACTGGGCCCCATCCATGAGTGAGGTGGTCGGCTCCCCACTAATCCCTCCCCGCGAGAGGCGGGCGCGACCCGGCCCTAGCGGCTCGCCTATCCTTCTGGGGCGAGCGCGAGCCGGGTCATCGCAACTCACCGAAATTCCGCCGAGTCGGACGGGCGGCCCAGTCGCGGGTAGGGAGCGGGCTGGCGGCCGCGATGAACATTAGAACGGCTAGCGTATCGCGGGTCGCAGATCACGCGTCGAGCGGGCTGGCGGTCAGGAGTCGCCTCGCCTGGCTCACTCGACTGAACTGAACGGGAGCGGACCAGCCTCTTGCCGCATGTCCGCTTGTTGCTTGGGTGCGGGTCGTTGTTCTGGCGGGAGCCGCTCGGCGAACACGGGGTTGTACATAATCCCCTCTCTTTTTGAGCTTGATAAAAGCTCGGAAAGAACCATCCAACCCGCGTGATCGGCGAGTACTGTGCTGAGCTGGCAGGGAATCTTCTGGTGGGGCCCCACTATTCGGCTATAAATATACCACTGAGCCCAGGGGGGGTCTCCCCAGACCATCTCGTTTTTTCAAGCGTACTGCAGCTTCCTGATGTCGGTCAGCGAAGAGGTGCGAGCCCGCCTGGCGGCCGCGGGCCATAAGACGCGAGAGGAGGCCCTCGAGGCCGCCCCCTGGCTAGCGCGTGGGTCTCACAGCCCTCTCTTTAGACCGGTAAAGGGAAAGATTGTGAGGCGGTCCCCGACGAATAACTTCCCGGGTTCCAGCTCGGCTGCCGGTGTCGAGTTCGCTTCTGAGGTACGTGATTTCCCTTCCCGGCTTGTTGCTACGTTTCTGACCCCTTGGCATGTAGGTGCTGGCTCGTGAAGATGAGGGCGACGGGGGGGATGATCGCTCCCCTCCCTTATCGTCTGAGAGGGTCGCCAGCCCCTCAGGTCTGGACCGTCCGCCCCCGAATACCACTCGTTCGCCGGTTCCCCCCGGACTAGGGAAATCTCTTGCGGCCTTCGAGGGAGAGACCTTTCTGGGTCGGCTGGGCTCCTCCCGTCCTTCCACTGGTATGGGCGACGTGCCAACCCCTGGTAAGCTCACACTCAGCGCCTGCCTTATTCTCGCTCGTTCCTTCTGAATCTCCCTTTTTGCAGGCTACAACATGATCTCCTCTGAAACTGAGATGAGCGAAGGGTACTCACCTCCGCCTGACATGGAGGGTGTTTCAGATTACCTGGGCGACCTGACTGATGCGGTGGGGATGAAGAGGCAGGTGACACGGCTGTTCCAGAAACATACTCTGCTGCTTCAGGAGCTCGTCACGAGGGTCGACCAAGACAAGGCCGACACTGAGGCTCGGCTCGCGGCCTTGGAGGGGCCCTGCGCGCAGCAGAAGGTAGAGAGGTCACTTTGCCTGGCGTGCACATTACGTGAGCCGAGGAGCGCCTAAGGAGTACCTCGGAACAAGTTGGCCTGGCCTAGCAGGAGCTGGTGGCGGTGCGTGATTATCATTATCCTCGCGTGCTGTCGCGAACTGGAACGCAACGGCGGGGCCGATGGAAGTGGATCCAGTACTGATCCACCCTTTCTTCTCCCCATTCGCGTGATATCGCTGGGTTGCTATTATTTCAAAGACTTATTCTGTATCTGTAACGATTTCGACTCTCTTCGCCCACCTATGGGCCTGATTTCCGATTTCTGATGCATGTCATGCTTACCATGTTGTTGCTTTATCCTCCGCGGGGCAGGTTCGAGTGCACCCGCGCCTCCCCCCCCCCCCCCGGGGCGAGGGCAGGTCAGGGGATGGACTCACTCAACCTGCCATCCCGATTGTAGCGGGAGCGGGCCGAGGAGCTCTCCGGCTAAGAGTCTCCCCAGCTCGCTCAGAATCCTGGGCGGGTGCGGGCCGAGACTCGCCCGCTCATGCCTCGCGCGGATGTGGACGAGCGATACCCGCTCATGAATGGTCTTGGCGGTGCGGTTGCGCGTCGGGAAGCCGAACCGTCAGGCCTGATTTTTGCTATACGCACCTTTCCTGTCGGCGGGTAATTTCCCGCCCTTTCTTTCTTCCTATAAATAGGTCTTGCCGGTTCTTGTCCTCCAATTGCTTCAAAGCACTCTCCCATTTCCTGCTATTCGCGAAGCACGGCTCGGGTTCACCCTCTGGATCTATCCCGCTCGACCGGCGGCAGTTTGGCGGAATGGGCGGCGGCGGCGGCGATGCGGACGGGCGGAGTAAATGCGCCTGGACCTTCTCAGAGCATGACTTTCCCCACGCCGTCATCTCAGAGCGCGAGTACTTAGATGCCCTTGGCGACCACGTCCCGCCTGGATTTTCGGCGTGACGACCCGGGGAAGGGGAGAAGATCAATAATCTGTCCAGGGATGAGCTCGCCATACCCCTGGCTCACTTTGAGGTGGGTCTTCGGCTTCCCCTGTGGCCTGAGGTGCGTCCAGTGCTGAAGCACTTCGGCGTCGTCCTAGGCCAGATGACCCCGAACTCCGTAGCTGTTATGGTAGGGTTTGCCTGCTTTCTGAGGGAGGAGCGGGTCGAGTTCAGTCTTGCGGTTTTCCGCAAATGATTCTTCTTCCGCGTGAACCGGGACGGGACCGCCTATTTCTCTAGCGCCCACCTCAAGGTGCGGGAGACCGTTAATAAGAGTCACAACTGGCTCAAGAAGTTCTTGTTCGTCAAGGGGGATTTCGGCAACATCCCCTTCTTGCCGGTATAGCTGAACGAGGCGAGTTACCGCCCGCCCAGCCTGGGGGGGCCATGAAGCCGACCTGTGCGGGTTCTTCGCCGGGAAGAACTTCGAGGTCGCATACTTGCGCCGCAACCTTGATGACCTTGCTGCTGTCCCGCCTGGGGGAGGTTTTCCACTCGCCACTGCTCTGTCTTGCTCTTTTCTTCTTTAGTTTCACCCTCTCTTCTTGGCAGGCGAGTGAGACGTTCCCCTTCATCCCCCCTATGAGAGTGCTCGGATCGCCTCCGGGGTCCTCGCCCGAGCTCAGGCCGCAGACGCCGCTCAGCGAGATGCCCCATCGGTCCCTGCTAAGAAGCGGCCGGGCCGCGAATAGCCCGCTCCCCCGCCCAAGATGGCGAAGACTACGGGGAAGCAACTTGTCGGGGCCAGAGAAAAGGCAAGGCCCCGGCGGATCTACCGGCCGAGTGTCCCCCCCCCCCTTGGTCGCTTCGACCAGCGACACCCCCGGCGGGGCGGCAGGCACTTCTGGGCCGCCGGACGGGTCGCAAACTGTCGCGAAGCCGGTGCCGAGAGGGCATCGCAATTTCGGCTACGGCGAGAAATGCCTGGACGAGCTCGGCGTCCCGCTTCTGTCATGGGACAAGGAGTCAAATCGCGCAGTGGTCTCGACTCTGTTGCCGAGTTGGCTGGAGAAGGACACCATCGGCGGGGAGGCCTATAGCTTCTCGTTCGGCCTCTACTCGCGAGAGGACGCCGCCATCTACGACAAGGAGGCGACGCGAGTACTGGTGCATGAGAGCGTGCGGGCCCAACTGCGCGGCCTGGAGTTGGCCCATATGGTTGGGAGGCGCTGCACCCAGCTGGAGCAGAACGCCACCTCTCTCAAGAATTTGGCGGATGAGAGGAAGGATGCCCAAAAACTTGCTCAGGAGGACGCGGATCTCCAGAGGAGGCGGGCCGACGTGGCTGTGGAGGCCCTCACGCAGTACTTGGGAGGGGTGGTACATGCTTACTCCCAATCACCGCTTCTTCTCGCGAATCCACCTGACGCTTTTTTCCTTTTCCCAGGATGCGGCGACGGCCAGTCGGATGGGTGCTGATATTGCCACCCTTGGTCAGGACAAGTCACCGCTGGAGGCGCCGGTGCGCGAGCTGGAGGCTGCCGCCACTCCTGCTCCGCCAGATAACAGAGGCTGCCCACTCGAACACCATTCTGACTACGAGTTGGAGGTGCTGATGCAAAAGAACGCCGCCAGTGTTGTGAAGTACACGATGCAGATGCTGTGACGTGCGGACCTCCTCAAGAGCGAGGCTGCGGAACTCTAGGCAGGCGACGTGGTGCCGGCGCTGTTCCTTCCCGTGCCGGACCCCGGGGATAAGTCCTACCAGCCCATCTAGGACTTCCCGCCCAGGGTCTCGTATTGCCCTCACTCCTTTGATATTTGCTTGTTAGGTGTATATCCCATGTATTTTTTAGTTGTTTGAGATGTAAGCGCGAGCCGCGCCGAGACTTTGCGGTTTTCACCCACTAATGTTTTTATAAATGCTTCCTCTCCCGCCTCATATGCATATTTGCTATAATTGCGCGATGTCAACTCTCCCTTTCCGTGCTCGCGGTCGTTCATCTTGCATTGTGTCGACGAGGTCGCATGCATACGGATTTGGTTTAGGAGTCATAAGAGACCCGATCGGTCGTCCCGCTAGGGGCGACCTGCCTCTGCGGCCCGGCCCCGCTGTGGTGGCTACTCGCTCACCAGACGAGGCGAGCCAGCTCGTCGCTCGCCTAGGTCATCAGATTTCTTGCGGGTTGACCCTTGTGCAATGCGGCCTGGGTTCTCGCCTCCTTTCGGCCGTCATTTTGGGGGCTGGGTGGTCACGTTAGACCCCCTCTTCGGTTAATCTTCGCGACTCCAGTCCCTTATCAATACCGCCGAGTGGCTTCCTCCCCCGCCAGCTAGGTGAGAGCGTGGCAGCGGGATCTGCTCGGGGTCCAAACACATTCCATCGAGTGACTTTCGGCCCTGTCAGCTAGGTGAGAGCGTGACAGCAGAATCTGCTCGAGGAAAGGATGACAACGAGTGACTTCCGGCCCTGCCAGCTAGGTGAGAGCCTGGCAGCGGTATCTGCTCGGGGTCCAAACACATTACATCGAGTGACTTCCGGCCCTGTCAGCTAGGTGAGAGCCTGACAGCAGGATCTGCTCGAGGCAAGGATGACACCGAGTGACTTCCGGCCCTGCCAGCTAGGTGAGAGCCTGGCAGCGGGATCTGCTCGGGGTCCAAACACATTCCATTGAGTGACTTCCGGCCCTGTCAGCTAGGTGAGAGCGTGACAGCGGAATCTGCTCGAGGCAAGGATTACACCGAGTGACTTCCGGCCCTGCCAGCTAGGTGAGATCCTGGCAGCAAGATCTGCTTGGGGTCCAAACACATTACATCGAGTGACTTCCGACCCTGTCAGCTAGGTGAGAGCCTGATAGCGGGATTTGCTCGAGGCAAGGATGACACTGAGTGACTTCCGGACCTGCCAGCTAGGTGAGAGCCTGACAGCGGGATCTGCTCGGGGTCCAAATGCATTTCATCGAGTGACTTTCGGCCATGTCAGCTAGGTGAGAGCCTGACAGCGGGATCTGCTCGAGGCAAGGATGACACCGAGTGACTTCCGGCCCTGCCAGCAAGGTGAGAGCCTGGCAGCGGGATCTGCTCGGGGTCCAAACACATTCCATCGAGTGACTTCCGGCCCTGTCAGCTAGGTGAGAGCCTGACAGCGGGATCTGCTCGAGGCAAGGATGACACCGAGTGACTTCCGGCGCTGCCAGCTAGGTGAGAGCCTGGCAGCGGGATCTGCTCGGTGTCCAAACACATTCCATCGAGTGACTTCCGGCCCTGTCAGCTAGATGAGAGCCTGACAACGGGATCTGCTAGAGACAAGGATGACACCGAGTGACTTCCGGCCCTGCCAGCTAGGTGAGATCCTGGCAGCGGGATCTGCTCGGGGTCCAAACACATTCCATCGAGTGACTTCCGGCCCTGTCATCTAGGTGAGAGCCTGACAGCGGGATCTGCTCGAGGCAAGGATGACGCCGAGTGACTTCCGGCCCTGCCAGCTAGGTGAGAGCCTGGCAGTGGGATCTGCTCGGGGTCCAAACACATTCCATCTCTCTATGCAGGCTGGCTATGATAATACTAGAGGGTTGAAGAAATTCATTATAATCAAAGTATCGCTTACATGCTTCAGGGGAAAAATTGTTTTAGGTCTTCACCACTCCAGGTGAGACTCAGGGTCTCGCCCTCTATATTTTGGAGTCGATAGCCTCCCGACTTCAAAGCTTCCTTTACAATGAATGGTCCCTCCCAGCTGGGATTGAGCTTTCCTGCGGATGCTGACCTCCTTGCCGCATCTACCTTATTCAGCACCAAATCCCCTTCCACGAACTGTTTGACCCTGACATGCTTGTCAAAGTACTTGGCCATTCTTCTTTTCACCTCCTCCTGCCGGATAGCGGAAAGGTCCCTCAGCTCTTCCACCATGTCAAGGGAGAGCCTCATCTCCTCCTCGTTCTCGGCTTGCCATTCCTCTTGGCCCTCTCTGGCCGCAACGACTCGAGGTGTTTGGACTTCAAATTCCACGGGGAGCACTGCCTCGCACCCATGGGAGAGCTTGAAGGGGGTATCTCCAGTAGCCGTGTTGGGGGTGGTTCTTAGGGCCCAAAGAACCGCGGGAAGCTACTCCACCCAGCTCCCCTTCAAATTCTCCACTTTCTTCTTGAGGAGGTTGACAATGATCTTATTTGCGGCTTCCACCTGCCCGTTGCTCCTGGGGTGATGGACCGAGGCGAACCTGAGGTCAATTCCAAGCTGTCCGCAAAAGTTGGTGAATTCGGCACTGGCGAACTGGGGCCCATTGTCCGTGACGATGGCCTGCGGTAATCCGTGGCGGTAGATGATTTCTCCCCAAACAAAGTTCCTGACTACCTGGGAGGTTACCTTGGCCAGTGCCTTCACCTTCATCCACTTAGAGAAGTAGTCAATCATTACTAGGAGGAACCTTCTCTGACCACTGGCTTGGGGGAATGGCCCAACCAATCCATCCCCCAAATTGCGAAGGGCCAGGGGGCCGTGATACTTTTGAGTCGCTGGGCCGGCTGTAGCTGGAGGGGGGCAAACAGCTGGCACTTATGGCACCTCCTCACGAACTCCGCGGCGTCTCGGCCCAGGGTGGGCCAGAAATACCCTTGCCTGACTATCTTTCCTTTCAGGGTCCGACTCCCGGAGTGACTCCCACATTCCCCGGAGTGGACTTCCTCCAAGATCCTTTGCACTTCGCCCTCGGCCACACAACGAGCCAGCATCCCTAAGAGTGTCTTCCTGTACAGCTGCCCATCCTGGAGGAGGTAATACGCTGACTTGTGCCTTAGCTTCTTCTTATCTGCCCCCTCCGGATACTCTCCCGTGGAGAGGAAAGCCACAACTGGGTCCATCCACGAAGCTTGTTGATCAATTTCCATGAGCTCTCCCTCTCGATGGAGGGGCGGAACAGGTCGGTGATGGTACCCCCCACCTTGGGACCATGCTTTGCTAGCTGGTCGGCTTGTTCATTCTTTTCCCTAGGCACGTGTCGGATGGAGAAGGTTTGAAAAGTGCCTATGACCGCCTTCACTTTGGCCAAGTATGATCTCGGGGTGGGCTCCCTTGCCTTAAACTCCCCGTTGATCTGGGAAGCTACTACCATGGAGTCAATAAGGACCTCCACATTCGACACCCCCAGCTCCCTGGCCAGGCGTAGCCCTGCTATAACGGCCTCGTATTCGGCCTGGTTGTTTGTAATGGGGAAGTGCACCACCACCGTCTGTTCAATTTGAGTCCCCTGAGGGCTTTCCAGGATCACCCCCACTCCTAAGGAATGCCTCCCTGAGGCGCCATCCACCCTCACCTTCCAAGGAGTTGGGCGGGTGAGTTTTTCCTCCGCCACTTCAACCACGTAGTCGGCCAAGAAGTCGGCCATCGCTTGAGCTTTGATCGAGAACCGTGTAACGAAGGCGACATCAAACTCACTCAGTTCCACCGACCACTTAGCCAGCCTGCCTGAATGCTCCACCCCCTCAAAGACATTGCGGAGAGGATGGTAAGTCACCACTCGGATTGAGTGTGCCTGAAATTAAGGTTGCAACCTCCGGGCCGAGATGATCAGGGCGAAGGCTAGCTTTTTCAAAATCGGATACCGAAGCTCGGCCTTCCTCAGGACCCGGCTCACGTAATAAATATGGAGCTTCATCTTCCCCTCTTCACGAACTAAGACGGAGCTCAAGGCCTCCGCCCCGACCCCGAGATATAAGAACAGGTCCTCCCCCTCCTTCGGTCCTTGGAGCAGCGGAGCATGTGTCAACTGCACCTTGAGGGCCTGGAACGCCTCCTCGCACTCCTTGGTCCATTCAAACCTCTAACCACCCCTCAGCGTTTTGAAGAAGGGGGAGCACTTCTCCCCTGCCCGAGAAAGGAAACGACTCAGCCCTGCTAGCTTCCCCGTCAGCCGTTGGACCTCCTTAGCATTCTGCGGGGACCCCAGCTCCAAGATAGCCCTGACCTTATCTGGATTCGGCTCGACCCCCGCGAGGGTGAGGAGGTGCCCTAAGAACTTTCCCATGTTGGCCCCAAAGACATTTTTAGGGGATTCAATCGCATCTTGTATTTACGCAGGGTGGAAAAGGTCTCCTCCAGGTCCCGGAGGTGGGAGTCCACATCCCGACTTTTGATCATGAGGTCGTCTACATACACCTCCAAATTCCTCCCCCTCTGCTCCTTGAAGACCCTATCCATCATTTTTTGGTAGGTTGCCCCTGCGTTCTTCAGCCCAACGGGCATCATCTTGTAACAGTAGCATCCATCCCCTGTGATGAACGAGACATCCTTGATGTCTGGGGGGTGCATCTTGATTTGATGATACCCTGAAAAAGCATCTAAAAAACTCATTATAGAAAAACCAACGGCTGAGTCAACCAGCGCGTCGATTCGAGGCAAAGGATAACAGTCCTTAGGACAAGCTTTATTAAGTCAAGAAAATTCGATACACATCATCCATCGGCCATCTCCTTTTTTAACCATGACCATATTGGAGACCCAGCCGGGGTACTGAATCTCGGACACGAAGCCAGCCCTGAGGAGCTTCGCCACCTCCTCCCTGATGGGCTCCGCCAGCTTGTCCGGAGTGGACCTCTTCTTCTGCTGAACGGGGCGTGTTCCCGGGTCCAGGTTGAGGCGGTGGCAAGCCATATCCGTGTCAACCCCCGGCATCTCCGCGGCATTCCAAGCGAAGATGTCCACATTCTTCTGGATACACTCCAGCATCCTACCTTGGTCCTCCGGGGTCAGCCCCCCGCTGACGCGGATCTTCTCCATCCTGCCTCCCCGGGTGAGCACCTCCAGCTCCAACACTTCCTCTGCAGCCTCCAGCCTGGACTGCTCCCCCCATCCTTCAGCATCCCCTTCCTCCGGAGCGGGGACCTCTACCTCCATCTCTTCTCCCACGGCCCTCACTTCAGCCACCTCCTCCAGATCTCCTCCAGCCACCTCCTCCTCTGCACAGTTCTTCATTTCCAGCTCCTCCTCTCCTGCTTCCTGCCCTGCCTCCTCCATCCTTTGCCCCATCTCTTCGGCTCCCTCCATCCAAGAGATGGTGTTCACCGTAGTGACATAGCACTCTCGCGCCACCTTGGGGTCCCCTCTGACCCTGACCTGAATCCCCTCGGTGTTGAACTTCAAGCACTGATGGAAAGACGAGGGGACGCAGCGGAAGGCGCTGATAAGGGGCCTCCCAAAGATGGCGATGTAGCTGCTGGGGGCATCCCCGATGACGAACCTGCAGTTTCGGGACTGCCCCCCCCCCCTCCCAAGGTGACATGGAGGCCTACTCCCTCCATTTCCTTCCTCTCTCCTGAGAACCCGAATAAGGGTCCATTTGAGGCCAACACCCTCTTTGCCTCCACTTTCATCGCGTCAAACGCCTTTTTGAAGACGACGTTGATGGAGCTCCCGTTGTCCACGAGGATCCGAGAGACAGTGAAATTCTCGATGGCTGCCTTGATGACCAGTGCATCGCAGAATGGGTCATCGTGGTCTGGCATATCGCTCCTGGAGAAAGTGATCCTCTCCTCCGGGGGTGGGGTTTGGGATGTGGAGGCGACGCTTCGCCTGTACATGGTGTGGAGGCTTGCCTTGCGGGACGCCTCGACCCTACTCCCCCGTAGATCACTCAAATCCCCCCTCAGGTTCCAACATCCACCCGGTCTTCTCAACGATCCTCCTCCGCCCGAGGCAGGACCTCCTCAATCGTCACTTCTTGCTGACCCTGCTGCTGCTGTGGCTGCTGCTGTTCCCTATTCCATCTCATCTCGAGGAACTCCGGGCAGGTGGCTGTGGCATGCCCCTCTTCCTGATGGAAGTCGCAATAGGGCAGCTCCACCCTGACCTCTCTTCTCCTCCTCCTCATAATCCCCCTCCTTGCTCCCAAGGCTATGGCCATGGCCTCCTCTTGATCGGGGAGTCGGGGCCTCTGTCCCTGCCTCTAGCCCGGAGGGTGGAACTGATCTTGCCTCCCCTGGCAGTGATCCCTTCCGTGGTACCCCCTTTGCGGCCCCTGCCCTTGCCACTCAGGCCTCCAGCCCAGGCGACGGTCGGGCTCCTGACGCCCCCACCTCGGCTGCTGCTGCCACTGGAGCTGTCTCTGCTCCCTCTGCCGGGGCTCACCTCTCCTTTCTTCCTATCCTCTTCCTCCCTTCAACTCCTTCTCCTCCTCTGTGGCCCACCTGGCCAGCTTTCGCGCAAACTCCAGGTTCGATGCCTCCCCGTCGACCTCTCTCGCCGCCCTCTCCATTAACTCCTCGTAGGAGAGGGGAGGAACTCTCTTCAGCTCCATTCGGAAGAAACCCTGCTGCAGGCCCAGGGTAAAGGCCATCATCAGACTATGGCCCGGCATCTCCTGGATCTGAGTAACTTCCTCCTGAAATCGGTCCACGTAGCTCCCCAACGTCTCGTTCACCCCCTGCTTAATGTGGAACAAAGACTCGGACTCCTTCTTCCTCTTCTTCGAGGTAGTGAACCTCAGCATGAACCCTCGGCGCAGGTCCTCGAAGCAGTAGATGGAGTTGGCCGGTAGCTGGTGGAACCATTCCCTTGCCTTCTCCCTGAGGGTGATGGCGAAGAGTAGGCATTTGAATCCGTCCGACATCTGACGGATGGGGACCACATCTTCGAACCATTGGACATGCTGGACCGGGTCTCCCTTCCCGGTGTAGTAGGACATCTCGGGTTCCCTGAACCCATCTGTAACTGGAGCTGAGGAGACCAGCTCACTGAAAGGACTGCCTCCCCCCACCGGGCGAGCCGGCGAGTCTCGCGATCCCAGCTCGCCGAACCTGCCTCAGCCTGCCGAGCCGGGGAAGAGCTCGCGCCCGGGGAGCTCGCACCCTCGGCCTTCCTCGGCCACCTCCTTCCCAGCTCGCTTGTCGGGAGCGTCCTCGCCCAAAGAGGGGGCGGCCGCGATATAGGCTGTCGGAGTCGAGCACTCGGCCCGCGTGCCGAGTGCGCACTTGACGAGGCCCACCACCTCATTCCTGAAGTCTTCCAACATCCCCACCGTTGCGAGAGGCGGGGGGGGCGGCGAGTTCTGTCTGTCATATCCCTGTCCTCCTGTCATTGAACTCGTTGAAGCTTTTCTTCATTGACAACTTTCCACGCTCACCGCACCAAAATGTTGAAACCGATTCCTAGATCTCCTGTGGAGTTAGCCCTTGGGGAAGGGGTGGTTTCGCGCCTACTTCAATCCTGTAAGCAAAACAACAAAGAAGACAAGGTGATACCGACCCAAGGGCTCGGCAGGGAGGTCCCACCACAAACCCGGAAGATCTCAGAGCGCTTCCCCTCCTTAGCCAGAAGCCGAGCTAAGGTATCCTCAGAAAGCACTTGAAAGCTGGAGCAGGGAGGCCAAGAAGTGTCCTTTCTGAGGTACCCCTTGGGTCCTATTGATAGCGTTTATAATCTGAACTGCCAATAACCAAAAGTGCTGACCTGAAATTACCAAGAAGCCCTTAATCGGGTCTGCCAACAGCCAAACTACGTTGTTCTGAACAGCTATGCGCAGTCCGGCCTGGACTGCCAACAGCGTGGCTCCGCCGTTCTGAGGAGCTATTCGCACCCATGGGGAGGGCATCCATGTAATTCCTCCTCGGTGCTTCTACTGGGCCCCATCCATGAGTGAGGTGGTCGGCTCGCCACTAATCCCTCCCCGCGAGAGGCGGGCGCGACCCGGCCCTAGCGGCTCGCCTATCCTTCTGGGGAGAGCGCGAGCCGAGTCATCGCGACTCGCCGAAATTCCGCCGAGTCGGACGGGCGGCCCAGTCGCGGGTAAGGAGCGGGCTGGCGGCCGCGATGAACATTAGAACGGCTGGCGGATCGCGGGTCGCAGATCACGGGTCGAGCGGGCTGGCGGTCAGGAGTCGCCTCACCTGGCTCGGTCGACTGAACTGAGCGGGAGCGGACCAGCCTCTTGCCGCATGTCTGCTTGTTGCTTGGGTGCGGGTCGTTGTCCTGGCGGGATCCGCTCGGCGAACACGGGGTTGTACAGTATATATTTTATTTCTCCTGATTGTATTGGCACGGCTATTGTTCCTCTTCCTTCTATAGTTGTAGTGTGGCCATTGCCCAGCATCACTTGTGTTTTACTTGCTTCATCTAACTATGAGAAATGTAGTTTATTGTTCGTCATATGAGCAGTGCACCCACTATCAAGATACAAAGAATCATGTTTAGCAACTTCTTGTTCATTTGTATAAAACATAGCTTCCATATTTTGATTTGGGTGACCTTCTGACACCTTGGCTTCTTCTCTCGTGTTATGCCAACACTTTTGGGCAGAGTGATTAGGAATGCGGCAGTGTTTGCATCTAAAGAAACAATCCTTGGAGTTGTGGTTTGTCTTTTTGCAAATTATGCAAAATTGCTCGCTCAAAGTACCCTTCTGATATTTCCCATAATTCTTACTTTTATTTTTCTCAACATCCAATCTATTTGGTTGTTTCTGTGTTGGAGCTGTCTTAGATGTTACCTTCATATGCTTACTGTCTTGAGGTTTAACCTTTGCAAAATTGATAGCCGATTTTGCTTGAAGGGCTTGGTCCCAAGGTTGGTTGATAATTGACAGTCTTTCTTCATGTATCTTTAATGAGCCCATTAGGGCAGTTAAAGATACAGTGGACAAGTCCTTTGACTCTTCAATTGCTGTTACAACAGGGTAGAAACTTGGAGGAAGGCTACGTAGAAGTTTGGGTACTATTTTCTTGTCTTCTATAGTACCTCCAAAACTTCTGATTTGATTAATTATGTGCAACGTTCTTGCCTATAAATCATCTACTTTTTCAGCAGGTTTCATACAAGGTTTTCAAATTCTCTCCAGTAATTTTGCAATTTAAAAGCAGTAACTTTAGCATCACCTTTATATTCTTCTTTTAATGACTCTCATGCTTCCTTTGCTGTAACTGCTCCCATAACTCAAGGAAAAATGGATTCAGAGATGCCTTGATAAATCATACAGATTGCACAGGCATCCAGTTGTCTTTCTTCATTAGATATTCTGATTTCTTTAGAGCCTTCAGTAGCTTTACCAGTTGTAGAAACAGTCGGACCATTTAGAACAATTTCCCATAAGCCTTGCGAAATAAATATAGCCTTCATACGTATGCTCCAATAATCGTATTTGTCCCCGTTAAAGATGGGTATGGATGTTTGAGATAAAGAAAAGGTGGAAGAATACAGTCTCCAATGATGTTCCTTATATCGGATAGAACAGCAACCTGCTCTGATACCAGTGATAAAAATAAGACTGAGGAGATAGTTGTTATGATTTTATTATAACTATTTATGCACTTTGATTCATGATGATTATTTGAATTGTTTCACATTCTCCTGATCTCACGCAATTTCTTTCTTAGTGGATTTGTTATTATCAAAAGGGGGAGATTGTTGGAGCATGCGTTCCGCGCTTCTTAGTTTGAGAATAACAAATCCCGGATGTATTTGATCTTGGTATGTGTTTTAAATGTGCAGGGATAACAGATGTTTTATGTACAAAGGAATGGCTAAGCATGGCATTGATGAAAAGGAAAAACGCGCTATCACTGGCGATAACGCTACCGCGGGCGATAGCATAATCAGTTCCTGCTAACGTCAGCCTTAATCCGCACGTTGTCGTGCACGAAGTCACGGTTCAGCGATATCGCGCAGCGATACCGATGTCGCTGAGCGATATCCCACGATCATCGCGTTCTCCGCTCAGATCTAAAAATCAGTGCGACGTGTGCCACGTGTCAAGCAACGGAGAGTCATTACTATCGCGGGGCGTTAACGCTACCGCCGGCGATAGTATGAAGTGATATATATGGCCAAAAATTTCAGGGAAGAGTTGGATCGTGCAGAGCTTTGTTTTCCCAGAGAATTTTCAGAGCCTTCATCTCCGTTTCCATACGAACTCCCTTGGTCCGTTGAAATCTCAAGAGCGAAGGAGATACGACTGTGTGTTCAAGATTGGAGATCTTCTCGTTGGTCCACCATCATCTTCAGAGCTCGTGATTTTGAGGGAGTTTTTAAGTTTTCCTATTGTACTTTCATTTTCACTCTTTATCTTTGTAATTGGGAAGGGAAAATCACCACCTTGTGTGTGGTGTCTAAGTCCGTGTGTGGCTTAGGGGCAAATCACCACCTTGTGTGTGGTGTCTAGGTCCGTGTGTGGCTTAGGAGTAAATCGCAGTGTTTTGTGCAGCATCTAGATCATAGGTTTGACTTAGGGGGAGGCTAGTAGCCATATCTAGGGAGATATTGACTATAGCCTACCGGTTCTTGGGAGAAGGATCGGTGAAAAAGCTAAAAACTATTATCGTTGTAAGCCTTGATTTCAAGCTTTATTGGAATCATTTTACATATATATTTTGGAGAAATAAAATCTTGTTTTTCATTTCATTGATCTGTCTCAAACATAGTATCTAGTTTCATATTTTATAAAAAGTTCAAAAAAGGTTTAAAGAGCCCTTATTCACCCCCCCCCCCCTCTAAGTGTGCCACAAGATCCTACAAAATCCTATAGCGTGATTCACTTCAATAAAGCGATTATTAAGTTATCGATTAGAATGAGGGTTTGGTCAATAATCTTAATCTCAGTGAAGCTTATTCCTCGAGAGAGGTGCATTCATATGTTGGGAATTTCCACAGTCAAGGATCAGATTTGATATTTATAAAATATTTTTTATATTTTATTCAAAGTGCATTTTATTCAAGAATAAGTTTCTTATTTCACATTTTAATTTAATTATAAATTTAGCTTCAATTTTTTATCATTAAAATAAAAGTTATTCTCTCAAAGTAGTAGTACTCAACAGACCCGAGTTTTAATACGGCCTTGATATTTTTATATCTTATGCTATATTTCGATAAGTACACTTACCTTCATCGAGTATAGATTGGAGAATACGATTTTTTCTATTAAGATTTTGGCACCATTGCCAGGAAATATTTTTTCGATATTTTGAAAAGAGATGACGCTATTACTTTTATCTATTCATTTTTCTTTTTCTTCTTAAATTTTTTTAAAATATTAATGAAATTCTTGGAAAGGGAGATCTGGCGTGTCATCTCATCGTATCTCCTAGTACCTTATGAACCTTTTATCAGGTAGCCCATGAGAATTCCAAGACTAATTTAAGCTGCAAAAAAAATTCATCTCTTTTAGTTGTTTCTAGGAAGTTTAAAAAAAACCCAAAAAATTTAAAAACTTCAAAATAAAATAAAAAATATAAAACTTCAAAAAAAAAATTATAAAACTTAAAAAAACTACAAAAATATTTCCTTGTGTTTATTTTAATTTTATATTATTTGTGGTTTTTATTTTAACGTGTTTTTACAGGTGTTCATGGTGGTCGATCTGTCTCCAAATCGAGGAGTTGTTTTCTCCCCCCCCCCCCCCCCCCCCCCCCCCCCCCCCCCACCCCCCACCCCCCTCACCACTTTTTTGTTCATGTTTGTGTTTTTGTTGCTTCAAAACTTAGTCTCAACATTGGGAATAATGTTGAACTTTAAGTATGGGGGAATGTTTTATCTTTTATTTTAAATATTTAAAAATTTACAAAAAAATTATAAAACCACAAAATTTCGAAACATATTTTGCTTTTATTCTAATTTTTTTATCTCTTCGCAAAATTTTAAACTTTTTTTTGAAAAAAAGTAGAATTAAAAAAAATTATGATTATAAACTTATTTTTTATTAGCTTTATTATTAATATAAAAAATCCAAAAAAGATCATATTCAAAATAAAAAATTAAAAAAAATGAAAAGCATTAGAAATCCAAAAATATAATAAACTCAACTTTGTTTTTTTTTTCAGAAATTTTGTTTGAATTTATTTATTTACATTATTATTATTATTTTGCTTTGTTAATCATTTTTTTCATCCTGGTTAGTTAGATTTAATTTTTAGGTGATTTAGTTTTAAGAAATATCTTATGATTTTAATTTATTTAGAGTAATTTATTTGGCATCTTTTCTCTTATATTTTAAGTAGCTTCAATTTTGTAGTAATTTTGCTTAACACTTTTAGATTTTAATTATATTCACTTCATGCTTTTAGATTCTTAGGAAATTTTAATCTATTAGTAGTTGTTATCTATTATTTTAGTTTATTTTCAAAAACTTGTTTTTCCCTTTACCATAGAATTCCCCTATTTTTTCTTGTTAGATCATATGCCATGAGAATAAGAGGATAAAATTTATTATTCCATGATAAACATATGCAACCCAAAAAACGATGAAGAGAAAAAACGTACATATATATCGTGGAAAATGATATGATAATATTCTATCATTTTTCAGTAAACATATAAAAATTTAAAAAGTAAATAATGAGTGGGGTGAAAGAATAAAATTCATCACCTCCTATCAAAGATCTCTTCATATGCCTTGTTTCCCTCAAAAAACCATTTAGCCAATATAATTGTTTTAGATTTAAATTAAAATATTGGAAGAGCATAAGTAGTAGATTGCATTTTTCTTTCATGTTTCTTTAAAATTGGGGTTTTTTTTATAATTTTAATCTAATGTTTGCTGATTACTCAATTTTGTAATGCTTGTTAATTTATTTGAGAATTTTTTGCTAAATATTTCTCTCTTTTTATTTTAATTTCATAATTTAGGACTTATCTTTTAAATCCCTAAATTTTATTTGTAGCTTTATTTTGATTTAATAAATTTTTAGTTTAATTGAAATTTTTATTAATGTCTAATTAATATTTCTCATTCTTTTGCTTTGGAATAGCAAAAACTCAAGTGTGGGGATATTTGATGAGTAGAATTTGTTTATATTTTTAGTCTATAAATTATTTTAATATTTAATATAAATTAGTTATATTTTATGTATTTTCATTTATAAATCGTTCCTTTTATATTATTATATTAATTTAAGTTTTATTTAAATTTGCAGGAATAATGTTGATGTCACGCTCCAGGCCATGGTGAATGGAGATTTTATTGAAGACGTTACATGCATTCCACTGCATTCACGTCGATTGGATTTCTTTCACACCACCAACTCTGCGAGCTCATGCCGCACAGGTTCAAATCGTCTGCTTCACCTCGCAATTATCATTATATGACCGAAAATGATGCACCCGTCCAAGATTAATGTAGCCGCCATGCTATAGCCGCCTCCTTCACAATTATTTCAGTCTTGCCGCCATCTTTTGGAAGCATATATCTTATTTTAATATTTCATGACACAGCACCTCTTTAATTAAATAATATCCGGCCACCTCTTCATATTCTGCCACCTCATGAAAGACTCACTTCTGTCACATAAATCCACCAAGCCACAAAATCTCTCTCCACCCCTTCAACTCCTCCATTTATTTTATTGTTAATGCATGACACCACTCTCCACCTTCCACTCTTTATTTCTTCAAATTACTTCAAGGTGGTCAACCCCTCCTTATTCCATAATTAAATCATATATGTATGTCCCCCTCCCATTCACATTAATTATATGAAGTCACTCATTCATTACTCCTTACATCTTCCCCTTCCAAACATTCATATTTTTCACATTCATCCTCTCATTTATTTATAAATAGAGGTCATATTACAAGAAAGCTTTCTCTCATTGCCCATTTGGGCATGTCATTTTTGGGTTTTACTAGACGGCACAACATTTGTTTGCACAGCGGAAAATAAGAGAACAAGAAAACCGAAAAGAGTTTGGATCTAGCAATATTCATGAATCAAGAAGTAAAACTTGTTGTAAATAAAATTTTCTTTATGTGATTCAGTCTATACTCAACCAAGATGCTCCAGAAAAATCAGTCGGGCACTTCGCGGCTTGAGTCCTGAATGCAGAAAGTATATTCGCGCCTCTACAAGAAATCCACACGATTGGGAGAACCCGCAGCCACTTGTAGAACAAGCACTAGGTTGGGAGAGGACACTCAATGTCTCCACAGACTGTTAGATCTATTAGAGATGAGGCGGCGGCGACACTCGCCAGGATCGATATCGGCGACAGCGACCGCGAAAGGTGGAACAGCTTCTGTCGGGATTCTAGGGCTTTCGACTTTTCGCACAGTACGGCTTGTGTGCTTGATAGAAAAATCGCATCGAGTAGAAACCCTAAAACATCCTATTTATAACCAAGGAATAAACAGAATAGTTCTTGTCGCTATTGGCAGACCCAGACTTAGAATCCAGAAATTCGGGCAGACAACGCTTGTCTTGACGAATCGTTGAGTATCTATAGCATACACGACGAATCATCGAGTATCTATAGCATGCATGACGAAACGTCGAGTATCAACATATACTCGATGAATCGTCGACTATCCATAGAATACACGACGAACTTAACACCATCCTCAACTGAATCAATGCTTAACTCTGCGAAGGAGTTGAGTGGACTCAACGGTCTCTTTGCTCCATACTCGATGAATTGTCGAATGGCATTGAGTGCACTCAACGCACTCAATGGAAAAAATAAGATTCATTGAATGACGTTGAGTGCACTCATAGCACTCAACACCTAAGTGTCAGATTCATCAAGTAACCCTTTACTCGGCGAATGCGTTGAGTGAGCTCAACACACTCAACGCCTGAGACTCAAACTCGTCGAAACAACTCATTGACTCAACAAATCGTCGAGTATAGTCAACACACTCAATGCTTAAGTGTCATACTCATCGAATCGACACCTTAACTCAATGAATCATTAAATATACTCAACACACTCAACGCCTCCATTCACCGAGCTAATGATTAACTCGACAAAGGCCTTGAGTGGTCTCAACGCACTCAATGCTTTTCGTCTGATTGAGCTAAGTATTTTCAACTCATCATATGAGACAAACCATACAAATCCAATCTACCAATTTCTCCACAATCTTATGTGCGACCCTAATAGGCTCATATTGAGTTGACAGTGAGGCTACATGCTTGATCACTTCCAGATCATAATGGTAACACCAACAGTCTCCCATTTGATCTTGAAAGTATCAAACAAAAGCTTCATAAACAATGTGCGGTATCTAGCAATACATCATTGCTCCCCAAATAGTAAGAGGTTATTAAACTCAAAAAACCATTGTGACCAATGTTACAGTGTGTCATGTACCTTCTTCCATTACATCCGGATAGAACTAGAGGTATAGAACATGTCACCCTCATAATTGTTCAATCCCAGTTTCCTGATTTAGACTGAACTTCCAAAAATTGGTGAGCCCAATATCATATATTGACTCAACCAAGCATGGCCATGCATTTCTCAGTCTCATTCCATCAAGGGGCCCATAGATGCAACTCTTGTCATAAAGGAGGACAAATCTCATTTCTACTCACAAGCAAACACCTAAATAATTCGTAACGTGCCCAATAACCACCTTTATCATCCAACTTTCTCAAGACTGGACTTTTGATTTCATTAAAGCACGCTCTTCCTCATTCGATAAATTTTGTGACTTCAGGTGAAAGGACCGCAAACACCATTGCCACTTGAGTCATACTTGTGACACATTTATATAACAATACACAAAGTATTCTTATGGTGAGTCTTTCTAGTATAACTTGTTCATAATAAGTACCCATGTGATGACTTGGTATCACAATGTCATGACCTGTGAGGATGATTCATTAGTCAACCACATGCTAGTCTTAAAGATATCATCATCTCCCTTAGCTTCTAAGATGATACAATGACCAGGGACCTTTAAGAATAAAGCTTATGGGATCATAGGTTCTCACATTCAAGTCACTACTTGACTTATGGATGCAAACACTCTAAGGGGATTAATTTAGTTAACTACTCTATCACAATAGAAATAGTAACACAATAAAAAACTTGCCAAAATAAATAAATGAAATGCATACAATACTTTATTCATCAAATGAAGTATTACAGCCAACAAACATACAATCCACAAGACTCCTGCTAGAGTTGATCATTCAGGTATCTTATACCCATAGATCTAATATGACCATCATGCTTTCTTTGTACAAGAGGCTTTGTAAGTGGATTAATAATATTCTCCTCGGTCGGCACTCTGCTAATGCTCACATCTCCTCGATCGACAATCTCTCAAATTAGATGGAACCGTCAAAGTATGTGCTTGGAGTGCTGAAGAGATCTAGGTTCCGAAGAAAGTCGAATTGCACTATTGTTGTCACAGTAGGGATCTACTGGACGAACAATGCCAGGAACTACATCTAACTCGCCGATGAATTTCTAAATCCATACAACCTCCTTCACTGTATTTGTAGCGATGATATACTTGACCTCAGTTGTAAAATCAACAATTGTCTCCTGCTTGGAACTCTTCCAATTAATAACACCTCCATTAAGGCAAAATACAAACTCTGACTGAGACTTTGAGTCATCCCTATCAGTTTGGAAGCTAGCATCCGTGTAAACCCTTACAACGAGCTCTTCTTCTCTACCAAATACCAAGAACATATCCTTAGTCCTTCACAAGTACTTTAGGATGTTCTTAATGGCAATCCAGTGACTTTCACTGGGATCAGACTGATACCTGCTAGTCATGCACAAGGCATAAGAGACATCGGCTATAGTACATATCATTGCATACATGATTGACCCAATTATCGAAGCATGTGGAATCAACTTCATGTTTTCCTTATCTTCACAAGACATAGGATATTGGTCCATAGAGAGACTCACACTATGAGACATGGGTAAGAATACATTCTTGGACTCAAGCATGTTGAACTGCTTCAACACCTTGTCAATGTACATACTTGGTCAAACCCAGCAACTTCTTTGATCAATCTCTATAGATCTTAATACCAAGTATATAAGTCGCTTCACCCAAGTACTTCATTGAAAAACAGTCCCCTAGGTTGTTCTTAATAACTTTCAGGGTCGGTTTGTCATTCCTGATCAGCAGTATGTCATCCACATACAATATCAGGAAGATAACAATGATCCCACTAATCCTCTTGTAAACACTTGGTTCATCCTCGTTCTTAATAAAACCAAACTCTTTGATGTTTTCATCAAAATGAAGATTCCAACTTCGAGAATCATGTTTTAATCCTTAAATGGATCTCTGCAGCCTGCATATTTTAGTGGCTTCACCTACAGATACAAAACCCTTGGGTTGTGTCATATACACGTCCTCATAGAGTTTTCCATTTAGGAAAGCCGTTTTGACATCCATCTGCCAGATCTCGTTGTCATAATACGCAATAATAACAAGTAAACTTCTGATGGACTTAACCATAACAACAGGGGAAAATGTCTCATCATAGTCAATACCATGAATTTGCTTAAAACCGTTATCCACCAGTCACCCTTTGAATGTCTGTACATTCCCATCCATGTCGGTCTTCTTCTTGAAGACCCACTTGCACCTTATGGGTCGTACCCCATCAGGTGCTTCCACCAAGGTCCAAACTTGGTTTCCATACATGGATTCCATTTTAGAATTCATGGCCTCAAGCCACTTATCGGAGTCCGGTCCACTCATACCCTCTTAGTAGGTTGTAGGTTCATCACTATAATCCATAAGCAACACATTACCTATTTGAGACCCGAGAAATCCATATATCTCAGGCTAAAACCTTAGTATACCAGATCTACATGGAATTTGTGTTTCCTGAGCAGGTTCTCTAGCTACAATAACTTGTAGTCCTGTCTTCGGTTCCAATTCCGATTCATTCACATTTTGTGGTTCTTGAACTTATTCAAGTTCTACCATGGCAGTTTTTCTACTTAAGAATTCTTTCTCAAGAATGACGCCAATCCTCGCGATAAAAACTTTGCCCTCGAACGGTAGCTAGAAATAGTACCCTTTAGTTTCCTTAAGGTGCCCCACAAAATAACATTTATCTAATTTGGGTTCCAGCTTGTCAGGCATTTGACGTCGGACATATGTCTTACAACCCCAAACCTCAATGAACGACATACTAGAACGCTTCCCACTCCATATCTCATATGGTGTCTTTAGAACCGCTTTCTTTGGAGCATGATTTAGTGTAAAACCAGCAGTTTCTAGAGCAAAACCCCAAAAGGAAAGAGACAGATCTGCATGACTCATCATTGACGGTACTATGTCTGACAGTGTACGATTCCACCCCTCAAACACACCATTATGCTGTGGTATTCTAGGTATAGTGAGTTGTGATGCAATACCACACTCTTTTAGATGATCACAAAACTCATGACTTAGGTATTCACCACCTCGATCAGATCGAAGTGCTTTAACCTTCTTACCCAATTAGTTCTCCACTTTGTTCTTGAACTCTTTGAACTTTTCAAAGGTTTCAGATATGCACTTCATAAGATACACGTATTTGTATCTACTGAAATCATCAGTAAATGTAACAAAGTAGAAGTACCCACCTCTGGCCATAGTACTCATAGGTCCACATACATCACTATGTACTATACTCAAAAGATCATCAGCCCTCTCATCGTTTCCAATGAAGGGACCTTAGTGATCTTATCTAACAATCAAGATTCACATCTCTCAAACGAGTCCAATAGTCCATCTCCATGAAGCTTGAATATACGTTTCTCATTTATATGGCCCAAACGACAATGCCAAAAATACGTAGGGTTCGAGTCATTCATTCTTAGTCTTTTAGTATTTTCTATATTATAGATCTGATGGTCTAAGTTCAAAACATATAAACCATTAAACATTTGGGCTACACCAAAACAAACATCATTCTTAAATATAGGACAACAATTGTTCTTAATAACGAAAGAAAATCCAAACATGTCCAAACATGAAATAGATATAATGTTTCTAGTTATGGAATGAACAAAATAACAGTTATCTAGTTCTATTACAAGTCCCCTGGGCAAAGCAAGACGGTAAATACACACGGCGACAGAAAAAACTCTTGCCCCTTTACCGACACGCAGGTCCACCACTCCTTTACTCAGCATTCTTCTCCTTCCCATTTCCTGCACATTAATAAAAATGTGAGAACCATATCCGATATCTAATACCCAGGATGAAGGAGCAGAAAGGTTTATCTCTATAACATAGATACCTGAAGTGGAATTCATGCCTCCCTTCATCCTTTACAGACCCTCAATGTATGAAGGACAGTTGCTTCTCCAATGACCAGCCTTGCCACAATAGTGTCACTTTCCCTCTTTTTCCCAAACCTTTCTTTTTCACTACAGAAGACTTGGAATCCAAAGCAGAATTAGGTCCTACCTTTGTCTTCTTAAATCCCCTGGCCTTGCCATTGCCTTTATGCACCATCAGTATAGGGCTAGTAGGGTTGGCCTTCTTCATATTGATCTCGACAGTTCTTAACATGCCTAGGAGCTCGGGCAGTGTCTTGTCTATTTCATTTATGTTATAGTTTAAGACAAACAGCTCATAACTGTCTGGCAATGATTGCAGGATCAGGTTTGTGGCCGAATCTTGACCCAGAGGGAAGCCTAGTCTCTCAAGGTTCTCTATATACCCAATCATCTTGAGTACGTGAGTCCCTACTAGGTCCCGAGCTCCCATCTTATAGTGATACAACGCCTTAGTGACATCGAATCTCTCTTGAATAGCTTGCCCTTGAAACATTTTATTTATATGCTCGTCAATATCCTTGCAACCTATGTTCTCATGTTTCTTTTGGAGATCAGAGCTCATGGTCGCTATCATGAGACATTTGACGTCTAAGGAGTCATCTAGATACTTCTTATAAGCATCCTTATCAGCACAGGGCGCATTACCGACAGGCTCATCATGGGTTACCTCTTCCAAAACATAAAGCCTGCGCTCTTGCCTGAGAACAATTCTCAGGCTCCTGTACCAGTCCAAATAATTCATCCCGCTCAGCTTTTCCTTCTCAAGGATCACTTGGGGGACATGGTGGATTGTGAACCACTTGCCATGGAAATTCTATAAGGATCAAGCAAAGCAATTTAGTACTGCATTTCAAAATATAATTTTTCTTTCAATTAAGACTTTAATTAAAAAATAACTCCCACTATTTTTATCAAACTAATAACCCTCGATATCAATTCGAAGAGTTTAGCGAGTAACTGTCTTAGTGGACAAGATCCATATTTCACTAACACTATGAGTCAGCTTTGGCTTTTCTCTCACATTGCAGCTATTTAGGTACGCAACGCTTGCCAATTGCATTACAATGCAACTCTTGTATGGCTGGTGAATAACTCTTTATTCAAATACATAATATGGTGCATGCCAACCCAATGTCTCTAGCCAATCAACCTTTGAGGTCACCCAGTTAAGTCTGACCCAATGTTGACAGTGGGATATCACAATTATCTGCTCACACCCTTACCAAGATATATTTATGAACATTACTTTGGCAAGCTCACACTTCATCGATCGAGGTAGGAAGAGTGTCATCCATCGGAAGGCATCCGAATACTTTATATTGTTTAAGGGTTTTTAGATATTTGATTAACATTTAATCGAGGTTAAAAATTAACCAATGTGCACATCCACAGAATGAAACAACAACAATCATTATCAAAATGCATCTCAGATGTGCACAATAAAATCATCATCAACACTTGATGAGCTAGGCTAAATCTGAATATCTAGAACACTTTTAAATGTTCAGATTTACATGCACTCGACATGATCAACACCAACTCTACTTACACAGTTGACAAGCACGTCACTTCATGTGTGAAATTCAAAATCTACCACATACTTGGTTTCACAAATCAACAAAAGTGACGGTTACTGTTAAGGAGTAGAAATAATGAAATCGCATGCGTTCTTGGTGGAGTTCCAAGAATAGATTTAGGCATTTTAGAACACTTCTAGAATATCCAAATCAAGATGTCATGGATTTAGCAACTTCTGAAAGATTGAATATTGCCGGCAACCTGGCTCTTATATCACTGTTGGGTTTTACAAGATGGAACAACATTTGTGCACGCAGCGAAAACAAGAGAACAAGAAAACCCAAAAGAGTTCGGATCTGGCAATATTCATGAATCAAGAAGTAAAACTTGTTGTAAATAAAATTACCTTTGTGGGATTGAGTCTATATTCAACTAAGTTGCTCTAGAAAAATCAGTCGGCCACTTAGCGGCTCGAGTCCTGAGCGCAGAAAATAAATTTGTGCCACTATAGGAAATCCACATGATCGGGAGAACCAGCAACCACTTGTCAAAAAATCACTAGGTCGGGAGAGGACACTTAGTGTCTCCACAGACTGTTATATCTGTTAGAGGAGAGGCGGCGGCGACACTCCCGGGAATGGGATCGGCGACAGTGACGGCGAAAGGGGGAACGACTTCCGTCGGGAACTAGGGCTTCCGTCTTTTCGCACAGTACGACTCGTGTGCTTGACAAAAAATTGCATCAAGTAGAAACCCTAAAAAATCCTATTTATACCCAAGGAATAAATAGAACATTTCATGTCGCTATTGGCAGACCCAGACTTATAATCCAGAAAATCGGCCAGACGATGTTTGTCTCGACGAATCATCGAGTGTCTATATCATACACGACTAATCGTCGAGTATCAACACACTCGACGAATCGTCGAGTATCCATAGAATACACGACAAACTCAACTTCATCCTTAGGTGAATCAATGCTTGACTCCGCGAAGGCGTTGAGCGAACTTAATGCTCTCAAAGCTCTTTTTGCGCCATACTCGACGAATCATCGAATGGCTTTGACTGCACTCAACACAATCAATGCCAAAAGATAGATTCGTCGAATGGCATTGAGTGCACTCAATGCACTCAACTTCTAAGTGCCAGATTCGTCAAGTAACCCTTTACTCGATGAAGGCGTTGAGTGAGCTCAACGCACTCAACGCCTGAGACATGGACTCTTCAAAACAACTCCTTGACTTGACGAATCATTGAGTATAGTCAACACACTCAACGCTTAAGCGTCATACGCGTCGAATCAACACCTTGACTCAACGAATCGTTGAATACACTCAACACACTCAACGCTGCCATTTGTCGAGCTAACGCTTAACTCCAACTAAGGCGTTGAGTGGTCTCAACGCACTCGATGCTTTTAATATGATTGAGCTAAGTCTTTTCAAATCATCATATGAGCCAAACCATACAAATCCAATCTCCCAATTTCTCCACAATATTTTGTGCGACCACTGATAGGCTCGTACTGAGTTGGCAATGAGGCTACATGCTTAATCACTTCCAGATCACAATGGTAACACCAACTGTCATGTCCTCTTTTCTGATTTCTAGCTTAGTTTTATTTTGTTCTTTTTAATGCAATATAGTTTTATTTTCTTGTTCCTCTTTCTTTTTATGAGTTGCAGTAGTACGTATTTTTTTATTTTCAAGCAACATTCTTGTCTTCTTTTATGCCGTTTCTCTTCAGTAGATAGTAAGTTAATTCTTGTTTGTTACAAGTTTTGGAATGAAGTTTTTGTTCTCTTTATAATCGTTATTTTCCACCTTCGATTTATTTCTGATTTATCATGCATCGAGTCCATATGCCGGTTATGAATTTTGATATATGTTTCCATACTTTAGTAGCTGAGAGGATCGTGCGTACGAATTGATCGCTCATGAATAAAAAGAGTTAATTGCAACCCTCGAGAGAGGATGACGAAAATCTTTTGGATAGGAGTCAAATCCTATAGCGGGATTCCCTTCTATAAAGCGAGTATTAAATTATCGATTAATATGAGAGTTCGGTCAATATTCTTAATCTCAGTTGAACGTATTCCTCGAGAGAGGTGCGTTTATATGTTGGGAATCTCCACGGTCAAGGATCGGATTAGACATTTATAAAATATTTTTTATATTTCATTCAAAGTGCGTTTTGTTCAAGAATTATTTTCTTATTTCACATTTTAATTTAATTATAAATTTATCTTCAATTTTTCATTGTTAAAATAATAGTTGTTTTCTCGAAGTAGCAGTACTCGACGGACCCGAGTTTTAATACGACCTTGATATTTTTATATCCTATGATATATTTTGATGGGTACACATGCCTTGATCGAACATAGATTGGAGAATATGATTTTCTCTATTATCGACCTCCGAAGAACCTGACCACGAATTAGCCTTGATCCTTGGCATATTTAGAGCATTTGCTCCCGCTACTTCCTGAACAAGAAGCCTCCGAACCGGAGCTAGAAACACCTGGAGCTCCTGGTGATACAGGCAGCTCCACCAGAAGATCCTTAGCAGCTTCCTTATACATGTTGTCTGACCTGCTTTCCTGTAGCTCCACAGATGAGCCACCTCCATACGACGTCAGTTTGTCGAATACCGCATCTCTGGAGATGATGAACTTCTTTGTCATAGGGTTCAAAAACATCCATCCCTTCTTCCTCTCATCAGAGCCCACGAAGACAAGCTTTCTTGCCTTCGCATCCAGCTTAGTCCTGAGAGTATCAGGAACGTGTACATAGCAGGTTTACTCGAACACCCGAATGTGTCCAATACTATGCTTCTCCTTAAACATCATCGCATAAGGAGACTTCATGTTGATCGGACTCAGAGGCATTCGATTAATGACATATGTTGTGAAGGACATCTTTTCTACCCAGAAGGCCCTCAGAATGCCTTTGGCATGAAGCCAACACTTGCAGCTCTCAGTTAGATAACGGATCTTCCGCTCTGGTACTCCATTTTATTGTTGAGTACGCACACAAGTGAGCTCTCTTCAGATTTTGTGCTTTCTGTAAAAGTTAGAGAACGCATTTGAAACGAACTCATCTCCATTTTCCATTCTCAACTTCTTAATCTGCAGGACAAGACGGCCTTCCACTAGCTTTAAGAACTCCACGAATAATTTGAAAGCGTCTGACTTCTCCTTCATAAAGTACATCCAAGTGTACCTCGAATACTCATCAATCAACACAAGCATGTATCTGTTGCCTTCAAGACTGACGGTGATGGTCAGACCCATCAGATCATCATGGATACACTCCAATGGTGCTTTACACCTGGTCTGTGATTTGTCAAATGGAAGACGATGAGTCTTACCATATTGACATCAAGCATATACATGACCATTGCCGATGGATGACAATTTAGGCAAGCCTTTCATAAGGTTCCTAACAGCCATAGCTTTCAACTTGTCCATCCCGACATATCCAAGTCTCTCGTGCCAGATAGCAGCAGTATCAATGACTATCATCTGATCAACATAGGAACTTTTTGATAGCACAAACAAGTCCTTTACCCTTCTCCCTACATGAGCAACGTAAGCCTTCATCGCTGACACATTGTGGAGAAACTTCACTTCTGTCGCGCCGAACATAACGTGATAGTCCGCATCCACAACATTGGTCGCAGAGAAGAGGTTCTTCTTCATGCCAGGTACGTGATAAACACTCCTCAAGATGAGTGGTCCCTTTTAACTACCTAAAGAAACGATGCCCTCCTTATTGAATGCATGAACTGTATCATTAGTAGTAATAATAGCTACATTTCCTGAGTACGCTTGCAGAGAAGAGAACTTCGACTCATTTCCGGTGAGGTGGTGACTACACCCCGAGTCAACGATCCAGTCATCTCGGTAGTCGATGATGGACAAAGCACAAACACACTTTCCAGCCATAAATGCATTCCCCCATCCACCTTCCTCAGCACAGGAACCAGCTCCCTCTTTATCTACAACGTGCCTCGGCTGTAGCTTAACTTTGCAGTCCTTGTTGAAGTGACCTGGCTGGTTGCATTTGTTGCACCTTAGCCCTTCCTTTTTCTTCGAAACTCGCTTAGGAGCAGCACTCCTCTCTTGCTGATAGGAAGTTGAAGGGTGATCTCCAGCAGACGTCTTCTTGTTCTTCCCCCATATCTTCTTCTTCCGACAGACATCATGAGAGTATCACGAACGTGTACATAGTAGCTTAGTAATGAGAGTATCACTACCTTCTTCAGAGATAGTAACTCTAGTCATCTGCATTGCTAGGCTTTCCTGTGAAGACAACAGGTTCTCCAGCTCCAGAAATGATGGCTGAGTGGTACGGTCTTGAATAGAAGTAACGAAGGACACATATTCCTTCCGCAATCCGCGAATTATGTGCCTCTTAAGCTTCGCTTCTGAAATCGGATTATCAGGGTCCAATTTCGAAATTTTAGCACTCAAGTTATTATCTTCCGGAAGAACGTAGAGATGGACAAATTTCCATGAGTGGCTCTCGCCAACTCATTCTCCAGAAACTGTAGCCATGCTACATTCTTCTTATTGAACAACCTATCAAGGAAAGTCCAAATCTTAGCAGCAGACTGACTTCCTATGATGTGGTCAAAGAGCTCCGGTGAGATAGTCTGCTTAAGAGTAAACTCTACCTTTGCGTTTGTCTTCCTGCAAGCTCTCAACGCTTCAAAATTGCTAGTGGCAGCAGTCACTTCTTATCTCTCATCTTCACAAAGGACCTCCCAAAGGTCCTCGCCCAGAAGATAACTTTCATTGCACGACCTCCACTTCTTGAAGTTGGTCAGCGTTAAAAGTTCTATTCCAAGACCTCTTTTGAATCCTCCTTCCATTTCACTAACACTGGTCTACTTGAAATTAAAGAAGCAAAAGCAACTCTGTGGTTGATTACTGCTCAAACCTCTATTCCCTCTGACACCATGTAAAAATTTTATGAAACCCGAAAACTCGAAAACTAGGTTGCAGGAACACTCAATCAAACCAAGCCAAGTAAACTATATGCAACTAGGAGAGCAAGTAAATCTTATACTATCAAAAAATCTTTACAAAGCGAGGCCTACATGGCGAGATCTGATTTGACAATGTACCTGATGGAAGCAAAACAAAAAGACAAAATCTAGTCGCACGGACTGAAGGAGAAACCGCCGACTCTGCCAAGCTGTACTATGGAGTCGCTGAATCCGTCAGGTCGCTAGACCGCAATCTAACCGCACGGACACCCCGTTATTCTAATGCTGAAGAAACTCTATCCGCAATCTGCAAGCCGCCTAACCGCGAGGTCGTCTAGACGCAAGATTAGTCGCGAATAGCTGCTGCCGAACTGAACAGACCGCCATAAGCAGACATCTTTATTGAATTGGGAAAGATTGCCAAAAAGAAGAACGCCCGGTAGCAAGCCATGACCTGCTGCTAACCGCTGATTGTAACCTCAAAGTCCGCACTGATCTATGACCAAAGTCAGAACCAAGTCCCCGGCATCTCGGCGCTATCCGCATAATCTGCACAACAAAAACCTGTCAACTTCTCAAACCATGCAGATACAAAAACCTGTCCGCAACAATCCACCGCAACGGTGGCAAACAAAAGCAACAGTCAGCTATGCTAACCAAATTATAACGATCTCGCCCCCAAACTAGGGGCGACGATGCTCCTTTCCCTATATTTTGTTAGCATAACCAAGTAGTATAATGTAAACACTTCATCACGGGCGTGGGCAAGCACAGCCACACACCCTGTGCTCTCAGGGCACATTCTTGGTGAACCGGTCAATGTCACGTCAATTTAAGCCATAGACACTTTGGTCTCACCAACGCCACTTGGACGACCAATCTTGCGAGCATTGTTGTCTTCCCGGCATGGGTCACGTCATTTTAAGTCATAGACCGCCGAAGACCCTCCATCTATGCCAACACTCCCACCGAACGACATAGAGCAGGTATGGTTCCGCCTGACCCGTTGCTCACACCGCAATGTCAATTTAAGCCATATGCCTGGGTCAAACCTCCCCGAGTACCGTTTCCATCACACACTTCACATAACCCGGTTATGTTCAAGTTGGCTCCCAGGCCACCATGTTGCCAGAATCACGCATATGCCCAGTTTTTCGGGTGCACCTTGGAGTTAGTCCCCAAGGCTCCCTGTTGCAATCTACCGCGTAGAAAACCCGAAAAACAACCATTCGCGCGGAGTCTTCTCCGGCCATTCATGCAATGCAACATCACCGATCCAGACCAACTTATCCGGGTAGGCTTCACACATCATGCCTATGTCCGTGCTCGATTACGGACTCTATTATGTACACAACGGGGACTATTCATGTCTATCCGAAGGAACACCTCAAACTCACCGCAAACTCGCGAGAGCGGGCTTCCTATGCAAAGGAAAAGAGGACTTCATATGTCCTAGGATGAGAATCATTACCCTAGCATTCTTCCTTGGCGCCATGGAAATCTATGTGGATGAAAAGCACCGTGTTGTCCTCGCCTCAGTAGATCCAAAGTCGGCTTGCGATGTGGAGCTCCGAAGCTCCGCCGGTGACCGGATCTAATACCCTTCTTCTTCCTTTCTCTCCCCTCTCTCTAGAAGCTTAGAAAGAGAATGGTTAAGAGAAATGAGGGCTTTGAAACCCTATTGCCGGGTATATCCCATCAGGAACAACCCCCAACTGTCGGATCCCAAAATAAGGAAACGGACGGCCACGATCCGGACTTGAAATCCAAAATCTGGGCCAAACACGGCCTGTGACACGTCCGTGTCCAGGGCCGTGTTCCCCATTCACCGTCGAAACCGACACGTCCCGAAAAGTACACGGGAACCCGACACGCCCGTGTCAAACTTGACACGCCCGTGTCATATAGTACACGGCCGTCTATGGTGCCGTGTTACTCCATCGACACAGAACCGAAAAATGCCCAAAAGGGACACGGGTACTCGACACGCCCGTATCGCAATTTAACATGCCTCTGTCTACCCGACACGGCCCGTGTGCTATACTGTGTGACTCCCCCACCACTGCCCCACTTCAACCCGTGAAGGACACGGCCTGGGACACGCCCGTGTCTCAGGCCGTGTTCGCTGCTCGACGATCATCGACTCCAAAATTCGTCAATCTCTCGGCCAGATCGTCGACCCGAGCACAACATGCCCTGGGACACGCCCGTGTCCCAGGCCGTGTAATCCCTACCAAGTTCCAAACTTGGTCTGAAATGTTGTCCATTGCTCTTTTGAGTTTCGGGGCGTTACAAAGCATTCTAGCAGAAACATTTTAATGTAAGAACCCACTCATAATGAGAATGTCCACTACATAAAAGAAATGACATAACATACACATATATTCCATAAAATGTTTCGGTCGTAGCCTTATTACAACTGTTTCATATACAACAAGTGGTTTCATACATCATCATGAAAGCCGGTCCCACATGAAAACAGTAAATGTTCGCTTTTGGGCCTTCGAGGACCAGTCAATTGCAGCACATGGGATTCAACCCGCTACTTTCCACTTGGCTCTCCAGCACTTGCACAAAAGGGCCCACCAAAACGTGATAAACAAAGCAACTATTAGCATTTTGATGACCCGTTTATAATGATCTCACCCCTTACTCGAGGCAGCATTTCCCCATCCCGACAAACAGGGCATATTATATATATATATATATATATATATATATATATATATATATATATATATATATATATATATATATATATATATATATATATATATACGAGCATTTTCGCACAGGCTACGCTCGTGCTCGATGCTCTCGGGCGGCCTTCGGCCGCATCCATGCAGGCTTCGCCCGCCTCCGAACGAGCTTCTCTCGTGCTCGATGCGTCGTTGCGGGCTGCGCCCCCATCAAAGCGGGATGCGCCCGCATCAAGATGTGTAGTGCCCGCATCAAGACAGGCAGTGCCCGCAACATATACATATGAGTACTCAAAATGACCGTAAAAAAATATAAATAAATATTACAATTTTTATTTTATATAAAAAAAATTACATTTTGTCGTAAAAACATTAATTTCAATCAATCTTTCTTTATATCTTCTTCCTCTCCCTTCCCCATCTCTCTCCACCCCCTTTCTCCTCCCCTTCTGTCATCTCTCCTTTTCTCTCTCCCTCACTCTTTCATCTCTCTCTCTCTCTCTCTCTCTCTCTCCTTACTCTCTCTCTCTCCCAACTCTCTCCCCCCATCTCATGCTCTCTCTCCTAATCCAATGGCTCTTATTTGATCTATGGTGTGCCTCCAAATACCTATATTGCTTTATATAATAAGATATATATATATATATATATATATATATATATATTGTGGCAACAATAAAGTGCATTTAAGCACCATTAACCACAGAAGTTGGCCCAACGACCACACGCCCCATGCACACAGGGATCATTTTCAGTGTACAGGTCTCCCCCGTATAACACCATCGTTTAAAGGTCCATGACTTAACAATAACTTTGTCATTTAGAGGTACTTAACTTGACGACTACGTCGTTCAGAGGTACTTAACTTGACGACCGACTGCCCATTCAGAGGTACTTAACTTGACGACCCAGTCGTTCAGAGGTACTTAACTTGATGACATAGTAATTGGCCTTCGTGACACTCATCATAAGCCACACGGCTCTTTACCATTTCAGGCTGGTACACACCATTGTTGGGCACTTTAGGCTCACAGCTTCGCATACAGTGACCCCCAAGTCTCTTTAAGACAGGTCACACAACATTCCAGCACACTAGGAGTTATCGCCTGACGATACTCACTATCGCCCGATGATATCAACAGTTCTCCAAACCGTGATCTTTTTTGGGTGTTTTCTTGGAAATGCTTCCAGTACTTTGATGTAGCATCTTGCACACCCCTAGACCCCGGATTTCACACGTACTTCACACACATATTCATGGAGTCTTCTCCGGCAAACAAATTAAACATCACCAATCCAGGCCAACTTGTCCAGATGGGCTTCTCACAACATGCTTATTCTGTACTCTATATTTTCGAATCTAAATACAGGAATATATAGGGATTAAACCGATCTACCCATTGGAATGCACCCTTTTTCCACCTTTTGGTGAGAGGATCCATGCAATTATGCATATTGAGGACTTCACTTGTCCAGGATAAATTTAATACCCTTGTAGTTCTCTTCGGAGCCATAGTGAAGCTTTTCTACGCGGATGGAAAAGAGAACGTCGCTCTCCTATTCTCGGATCTATCCTCGGATCTGGCCTCCGACCAGAAGATCTCCTTCAATGTGCTCACAAAGCTCAGCCCAACACTTTCTTAGCTTCTTACTTTTCACTCAAGGAAACTCAAGAGTTAAAGAAGAGAGAGAGAGAGAGAGACAAAAAGAGAATGAAACCTCCTTCTTATTCTTCTTTAGTTAAGTGGACTCGGGGCTAATCCCAGCCACATGATCTCTCAGTCAAAATAAAGCAAAGGCCAGGATTTGAGTTGTCTGGTCAACTTTGGCGCTATCGTCTGGCGATATCGATCGTCGCCACTCGGCGATATCAACTTCACCTCTTTGACCTCTTTGATCTAGGTCAACCACCGCTTATTGGCCGCTTAACAGCCAGTCGGATAGGTGTCTCATGCGATATCCACTGTCGCCCGTGATATCAAGCCACTCAACGCTTTCAGGCATTGAGTGCGTCGAGAGCGTCGAGTGACGTCACCAAGCTTACAGCTATCGCCATATGGTGATACCCACTGTAGCCACTCAGCGATATCTTCCTTTTTTGACAAATCGTCGAACGGGCTAATTTCGTCAAACAAACTTCGTCGATAGGGAGTAAGTTCGTCGAATAAGCTTTAGTTCATCGAACGGGAAAAATTTCATATAACAGGCCATAATCGTAGAGCTCCGCTCGACGATCACCATATTCGGCGAGCTCCGCTCGACGATATTCGCCGAGCTCCGCTCGATGATTTTTGCCGAGCTCCGCTCAACGATTTTTGTCGAGCCCAGGTCGAATTTTATCCTGTTCTCGCCAACGCCTTTTTGGGGTGTTACAAGCCTCCCCTCCTTACAGAAATTTCGTCCCGAAATTTGCATACATCTATAAGGAAAACAACAACTTAAAAGTTACAACAACTTTTTATTCATCCAAACAATGTTATAATAACTTACATAAACAACTTGGGAAACTCATCACGCATGGTCTGCTCATGCTCCCATGTTAGTTCTTCACGGCCACAGTTGTCCCACCGGACTTTGACCATCCTGATTGTCCTGTTCCGTAATTGTTTGATCTTCGTATCCTCTATCTGAATAGGCTTCACTTTCGTCATTATCCTGCTATCAACCAGTACTTGATCCGCAATAACCACTTGAGCTGGTTCTTTCACCGCTTTTTGTTGAACCGATATGTGAAACACATCATACGAACCACTTAGCTCCGCAGATAGAGTTAACTGATAGGCAGCTTCTCCAACTCGTTCCACCACTTCAAATGGGCCAAGATACCTTGTGCTCAGTTTTTTCAAGCGTCGAATCCTGGATACGCCCTTGAATGGCTTGATCTTTAAGTATACCCAATCGCCCACCGCAAACTCCACGTTTCGGTGTTTGGCATTGTAATATTTTGTCTGCCTATCTTGGGCCACCACTAGCCTCTCTCAAATAGAGCGTATCATCGAATTAGCTTCTTCAACTTCCTAACACTTATATAACTTAGACTCTCATGTTTCCGCCTAAGCTAATGGCGTGTGACACTTCCTACTATACAAAACATCAAAAGATGCCATATTGATATTATCTTGATAACTTTTATTGTAGGAGAACTCTACCATATAGAGATGGTCTTCCTACCTCTTCCCGAAATCCAAGGCGCACATTCAGAGCATATCCTCCATTGTTCTATTGGTCCTCTCAGTCTGGCCATCCACTTGAGGATGAAAGGCCGTACTGAATATTAATTTTGTCCCCAACAACTGGTGGATTAGGCTCCAGTCATTTGACGTGAAGCGCCCGTCTCGATCACTTATGATGTTACGGGCACACTATGCAGTCGTACAATTTGTTCAACATAAAGTTTAGCCAAAACTTTCACTGAATCGTCCCTATTATTCGGAATGAAGTGAGCCACTTTTGTCAATCGGTCCACGATCACCCAAACAGAATCGTTTCGGCGTTGCGATCTCGGCAAACCGTTCACGAAATCCATCGAAATGTCGTCAAATTTCCATTCCAGAATAGGTAGCGACTTCAGGAAACCTCCAAGCTTCTGCCATTCAGCTTTTACCAAAGCGCAAGTTTGACACTTTGCCACATAATGGGCTATGTCTTTCTTCATACCCGGCCACCAGAACCGCTTTTTCATGTCCTTGTACATTTTTGTGCTTGCTGGGTGAATTGAGTATTTTGTAAAGTGAGCTTCATACATCAATTCTTCCCTTAGCTTACCCATATTTGGGATGCACAAACGATCACCTTTCCGTAAAAGGCCGTCATCCCAGGAGAATTGGCCAATTGACCCATCTACTGCATATCGTTTTAAACTTTCATCAAGATCCATTGCTCGTCGAACCCTGTCCACAAGGTCATACTGCACCTCCGTCCAGTTCAGTCACGCATTTGTAGTAGCATTTTTGTCCGCACAAGAGATGTCTAAGGCCTCCAACTCTTGGATTAGATGCTCATAATGCATCTGCAACCAACTTGCTCTTGCCGGAGTCCTAAGACTTAAGGCATTTGCGACCACATTTCCCTTCCCGGGAGTATAATGAATCCGGAAGGTGTAGTCCCCGAGGAATTCCATCCACCTCCATTGTTGCATATTATGATCCTTCTGATCTAGCAGGTACTTAAGGCTCTTATGTTTCGTGAAGATGTCAACTTTCACGCCATATAGGTAATTGGTGTGTTGATTGCTATCAACCCGAAAAGGCAAGTATACCTATCGAATTATAGTACCAAGGTCGTATTTAAACTCGGGGCTGTCAAGTACTGCTACTCACGCTTCTACTATTATCCTACCGAAAGATTGTTGGGTATTTGAGAATTTTAAAATTAAAACTAAAGATAATTTTTGAAACGAAAACTTATGATAAAAAGCTAGCATTCGATCAATGATTCACCATGGAATGAGACGAGAAGGAAAAAAATATAGATTTAAATTTGCAAATTAACCTTGACCGTGACGGATCCTGATATTAGGAAGTAATCTCGCTAGAGCATTAAATCCCCTAACTTATAGACGTTTTGACCGAAATCTCTTTACAAGTCAAAATGGCCTAAAGTGCATTATCGAAGTGACCAGCACTATTTGATTTAACTCCAATCCCGAGGATTTATGTCATCCTATCTCTAGGGTTGTGATCAACTCCTTCCTTCTTTGAGTGATCTTTCAAATCAACGAGTCTCTCGACTACTATGAAATGAGATCAAATTGCCTACTACCGTGTACCGGAAATACGGAGTCGACACTAGAAAAATCAAAGAAGGATCGAGAATAATTTTGACAAAAATAAAACTAAGAAGTAAATGGAGATCTCATCTCATTTCATTGATCCTTATGATCGAACGCTAATGGAAAATTAGTTACGCATGGTTGAAGAGGAAACAAAAATAAGATGAAGAAAATTCATCTGATTTCATGGATCCTCATGATCGAACGCTAACGGAAAATTAGTTACGCATGGTTGAAGAGGAAACAAAAATAAGATGAAGAAAATTCATTTTCATTAATTAGATAAAAGGGAAGAGTACACAATAATAAAGAGACAACATTATACTAATAAAAAGATTACACTAACATGAAAATGGTTACACTAATAAAAACTTAACAACAACAACAAGTAATAAAAAAGGAAAGAACTCTCTCTTGAACTAGCTATCTCACTTGCTCTCCAAAATCCAACTCCTCCAAAGCATGAGGCATGGGTTCCTTTTATAGGAGAGGGAGAAGGTTCTAGAATGGAATGAAGATGAAGGGGTCAAAGGAAGTGGCCGGCCATGTGCTTGGAGAGGGGGAATGCATTTCATTTAATGAGGGGGCAGAGAGGGAGGTGGGTTCAATGCATGGACTTTATGGAAATGAGAGTGGAAAAATATAAAATAAAGAGGGGGATGGATGTGGATTAAATGAAAGAAAAAAAGAAATAAAAGAGGGGGAAAGAAAGGGGCCGGCCATGCAAAGTGGGAGATTCATACATGTGGAAATTAATGAGGAGGGGAGAGAGAGGGCATGAGGTGGTCGGCCATGCACAGAATAAATGGGCAGCATTGGTGGTCTTTGATGAGGGCTCAGGTAGGGGCTGCTCTTGCAAATGTGGGCTGTTTTGGTGGAAGAGGGCTGCTCCAAAGGCTGCATCTTGTGGTACCGGGCTGCTCCATGTTGGGGAAGGTCGGCCATGGGCTGCATTTGTTGTAATGTGGGCTGCATTCATGTACAAGGGCTGCTTCATGTTGTATGTAGTTGGGTCATGAACCTACAAATGAAACAAAATAACACAACACATTAGTTATAATTTTTTTATGACAAAACATAGATAGCTTTTAAACATAAAATTAAGCACAACATAACACAACAAAAAGACGTTAATCATAAAATAAAACAAAACAAGCATAAGAATACATAAAAAAATATAAATATACTTAAGAAATTTGAATACTAAACTACCCCAAAAATGGTGACTAAAAGTATTCATCAGTAATGACGCCACAACTTAAGTGCAAATATCACCGCCGCCAACTCCAAGTCGTGGACGGGATAGTTCCGCTCATTCACTTTCAACTGGCGTGAGCCATAAGCAATCACTTTTCCAAACTGAAGAAGAACGCAGCCTAAGTCGCTCCCTGACGCATCACTATAAATCGCATAGCCGTCTGTACCATATGGCGACATCAAAACAGGCGTCGTGGTCAAAATACTCTTCAACTCTTCAAAATCTCGCGCACACTCCGGCGTCCAGACGAACTTTTGATTTTTCCTCGTTAGTGTGGTAAGTGGCAAGGCTATCCACGAAAAGTTCTCTACGAAGCGCATATAGTAGCCCGCTAGTCCAAGGAAACACCAGACTTGGGCTACACAAGACAATACCGGCCACACTCATACGCAACTATCTATGCAGGATCAACCGCAATGCCCTCTCCACTAACCACATGGCCAAGAAAGGCCATTGACGACAGCCAGAACTCACATTTTGAGAACTTGGCATAAAGCTTGTTTCTCCTCAGGGTGTGCAACACCATCCGTAAATGGTTCGCATGATCTTCTTCAAATTGAGAATACACTAGAATGTCATCGATGAAGACAATTACAAACAAATCCAAGTACTCCATAAACGTTCGGTGCACATGAATATTGATGGCGCATTTGTTAGCCCAAACGGCATTACAGTGAACTCGTAATGACTGTAGTGTGTCTCAAATGCTATCTTGGGAATATCACATTCCCAAATCTTCAACTGATAGTAGCCAGACTTCAAGTCTAGCTTCGAGTAAACAGTTGATCCCACTAGCTGATTGAACAAGTCATCAATCTGTGGAATCAGATACTTGTTTTTTCCGTCAGCTTGTTCAACTCTCGATAGTCAATGCATAGCCGCAAGCTTCTGTCCCTTTTCACAAATAGGACTGGAGCGCTCCAAGGTGACATACTTGGGCATATAAAACCTTGCTCCATTAACTCTTGCAATTGAACCTTTAGTTTCTCAATCTCCTTTGGCGAAACTCGATATGGCGAGCGGGCCACAGGTTTCGCATATGACACCAACTCAATAGCGAAGTCCATCTCCCGCTGGGGCGGTAACCCCGGAAGATCCTTAGGAAACATATCAGCGTATTCCGATACAATAGGAACATCAGTCACACTGCGCTTCGGCTCAACTGCCTCCAATAGCGTGAAGAACAACTTCGCGCCCTTCCGAACTACCTTGACCACTTGGACAACACACAACAATGTCTTACTCGGTCTTCGCATACCATCGAATTTGGTCTCTCATTCGGTGTTCTTCCCCAGTGTGACGTCCTTAGAGTTTCAATCTATATTGGCACGCTGCTCCGAGAGCCAGTCCATACAAAAGATTACATCAAACTCTGATATCAGGAGCACAGATGCCTCCAACCTAAAATCCCGACTTACGATCTGCACCTCCATACAGCAGGCTCAATCCGCGTGCATCAAACACCCGTTAGGAAGCTGCATATTCACTTGATATGTCGGCGTAAACGAAGGCACTCCAATGCGCCCAACGAAGTCCTCTGACAGAAAAGAATGAGAAGCTTCCATATCAAACAATGCTCTCGCCAGACATTCCAATATCAGGACAAAGCCTAATTCAAACCAATCACACATATAAGTAACACACAAGGTACTAAGTATGGAAAGCAGTAAAAACTGAATCTTAACTCATACCTGTTACGACGTCACTTTGCTTTATGGCCTCCTGTTGACCAAGATTATATACTCGAGGTTGTGCTTGAGATGCAGTCGATTCCACCACTATCTTTCCCTTTTCAGCATAAGATGCACCCGTCTATTTCTCCCCCTTTGGAGGGACACTCCAGTAATCTCGAGCGATATGACCCACCTTTCCACATGTATAACATGTGGGCGGACCTCCCACAGAAGTTGCTCCAGGCTCAAAAGAGAAGGAGCCGGTCCAGAAGTTTTAGGCTTCTTTTTCCACCATCAAAACCCAGACTTTGAAGAACTAGGTACCTTGAGCTCTATCTTCTTCACTGCCAAATCATTTTTACATTGCACACGCTTCATGTCCAGCTCAAGGGAACGGCCTATATTGACCAACGTAAGGAAACCTGTGCGTCATCGGTCCTGAGAGAAGCAACTGCAGGTCATCTCTCAGCCCTTCATAGAACTGATTTGTTTTTCATTCCTCATCTGCAAACTTAGAACTTGCATATATTCGCAACCTTGTAAACTCATGCAAGTAGTCATCCATCGACCTCTTGCCTTGAGTTAGCCTCTAAAATTGGTTCTCCATTGCAATCCATTGTGCCGATGGAACATATTGTGCCAGAAAACATCTTGAGAATTCCTCCCTCGAGATCTCAGTCAACGGCCGACCAGAAAACTGGTGCAGCTGCAACTCATCCCACCAAAGTCTTGCCTCACTATCCAGCAAGAAGGTAGTCACAGTGACTTTTTGCCACTCTTCCATTTCCGTTGTTGTTAGGACCCTCTTAATTCTTGAGAGACAATCTTCGGCTTGTATAGGGGTTCTAGTACCCATAAACCCAGGGGGATTGAAACACATCACATGTTTCAATTGCTTCTCCATTGCTCACCTTGCGACCACTGGCTCAACGACCACTTGTCTCACCGCTAAGCGCTCCACTATGCCAACCAGTTCCTGAACCATCAGAGGAATAGCAGGTTTTCTCTGACCTCCAGGTTGCACATTGATCATTGCGAACACGGCCTCAACAACCAACTGTATAGTTTCAGTAGAAGGAGGAGGTGTTGGCACCTCATTTGGTGCACTACTTTCCACCGAGTGTTGGGGTTCTTGTTGACCCGCACCACTTCGAGTTGACTACAATGTGAAACACACAATTAGGCAACTACGAATATTGCCAAAAACAATCACAGAGCTTTCTAGCGGAAGCATTTTAATGTGAGAACCCACTCATAATGAGAATGTCCACTACACAAAAGGAATGACATAACATACACATATTCCATCACATGTTTCGGTCGTAGCCTTATTACAACAGTTTCATATACAATAAGTTGTTCCATACATCGGCACGCAGGCCGGCCCCACATGAAAACAGTAAATATTCTCTTTTGGGCCTTCAAGGGCCAGCCAATTACAGCACATGGGCTTCAGCCCGCTACTTTACACTTGGCTCTCCAGCACCTGTACAAAAGGGCCCACCAAAACGTGGTAAAAAAAGCAACGGTCGGCATTTCGCTGACCCGTTTATACCGATCCCACCCCTAAGTCGGGACAGCATTTCTCCATCCCTGCAAACAAGGCATAGTATATATATATATATATATATATATATATATATATATATATATATATATATATATATATATATATATATATATATATATATATATATCATGGCAAAAACAAATTGCATTTAGGCACCATTCATTACAGATGTTGGCCCAACGACCACACGCCCCGTTCACACAGGGTATGGTGTACCAGGATCCCCCGTGTAACACCACCGTTCAGAGGTCCATAACTTAACGGTAACTTTATCGTTCATAGGTACTTAACTTGACGACTATGTTGTTTAGAGGTACTTAACTTGATGACCTACTGCCCATTCATAGGTACTTAATTTGACGACCCAGTCGTTCAGAGGTACTTAACTTGATGGCACAGTAATTGGCCTTCACGACACTCATGATAAGCCACACAGATCTTTACCATTTCAGGCTGGTACACACCATTACTGGGCACTTTAGGCTCACAGCTTCGCATACAGTGACCCCTAGGTCTCTTTATGACAGGTCACACAACATTCCAGCTCACTAGGAGCTATCGTCTGGCGATACTCACTATCGCCCGGTGATGTGTTGGATGGCAAGTGTACTGGTCGTGCAAGTAATATAAAATGGGCGAATGTCCCCAAGTATCGATCTCTCAAGGAACACAGTAAGGTAGAGTTAATTTTGAGGAGGACTTGAGATTGAAGTCCTTAGGTCCGAGTTAACCAAGGGTCTTTTGATTGTTGAAAAAAAAAGAAAGTAAAACACTAATAAACTACTTCTATGCAACGCCGCTATGCGATGTTTCTCCAGGAGGGATGGAAGACTACACGGGTCGCTATGCATCGAATCGCTGGGCGGATGGACAAGTAGTCTTGCGGATGAGGTGGTGAGAACGGCGAAATGAGGGTCGAGAGCATCCCTTCGCTACACACGCCACTAGAAATTTTTAGTGCGGCAATGTGTGGTGGAGGATGAAAATGGCGCACCTCAAGCAAATAACATAAATACAAAATTACATAGACATGATTGTATACAAACGCATATCAAATTAAACATACTTCATCACATGCAAAGAGATCAACTACACTATCAATCAACAAGAGAAGAAGAGAGTGCGAGATCGACTGAATCCGAAGTCTTGCCGAGGATTCATGAAAGGATTCGTCGGGTTGTCAATCCCCGTCCTAGCTCGGTCCTCAACTTCTTCTGGGGTAGAGGAGGCTGTCACTAACTCCCAATGGACCATCTTCTTCATTTCACGATCTGGTGGAGGATGGCACAAACTTCTCCTAGCTTGATGGAGAAAGCTAGATAACACTCTTCTTGAAGCTCAAGGATGAAGGAGGAGGCAGAGAGGAAGCTCCAGCTTAAATTTGGTGTTGAAAGCTTGCTGGTAACCCTCTCTTTGGTGGTGAATGAAGGGAAATGGCGGAACTTTGCCCTAAAAAGGCGGCTGGAATGGCTGAAATCTGGTCCCCTCAAATGGAGGAAAATCTGCGCTTAAATAGAAGCAGGTCAGAAAAATAGTCACGCACGGTTTGGCGCACGACCGTGCGTTATTAACTTCTAGGCAAAGCTTGCAAATGAAGATGCGTTGACCTTTGTTTTACTCACGCATGGGCACATCTGCCCATGCGTGAAGGAAATCGCACGGGTAAACACAGAGCGCAAGAAAATAAGATACTATAGGGGAACCGTGCGTTTTACACGCACACGGGCACTTCCGCCCGTGCATGAACAAAGCGCACGATTAACCATAGATTAGTGCAAACAAGAAAGCTACAGGAAAACTGTGCGTTTCCTTCGCGCATGGTTCTGAAGAAACCGTGCGTGAAGATCGTCGAGCTCAGCTCGACGAAATTCATCGAGCTCCACTCGACGTTTCTCCTGCACAATCAAAACGCATGATCAAGAAGAATCGTGTGCTAAGAAAACGGACGATCGTGCGTTTTCCTCAAACCTGAATTCCAGACTTGCGGGAAAATGCACCACCTGCATTCAAACAAATAAATCAAAAGAGGACCCTCCAACTATGCAGAAATTTAACAAAAGCAACTAGAAAGAGCACCTGGGGAGCACCATGTGCTTACCCCCAACAACAGAATGCGCAATTGCACACCCTTGGACTAGAACAATGCACTTAGCGTGATAAACAGTATAAATGAAATATCAACGATAACATACTAAAAGTGAAGTGCAAGTGCATGAAAACTAGCCCAGATGAGTCCGAAAACCCCTATATAAATAGGACTCATCACACCACCAGACTTAAACATTTGCTCGTCCCGAGCAAATCATCACTAAGTGGAGTTTAAGAAAGCTAGTTGACTAAGCAATTGCATAAATAGAGTACCATGCGAAGTCATACCCACATGTACAAAAAGCAATAGTAGAAAACTCTTCTATGCATTCATAATAATTTCTAATTCTTGTAAACGTAAAGAAGATATTACAAATACTCCTAAAGTGAATCACGGTGAATCATTCGGTTGCGCATAGAATGAAAGCTAGCGGACAATGAGGTGAGCATTGCCAGATATCAGGTCTCGGGAAAATCTCCAAAGGAATCCACCAATGTCGGTAACCATATGCTCGCCCGTTCACACTCTCTCCACGATACTAGTTTGACTCAAGCACAAATCCGTAGGACTTGGAGTATAATATAGGCTTAGGCGAAGGCGGGGTATACAAAGATAAACAAGACGGACAAGCACACCCAAAATGAGACCACCCGAAAATATTCACAGCTATATTCAATGAACAAACACATGCGATGCACCACCAGACTTGGACTTTTGACGGTGTGTGCACGCCCATAACGAACACAATATAACAAAATTTCAAAACTCAACAACAATATTTTTTTTTCTTCTATTCCACATTGGGAATTTTTTTATTCATTTTATTTATTTTTTTCTTCTTTTCTTTTTATTTAACCAAATAACCAAAACAAGCTGAAAAAACGGCAACACCACAAGCTGCACAAACATTCACATAACTGCCACACATAACAAATACAAAATACAACAAAGCAAATTAACCGAGCGACCACATTCGGATGTGCGAGTAGGAAAATCTATATGGCTTTGGTAGCGAGGTGTATTGATGTCAAAGGAAGGGACGGGCTCAACGGGGATAGCAACGAAGAGACATCGGGAATGGTACAAGGCTCAAACTTGACAAAGTGACGGCATACATCACACGCGCACTTGACTAACCATGTACCCATGCTTCGAGAGTAGCTAGGGGCAAGTTCTTAGCCACCGAGAAAGACATCCCATCCTCCCGACTCGAGCAATACGAGGCTATTGAACTCCCACACACAATCCTACACCACCGTTTGATTCGTAACCGGATTCACAACTAGAGTACCGTAAACAAAATCTACGCTAATAGAAAATAGAAACTATAAGCATATAAAGAATTTTAATCTGCACAGACTCTAAGTGATCATGAGTGCACGCCTAGGAACACTCCTGGAGTAAACATTTTACTCCATCACGTAATCCTAAACCAACACAAGATACTTTATTCTACGCACAAGTGATAAACAAGCTCGGCACGTGCAAGTGCTTATGTACGCATTCTCAAGTGGGTGATGTGGAATGTAATGCAAATGCAAATGATATAACAATAAAAACTTCTAGTTTGCGAGTGGAATGTGCATGTGAACGGATAACAACTCGAGTCTCTCCCTCACCAGACTTAATCAACGCAACCTATCACAAGATTCGTAATAAAAATAATGAAATATAAGTTGGGGGAGAGGTTACCCCATGCTGAGCAAATGAGCATACCACAAGACACATGAAAACACAGAAGCAAGTCCTCCATACAAAGAATGACATCCCCACCATTACGATTTTCCATGAATACCTGCAGTGGTGAGCTCCGCAAAAACAAAAGCAAAATTGACAAAATACAAAGAAATACTAAAACTAAAATAGACATGAAAAATAAAAATGCATGAAATGGAAGATAACTACTGGGGTTATTGTCCACCCAACACGACTTATTCGGCCAAGGAAAAGGTTCTAGCTAATTGGCCTATGAAAAGAAAAGTGCACAGGTAAACTGTTCCATTATCCGTTTCGGTAATGGGTACCGATATGGCGATAAAGAAGTTACCCCTCTACCTAAATAATAATACCTGCCCAACACAGGTAGGGGAAAAAGGAAGTAAGAAGAGGAGGAGTGCTGGTCCTCACTCATCTCACCACAAAATAAATCCTTGCCCAACAAGGTATCGACTACAGGGAGACAGCTGGAGGAGAGAGCAATAAATAGAGCAATAATTAGAACCTCCAATTCCTCATGAAGCATCTGCGAAGACTCAACCCATATAGGCTCAGATACAGAAAGGGGATCAAGAAATAAAGGAGATGAAGAATTAAAATAATCAAAAATAGGGGGAGTGGTCCCGGTCTCACTCCCAGCAGGATACAAGCATAGATCTCCGTCATTATCATACGAGTCATATCGTGGGGAATCCAAGAACTCAAGGTCCACAGTGGTAAGGGGTACAGCCTCGTCCAATAAGGAGGTGCAAACCTCCACATCAGAAAGAGGATATTCTTCATCCCACCGGGGTGCGTAAAAGTGTTCTGAAGTTCCATATTCTCCGGCGGAGATAGAAGAATCCTCATCCCACTTCGATGCAACTTCGTGCACCGAATCAACCATTATTACCGTATCATCAGCCGACTCACAAGAAAAGAGAGTAGGACAATCAGGCAAAAATTGCGGAGGGGCAAAACTGCTCTCGAAATCAGGCATAGAATGAGCAGGCCCCATCGCAAAAACATTCACAGACACCACCCCGTCGACGGGAACAATCTCTACATCCCATATAGGAGTGCCCATGGATCCCTGATCCTCTTTTTGCTGGCTAACACTAGAGTGATCATCATCACTCAAGGGAAGCTCGTAAAAAGGGAGCGAGGGACCTATGAAGGATCTGTATGCAGCGAGAGATTCACTACAACATTTTTGGTCTTTAGCAACATTTGAAAACTGTTGCCTAAAACCGCAAAGCGTTTCCAAAACATTGAAAAGTATTGTCATAGGGGTGTATTCCTATGCCCGTGTTATCAAAAACCTAAGGCAACTGTTTTCACATGTTTAGGCAACATTACTTGAAACTGTTGCATATATCCCTAGTAAAGGCAACAGTTTTTACATGGACCTATTGCAACATTTTCAAAATGTTTAGAGTTACATTTAATAAATGATGCCAAAACTATTTAATTAATAAAAAAAATTTTAAAAAACATGAAAATAAATTAAAACTTCAAAAACAAACAAGTTATATCATGAGATATTTTTTATAACGCATAAATATATAACAATTTAACATGACAAATATTTTCATTTAGAATATTAATGTTGCACATGTTTTATCATTAAATTAACAACTCATCATTAGCATCACAATTTACCAAAATACATCAAAATAATTAAATATTACAGTACACAAACAAAATTATCTAAATCAACTTAAACATCAAATGATCTTCATGATATGGGGTCATCGATCATATTGCAACTCCTCATTTGTCTTCCAATCATCAAGAACTTTCTGCACAAAGTAAAATAATATATATATAAATATAATGACATCAAGATCAATATATAATTAAAAAATTGTAAACATATAAAAGTATTTTAATATATTGTATGAAAATATACAACATTATACCTCTCCATAGTTTGGAACGTGTGTTGATGTAGAAGAATGTGCATGCGGTAGCCCGTCTCTCTTCTGTCCACTATTTGCATCCCTTGGAGATGAACCTAATAGATTCTCCAAAGATTCTACATCAATTCCAATGGGTTTGCTTTGTTGCAGCATAATCTTAAGTACACATTTTAGAGTATTAAGTATATCTTCCACATTTTGCACTTTTTCATTCAATAAAGCCACCTCTTCATTATGTACTTTCTTCAAAGCCGCAATGTCTTCCTTTCGCTTCAAAGCAGTTTGTGTAATACCTTTCCCAAAGCAACACATTGATCCAGGATGTTCTTTCCCAAACATAATTTTAAATGTTTCTACATTACTTTCCTCGTTAGTCATAATATCTTGAAGTTGTGACTGATAACAAATTGAATAGTTGATTTTTAATTAAAACAAAATAAGCAAATTATATTTGATCTTAATAAAAAAATAACTCACAATTTCATTATTGGTTTCTAAATCTAGCTCCTTTCCACTAATGTTAATTCGAGTTTCAATAAAAACTTCAGCTTGAGTGGGGTCTCTCTTCATTTTTGAATGCTACAGATGCATAAAAAACATTATTGAAAATTAAACACAATCAGTGAATTGCACATAATTAACGAACTACACGTAATCAACGAGCTGCACATGCAACTCGATTAAATTCAGCATTTCAGAGAGTTGGACGTACAACTCGTACTGTAATTGAGCGAGGTGCAGGTGCAGCACAAAGAAATTCAGCGTGTTGCTCCTGCAGCTCGCTGAAATTAGGGGCTTGCACCTGCAGCATGCTGAAATTCAGCGAGCTGTAGGTACAACGCGCTGAATTTCAGCACCGAGCTGCATAAGCTGCAGGTGCAGCACGCTGAATTTCAGCGAGCTACACCTACAACACGCTGAATTTTAGCGAGCTGCATCTTGTTGAATTTCAGCAAGCTACCTCAAGCTGCTCCTAATAAAGGCATCGTCATTAGGGGACCACTGCTATCAATATTGGGATAAGTGGGATCAGGGAACTATTGTTAAGCAGACCACCTGACACTGCCTCAAGCTGCCAACCAATATACACGGCCACAATAACTATCTTCAAGGGAGGTGGAGGAGAGATACAAAAGGAATGTGTTTTTTGTGTGATGTGAAATTTGTTAGAGGCCATAGAGGCAATGACCGTTCCAAATTATGCATTAAAGAGAGTTGGACGTGCAGCTCGCTGAAATTGAGCGAGCTGTAGGTGCAGCATGCTAAAATTCAGCATGCTACAACTGTAGCTCGCTGAAATCAGGGGCTTGCACCTGCAGCATGTTGAAATTCAGCGAGCTGCAGGTGCAGCTCGCTGAATTTCAGCATATTCCAGGTGCGGCACGCTGAATTTCAGCTTGTTATAGGTGCAGAACACTGAATTTCATCGAGCTGCAGGTGCAGCATGCTGAATTTCAGCGTGCTGCTCCTGCAACTCACTGATATTCAGCGTGAGCGAGCTGCACAAGCTGCAAGTGATGCACGCTGAATTTCAGCGAGCTGCACCTGCAGCACGCTGAATTTCAGCATACTGCAACTCGCTGAAATTCAGTGAGCTGCCTCAAGCTGCTCCTAATAAAGTCATCATCATCAGGGGACCACTGCTGTCAATATGGGGATAAGTGGGATCAGGGAACCATCGTTAAGTAGACCACAATAATTATCTTCAATGGAGGTGGAGGAGAGATATAAAAGGATTGTGTTTTTTTGTGTGATGTGAAATTTGTTAGAGGCCATAGAGGCAACGACAGTTACAAATTATGAATTCTAGATTTAGAAGAAGAGGATCAAGAGAAGGTAGTGGTACACCCTTTGGAGAATGCTCTACTTGATTAGGATACTCCTGGTCAAGATCCTCTTATCATCCCTCAATTCTCCATGAACTCTCTCATTGAAATCAGTTAATGGATTTAACATCATGGAAGTAAAGGGATCAAACAACAGAACCCCTATTTTTATTCTGATAGACATGGGTAGCGCTCATAATTTCCTATATGAATCTATTGTTAATTAATTGTGTTGTATGTTGTCTATAATTATAACATTTACTATTACAGATATAAATGACAATAGAATGATTGATGAACGATATATACGTGAAAACTTCAAATGGACTATGCATGGAGTATAGTTTTTAAGTCGATATGTTACTGTTATCTTTGGAGGAATGTGATGTGGTCTTTATTTGCTTCCTCAACAAGCTTATAAAACTTCTTTGCATCTTCATTTAGTCCTTCGTATAATTGATTTTCTTCAAACACATCTTTAAATGTGTCAAATAATAATCCATTGATATCATTAGATGAGACTTCATCATTAGTTTCTTGATCAAGATCCATACGTTTAATATCCTCTTCATGATAAATCCAATCGTTGCATCCTTTTAGAAATCCCTTACTTACCAAATGGTCAAACACCATATTTCTTTTCCCCCAAATACCATTGCAACAAACAACACATGGACATAAAATCTCTTCTCCTTCGAACAACCCTTTACTAAACGCAATATCTAAGAAATGTTTAACACCATTAATATAATCTTTACCATAACGCGGCAAATAAATCCAATACTTTTTCATCATATTTTATCTTTTGAATAATGAAAAATGGAGGTACCTAAACAAAAAAAATATTATATTGAGTTACATTATCAAAGTAAAATTTACAAAAGAAGAATTGCATGTTCTTTCTTAAAACATTACATGCATGTTGAGAGAGAATAGTTTGCATCTTCACTGAAATTCAGCGAACTGGATGTGCAGTTTGCTGAAATTCAGCAAACTGGACGTGCAGTTCGTTGAAATTCAACGAACTGCACGTGTTCTTCGTTGAAATTAAGCAAATTGCACGTCCAGTTCACTGAAATTCAGCGAACTGCATGTGCTCTTCGCTGATATGTTGAAAAGAAAACCATTAATATAAAACATTGCAAGATAATTTATGTGTCTGAAAAATGATTTGAGAGAGAAGCTATATCTCACACACACACACACATACAACACACACACACACACACACACACACATACAACAACACACACACCTACAACACACACACACACACACACACACACACACACACACACATACAACACACACATTCCAAACACACATACAACACACACAAACACACACACAAACATACAACACAATAGCAACAAACATAAAAACACACATACAACACTAACACACAAAAACACAAACACACACACACAACACACACACAACACACGCAACACACAACACTAACATACACATACAACATGCACCACACCACACACACACACAACATGCACCACACCACACACACACACACATACACACACACAACATACACACAATGCAACAACAACACAGATACACACCTACAACACACACATTCAAAAAACCCATACAATGCACACAAACACACACACACATACAACACAACAACAACAAACACACACATATATATACAACACACACAACACACACAAACACATACAACACAACAAACACACACACACACACACACACACACACACGCATACAACAACACACACACCTATATCACACACACATACAACACAACAACAACAACACACACATACAACATACACATTCCAAACACACATACAACACACATACAACACACACACACACACACACACACACACACACACAATAACAACAAACACAAAAACACACCTACAACACACATACAACACTAACACACAAACACACACACACAACACTAACACACACATACAACATACACACACACACACACACACATACAACACACATACAACACACATACAACACACATAAACACCTACAACAAACACATACAACATGCAGGAAGAATGGAATCCCATCCCTCAACCTTTCAGAATTTAAGCACATGAAAAATGGAATCAAACAGGCTAGGTATCGGACACAAGATATGCGGGAGAAGGGGTATACCTCAGCGATAGGGAGAACGGTTGCACAAGATATGCAGAGGAAGAATGTGCAAGAACCCTGCGCTAGGTATCCAGCGGCGAAATTCCGACAGATTTCATCGTCTGTTCGGCGCAATCGGACTGTCGGCGTCGACGGGGAAGAAGCTAGGTCGGTGTAATTGGACTATCATCGTCGAGGGGGAAGAAGATTTTTCACGTCGGCGTCGACGGGGAAGAAGATGCAGGCGATGCAGCAGCTGTGCCCGGGGAAGAAACCTGTCGTCGTGCCTGGGAAGAGAAGCTTGGCGCTAGGTATCGTGGAAGAAATTAAGCGATGTCATCAGCACCAGATATGTTGGAGGGATTCACACTTTGATTCCTCTAAGCTCACGTGGGCCAACCCGGTGTGAGAAACAAGAGGACTGAAAGTGTTCCACCACTCCAACAAATTTAAATCCCGATATAAGTTAATTAAAATCCCAGGTAGGTATATAGAAAACTAACAACGACCCTTTTAAAAACATCGTAATAAATGTGGAGTCATGATTTTGAACACAATTTAAAAATCTAACAAGGTCCCTATATAGAAAAGTGTCGCTATATAGAAAACTAACAACGACAATTTTTAACAAAACCTCAAAAATGTGGTCGATGTTCATATTTTGGTTAATCATAAAGTATTCTTTAGGCAACACTTTTAAAATATTGCAAATTAATTTTTAAGAAGACAGCATATCATAATTGTTGTCTAAAGTGAATCCTCAAGTGCAACATTTCAAAAATAATCCCTATACTCACAAAGTTTAGGCAAAACTTTTATAATTGTTTCCAAGTCAGGTGTTGCTGAAGACCAAAAATGTTGTAGTGATTCTTCGGTAATCTAAATGGGTAAAGAACGATCCAGATGAGTGATGTCAGTGTTTGGGCCAGGAAACACCTTAGTAGGCCTATCCACAACAGTCTTCCGTGAACGGGAGGCTACTGAGCACACGCCCTCAGAGGGAGAAGGCTCGCACAAGCGTGGGCAATCCTTCACCATATGGCCTATACCTTGACAAAGCAAACAATGAATGCAATGCTCGGCATTTAAAACAGCCATGGCGTCGATGTATCGGCGTAAAGTGTCATAGAGACGACACTCGGCTACGGAATACATCGCGAACAAACATAATTGCTGGAAAAGTGCTACACATCTAGAATAAAAATAACACGGACCCGCTTTCTAAACTAAAAATCAGAAAAGGGATACAAAGAAAAATAAGCAACAAATTCTAAAAAGTAAAGCAAAGAAGAAACATGCAATGAATAAATGGAAACGGGCTTCTATCTCCTATCTCCCTCTCCAAAAACTCACAAGACTGTGTTCCCCAGAAAAGGCGCCAAAATCTTGATGCGTTGGACGACAAGTGTACCGGTCGCACAAGTAATATAAAATGGGTGAATGTCCCCAAGTATCGATCTCTCAAGGAACACAATAAGGTGGAGTTAATTTTTAGGAGGACTTGAGATTGAAGTCCTTAGGTCGGAGTTAACATAGGGGTTTTGATTATTATTAAAAAAAATAAAGTAAAACACTAATAAACTTGTAACACCACCTATCCGTCACTGAAAGTCCACTTAGTGTCAACTACCTTCACCTATGGGGGGGAATAGGTGACGTGCAGCGTTTTTGCGGAATTAAAATTGTACCTGCACACGAAAATAAAACAGCACAGCAAATAGAGTACACAAGCTATTTATAGTGGTTCCCCGATTTGGGTACATCCACTTTCCCCCTTCGACCTATCTCCCAACAAGGCACGACTCGGTCACTTCACCAACAGGATTGAAATCCAATCCTAGCACTATCAGAAGGAACCCTTCCACACGTAGGAGACAACACTCCCACAACACGGGTTGCACCCAACCCTTACAACTAGGAACCAACGTTCCTTTACAACAAATATGAAACAAGAATGTACAAGAAATACAAACAACTTTTGGAGACTAAGGTGTCCCTCTTCGTTCGATGACGTGTTCTTGAAGTAATCGAAGAGTCCACAACCCTAGATCTCACTTGGAGAGAATCTCCCCGGAACCGGCGGCGGCAAGAAGGGCGGCGGCTTGGTTCTCGGGATCGGCGGCGACAACGGTGTGTGGCTGATGTACTTTGGAGATTCAAACTTCGTAGCAAAGCTAGCAAGGTCTTCCAACGGTCACACTAGGATCGATCGTCTCGATCGATTCGGACGGGGAAGGTTTTCCCGATCAACAAATCAAGAGACAAGGGATCTCTGGTTAGACGCTACGCTTGGCTAAGCTTCTGTCGCCGGAAGATCTAGAAGAATCACGATCAAACTGCCGGCGATCGACTTCCACGAGCGGCGACGGCGGCGGAGCAGGTATCGCGATCTAGGTCAAGGTCGGCGGCTCGTGTATTTCTTTTTGTGTGTCCTCACTGTTCAAAAATACGTGTGTATTTATACACAAGTATACTCCTTAATGACCATTGTGGGTCCCACCAGAAGAAACCCTAATTCCGGTTCAAAACAGTGCCAGCGGCAGAGTCCGGTCCAGCGGTTTCCAGAAAATTGTCCAAGTCAGATTCGGTGAGAATCGAAGGTGATTCTCGACGAGTCGGCGAGAATCAGCCGGTGATTCTCGACGATTCGGCGAGAATCACTAGTGATTCTCGCCGAATCACTTGATGATTCTCGCCGAATCACTTGATGATTCTCGAATCACTTGATGATTCTCGACGAATCACTTGATGATTCTCGACGAATATGACTTAGCGCCAGATTTGCACGCTTTAATGTAGCCGGAAAGAAACGGCGAGAATCAGTCAGTGATTCTCGACGATTCAGCGAGAATCACTTGGTGATTCTCGTCGATTATCACTTAGACGATTTTTCGTCTTTCCGCCCAAAAGCTGCTCTTTGACCCATCCTTGCTCCTTGTCTGCTCTTGCATAATCACAGCCATGTACTTGAAAGTAAGTACACTCCAATAGAGAGAGTACACGTAGGCCAACACACTGATCTGCTCAACGAGGGATTACGTCGTGCAGACCCGTGTATATTTACCTACTGCACCCTGACATTGGTGTGCACTTAGCGTGGAATAACTGCAAGCACAACTTGAAATATTTTGTCAAATACATTGTCTATTTACCTTAGCTTGTTCAGGGGCTTCTTCAAATCAGGTACGTTGTGGATACAATACCCAACAATCTCCCCCTATTTGAAGAAGCCTAAACCCTACAAGCTAAGGTGAATAAAGCGTATGGGAATGAAAATCATAACCTTGAAATTGAGTTGAGAGAGATATTCATTACCAATACCAATTTCTTGAGAGCAAACTTGGAGCCACCTTAGCCAACTTGGATCCACCTTAGCCTTAACCGAGAGGGTAATCTCCCCCTTTTCGGCTTCTGCAAATCTGGGTCTGTAGCATTTGACCCCTTTCTCCCCCTCAGTTCTTGCACCTGTGCTCACACTTGAGTTCCTGGCAGAGGCTCCCCCTAGAGGCACGATCCTGGAGCTTCTGTAGTCTTCATTCCTCATAGTTTAGCATCCCCAATTCAGTTTTGAAAAGACTGAACTTGGCCTCGTCTAAGGGCTTTGTGAATATATCTGCAATCTGCTTGTCCGTGGGGACATAACAGAGAGAGATGTCCTTGTTCTCCACGTGCTCCCGAATGAAGTGGTAGCGCACTTTAATATGCTTCATTCTGCTGTGCGTTACCGGATTGTTGGCAATAGCAATTGCACTGGAGGAGTCGCAGTACATTGGTACTTCTGTGAACTGAAGGTCGTAGTCGGCTAACTGGTTTCTGATCCATAGGAGTTGTGCGCAACAGCTTCCTGCCGAGATGTACTCAGACTCTGCTGTGGAGGTAGCTACACAATTCTGCTTCTTGCTGTTCCATGAGATAAGCCTTCTGCCGAGGAATTGACACGTCCCGGAGGTGCTTTTCCTGTCATCCCCGCTCCCTGCAAAATCAGCATCTGAAAAACCTATTAGCTCGACATCATTGTTTCTCGGGTACCACAAGCCAAGATTGGGAGAACCTTTAAGGTATCGTAGAATTCGCTTTGCAGCGACATAGTGAGATTCCTTAGTGTTCACCTGATATCTGGCACGGACACATGTGGAGAACATGATATCCGGTCTACTGGCAGTAAGGTAGAGCAGGGATCCAATGATGCTTCTGTATTTGGTTTCATCGAAAGGTTTACCTTTCACATCCTTATCCAGAGACATAGTGGATCCCATTGGAGTCCTCATAGAGGTTGCATTCTCCATACCGAATTTCTTGAGGAGTTCATTTGTGAACTTCGTTTGAGAGATGAAGATTCCATCCTCAGACTGTTTCACTTGAAGTCCCAAGAAATACTTTAGCTCTCTCATACTGCTCATTTCAAACTTTCCTTGCATAAGTTTAGAAAACTTTTTGCAGAGATTGTTGTCTGTTGAGCCGAATATAATGTCATCGACATAGATTTGCACCAGCAAAATCTTGCCTTTGACTTCCCTGAGAAACAATATCTTATCTATTTTACCTCTAGAGAACTTGTTCTCAAGAAGAAAACTAGATAAAGTCTCATACCAAGCTCGTGGAGCTTGTTTTAACCCATATAGAGCTTTATTAAGAAAATATACATGATTGGGATAAGTAGGATTGACAAAACCTGGGGGTTGAGCGACGTATACTTCCTCTTTCAGGTCGCCGTTCAAGAATGCTGATTTTACATCCATTTGATAGACTGTGAATCCTTTGTGCGAAGCATACGCCAGGAATAGTCTGATTGCCTCGAGCCTTGCCACTGGTGCAAAGGTCTGGTCGAAGTCAATCCCCTCCTCCTGTCTGTAACCTTGAGCCACCAGCCTGGCCTTGTTCTTTATGATGACACCATGTTCATCCAGTTTGTTTCTGAAGATCCACTTGGTGCCAATCACATTCTGCTTGTGTGGTCTGGGAACCAGCGTCCAAACGTTGCATCGTTCGAATTGATGTAGTTCATCTTGCATGGCCAAAATCCATGCCGCGTATTTGTTTGCCTCGTCGAACTTCTTTGGCTCAACCTGTGACAGGAAGCTAAGATGCAAAATCTCGTTAATAGTACCTCTTTGAGTTCTGACACCGTCACGAGTATCTCTGATTATCTGATCTCTAGGATGATCCCTCACGTGCCGGAGCTCTAGAAGTCTGGCGTCTGGGGCTTCGACTACTTCTTGGGCTTCTCCTTCTTCTAAGAGATTTGTTCCATGTTGATCTTCAACATTCCCAGTTGACGTTGAGGTGGAAACTTTGACGTACTTAGGAGTTTCATCTTTAGCGATCTCATCGAGACTCAGCTGTTCAAGTCGTGCACCTGCATCTTCAAGAATACCACTGGAAGAATTGCAGTTAAGCAAACTTCCTTCATCAAATACAACATTAATTGATTCTTCTACCACTAGGGTTTTCTTATTGAAGACCCTATAAGCCCGACTGTGGGAACTACAGCCCATGAATATGCCTTCGAAGCATTTTTCACCAAATTTAGTATGCGGGTACTTCCCATTATTCAGTACATAGCATCTGCAACCAAAGATCCTCAAGTAGGACATGGTTGGTTTCCTGCCTCTCAGTAGCTCATAAGGCGTCTTACGATGATGCTTGTTGATCAATGCTCGGTTTTGTACGTGACAAGCTGTATTGACCGCCTCAACCCAGAAGTATTCTGGGAGAGAAGCGTCTTTCAACATTATCGTGCAGGCTTCAATGAGAGTTCTATTTCTCCTCTCCGCAACTCCATTTTGCTGAGGAGTGCGCGGGGAGGAAAACTCATGAAAGATACCTTGTTCTTCACAAAACTCTGTCATAGCACCAGATTCGAATTCTGTTCCATGGTCACTTCTGATTTTGACCACTGAGCAGTTAAATTCGTTCTGAACCTGCTTGACAAAACTAGTGAAGATGTCAAACGTATCTGACTTTCGTTTTAAGAAGAACACCCATGTAAACCGAGAATGATCATCAACTATCACTAGCGTATAGGACTTGCCTCCCAAGCTATGAACTTGCATGGGACCAAACAAGTCCATATGTAGAAGATAAAGGCACCGGGAAGAGTCTTTGTCTGCAATGCTCTTAAAGGTAGCCCGAGTCTGTTTGCCCATCTGGCATGCAGGACATGGGCTATCTTTGATGCACTTGATAATGGGAGCATCCCTTACTAAGTTTTTAGAAAACAGCATACTAATTGTCTTGAAATTAATATGTGTCAATCTCTTGTGCCATTGATCACAAAGAGATGCACTGCCAGCTGCCACTAGGCATACGGGGGTAGATGAATCTAAACTAAGAAAATTTAAGCAGAAAATATTTCGGCTCCTAATGTCTGTTAATACCGTCTCAAAAGATGCACATGATATTATCAGGCATTTATCCTTGCAGAACTTAACGTCATAACCTATGTCACATAACTGACTTACACTGATCAGGTTATGGTTTAACCCTTCAACATAAGCCACGTCGGTGATAGAGATTATACCATTGGAAATCATACCGTAACCTCTGGTGACTCCTCGATCTGACCCCCCAAAGATGACTTTGGGTCCATTCGCGACAGGAGTGTAATCACACAGCAGGCTTCTTGCCCCAGTCATATGCCGGGAGCATCCACTGTCCAAGTACCAGATCGGCGTTTTGGTGGCCTTTGGACATTCCTGCAAAACAAAATTAATTTCCCTTAGGAACCCAATCGAACTTGGGTCCTAGATTCTTGGTTAGCATACTCCCCCTCGGGTGGTTAACCCTACGAGTGGTCGGCCTCGCATTGCTAAAATAGGGAGTCTCGTCATACCTCGGATTAAACCAGCAATCCACGGCAAAGTGACCGACTTTGCCACAACACCAACAGTCAAATCTGTTGTACCTCTTCCTAGACTCCTGCTTTACCCTGGGAACGGTGGGTACAGCCGGAGCTTTGGATCTGGAGGTGGAGGCCTCATAGTGATTGCAGTCACATGACTTCTTCACCTTCTGTTCCTTCAGTATAACAAGCTTGGCTCTTGGTGCCTGCTTTCCATTATGGCCGCTAGAGAATTGACCATAATTTCCCATGTGGATTTCCTCATAAGGTGCCTTGAAGGCACTCTCACCGAATTTGCGGGGAAAAGTCCAACCATCATATCGGCTCTTTGGCTTTGCAACCGAGGGCCGGAAATGATGACCAAAGGTTGATTCAAAGTCATGTTGGTTGCAATGAAAGCTAGGCTTTCTGAACGCAACAGGACTGAGCGGAGCCTTTCCCGTTTTAGCAGCAGAGGCCTTCTTGGCGGCCTTATTCTTCCTCTGGTTCCTGTTTCTCCTAGATGAGGAACCAGATACCCCTACATGCCCCAAGCCAGCTCCTTTGGCCTGAGCAGAGAAGGTATCAACTACTGGAAGAACTGTTTTTAGCATAGAGAAGCTCTTGACGATCTTCCTTTCTGCCGTAAGTTGTTCTTCCAACTTGTTGACTTCCTCCTGCTTAAGATCAAGGAGCTTAAGAGACTCTGAATGCTTTGAAGTCAGGTCAAGGTGCTCCTATCGGAGAGAAATCAAACTGGTGATCTCTTCCCTTAGGGAGACACTCTCACCCTTAAGGAATTTCACTTCCTTTTTCTCATCCTTCAATCTCTTACGGCACTCCTCGAAAGTGTTGAGCAGAAGCTCATACTTCTCGAGGAGCTCCGCTTCACGGGCTGAAAGGCTATCCTCAGGGTCATCATCCTGAGACTCAGGATCAGATTCAGAGTCGGAGAGAGGGGTGTGAGCTTTTACCTTCCCAGTAAATGGGGGGCATTCTCCTTCTGAGTCGGAGCGACCCACCAGCCCGAAGTAGGCTTCCTCATCATCACTGGAGTCTGAGGAATCAGACTCACTCAGTGTCTTTGGCCTTTTGGCGATGTAGCTCCGCTCTTTCTTCTTATCTCTAGAGGATTTGTGCTCCTCTCCTTTCCCTTTTTCTCTCTTGCCTTGGTAGCAGTCGGCCACGACGTGTCCTGGCTTATTGCATCCAAAACAAATAATGTCAGAGGAGCGATGTTTGTTCGGTTTAGAAGCATACCTGTCAGAAGAATAATTTTTCTTCTGATGCCTGGAGGAGGAGCCGTCTTTCTTTCTTTGATTCCTCATCTTGAGGAACTTCTTGAATTCTCGGGTGATGAGGGAGAAATCCTCCTCAGACAGCTCTGAGCTGGAGGAGCATGGCTCGGAGTCCTCCTCCTCATCCTTCTTCCTGGCACGGTATGAAACCACACCCTTGCCTTTTCTGGAGTGAATGGCTTTTAGAGCCACAGTCTTTTCTTTGGCTGCAGCCTTCTCTGCTTCTTCTTCTGCTTTCCTGGTGTTCAGTTGAAGCTCATAGGACATCAGCTTCCCAAACAGAATTTGCGGGTCTGTTTCAGCTAGTCTGCCAAACTCTCGGATGGCGCAGATCTTTGTGTCCCATTCCTTAGTAAGGGACCTAAGGAATTTATCATTAAGTTCACCATCAGTGAACACTCTTCCATATCCTTTGAGGGCATTGACAATCTTGAGGAAGTTTTCGAAGGTGACTCCGATCTCTTTCTTAGGCCCTTGTCTGAAGGCCTCATATTTCAGGTTCAGAAGGGATCTCCGATCATCCCTCACTTCATCAGTGCCCTCCATTAGGATAATCAGGCAGTGCCAGATCTCCTTTGCTGTCCTGCAATTGCAGAAGTTCTGCATCATCGAGTCACCGACCGCGCTGACCAGAATGTTCTGCGCCTTCTTGTCAAGTCCCACCAGCACCATCTCGTCCTTGTCCATTTCAGAGATTTTCTTTGGCACTTTCTTGGTAGGATCTATGGTGGAGACCTTAGTGGGGACATAAGGTCCCTCCTCCACGATCATGAAGAGTCGAGGATCAACTGCTTCCATGTAGAACCTGATCCTTTCCTTCCAGATAGGAAAGTTGAGCCTGGTGCACACTGGGATCTTGCCTGTGAACTTGAGCCCGTCCATAGTAGATGTTTGCCTTCTTCTTGACACTAGCGGCAGGATTCTACTCAAGGTGTTAACCTTTTTGATGAGCAACCTCCCTCTGATACCACTTGAAAGTCCACCTAGTCTCAACTACCTTCACCTATGGGGGGGAATAGGTGACGTGCAGCGTTTTTGCGGAATTAAAATTGTACCTGCACACGAAAATAAAACAGCACAGCAAATAGAGTACACAAGCTATTTATAGTGGTTCCCCGATTTGGGTACATCCACTTTCCCCCTTCGACCTATCTCCCAACAAGGGACGACTCAGTCACTTCACCAACAGGATTGAAATCCAATACTAGCACTATCGGAAGGAACCCTTCCACACGTAGGAGACAACACTCCCACAACACGGGTTGCACCCAACCCTTACAACTAGGAACCAACGTTCCTTTACAACAAATATGAAACAAGAATGTACAAGAAATACAAACAACTTTTGGAGACTAAGGTGTCCCTCTTCGTTCGATGACGTGTTCTTGAAGTAATCGAAGAGTCCACAACCCTAGATCTCACTTGGAGAGAATCTCCCCGGAACCGGCGGCGGCAAGAAGGGCGGCGGCTTGGTTCTCGAGATCGGCGGCGACAACGGTGTGCGGCTGCTGTACTTTGGAGATTCAAACTTCGTAGCAAAGCTAGCAAGGTCTTCCAACGGTCACACTAGGATCGATCGTCTCGATCGATTCGGACGGGGAAGGTTTTCCCAATCAACAAATCAAGAGACAAGGGATCTCTGGTTAGACGCGTGAGACGCTACGCTTGGCTAAGCTTCTGTCGCCGGAAGATCTAGAAGAATCACGATCAAACTGCCGGCGATCGACTTCCACGAGCGGCGACGGCGGCGGAGCAGGTATCGCGATCTAGGTCAAGGTCGGCGGCTCGTGTATTTCTTTCTGTGTGTCCTCACTGTTCAAAAATACGCGTGTATTTATACACAAGTATACTCCTTAATGACCGTTGTGGGTCCCACCAGAAGAAACCCTAATTCCGGTTCAAAACAGTGTCAGCGGCAGAGTCCGGTCCAGCGGTTTCCAGAAAATTGTCCAAGTCAGATTCGGTGAGAATCGAAGGTGATTCTCGACGAGTCGGCGAGAATCAGCCGGTGATTCTCGACGATTCGGCGAGAATCACTAGTGATTCTCGCCGAATCACTTGATGATTCTCGCCGAATCACTTGATGATTCTCGACGAATATGACTTAGCGCCAGATTTGCACGCTTTAATATAGCCGGAAAGAAACGGCGAGAATCAGCCAGTGATTCTCGACGAACTAGTGATTCTCACCGAATCGGCGAGAATCACTTGGTGATTCTCGTCGATTATCACTTAGACGATTTTTCGTCTTTCCGCCCAAAAGCTGCTCTTTGACCCATCCTTGCTCCTTGTCTGCTCTTGCATAATCACAGCCCTGTACTTGAAAGTAAGTACACTCCAATAGAGAGAGTACACGTAGGCCAACACACTGATCTGCTCAACGAGGGATTACGTCGTGCAGACCCGTGTATATTGACCTACTGCACCCTGATATTGGTGTGCACTTAGCGTGGAATAACTGCAAGCACAACTTGAAATATTTTGTCAAATACATTGTCTATTTACCTTAGCTTGTTCAGGGGCTTCTTCAAATCAGGTACGTTGTGGATACAATACCCAACAGTCACATAGCATATAGCAGTAGGTCCGGTCGGGGGCCGACGCCATATACCACAGACAGACCGGGTGGTTACTCAATGGAAACCATCCAACCAATAACAATATCCTACACAGAGCATTCTAGCGGAAGCAATTAAAATTGTTGCATTAATAAAGAACCCAAAACTAGCATGAATGTCCACTAATATGCCAAAAGGAACGAAGTACAAATACACCAGTACTTGCCTTATGGCCTTACAATTGTTTTTCTCAAATTACATGTCTTCAGACCTCGGCACGCAGGCCGGCCATCCATGAATAAAAGAGAACACTCAAAAATTAGGACTTCGAGGGCCGGCTCAGCAACTTGGGCTTTAGCCCGCTATTTACCGCTTGGCTCCGCCGCACCTCCAAGCACAATCCACTGCAACGGTGGCAAACCAAAGTAACGGTCAGCCATGCTGACCAAATTATAACGATCTCGCCCCCAATTCGGGGCGGCGATGTTCCTTCTCTGCACTTTATTAGCATAACCAAGCAGTATATAAATACATTGCATCACAGGCGTTTGCACGCACGGCCACCCGCCCCGTGCTCTCAGGCCACATTCTCGGTGATCACAGTCAAAGTCCGCCGACTCACCACCGCCCCCACGACGGCAATATCTCGTGAGCAATCTGGTATTTCTGGCCACTGCCTAAGACCCTCCATCTATGCCAACGGTAAGTGTCAAGTAACTTTAGGTCTCTTTAACCGAACGACATAGATCGGGTACGGTTCCACCTGACCCGTTGCTCACACCGCAACGTCAACTTAAGTCGTCTGCACGGGTCAAGCTTCCCCGAGTCCCGTATCTCCCATACATATCACATAACCCAGTTATGTTTAGGTTGGCTCCTAGGCCACCATGATGACAGAACCACGCGTCCGCCCAGTTTTTTGAGTGTACCTTGGAGTTAATCTCCAAGGCTCCCTGTTGCAATCTACCTCGTAGAAAACTCGAAAAACAAACATTCGCACGGAGTCTTCTCCGGCCATTTAGGCAATGCAACATCACCGATCCAGACCAACTTGTCCGGGTAGGCTTCACACATCATGCCTATATCTGTTCTCGATTACTGACTCTACATGTACACAACGGGGACTATTCATGTCTACCCGAAGGAACGCCTCAAACTCACCGCAAACTCGCGAGAGCGGGCTTCCCTATGCAAATGAAGTAGAGCTTCACATGCTCAAGTAGAGAATCGTTACCCTAGCGTTCTTCCTTGGCGCCATGGAAATGTAAGCGGATGAAAAGCACCGCACTCTCCTTGCCTCCGTAGATTTGAAGTCGGTTCGCGATTTGGAGCTCCGAAGCTCCGCCGGTGACCGGATCTAGGCTTCTTCTTCCTCCTTTGCTCTCCCCTCTCTCTAGACTTAGAAAGAGAACCACTCAAGTGAAATGAGGGTTTCAAAGGCCCAATCCCGGGTATATCCCAGTAGGAACAACCCCCAACTGTCGGATCCCAAACTAAGGAAACGAACGGCTACGATCCGTAGCTGAAAAGTAAAACTTGGGCCGAACACAACCTGTGACACGCCCGTGTCCAGGGCCGTGTCCCTCATTCGCCGTCAAAATCAACGCGTTACGAAAATTACACGGGTCCCGACATGCCCGTGTTTAACCTGACACGCCCGTGTTCAAACTGACACGGCCGTGTGGTTGTCCGTGTGCCCCGATCGATATAGCCCCGAAAACAACCCGAGACTCACACTGGTCTTGGACACGCCCGTGTCCTATTTGACACGCCCGTGTCAAACCCGAACACGCCTGGGCTCCAGGCCGTGTTCACTATCTCGACACTTTGTCGAGCGCAGTTCGTCGACCACCCGACACGGCCTTGGACACGCCCGTGTCCTAGGCCGTGTTCCGTGTCTCAACACAACGTCGAGCGAAAATCGTCGACTTCCCTGGCAGATCATCGACACGAGCCTGACACGCCCTGGGACACGCCCGTGTCCCAGGCCGTGTGCCCCCTGCCAAATTCCATATTTGGCCCAAAAAACCTCCCATCGCTCTTTTGAGTTTCGGGGTGTTACAAAACTACTCCTATGCAACGCCGCTATGCGATGCTTCGCCAGATGGGATGAAAGACTACATAGGTCGCTATGCACCGAATTGTTGGGCTGATGGACGAGTAGACTTGCCGATGAGGTGGTGGGAACAACGGAATGAGGGTCGAGAGCACCTCTTTGCTACGCACGCCACTAGCAATTTCTAGTACGAAAATGTGTGGTGGAGGATGAAAATGGCGCACCTCAAGCAAATAACGTAAATACAAAATCACATAGACATCATTCTATACAAACGCATATCAAATTAAACATACTTCATCACATACAAAGAGATCAACTACACTATCAATCAATAAGAGAAGAAGAGAGTGCGAGATCGACCGAATCCAAAGTCTTGTTGAGGATTCATGGAAGGATTCATCGGGTTGTCAATCCGTGTCCAAGCTCGGTCCTCAACTATCTCGGGGGTAGAGGACGCTGTCACTAAGTCCCAATGGACCAGTCTTCTTCGTGTCACGATCCGGTGGAGGATGGCACAAACTTCTCCTAGCCTTATGGAGAAAGCTAGATCAAACTCTTCTTGAAGCTCAAGGATGAAGGAGGAGGCCTAGAGGAAGCTCCGACTTAAATTTGGCGTTAAACGCTTGTCGGGAACCCTCTCCATGATGGAGAACGAAGGGAAATGACGGAAATTTGCCCTAAAAAGGCGGCTAGAATGGCTGAAATCTGGTCCCCTCAAATGGAGGAAAATCTGTGCTTAAATTGAAGCATGTTAGAAAAATAGTCACGCACGTTTTGGCGCACGACCGTGCGCTAACCGTGCTTTATTAACTTCCAGGCCAAGCTTGCGGATGAAGATGCGTTGACCCGTGCATTTTACTCTCGCACGGGCACATCCGCCCGTGCTTGAAGGAAATCGCACAGGTAAACACAGAGCATAGGAAAACAAGATACTACAAGGGAACCGCGCATTTTACACATGCACGGGCGATTCCGCCCATGCGTGAACAAAGCGCACGATTAACCATAGATTGGTACAAACAAGAAAGCTACAGGGAAACCGTGCATTTCCTCCGCGCATGGTTCTGAAGAAACCGTGCATTAACCGTGTGTGAATATCATCGAGCTTAGCTCGATGAAATTCATCGAGCTCCACTCGACATTTCTCCTGCACAATCAAAACACACGATCAAGAAGAATTGTGTGCAAAGAAAATGCATGACCGTGCGTTTTCCTCAAACCTGAATTCCAGACTTGGGGGAAAACGCACCACCTGCATTCAAACAAATAAATCAAAAGAGGACCCTCCAGCAATGCAGAAATGCAACAAAAGCAACTGGAAAGAGCCCCTGGGGAGCACCATGTGCTTACCACCAACAACAGAATGCGCAATTGCACACCCTTGGGCCAGAATAATGCACTTAGCGTGATAAACTCTATAAATGAAATATCAACGATAACATACTAAAAGTGAAGTGCAACTGCGTGAAAACTAGCCCAAATGAGTCTGAAAAACTCTATATAAATCGGACTCATCACCTGGCGATATCAACAGTTCTCTAGACTATGATCTTTTTTGGTTATTTTCCTAGAAATGCTTCCAATACTTTGATGCAGCATCCTGCACACCCCTAGACCCTGAATTTCACACGTACTTCACACGCATATCCACGGAGTCTTCTCCGGCAGACAAATTAAACATCACCAATCTAGACCAACTTGTTTAGATGGGTTTCTCACAACATGCTTATTCTGTACTCTACATTTTCGGATCTAAATGCAAGAATTTATAGGGATCATACCGATCTACCCATTGGAATCCACCCTTTTCCACCTTTTGGTGAGGGGATCCATTCAAATATGCATATTAAGGACTTCACTTATCCAGGAGAAATTTGTTACCCTTGTAGTTCTCTTCAGAGCCATGGCTAAGCGTTTCTATGAGGATGGAAAGGAGCACGTCGCTCTCCTCTTCTCAGATCTATCCTCGGATCTGGCCTCCAACCACAACATTTCCTTCAACGAGCTTACAAAGCTCATCCTAGCACTACCTTAGATTCTTCTTCCTTTTCCCTCAAGGAAACTCAAGAGATGAAGAGAGAGAGAGATAGAGAGAGAGAAAAAAAATGAAACCTCCTTCCTATTCATCTTTAGTTAAGTGGACTCGGGACTAATCCCAGACACATGATCTCTCAGTCAAAATAAAGCAAAGACCAGGATTTGAGTTGTCTGGTCAACTTTTGGCGCTATCGCCTGGCGATATCGACTATTGCCACTCGGCGATATCGACTTAACCACTTTGACAGCTTTGACCTAGGTTAACCACCGCTTATTGGCCGCTTAACAGCCAGTCAAACACGTGTCTCATGCCACGCAACACTATCTCCCTGCAATATCCACTGTCGCCAGCGATATCAAGCCACTCAGTGCTTTCAAGCATTGAGTGCGTAGAGAGCATCGAGTGCGTCGAGTGACGTCTCAATGCTTACCGATATTGTCATATCGCGATACCCATTGTTGTCACTCGGCGATATCTTCCTTTTTCGAAAAATCATCGAACGGGCTAATTTCGTCGAACGAACTTCGTCGGTCGGGAGTAAGTTCGTAGAACAGGCTTTAGTTCATCGAACGGGAAAGATTTCATATAACATGCCATAATCATCGAGCTCCGCTCGACGATCACCATATTCAGCGAGCTTCACTTGATGATTTTCGGCAATCTCCGCTCCATGATTTTCGCCGAGCTCCGCTCGACGATTTTTGTCGAGCCCAGGCCGACTTTTATCATGTTCTCGCCAATACCTTTTTGGGGTGTTACACAGGGTACAAGTGGGAAACTAGCTCGGGACTTATCTCTTCGGAGAAAGGATCCAAATGTTGTGCTAACAGTCCATGGAAAGAGGTGGTAAAGATCTTTTTTCATGATTTTGAAATCCATATTCTTGTACCCTTATGGTCCTATTTATAGATAAATTCTTGGGGGTTGGGGACTGTAGGTGAGGAGACCCAGCCCTGCGATCACCGGCTGCATCCTTCTTGTTAGGAATATTGTCCTTCACTGTTCCCTGAATTTGAAGAGGAATCCCAATCAATGCTAAGTGCATAATTGTATTTAATGTATGTCCAAGTTCAGTGTATGTATGTTGTCTATTATACTATGATTAGACATGTTGTCTGAGTCATAATGACAAATGGACTCGTGACAAGATGCTGACAAAGCAGAAATCTGACTAAGTCTAGAAGCATCGAGTGAAGGCAGTTCACTCGATGCCAGAAGAGCAGAAGCATTGAGAGAACTACATACAGTCAAAGCCACAATATTGCTAACAAGATATCTGGCTAAGCCCAGAAGTGTTTAGTGAAAGAAGTTCACTCAACACAAACTCAACAAGATATCTGGCTATGTCTATAAGCATTGAGTGAAGGCAGTTCACTCAATGACAACTCAACAAAATATTTGGCTAAGGATAGAAGCGTTGAGTGAAGGCAGTTCACTCAATGCCTCAATCAAGAACACTAGTTATTAGACAGACAAAAAATTAACCAAGTTCAGAAGCATTGAGTAAACTCACCTCACTCAATACCAGAAGAGCAGAAGAGTTGACAGGAGCTCAAGCAGTCAAAGCCTTAGAAGGAGAAGACAAAAAATCTATCTAAGTCCAGAAGCGTTGAGTAAAGGCAGTTCACTCAACGCCTACTCAACAGACAATTCATCTAAGTCTAGAAACATTGAGTGATGAAGGTTCACTCGATGCCTAATCGGTTAAGACAATAAAAGATAGAATGTGTTGAGTGATGAAGGCTCACTCAACGCCTGAAAAGTCTATCTGGATTTTCCTAAGTACATAAGCGCTGTGTCATGCTGACGTCAGTATAAATTCAAATATCACAGGATTTGCTTGCTAGAAGACAAAAGGCATCGTTTGCCCTTAGTACAACTATAAATACTAAAGTGATGGAGTAGTTGTCATTTCCTGCCAGTCCTACTACGCAAAGAGCCTTTGGATTTACGGGAAATAAAAAGTAGTGTTCCGTGAAATTATTTAGGGGTTGAACTTTTGGATAAAATTACTCTGCTTCATCTTCTTCCTGAAAAAAAGAAGAAGAGCTCTATAACTCGAGGTCAACAGCAAGTCTGAGAACTTCAAAGAAGGTTAGTTGATTGAAGAAGAAAAGAACAAGAATAATATTTTAGTCTTCATGAGCAAGTTCAGAAGCTCCAGTTTCTGAGATTCTTCCCAGCACAAGTAGAACCATCCTGAAGATCTACTTCCATGGTGCTAAGAAGAAGTAGGACTGAGTTTACTCAGTCCAGAGAGAAGGCTCAGATGACACTTCCTTTGGAGCAAGTCAACAACAACAAACTCACACTCTATAGGATCTTAACAGATCTGAGTTGTAAGCCTGATATATAAAGGCTGAGTTGTAGGATCCTTCTGTGGATCTGAGGTAGGGCCTGTGTGCTTATGCTATAGGAGATTTCTTCTCTGAGGTAGGATCCTGTGGTGGATCTGAGTGTGGGGCTATCCTCCTATCCTGAGGTAGGTGATCTGGTGCAGACTGCTGATTTGTTGGATATTATATCTCCGAGTGTAGGTCCTTGGTCCTGAGGTAGAACTTGGAGGAGTCTGATGGATCTATGTTGTAAGCTCATTGAGCTGAGATTGGAGAAGTTGGCCTTTTTAACATACAGTTAGAATGGTGGGAGGGATAATGGATGTACCCACACCTTGGAGAACCACTATAAATACTTGTGTGTTGTTGTGTGTTCTTGAAAGTTAACATAAAACTAATTCACAACATAATAAAGTAGGAAAGATAGTCATAAAATACACAAAAACCTATTTATCCCTCACCCCCTTCCCCCTCCCCCTCTAGGTGTTTTGCTATTCTATAATCAGAGACTTTCAAGTGATATCAGATGGAGGTTGTTCAAGAAGGACTTAACAGCCTGAATAGATCTCCAAGGGTAGCTAAGGATTATCCATATGGGTTCAGGTGAGAACCATAAGGCGTTCAGCTCCATGAAGCTTCCAATCTGTATAAAGGAAATTTTGATATCTGGAAAGAGAGGGTCAGGTTGTTTATGGAAGCCTCAGACCCAAGGATCTTCATCACAGTTCAGGAAGGACCCTTCATCCCCGTGAACATTTCTGTCTTAGATACCAGTGTTCAAACCCCAAAGAAGTACACTGAGATGACCAAGGATGAGGACTTCCTGGCAACCATGGACACAAGGGCAGAAAACATAATTATCAGTATCATAGATGACTCCATATTCCAGAATCTTGTCCACTACAAGACAGCCAAGGAAATATGGGGCACCCTGATTGTATACATGGAGGGCTCTAAAGAAGTTAGGAATAATAAGAAATCCCTACTTAATCAGGAATATGAGGCCTTCAGGCAAAACAACAAGGATAACATAGCGGATTGCTAGGAAAGGTTTTTCAGAGTGGTCAATGAGCTGAGGACCTATGGGAGGGTCTTCAGCAATTATGAGCTGAATGATAAGTTCCTAAGATCTCTAACCAAATATTGGGACACAAAGTTTTATGTTATCACAGAAGTGGCAGAGCTTGTTGAAACTCCTCACACTTTGTTTAGAAAACTGATTTCTTATGAGATGCATCTATCTGCTAGGAAGGAGGAGACCACCATCAGGTCCCATGCCAAGGAGAGGACAGTGGCCTTCAAGGCTGAGAGCTCTAAGAAGCGTAAGGAGAGCATTGTCTCACCCCCAAGGAAGCCAACTGATTCAGAAAGCTCCGAGTCCAACTCATTTGACAGTACCATGTCAGATGGAGAGTTTGCTGCCTTCTCAAGGCAATTCCAGAAGATGATGAAGAGGAGGCAGTGGAAGAACAATCTATCCTCCTCCATCTTACATTACAAGAAGGATCACAACAAATCTGGGAAGAAGTTCTCCAAAGGTGACAAATATGATTCTAAACCCAGCAAACATAATTCTTCTAAAATTATTTGTTATTGATGTAGCAATCTTGGGCATGTCATTGCTTATTGCAAAGTTAGAAGAAAGGCGATAGGTGAGAAGAAGCATCACCACCACAAGGGCAAGAAGGAAAAGACCTTCATTGCCAAGAATGAGAAGAGTTGGAGACAAACTGACTCAGTATCTTCTGATTCTGAAGTACAAGATAATGTCTATATAGGACTGTTTGCTACTACTACTACTGAAAACTATGAGTACTATCTAGCTACAAGGATAGGAATTAGGGACTCACTGTCCCCAGTTGATAGTGACTGTGATGAGGATGAGATATTCTGCCTCATGTCTCTATCAGAAGATAATCATGACATTTTTGTCCCTGATGAAGTACATTTTATCCTAAGCTATTCTTCTATCTATGAGTCTATCTCAAACTATGATACATCCACTTCCACTAGTGTGGATCACAGATCAGATTTTGAATAGGATGTTAATCAATCGATTTATAAGTATGTGTCATTCTTGATGCTCTGAAAAGGAGCAAGAGGCTAGTCAAGAAATAAGCTGAGGAGATTGTCTCCTTACAGCTAGCTTCTTCCCTGCAGTCTGAATCAACACCCTTGCTTGATAAGATGAGGAGGCAAGTCAGCCAACTAAAGACTATATCAATCATCCAAATTGGGAGCATCATCCAGAAGGACATGATCATTATGGATCTTGAAGAGGAGCTCCTCAAAGAGAGGATGTTAGTGGCTCAATACTCTAAACCCAAATCAGTATTACCATTCATTGATACTTTCACCTCCCAAACTAATAAGAAGGGGTTGGGGTACATTGAGAGGTATACTAGAAGAAGGAATAAGAGTAAGGGCAAGGCTCCAATTCAGCCTGATATCTCTTTTGAGAAAGTTCTATCACCATCCAATAAGTATGACCAAGAGAGTATATATGGTCATTGGTTAAATGGAAGATCCAGTAGTGTGAACAAAAATGCTTATAACTATAGTGGAAGGAATGACAGGGGCTTGGGTACCTTTAAGGCTCCCCATGAGGAAATCTAGATGGCCCATCATGTACCATTTGTGTTTGGTGCTCCATCCCCCTCACTCAAGGATAATACAGTGGCCTATTCTCAGGCTCTTCCAGCATCAACTCAGACTAAAGGTAAGTCAGTCAGTAAGCCTGACTTGGCCATCTCTGATGACATCAACAACTTGTCCAATGCAAAGAAGATTGATGTTGGAGTAACTCACGGTAAGCCAAGTGCATCTACTTGCAGACTCACTTTCAGTCAGATTCTTATTGAAAGAAATAAGAAAAAGGTTGATACTCTCCCTTCTGTACAGATAGTTGTTGACTCAATAAGGGCTGTTTTAAAATTAGATACAATATCCATGAATGTGGGTGTTGTGGTAAAGTGGGACACTTTGCCATAGATTGTTGGCACAACCCTAGTGTGTCAAAGGCAAGGGTAATTCTTCCTATTAGGAGTGCAGTAGGTAGACATGTTCAGTTTCAAGCTAATAAGAACCAAGGGCCCAATCCCTTTTGGGGTCCTAAGTTAAACTAAACTGTGTTTGTAGGATAGTCCTTGTACCCATGCACTAATATGATACTTGTATAGTGGATATTCCAGGCATATGAACGGAATAAGGAGCCATTTAATGGACTATACTCCTGTGAAGAATGGACCAAAGGTGATCTTTGGAGGTTCAGACGGAGGAGTTACCATGGGCTAGGTATGATCACCAATAGCATAGTATCAGTCACAAAAGTGGCTTATATGGAAGGGTTGCAACACAACCTGATAAGCATAACCCAAATATGTGATCTTGTCTATGTCATTGTCTTCCACAAGGACGAGTGTCTAATTAAAAGGTCAAGTGACCAAGAGTTCATTTTGACAGGCACTAGGAGTGGAAATATTTACTGTTTAAACTCTTTATGTTTAAGTTCTAACACCCTAGTATGTTTGGTAGCAAATGAGAAAGTCTCTTACTGTGTGCAATGGTACAAGAGGCTTGCTCCCTTGAACAACAAGTCAATTAACAAGCTCTTTAGTGAAGGGCTAGTCAGAAATGGACCCAATTTAAAATGCACCAGGGGGGGCATTTGCTCTTCTTGTCAAATGGGCAAGAAGACCAAAGCATCCTTTAAGAGCATTGGGGGCCAAGGATTCAGAGAGGTCTTTGTACCTCCTGCATAGGTAGAAAAGTTTATAAACTTGTGATAGATGATGACTATTCCAGATATGCTTGAGTTTACTTTCTAAATAAAAAGTCGGAAATCCTGGACATCTTTATGACCTTTGTTAGGCCAGTTCAAAATAAAAAAGACAGTTCTGTGGTCAAAATCAGAAGTGACCACGGTACTGAATTTCAGTCTAAAGGAATGACAAAGTTCTGTGAAGAGCTAGAGATTTGTCAGGAGTTTTCATCTCCAAAAACACACCAGCAAAATGGGATAGCTTAGATGAAGAATATGACTCTCATAGAGGCTCTATCAACAAGTATCACAAGAAGACTCTCTATGAGATTATTAAAGGCAGAAAACCAAATTTAGCCCATCTCAGGATCTTTGGTAGCAAGTGCTTTGTGTTTAATAATGGGGAGTCCTACTTGACTAAATTTGCTGTCAAATCCATGAAAAGGATATTAGTTGGGTACAACAATCATAGCAAAGCATATAGGGTCTACAACTTGAAAAATCAAGTTGTAGAAGAGTCTGTAAATGTAGTCTTTAATGAATCATCAATGATTAATAGTGAGTTACCTAGCTTCTCTAGATCTGCAGGTATAGAGGTTAAGATGGATAAACTAACCATCAAGGACACTTCTCAAACTACCCTAACAGGAGATGATTGTGTGCACATTCTTGAAGAAGGACAAAGTACACCGGATATTGCCGAAGACAAGCAAGATCCAGCCACTGAAGTTCATGATGTTGAAGTAAGAATGCCTCCTATAGTCAGGCATTTGTGGGATCATCCCAAAAATCAGATCATAGAAGATGCTAGCAAAAGGGTTATAACAAGGAGTAAGATCCTCAACATTGCCATGTACTCCAGCTTTCTGTCTCAAGTTTAACCTAAAAGATTTGAAGATGTCACCATAGACCAATTTTAGATTGTGGCAATGCAAGAAGAACTGAACCAGTTCAAGAGATGAAAGGTCTGGAAGCTGGTTCCTAGACCACAAGGACATAATATCATTGGAACCAAGTGGAACTGTAGGAATAAGCTTGATGCAAATGGTGTTATAATAAAAAACAAAGCTAGACTGGTGGCCAAGGGATACATACTAGAGGAAGGTAACAATTTTGATCAAACCTTTGCACCAGTATCTAGATTGGAAGCTATAATATCATTCCTTGCATATGCTGCACATAAAGGATTTAAAGTATACCAAATGGATGTGAAGTCAGCTTTCCTAAATGGTGACCTAAAAGAAGAGGTCTATGTTAAGCAACCCTCAGATTTTGTTATTTCTAACTTTTCTGCTTAAGTTTTTAAGCTTAGAAAATCTTTATATGGGTTGAAGCAACCCCTAGGGCATGGTATGAAACCCTATACAGCTTTCTCATTGAGACTAAATTCTCAAGGGGAAAGATAAACAAGACATTATTCCTAAGAAAAGTCAAGGGTAAGATGATTATAGTCCAAATTTATGTAGATGGCAATATATTTGGGTCTACTGATGATGGTCTCTGCAAAAAATTTGCCAAACTTATTCAAGGGCAGTTTAAGATGAGTAGTATCGATGAACTCAAGTATTTTTTAGGCCTCCAAGTTAGATAATCACAGGATGGACTATCTATCTCTTAGTCTAAGCACACTAAGGAGTTGATTAAAAATTTTGGAATGGAGAGTGCCTCCATATTGAAAACTCCTATAGGGTCAAGTGTGTTAATAGACAAGGATGAAAACGAGATACCCGTCAATGAAACCTTGTATAGAGGCATAATTGGCTCCCTCCTCTACCTTACTGCTAGTAGGCCAGACATTATGTATGATACATGTGTTTGTGCTAGATACCAGGCTAGCCCTAAGGAATCTCATTATCTTGCAGCTAAAAGAATTTTAAGATATCTCAATAGCACACCTGATCTTATTCTGTGGTGCCCAAGGAGTAATGAGTTTGAACTAACTGGGTATTTAAATACAGACTTCGTAGGTTACAGAGAAGATAGGAAAAGAACCTCTGACACCTGTCAAATTTTAGGAGGAAGATTGGTCTCTTGGAGAAGCAAGAAGCAAACAAGTGTTGTTATCTCAATAGCTGAATTAGAGTACATCTCAGTTGGAAGTTGCTGTGCACAACTACTATGGATCCAGCATCAGCTCCAAGATTAAAATCTCAAGCTAAGTAGAACTCCAATGTTTTGTGATTCTACTAGTGCAATCTTTATTTCAAGGAATCATGTTTCTCATAGTAAGACTAAGCACATAGAGATTAGGTATCATTTTATTAGAGAACATGTGGAATGTGAGGACATCAGTCTTGAGTTTGTCTCTAAAGACAAGTAAGTGGCTGATATTTTCACCAAGCTACTATATGAATCCAAGTTCAACACCTTCAAATTTGAATTTGGTATGATGAACTTAGTATAGCTTCAGTAGCTCTTCATGCATTTTTGTTGTACATAATATTAATCCCTGCAGGTTAACAAAGGAGTTATAGACTAAGGAGAGAAATGCTACTATTGAGGGGGAGCAAGTTCGGTTTGATATTCTGGACAAACTTGACTCTTATCTAAAGACACTCCGACAAAGATTAGATCAGGTTCCTGATGTGCCTCTATGGAAAGTTCCCAATACTCCAATTATAGATGAACAAACACCTACAATAGTGATAGAAAAGGTTCAGAACATTACTGTAGGAGAACAGATTGTCTCTAAGGACAATGATGAGGTTGAGGGGAGATTCACTCTGAACTCCCTGCTCAAGATACAGTATATAAAATTGACTCCTTTGGGTCTAACAAAGGAAATATTGTTGCTGATGCATATTCATCAGAGTATATGATGACTGACTCAGAAGAAAGAGTTTCTGCTAGGGACAAAAATGAAGATGTCCATGAACCAGAAGATAGGGAGCTGTTGTGTATAACTTCTATGGATACAACATCAACTAGATGACTATAATCTCAAGGTAAGTCATTTACCATTATAGTGTGACTCATCTAGTGCAATTTCTATTGCTAAGAATCCTATCTCGCACAGCAAAACTAAGCATATAGAAATTAGATATCATTTTGTTAAAGAACATGTAAAAAGTGAAGTCATTTGTCTCTAATTTGTCCCCATTGACAATCAAGTTGCTGATACCTTCACTAAGTCATTAGATGAGGCTAAGTTCAATTATTTCAAAATTGAGTTAGGAATGCTTAATTATAAATGACCCATGTACATTAAGTGTTTCAGTTATGGATCTACATGTCTAAATTCTTGTTCTCTATTCATAATGTAGTCCATCTGCTTTATTATTAGAGTGTATCTTTAGGAAGGTTAGATGGAAGATATCAGTTAATCACTTTAACTTGCTAGGTTAAACTTTAGTGAGATCAGCTGAAACAGCTAAGTAAGATATAGTGTTGGACAAGAATGATGTTCCTCCAAAAATAATGATGTAGTTGAGGGGGAGCAGTCACATGTTCACACTCAGGATGAGGTCATTCCATCCACCCTGTTGGCTGAGGAATAAACTCTTCCTGAACATGATGATCAAAAGGACCAAGAGTAAAGTTCAGCAATGATCCTATCTCCACCCTCAATAGATGAATGCCTATTGTAGAAGCCAAAAAGGGGGAGGAGAGCAATGACCTGAGATGTCAAGTCACTGCATTAACTTGACATGTTGAGCCAGAAATGGGGAGGGGAAATTTTAACAAGCTGTATGAGGAGGGCAATGACATGACATGTCAAGTCACTAAATTAAACCGAGGAACATTGAACAAGCTTATATTTTCTTAATTGATATGTTTTTTGCATTAATGCATCTTAGTATTACAGTGTGTTCTGCCTTCTTCAAATAGGGAGAGATTGTTGGGAATATTGTCCTTCAATGTTCCCTGAATTTGAATAGCCATCACCATCAATACTAAGTACATAATTATATTTAATGTATGTCCAAGTTTAGTGTATGCAGGTTGCCTACTATGTCATGATTAGACAGGATGTCAGAGTCACAATGACAGATGGACTCATGATAAGATGATGGCAAAGCAGAAATCTGGCTAAGTCTAGAAGCATCGAGTGAAGGCAGTTCACTCTATGCTAGAAGAGCAGAAGCGTTGAAAGAACTACATACATTTAAAGCTGTAATGTTGCTGACAACATATCTGGCTAAGCCCAGATCCATTGAGTGAAGGAAATTCACTCAACACAAACTCAACAAGATATCTAGCTAATTCTAGAGGCATTGAGTGAAGGAAGTTCACTCAATGTTAACTCAACAAGATATCTGGCTAAGGACATAAGCGTTGAGTGAAGGCAGTTCACTCAATGAATCAATCAAGAAGACTGGTTACTAGAGAGGTAGAAAATCCATCAAGTCAATAAGCATTGAGTGAACTCAGCACACTCAACCCCAGAAGAGCATAAGTGTTCACAGAAGCTCAAGCAGTCAAAGCCTTAGAAGGTGCAGACAAAAAATTGGTCTAAGTCCAGAAGCGTTGAGTGAAAGCAGTTCACTCAATGCGTACTCAACAAACAATTCAACTAATTCCAGAAGCATCTAGTGATGAAGGCTCACTTGGCGCCTAATCAATTAAGACTATAAAAGAAAGAATGCATTGAGTGATGAAGGCTCACTCAATGCACTCAACGCCTGGAGATGCAGAATTCTGCTAAATACTTTTTCGTTTAGTGACAAGGCTTCACTCAACGCCTGAGAAGTCTATCTGGATTTTACCAAGTCCAAAAGAGCTGAGTCATGCTGATGTCAGCAGAAATTCAAATGTCACGGGATCTGCTTGCTAAAAGACAAAAGGCGCCACTTTCCCTTATTATAGCTGTAAATGCAAAAGTGATGGAACAGTTGTTATTTCCGACCAGTCCTACTGCACAAAGAACCGTTGGATTTACAGGAAATAAAAACCCGTTGAAAGTCTTTATTTTCAAGGTATCTAACAACCTATCGCGGAGGGGGGGTGAATAGGTTTTTTGGTCTTTATTAGTATTATTAACTTGGTTTGTAGTTAGTTAGTAGATTAAAGCTTTCAAGACAAACCACAAAAACACACACATAATTTATAGTGGTTCCCCAGATTATGGGTACATCCACTCTCCTCCTACCTTTCTAACTTCTTGTTAGACAAGACACTTCTCCAAAAACTCATCTCCAAAAATCTTACATGACAGATCTCTCATGATCTCTCAGTCTCCTCCAAGACTTAGAACTCAAGCACAAAGCCCTACCTCAGAGAAAACTTGATCCTACAACTTAGTGATCAAATGAACACCTACCTCAGACTTGAATCCAAGTCCTACAACTCAGGATATGGAGGATAGCCCTACCTTAGAGAGAATGACTCTCCTATAGATCAGGTACAAGCCCCTACCTCAGATCTAAATCTGTATCCTATATTCAGACCCAAAGGTCCTACACTCAGAGAGGATGACTCTCCTACAGCTCAGGCAAAACTGCCCTACCTCAGGCTCAAAATACCTACAACCCAGATCCACATAGGATCCTACCTCAGACCCAATGGTCCTACACTAAGATCCAAAAACTGGATCCTACACTTAGGTAAATCTGCCCTACCTCAGGCACAAAGGCCTTACAACTCAGATCTAAATGATCCTATAGAAATGAAATTGATTTGTGTTAATTTGACATACAGATATTTCTCTGTGTCAACTTCCTGATCTAAGTTATCTCAGCCCTAACTATCTTCACAGTAGCACAACAATGATCTTCAGTAAATGGCTGCCTCTGCTGGAAGTATCTCAGAAATGTGTTTCTGAACTTGCTGTAGAAGACTAAAGACTTGACTGATCTTGAGTTCTTCAAACAACTAACCTGAACCTACAAAAATTGAAGGCACTTCTTCTCTTTCTTTATCAGAAGCTAATCTGAACTTGTTGTAGCAGAGGAAACTGCTACAACTATCTGGAATGAACTTTTTGCTTCAGCTGGACTGACATCAAGCTTTTAGCTTAGTAGCAATGGCAAGGAAGATGAAGTCTAGCCGCACTATGTGAAAAGAATGAAACCCTAAAAGTTAAGTTCTTTCTTCTGAAGATGTCCCTTTTATCTTCCGCCGATTAACGACTCTAAGAAGCAATCGGGACCACCTGCAGTTGACAGCTGCAACTTGCTTTAATGGAAGAAGTATAGTAGAGCGCTGGAGCTCTTTGTCGCGTTCTGTAGCTTTCCCACAACTTATTTGAACTCTGTTGACTTCTGTTGACTTTGGCTAACGTCATCAGTTTTGCACTTAGCCAATTTCTCAGATCTACTCCAGGTGTTGAGTGCGTTGAGTGAACAAGCTTCACTCAACGCCAAAACCTTAGTCAACTTTTTGAACCATTCTACATCATAGGCATTGAGAGCGTTGAGTGAGCTTTCATCACTCAATGCTTTTTGACTTAGCTCAGCATTCTTCCTTTAGGCATTGAGAGTGTTGAGTAAGCCTTCCTCACTCAATGCCTCTAAACTTAGCCAAATTCTGACTTTAATAGTCCAACAATCTCTGCATGATTAGGCGTTGAGAGCATTGAGTGAGCTGGCTTCACTCAATGCCTCTGGACTTAGTCATTTCTTCACCTATCTGAGGGCATTAGGTGAGCTGGTCTCACTCAACTCTTTATGTCTCTCCATGTCTTCTTTATTAGGCATTGAGTGAACTGGCTTCACTCAACGCTTTTGCTATTTGGCTTTGAGAGCGTTGAGTAAAGCTTCATCACTCAACTCTTTTGTACTTTGCAGCTTTCTGTCATCTTTCTTCTTAGGCTTTATCATCACATGACATCTGTGGACTTTGACAGATTCAGCTATACTCGACAATTCTTAATATATGACGTTGAGTGAACTGCCATCACTCAACGCTTGGGAACTTGGCCGCAGAATTGCTTTGCAGACTGCATGGCTTTAACTGTCCATAACTAACTCAGCGTTGTTTGGTTTCTAGCATTGAGTGAACTGGCTTCAATCAACACCTGTGGACTTAGGTAATTTTCAACCTATTCAGCATCCTCCCTTGCATCTGGCATTGAGTGAACTGGCTTTAATCAACGCTTGTGGACTTAGATAGATTTTTGTCTCTCCACATATTTACTTTGTGACCATCTGTCACATCACTTGGAATACCTATCATATCAATGTTACAAGGACTAACCTGCATGCATGAACTTGAACATACATTAAATACAATAATATATATATCATTGACATGTTTGACTTCTACAAATCTGGGATATTATTGGCAATGGATCCAACAATCCTCCCCTATTTGAATAAGTCAAAACCCTCACTTAAAATCCTGAGTTAATGACATAAACTAACATATGCAACAATAAAACATTAAATAGCAAGACTTATAACAAGATAACAAGTTATAGGTTACCATCCTTTCCTTGCTTGCAGTGTAATCATCATCACTCTCTGCTCCACCTGAATTGTTGTTACATGCAGGGTGATCATCATCACTCCCTGCTCCCCATGAATTGCTGCTACTTGTCCTTGACATTTCCTTGTCATTTCCTTTTCCTACCCCCTTTTGACTTCTATAAATAGTTAGGGAGGTGTGTTGCTCCTTCTATATAGGAAATTAAATCTATCTATGCAAGTGCTAGACCTGCTTCCCCTCAACTGAATCATCCTTTATCAAACTTCCTGGTAGACACTCTAGTATATACCAGTCTGGATAGAACTTGAACCATTTGAAAAACATGATACCACTAAAGGTATACCACTTGAAAAATCTTCATCCCACTGAAGGACTTTTCCACCTTCAAGAAGTAGTACAACCTATAACAAAGAATCAATATGGGGAGAAATTGAAGTTATGTCAGGTTCAACATAGCCAACTCAAACTTGAAGGTGTTGAACTTTACTTCATTTAATGGCTTAGTGAAGATGTCATCCACTTGCTTATCTGTAGGGACAAACTTAAGGTTGATATCTTCACATTCTGTTGGATCCCTAGTTGATTTGGGCTAGGTTCACTGACTTAGGATGTGACTCATCATGTATAGCCAGGGTCAAGTTTGTGTCCTAGAGTCTAGGCCAAGTCCTTAGATTCAACTTCAGATGGACCAACTATCATCAAGACCATCAGCGACTCCAGACTTAGAGGATTTCAAGACTAAGTTAAATGAGTTCGACGTTCGTCGAACTCAGCTCGACGAAAGGAGTTCTATGCTCGATGATCGTGAGACAATTCTTAGTGCTGAGCTCGACGATCTTAGTTCTCTGTTCGACGAACTCTCAGTTTCTACTTCAAGCTAAAGCCAGGACAACTTCTAAGTCCAGCTTCAAGCTCTGGTCGACGAATTAGATTATGAGCTCGACGAACTTGGACCTCAAGTTCTCAGCTTCTCAGGTCGACGAAGTCAGCTTCTCAGGTCGACGAATGTAGTACTCTACTCGATGATTTCTGAATTCAGAGTATTTGTGTCGACACTTAGGGCATGTGTCGACACCAGACAATTTATGTCGACACCAGAGGATTTATGTCGACACCAGTATATCAGTCAACACCAGCTTATGTCGACACCAGAAGAATTGAGTCGACACCAAGTTCAATCAGTCGACACCAGCTTATGTCGACACTGAATTTTAGCAGATGCAGATTATTTTTACTAAGTCCAGAACTTTTATCTGCTCGACGAATTTGATTCTCAGCTCGACGAATGAAGATTGTCTGTTCGACGAATGAAGATTGTCTGGTCGACTAACTCTCTCAAGCTCAGCTCGACGAACTCCAGCTCAGCTCGACAAACTCAAACTCAGCTCGACAAATCGCGTTCTTCGTTCGACGAATCCAGACTAGGTCATCTTCAGGTTTCCCGTCCCGTTTCTTGGCGATGATTCCGGAGTTATTAATGCCAGATCTTCTCGGAATGTTACCGTTAGAACGTGCAATTAATTATGGATTATCTCATGTCGTTTTTCCCTGGGACAGTTGGGGAAATCATTGATTGCCGCTTCCTTCCAAGGCCGACTACAATTACTGCTCAACATTCGAATTTTGAATGTTCTCGGTCAGTCAAAAAGAGAGAGAGAAGAAAAAAGAAAAAAAACAACACAGTCAGACATACAGTCACACACACTGCAAGCAATACAGACAATCAGATTGACACACTCAGATTGCACAAAAGAACAACCTCTCAGAAATCAAAAGTTCTACTGCAATCAGCCTGACCAGAGAACATCTTCATCAAGAAGAAGAAGAACAATCAATCACTATCAAGAGTCTTCTTCTTCCAATTCACAGGACAACTTCAAAGGACAACAATTATTCAATCTGTCAAAGGAGTTCCTGAAACAATTTCTGGTCCAGGCATTATAGGTCTTTGAAGACCTATCACCCTGAAGCCGTGCTCCAGCATTCCTGATTAATTCAAGATCTCAGGGGGAGCAAAATCTGCTACAATCAATCCACAAGTCTTCTCAGTTGATATTGAGAAAGAGAAGACCCCATCACCTTATTTCCAATTCCTGTACATGGTTTTAATTCCCTTCAAAATTATTCTGGTTGCAAGTCTCCTGCGAAAGGACTTGAGGTTTGGTTTTTGAGCACCTGAATAAAAGCTCATTGGTGTCAGACACCTGATCAAAAACCTGAGTGGATTCCTACCCGGGTGGTAGAAGAGTGGATGTACCCAGGTTGGGGAACCACTATAAAATTTCTTGTGTCGTCTGGTTGCCCTTTTCTTTGTGTTTTGGTTGTGCTCTGTGATTGCTTAGTTTGTTGTGCTTAGTTTTATTTACTTACTGACTTGTTCACTTAGGAATACAACAAAAGTTGTGAAAAGTTTTTAGTGAGCACTATACTCTATTCACCCCCCCCCCCTCTAGAGTATTTCAGATCTAACCTGCACTATCAATTGGTATCAGAGCCAGGTTGGTTAAAATACCACACCTTATTGGTTGTACAGGCTAACACCTGAACCACAAAGATCCCTCTAGTTAGATTGCTTGTTTTAAGTTTGTTATTAGATTTATTTCTTCACAGAAATGGCCCAAAACAAAGATTATGCAAGCATCAGACCTCCAGTGTGCAATCTCAACAAGTTTGCCATCTGGAAGGCAAGAATCAGATTATACATGAATTTTATTGATGAGGATATTTTTTTTATCTTGACAGGTGTACCTCCAGCACCTACAGCTTCTACAAGCACTTCAACAAACATGACTGCAGTTCCTCCTCCATAGAACAATGAAGCCTACAAGAAAGCCAAGATGGCAGATGCTAAGGCAATGAATATCTTGGCTCAGACAATGTCAGATGACATATTCTAGAAGGTGGCTGAGTGCACCTCAGCCAAGGCCATTTGGGATTCCCTCAACCAAATGGTAGCTGGCTCAGCAGATGAGAGAAAAGATAGGAGATCCAGTCTCATTTCCCTGTATGAAAACTTCAAAAAGGATGAGATAGAATCAGTGGCTGACATGTACAACAGACTGAGTTCAATCAGCAATGAGCTCAAAACATTGGACAAGGACATCACCTTGACAGAGGTGAATGACAAGATATTGATGTGCTTCCCAAGCTCTTGGGATTCCAGAATCTAGCCAATCAAAGAATCCAGAAGCCTCAATGAGATATCAACTGAGTCTCTGCTAGGCAAATTGAAATCATATGAGCAGATGATCAAATCAAGAGAAGCAGCAGAACAGAAGGCAACAACTCCAGTTAGAAAGGAGCATAGTATAGCCTTCAAAGCATTTGAGGAAAGTGAGACATCAACTTCAAATGAAGAACTCATGAGCCTCTTTGCAAAAAGGTTCTACAAGATGGCAAGGAAGGATTTCAGAAGGAAATCATCCAGACAGGATGATAAGCCCAAGTATGACAAGACACCAACCAAGGAGGTTGTGTGCTTTGGGTGCAGAATGTCTAGTCATTACATCTCAGAATGTCTAGAAAACCAGAAGAAGGACAAGAGCAGAGAAAAGGACTCCAGGAGAAAGCACAGCAGTAGACCCTCCTCCAGCAAATATAAAAAGAAAGACAAGGGATTTGTTGCTGAGACTTGGAGTGACACTGAAGAAGAAACATTTTCCTCCAGTTCAAGTGAAGAAGAGAAAGAAGCTAGATTCAAGGAGGTTTGCCTAATGGCAATTGATGCCTCCAGGAGCTGTTCTGGATCAGAAGAAGAAGCAGCCTCAGACTCAGAGGCAGATCAGGTTCTCTCTAATTTTGATTTTAATTCTGATTCATTCAATATTGATTTCAAATCCATGTGTTTAGATTTAATTAGCTCAGAAAAAGAAATAAAAACTCTTAGAGAAAGATTAGGAGGTCTTGAATCTGTAAATTCAGAAAACATTAAATTAACAGATCAACTAACCTTAGCTAATGAACAAATAATTAAACTAAAATCTGAATTATGTGAGGCCAAACAACTTGAGCAATCTCTCAATGGGAGAAGTATCAAGCTGATGGACATTACAAGCACAGTGAATGCCAGATTAAATGGCAAGCTGGGCTTGAGTGCTTCATCAAGTTTACCCTCCATAATTAAGAAAAACATTCTTTCAACCCCCATTAAGTTTATTTCTGCAAAGGGAAAAGAAAATTAATAGACAAACCATTGTCTATAAACAATCCAAAACCTAGAGACAAGAGAAACAAAAATCTGAAAACAGCAAATAAAAACAAAGTTCAGAAGCATTCGTCGAACTCAGATCGACGTAATGTGGCCAGTTCGTCGAACCCAGATTGACGAACGCTGAACGCAAACTTCAGTTATAACAACTCGTCTAACTACAATCGACGAACTGTGTATGGTTCGTCGAGCAGAGGTCGACGAACTTGGGGCGCAGAAAATGACTACTGTCATTCTCTGAGCAGAGATCGACGCTCTCATCCCTATTCGTCGAACCCTGGTCGACGAACTTACAACAATTCGTCGAACCCAGAAAGACCAAACCTAAATCATTTCTCTTACAGAAATTTTAAACCTATTAATAAGACATTTAATCCAGTAGCTGATTGGGTAATTCCACCTAGGAGATATCACCCCTTAGGTTATAAATCCCAACCTGCATTATCAGTTATTTCCAGCTTTTCATTTCAACCAAATAAAGGACCCAAGGTAACCTGGGTCAAGAACAACTAAATTTTTTTTCTTCGCAGGTACAGGTGAAGAGCTGTCCAAGGGTAAGTCAGACCTGGTACTTGGACAGTGGTTGCTCCAAACACATGACAGGCAGCAAGGCAAATTTATCCAATTACAAGTCCAAGCTAGGACCAAAGGTGATTTTTGGAGATTCAAACAGTGGTCAGTCAGAAGGATATGGAGCAGTCAAAAATTGGGACAGTTACCTTCAAAAGAGTAACATATGTAAGAGGACTTAAACATAACCTTATATCCATAAGTCAATTATGTGATGAAGGTTATCAGGTACACTTTAACTCTACCTCTTGCTCTATTATTAATAATGAAAACCAAACTGTTTTAATTGGACTTAGACAAGGTAACATATATCTAGTAGATTTTATTTCTGCCAAAACTGATGTTTGTTTACTTAATATCACTAGTAACCAAAATGATTTATGGCATAAAAGATTAGGCCATGTAAACCTTAAGAATATATCTAGGTTATCTAAAGACAACCTTGTTAGAGGTTTACCTTCTGGCCCCTACAAGAAGGAAAGCATATGCAGGACTTGTTAATTAGGCAAGCAAACCAAAACTAGCTTTAAATCCATTAATAAAAGTGATTCACCAAGGATATTGTATCTGCTTCATGTGGATCTATTTGGACTCATTGCAGTACAAAGCCTAGGAGGGAATTCTTATACTTTAGTGATTGTTGATGACTTCTCTAGATTCAGTTGGGTAGCCTTTCTGAGAGCTAAGTCAGATACATTCAAGGTTCTTATAGATTTCTCAGGACCATACAGATTGAGTTCTCTACTCATGTTGCATTGATCAGAAGTGATCATGGCATAGAGTTTGAGTCTCTTCTTATGCATGAGTTCTGTGAGAAGGAAGGTATCAGGCAGTGCTTCTCAGCTCCTAGAACTCCCCAACTTAATGGGGTTGCTGAAAGGAAAAATAGGACACTCATTGAATCTGCAGGCACATTATTGGCAGATGCTTATGTCGAAATTTGTGAAGCGGAAGTGGTTGACGGGACAGGTCGGGCGGCCTGGGCGGACAGCATTGGCGGACTAGGCAGACTGGGCGGACTGTTGTGTGCGGCCTGGTGGAAAGTCTAGTGGAAGTCAGCTGTTATTCTGAGCGGGTTGCACGGGTGAAGTCCGCAGACTATGCGGCTGGTATCTGCGGATAGGGCGTTGGCTGTTTGGTTTAGCTAAGGAGCGGCCTGAGCGGATAGAGGCTTGCGGACTGGTGCATTGCTCAGTGGCTGTGGTGCAAGCTTGTGCTGATTGGCAGTTTGGCTCATGTCCGCGGGAAGCTTGCGAACTGGCGTGTCCGCGGTTTGGGCTATAGCGGACTGGGCTTAGAGCTTGGCTGAGGCCTTGTCGAGCTCTGGTGTTACAGCAGGTGTTAGCTGTGGAGGTCATTGGCGGACTGGTGTGTGGAGTCTGGGAGTTGGCTGCTGCGTTGGGCAGGTGTGTGAGTAGCCTGCGGACTGCTGGCGATCTGTGTGCTAGGGTGTTTGGCGGACGGGAGTTTATGTCCGCCATGCTCGCACTGGCCTTTGATGGTTTTTGGACTTGGTCACACTCTGTGCCAAGACCATGGTGTCTGCAGTATCCGCCAAGTCCGCTGTTGACCGGGCAGACTCCCTTTCTGCCTTTGGTCGTGGACTTGTGGCAGATTGAGGCTTGAGTCTTGCGGACTGCCTCGGGTTTGTACGGACAGCCATTGAAGGGGGTTGTTGTCCTGCAGTGGGAGGCTTTGCGGGCTGATGTCTTGTCCGCATAACTTAGGCAGACTGAAGTCGGTTCGCCAATGTTGCCTTGCTCCTGGTGGTTTTCCTTGGTATCCGGCTAAGTCCTTGCGGACTCGGCGGACGGTGTTTTGCTATCGTGCGGGCTAGGGCGGTGTCGCTATCTCTAGGGCGGTGACCACACTCCTCACCTCGCCTATAAATAGGACCCCCCTGGCAGGTCTACAGTAACTTGAGTGAACAGTAAGTTGGGTTGGGAAAGGAGCTGCGGTCTCAATTTGTCTGTCCGCGCGGATTGATTCAGGGCTGACGGTTTGCTGTGTGCAGGTCGCGCGGGTAGCTTCAAGGGGCCAAGAGTTTGGCTTTGACTTCGGTCAAGTACTTGGAAGTTGTGCGGTCTCTGCGGATTCAGCAGGAGGTCGCTCTGCGGCTTGTCAACTCTGTTTCAACTTTGCCAGCTTCAATAACCTGTCCGTCGGCTTCAGGCGGGTAGGGGGTGTGTTCCTCAGTTCAGCTTCAGTAGGAGACGAATAACGGTGTGTCCGCGCAGCCTCGCGGCTTCGGCGGACTCCATGGCTATTCGGTGAATTGCAGGTTAGTTCGGGCGATCTCAGCGGACTCGGCGACCTCGGCGAACCCGGCGGACTCCGGTGCTGTCCGCCTTGCTTGGTTTTTGGTGCTTTCTGTTTACAGCTGTTTATACTAGCGAAATCATGTCTCACTATGTATATCTCGTTTTGTAAAGAAGTGAATGTATAAAAGATCTGCTTGTGCTTCCATTGTTTGTTGGGATTAGCCTTGTTCCTTGATTTTCCGCTGGTTCAACGTGAGAACTGGGTAGTGCCGAAGATATTAATTTGTCGTTTGGGCTACCTTGCTGACCACGCTGAGAAAAATCAACATGGTATCAGAGCCAGGTTTAGTTGCGTCAGCGGTAGTCAACCAGTGTTGTTACTCAGGGCTTGAGTGGTGATCAACCTGTGTTGTTGCTCGGAGCTTCTGAAAGGTTGCCAACAGGTGTTGCAATGGAAGGGAGCTTTGCAAGGGGTCTTGGCATTGAACTTGTTGAATTCTGTGAAATGAAAGTGGGTGAATGGAAGGCTTGGGAAACCTATCCGCGCGGACTACGCGGACTGGGTTGGCGGACTGCTAGGTCGGCAGGGATGTTGCAGGCGGTTTGCTCTGTGGCGGCCTGGGCGGTCTGTTCGCGCGGACTACGCGGACAGCAGCGGCGGTCTGACAGGCCAGTGTATGCTCAGCAGGCGGTTGACTCCCAGGAAGTAACCGGGCGGATAGGAATGTTATCCGCGGAGTCCGGCATGAAGCGGACTGAAGAACTGGAGCTCGGCAGACCGGTTTGGCAGTTGCCTTGGTCTTGCTCTAGTGAAGCGGCAAGTGGAAGCCGCGGAGACCGCCGGTCAGCGCGGACAGAAACTGGAGGTCGCCCGGTATGGCGGGCTAGATCCAGTGTCCGCCAGTAAGTGCGGACTGGCCCTTGTGGCCAGCGGACTGGCCCTTGTGGCCAGCGGACTGGACTTGGTGTGATCTGAACCAAGTCCAGGATGGCTCAGTCCGGGGAGATCGCGCAGTGAAGCGCGGGCTGGTTTCTCAGTCCGCCAAGCGTAGTAGAAGTGTTGTTGCCTTGTTTGCTAGCTTGGGGAAATGCGGACTGGAGAATTGCTTGTGCAGGAGCGTGCGGACTGGAGCCGGAGTCCGCTGAGTCCGGTTTAGCCTTGTGACGAGGTTATGGACTCAGGAGTTGCGGACTGGAGTCTGCTGTTAGCGGACTGGATTGGCGTGTCCGCTAAGTCCGGAGGTGCCTTGGCAATGAGGCAATGGACTTGGGATATGCGGACGGAAGCCGGGTGTCCGCTGAGTCCGGCAGGTGCCTTGATGGCGAGGCTGCGGGCTCGGGTTTTGCGGGCTGATGCCTTGTCCGCAGAATGGCGGACACGGCTGTTGTGGAGTCTGGCTGTGGTGGTCCTGGCTTGGTCTCTGGCGGCAAGGCGGGCTGGATATTGGAGTCCGGCCTTGGAGAAGCTGGGGCGGACTGGCTATCTGCACAGGAGCGGCGAACTGGAATGTGTGTCCGCGGGTTGGCGGACACACTTGTTCTAGCTGCGGGTTGTGGCGGTGATCCTATCGGCTAGGGCGGTGACCATACTCATCGTCGTGCCTATAAATAGGACCCATGTCACATCAGGAAAAATAGAGAACCTAGACCGAAGTAAGTGAACAGTAATTGAGCTCGCGTAAGTTGCTGCGGTCTGGACCTTAGTGTCCGCGCGGATTGAGAGTTGACCCGGTTGTGCTGTGCAGGTTGTGCGGATAGCGCTGGAAAGCCAGGACTTGGCTCTGATTGCGGTCAGGGACAGTGCGGACTCTGCGGTTAAGCAACAGGCGGTAAACAGCAGGTCGCGGATAGCGACCAGGCGGTCTTCTCTTTGGCGACTTGGTTCGGAGTTCAGGAAGTCGCCTGCTTCAGGCGGACTGTTCCATTTGGTGACGCAGCTTGTGCGGTCTGGCGGCGTCCAGATCGGCGGTGAAGAGCTAAGCATTGGAATAAGGGTGAGTCCGCGCGGCTTGGGTTGCGGTCTGGCGACCTGGCGGACTGAGCGGACTCCACAGCAGTATGTCGGCGGCTTGTTGATTGAGTCCGCGCGGCTTGTTTTTTGTTCTTGTCTTTGTAACTGTCTCTGCTCTCCCGGTGTTGGGTTTTGGTGAAGCATGTCTCGCCATGTATGTCTCGCCTTGTAAAGAAGTTTGCTCTTGATCAATAAAGAAGCTTGTGCTGCATGTGTTGCTGGTTGTTACTGCTTTGTTGAGATAACCCCTGCTAACTCCACGATCCGGGAAAACTTTCAACATTATAAGTGGGCGTATTCTCCTTCGGTTTGTTGAGTTTTCAACAGGGTATCCAAGGGGGCGTCTGCGGTTTGTTGAATTTTAACATGGTATCAGAGGGAGGTTGTTGGAGTGGTCAAGCAGTGCTCAATGGAAGTAGTTGCTCGTATGTAGAGGAAACCAGTGGTAGAACCATGGCAGTGGAGGATGCAAGTTGTCTTGGTATTGATCTTCTTACAGAGACGAACTGTGAACGGTGGAAGTCCTGTATGAAGAGCTTTCTTCTTGGCGAGGACCTTTGGGAGGTTGTATGCGGAGCAGGAAGACAAGAGGATACTGCTGGCAATGCTGAGGCGATGAGAGCTTGGAAGGAGGCAAATGCGAAAGCGGAGTCTATTCTCAAGCAGGTGATCTCATCGGAGCTCTTGGACCACATCAGTGGATGTCGGTCAGCTGCGGAGGTCTGGACTTCCCTTGATGGGTTGTTCAGGAAGGAGGTGAAGGTTGCTGCTGAAGATGGTCCCTCTACTTCGTATCAGGAAGAAAGGAGTGTTTCTCCTAGGCGTGATAGGAAGAGGAAGGAAGGACCAAGGTGCTATAAATGCAAGCAGCAAGGTCATCTTCGGAAGGAGTGCAAGGTTGTCTTGCTCTCGGCGAACGTAGCTCAGGTAGGGAGGAAGGAGAAGAACGTAGTTGGGATATCAACTAGTTCTGGAGCTGATCGGATGGATGCCAGTGATAGTGCTGCTATCTGGCATGAAAGACTGGGGCATGTAGGGATGGACAAGCTGAAAGCAATGGCGGAAAGAAGACTCGTAAGAGGCTTGCCTAGATTGTCATCCTATGGCGATGGTCGGGGGTGTGCGGGATGTCAGGAAAGTGGAGCCTATCGCTTCATGGTTGACAAAGCACAATCCAGATGTAATGCACCATTGGCGGTTGTCCATTGTGCTCTGGTGGGACCGACCGTCACGGCCAGTCTTGGAGGCAGCAGGTTCATGCTGATATTGGTTGATGACTATTCTGGGTATACTTGGGTATACTTTATGAAGAAGAAGTCCAATTTGGTACGCTTGTTTGTGGAGTTCAAGAAGCTTGTGGAAGGCCAGCTTGGCCGGAGGATCAAGGTGTTGAGGACAAGTATCGGTGGTGAGTTTGGCTCAACCGAGTTCTCACGCTTTTGCAGGAAGCAAGGGATCCGGATGGAGCTTTCTTGTGGACATACTTCACAACAGGGTAGTATTGCAGCTCGGATGATCCGTTGGTTAATGGAGACCTGCAAGTGTTGGCTTCAGAGTAAAGGCGTTCCGAAGGCTCTTTGGGCGGAGGGAATAGCCTGTGCTGCTCATGTCATCAACCGGATGCCTCTTAGTCCGATCATAATGAAGACTCCTTATGAGCTGATGTTCGGTGTGAAGCCCTCAGTGAAGCACCTTCGGGTGTTTGGATCTACCTGCTATATACACTCTCCGGGTGCTCTCAAGACAAAGCTAGTCTTTGTTGGGTATGATGAGCAGAGAAGAAGATGGAGGTGTATGGATCCTGCGACGAAGAAACTCATAGTGTCGAGAGACATTGTTTTCGATGAGTTGACACCATATTGGGGTAGCTCTTATGTGGAGCTAGAGATAAGCTGGTCAGATGGTGGGCTGAAGGAGGCTGCTGCTAAGGAAGTGGAGTTGCCTGAGTCACCAAGTGCTCCAGGTTGTTCTAGCTTCGGGGCAAAGGCGTCAGAGTTGGGAAGAAGGGGGAGCGATGCTCCAGGATCTTCTGGCTCGAAGGCGGAGGCTTCCGGTTCAGGAAGCAAGGGGAGCGATGTTCCAGGCAGTTCTTGTTCAAGAGGGGAGTCTTCTGGTTCAGGTAGCAGGGGGAGCGTTGCTCCAGGTGCTCTTGGTTCCAGTAAGGAGGCGTCTTGTTCAGGGAGCAAAGGGAGCATTGTTCCGGGTTTGCCCGGGAACGGAGCTGGTTCAATAGCAGTGGAGGTGGTTAGCCATGATCAGGTTCTTCGGAGATCGAAGAGGATCAGTAAGCCACCAGCTCGATATTGTGAAGGGAACACGGCGGACTTGGTCCCGTGTTTCCTTGTTAGCCCTCAGGTCGAGCAAGGTTCTTCTGGCTGTGATGACCCCACTAGAATCAAGGAGGTGGTTGACACCAAGTCTGAAGAGGTGACTTCTCTCAGAGGCAACGAGGCTTGGACTTCAGTATCCAAGGAAGTTGGTGATACTCCTGTGATGCAAGAGTGGAGGTTGAAGCTGAAGAAGGCAGAGGGAAGCATGACTCCTTTTTGGAGATGCTGGAGGGCTCCCTCATGGTCCATGATATGCGGGGCGAGGACTATGTCTTGGACATCTCTTCGTAGATGCTATCGGAAGGACCAGGTGCAAGGTTACGGGAGCTGCTGGAGTTATTCACCACTTCTCACTTCAAGGGGGAGTGTTGAATTCTGTGAAGTGAAAGTGGGTGAATGGAAGGCTTGGGAAACCTATCCGCGCGGACTACGCGGACTCGGTTGGCGGACTGCTAGGTCGGCAGGGATGTTGCAGGCGGTTTGCTCTGTGGCGGCCTGGGCGGTCTGTTCGCGCGGACTACGCGGACAGCAGCGGCGGTCTGACAGGCCAGTGTATGCTCAGCAGGCGGTTGACTCCCAGGAAGTAACCGGGAGGATAGGAATGTTATTCGCGGAGTCCGGCATGAAGCGGACTGAAGAACTGGAGCTCGGCAGACCGGTTTGAAAGTTGCCTTGGTCTTGCTCTAGTGAAGCGACAAGTGGAAGCCGCGGAGACCGCCGGTCAGCGCGGACAGAAACTGGAGGTCGCTCGGTATGGCGGGCTAGATCCAGTGTCCGCCAGTAAGTGCGGACTGGCCCTTGTGCCCAGCGGACTGGACTTGGTGTGATCTGAACCAAGTCCAGGATGGCTCAGTCCGGGGAGATCGCGCAGTGAAGTGCGTGCTGGTTTCTCAGTCCGCCAAGCGTAGTAGAAGTGTTGTTGCCTTGTTTGCTAGCTTGGGAAAATGCGGACTGGAGAATTGCTTGTGCAGGAGCGTGCGGACTGGAGCCGGAGTCCGCTGAGTCCAGTTTAGCCTTGTGACGAGGTTATGGACTCAGGAGTTGCGGACTGGAGTCTGCTATTAGCGGACTGGATTGGCGTGTCCGCTAAGTCCGGAGGTGCCTTGGCAATGAGGCAATGGACTTGGGATATGCGGACGGAAGCCGGGTGTCCGCTGAGTCCGGCAGGTGCCTTGATGGCGAGGCTGCGGGCTCTGGTTTTGCGGGCTGATGCCTTGTCCGCAGAATGGCGGACACGGCTGTTGTGGAGTCCGACTGTGGTGGTCCTGGCTTGGTCTCTGGCGGCAAGGCGGGCTGGATATTGGAGTCCGGCCTTGGAGAAGCTGGGGCGGACTGGCTATCTGCACAGGAGCGGCGAACTGGAATGTGTGTCCGCGGGTTGGCGGACACACTTGTTCTAGCTGCGGGTTGTGGCGGTGATCCTATCGGCTAGGGCGGTGACCATACTCATCGTCATGCCTATAAATAGGACCCATATCACATCAGGAAAAATAGAGAACCTAGACCGAAGTAAGTGAACAGTAATTGAGCTCGCGTAAGTTGCTGCGGTCTGGACCTTAGTGTCCGCGCGGATTGAGAGTTGACCTGGTTGTGCTGTGCAGGTTGTGCGGATAGCGCTGGAAAGCCAGGACTTGGCTCTGATTGCGGTCAGGGACAGTGCGGACTCTGCGGTTAAACAACAGGCGGTAAACAGCAGGTCGCGGATAGCGACCAGGCGGTCTTCTCTTTGGCGACTTGGTTCGGAGTTCAGGAAGTCGCCTGCTTCAGGCGGACTGTTCCATTCGGTGACGCAGCTTGTGCGGTCTAGCGGCATCCAGATCGGCGGTGAAGAGCTAAGCATTGGAATAAGGGTGAGTCCGCGCGGCTTGGGTTGCGGTCTGGCGACCTGGCGGACTGAGCGGACTCCACAGCAGTAGGTCGGTGGCTTGTTGATTGAGTCCGCGCGGCTTGTTTTTTGTTCTTGTCTTTGTAACTGTCTCTGCTCTCCCGGTGTTGGGTTTTGGTGAAGCATGTCTCGCCATGTATGTCTCGCCTTGTAAAGAAGTTTGCTCTTGATCAATAAAGAAGCTTGTGCTGCATGTGTTGCTGGTTGTTACTGCTTTGTTGAGATAACCCCTGCTAACTCCACGATCCGGGAAAACTTTCAACATTATAAGTGGGCGTATTCTCCTTCGGTTTGTTGAGTTTTCAACAGGGTATCCAAGGGGGCGTCTGCGGTTTGTTGAATTTTAACAGAACTCTTAACGCCGACTAACTTCAAGAAGTGGAAGTCGTGCATGAAGAGTTATCTTCTTGGCGAGGAGCTATGGGATGTCGTCGGTGGTGACGACAGACAGGAAGTGACTGCTGCATTCGGTACTACTGAGCAGGTTAGGCTCTGGAGGAAAACAAATGCTAAGGCGGAGTTTATCCTCAAGAGGGCCGTGTCTCCGGAACTGTTTGATCACATCGTTGGATGTGAGTCGGCTGCTGATATTTGGACAACCATTGATGAGTTGTTCAATAGGAATAATGTGGCGCGGCTTCAGTTCCTGGAGAATGAGTTGGCCAGGGCAACTCAGGGAGACCTTTCCATCTCGAAGTACTTCTTAAAGATGAACAGCTTGTGTGCTGAGCTGTTGACACTGGATCCTGATGATCCTATCTCTGAGGCGAAGATGAAAAGGCACATTATCCGCGGCTTGCGGAAGGAGTATGTGGACTTTGTGACATCTGTTCAAGGATGGGCTACTCAGCCGTCTTTGTTGGAGCTGGAGAATCTGCTTGCATCGCAGGAGAGCTTGGCAAGGCAGATAGCTGGAGTGAACCTCTCTTCTCAGGCAAGAAGAAAGGATGGGAAGGGAAGAAGAAGAATAAGGTGCAGGTCGATGTTGAGAAGGAGACTTCAACTTCATATCAGCCGGAGAGGAGCAATGCTCCTAAAAACTGGAAGAAGAACTTGAAGTGCTACCGGTGTCATCAGCGAGGGCACTTCAAGCGGGACTGTAAGGTCAAACTGCAGCCTGGGCATGCTGCGGGAAAGGAGGAAGCTTGCTCAAGAAGTGAAGAAGCAGAATGGGGCGGAGATTTTATGACGGGCACTTGTGTCCGGGTCTTGTCTGCTGAGGACTTCAACGGCGAGTGGATCGTGGACTCCGGGTGTGGTCATCACCTCACCGGAGACAAGTCGAAGTTCACCTCCATGCAGGCTTACTCAGGTAATGAAGCTATTATCACTGCTGATAATACTGTTTATGCAGTAGAGAAAGAGGGGGTCGTGTCTTTGGGTAGTGATCAGGGGCCACTCACGTTAAGGAGTGTGTATCACGTGTCGGGCATGAAGAAAAACCTCTTCTCAGTGACCAATGCGGTGGACGCTGGTTATCACGTTTTATTTGGGCCAACAGACGTGAGGTTCCTTCGCAACGTATCAGCGGTGAAGGCTGATGTTGCTCATGTAGGGAGGAGGGTGAAGAACTTGTTTGTTCTTGCCACCAATTCTTATGTTGATCATATGAGGGCCAATGATAGCGCTGCTATCTGGCATGAGCGGCTAGGGCATGTTGGCATGGACAAGCTGAAGGCGATGGCTAGTAGAAGTTTGGTGAAGGGGTTGCCTAAGTTGTCTTCCTTTGGTGACGGGCATGTTTGCGCGGGCTGTCAATACGGTAAGGCACATCGCCTTCCGTTTAATAAATCACAAACAAGGAGCAAGAAACCATTGGAGTGCATTCATGGCGACTTGATGGGACCGACGGTTACTGCCAGCCTTGGTGGAAGCAGATACATGCTTGTCTTGGTTGATGACTACTCAAGGTATACTTGGGTGTAATTCTTAAAGGAGAAGTCGGAAGCCTTCCGTTTGTTTGTGGAGTTCAAGGAGCTGGTAGAAGGCCGGCTTGGCTTGCGGATTAAGAAGCTTAGAACTGATAATGGGCGTGAGTTTGTTTCCTCTGAGTTTTCTAACTTTTGCATGAAGCACGGGATCCAACGAGAGCTTACTTGTGCTCACACTCCACAACAAAATGGGGTAGCGGAGCGGAAGATCCGTCATCTGATGGAGACCTGCAAATGTTGGCTTCATGCGAAAGATATCCCATGGTCATTTTGGGCGGAGGGGATGTCTTGTGCTGCTTATGTCATCAACCGGATGCCACTCAGCCCTATCAACATGAATACTCCTCTTGAGCTGTTGCTAAAGGAGAAGCCGAGTGTGGGACACCTTCGGGTGTTCGGTTCGACTTGCTACGTGCATGTCCCGGATGCTTCACGGACTAAGGTGGATGCGAAGGCAAGGAAGCTTGTCTTTGTTGGCTACGATGAGCGGAAGAAGGGATGGAAATGCATGGACCCTGTGACGAACAAGTTCGTGGTGTCAAGAGACGTTGTCTTTGACGAGCTGACGTCATATGGAGGTGGGTCGATTGAGCTAACCGGAAGTAGCAAGGTTGATGAAGCACCGGTGGTGGCTGCTGAAGGCTTGGAAGAGGAGCTTGATGTTTCACCAGCAGCTCCTGTTGCTTCTAACTCCGAGGCTGAGCCTTCTGGCTCAGGAAGCAGGGGGAGAACTGCTCAATGCTTGCCCCAGGTAGGAGTTGAGCCCGAAGAAGCAACGGAAGCAGTGAGCAAGGAGCCGACCTTTCGGAGATCGAAGAGGGTTGTTAAGCCACCGGCTCGGTACTGTGATGGGAATGCAATGAGCTTTGTCTCCTGCTGCTTTGCAGGTCCTCTGGATGAGCGAGAGCCTACAAACTTCAATGAGGCCACTGGAGTGAAGGAGTGGGAAGATGCCATGAAAGAAGAGATTGATGCTCTGAAGAAGAATGAAACCTGGGACCTTGTGCCCAAGGTTGATGGCATTACTCCGGTTACTTGCAAGTGGGTATATAAGTTGAAGAAGAAGGCTGATGGGAGCATTGATAGGTTCAAAGCTCGCCTGGTCGCTAGAGGATTCTCACAGCAGTATGGAGAATACTATGAGGAGACAATCAGTCCAGTTGCGAAGATGACTTCAGTTAGAGTGGTGATCGCCTTGGCTGCTAGCAAGGGATGGAGGTTGTGGCAGCTCGATGTGAAGAATGTCTTTCTTTACGGAGATATTGACAAGGACATCTTCATGGATCAACCGCTTGGTTTTGTCACTGAAAAGCATCCGGACTATGTCTGCAAACTCAGGAAGGCTCTCTATGGGTTGAAGCAAGCTCCTAGAGCATTGTATGGGAAGATTGCAGAGTACTTGCAATTCTGTGGATACCTTGCTTCCAACTCGGATTCAAGCTTGTTCGTCAAGAAGAAGGGGGAGCTACAAGTCTTGGTCCTGCTGTATGTGGATGACATGATCATCACAGGAAATTCGAAGGGGGAAGTAGCAAGGCTCAGGCCTGAGCTTGCTATACGCTTCGAGATGAAAGACTTGGGAGAGCCTCATCACTTTCTCGGTCTTGAAGTGGAGAGTAAGGAGTACGAGGTTCTCATTTGCCAGAAAGGGTATGCTGATCACATTGTGAAGCGGTTCGGCATGGGCGAAGGGAAGAAGTGCTCTACTCCACTAGAACATGGGCTGAAGCTTCGACGAGATGAGGGAAGGGTTCTTCATGATCCCTTGGTGTTCAGGGCTCTTTTTGGGAGCTTGATTTACCTGACGATTACAAGGCCGGACATTACTTATGCTGTTAGCCGAGTAAGTCGGTATATGGCTGAACCAAGGCAATCTCATCTAGTGGCGGCGAAGGGTATTCTGAATTATGTCATGGTGACTTCTGACATGGGACTCCTCTATGGAAGGGACTCGGAGTTTGTGTTGCTTGGGTACACGGATGCTGACTATGGCGGTGATTCGGATGATCGGAGGTCTACTTCAGGTTATGTGTTCACTTGCGGTTCAGCTAGCATCTCGTGGTGTAGCAAGAAGCAAGACTCGGTGTCAGTCTCAACTATAGAGGCAGAGTATAAGGCTTCAGCCTTGGCTACTCGGGAAGCCATCTGGTTGAGGAGGCTTATAGAGGATGTTCATAAAGAAGTGCAAGGGCCAACTTTACTACGAGGTGACAGTGAGAGTGCTCTCAAACTGGTTAACAATCCAGTGTGTCACGCCAGGACCAAGCATATAGAGATTGATCACCACTTCATCAGGGAGAACGTGTTGGAGGGGTCTCTGCTGGTCGGGCATGTTCGGAGTGAAGATAATCTTGCTGACATCTTCACGAAGCCACTATCGAAGGGGCCTCTTGAGCGCTTGCGCAGCTTGCTGGGCTTGGTCACCACTTCCCACTTCAAGGGGAAGTGTTGAAATTTGTGAAGTGGAAGTGGTTGACGGGACATGCCGGGCGGCCTGGGCGGACAGCATTGGCAGACTAGGAGGACTGGGCGGACTGTTGTGTGCGGCCTGGTGGAAAGTCTAGTGGAAGCAGGCTGTTCTTCTGAGCGGGTTGCACGGGTGAAGTCCGCGGACTGTGCGGCTGGTATCTGCGGATAGGGCGTTGGCTGTTTGGTTTAGCCAAGGAGCAGCCTGAGCGGATAGAGGCTTGCGGACTGGTGCATTGCTCAATGGCCGTGGTGCAAGCTTGTGCTGATTGGCGGTTTGGCTCATGTCCGCGGGAAGCTTGCGGACTGGCGTGTCCGCGGTTTGGGCTGTTGCGGACTGGGCTTAGAGCTTGGCTGAGGCCTTATCGAGCTCTGATGTTACAGCAGGTGTTTGATGTGGAGGTCGTTGGCGGACTGGTGTGTGGAGTCCGGGAGTTGGCTGCTGCGTTGGGAAGGTGTGCGAGTAGCCTGCAGACTGCTGGCGGTCTGTGTGCTAGGGTGTTTGGCGGACGGGAGTTTATGTCTGCCATGCTCACACTGGCCTTTGATGGTTTTTGGACTTGGTCACACTCTGTGCCAAGACCATGGTGTCCGTAGTATCCGCCAAGTCCACTGTGGACCGGGCGGACTTGCTTTCTGCCTTTGGTCATGGACTTGTGGCGGATTGAGGCTTGAGTCTTGCGGACTGCATCGGGTTTGTGCGGACAGCCATTGAAGGGGGTTGTTGTCCTGCAGTGGGAGGCTTTGCGGGCTGATGCCTTATCTGCATAGCTTAGGCGGACTGAAGTGGGTTTGCCAATGTTACCTTGCTCCTGGCGGTTTCCTTGGTATCCGGCTAAGTCCTTGCGGACTCGGCGGACGGTGTTTTGCTATCGCGCGGGCTAGGGCGGTGTCGCTATCTCTAGGGCGGTGACCACACTCCTCACCTCGCCTATAAATAGGACCCCCTGGCAGGTCTACAGTAACTTGAGTGAACAGTAAGTTGGGTTGGGCAAGGAGCTGCGGTCTCAGTTTGTCTGTCTACGCGGATTGATTCAGGGCTGGCGGTTTATTGTGTGTAGGCCGCGCGGGTAGCTTCAAGGGGCCAGGAGTTTGGCTTGGACTTCGGTCAAGTACTTGGAAGTTGTGCGGTCTCTGCGGATTCAGCAGGAGGTCGCTCTACGGCTTGTCAACTCTGTTTTAACTTTGCCAGCTTCAATAACCTGTCTGTCGGCTTCAGGCGGGTAGGGGGTGTGTTCCTCAGTTCAGCTTCAGCAGGAGACGAATAACGATGTGTCCGCGCGGCCTCGCGGCTTCGTCGGACTCCGTGGCTATTCGGCAAATTGCAGCTTAGTTCGGGCGATCTCAGCGGACTCGGCGACCTCGGCGGTCTCGGCGGACTCCGGTGCTGTCCTCCCGGCTTGGTTTTTGGTGCTTTCTGTTTACAACTGTTTATACTAGTGAAATCATGTCTCGCTATGTATACCTCGTTTTGTAAAGAAGTGAATGTATAAAAGATCTGCTTGTGCTTCCATTGTTTGTTGGGATTAGCCTTGTTCCTTGGTTTTCCGCTGGTTCAACGTGAGAACTGGGTAGTGCCGAAGATATTAATTTGGCGTTTGGGCTACCTTGCTGACCACGCTGAGAAAATTCAACAGCTTACATGCCTCTATCCTTTTGGGCAGAAGCTGTAAATACTGCCAACTATGTCCTTAACAGAAGTCTTATACATAAACTGAAAAATAAGACCCCCTATGAATTACTTAAAGGGAAGAAACCTAAAATCACTTACTTTAAAGTTTTTGGTTGTATTTATTACATTCACACAAATAACAAGAGATACATTAGAAAGTTTGAGGCAAAGGCTGAAGAAGGGATTTTTCTAGGATATTCCCAAGTAAGCAAGACTTATAGGGTTTTCAATAAATCAATCCCTTAAAATTGAAGAATCTGTTCATGTATCTTTTGATGAATCTAACATGTTTTATAAGGAGAAAGAGATTTCTACCAATAGCCTTTTGTAGGTTCAATAACTGTGTGAGTCTATGGATGGACTAAACCTTACCCAAGAGGTATCAACCCATCCTACTCCACAGGTTGCTGAAGATAGTGAAGAAGAAATCCAAGAGGAAGTGGCTGAACTTCCCTCAACAGCTAGTACCATTCCCCAAGAGGAATTAATTACAGAAGTTGTTGCTCAACCAACTCCACCAACTGATCTTGTCACACTTAGAGATCACCCCAGATCTCAAGTGATTGGAGACATTTCAGCTGGTGTATAGACAAGGCATCAACTCAACCAAGACTTGATGCATGCCTGTTTTCTCTCTCAAATTGAACTTCTCACCATCCATGAAGCAGAGCAAGATCCCCACTGGATCATTGTAATGCAAGAGGAACTAAATCAGTTTGAGAGATGTAGAGTTTGGGATTTGGTTTAAGACCCCATAACTACCCAGTTATTGGAACCAAATGGGTCTACAGGAACAAGTTGGATGCTCAAGGGAACATAATGAGAAACAAAGCTAGGGTTGTTGCTCAAGGCTACAGGCAAGAGGAAGGAATTGACTATGACCAAACCTTTGCCCCTGTTGCAAGGTTAGAGGCCATTAGGATATTCCTTGCCTATGCAGCTCACAGGAGATTCAAGGTGTTCCAAATGGTTATCAAGAGTGCATTTCTGAATGGAGTGCTTCAAAAAGAGGTTTATGTAAAACAACCTCCAGGTTTTATCTCTCCAACTCAACCCTCTTTTGTATTTAAATTGCATAAAGCTCTCTATGGTTTAAAGCAAGCTCCAATAGCTTGGTATGAGATCTTAGCAAGATTTCTTTTAGAGCATAAATTTACAAGAGGAACCATAGATAAAACTCTTTTCACTAGACATCATAAGGACCAAATATTGTTAGTACAAATATATGTGGATGACATTATTTTTAGGTCTACTGATCCCAAATTATGCAAGAGGTTTGCTGACCTCATGCATTCTAAATTTGAGATGAGTAGCATGGGTGAGCTTTCCTACTTCCTTGGTCTCCAAGTGAAGCAGCTCCCTGATGGAATCTTCCTCTCCCAAGCTAAGTATGCTAAAGAGCTTATTAAGAAGTTTGGGATGGGTGATGCTTCAGGAATGAAAACCCCTATGGCTACAAATGCTGTTGTGGATTCTGATGCAGCAGGGAAACCTGTAGATCAGAAGCATTATAGGGCAATTGTTGGATCCCTATTATGCCTAACAGCTAGCAGACTTGATATAATGTTTGCCACATGCCTTTATGCTAGGTTCAAAGTGAACCCTAAAGAATCTCACCTTATTTTCCTAAAAAGAATTTTGAGATATATAAAGAGTTGCCCTAATCTAGGACTCTGGTATCCTGTAGAGTCAGAATTTGAGTTAACTGGATACTCAGATGCTGACTATGCTGGATGCAGAGTGGACAGGAAAAGTACCTCTGGAACTTGCCAGTTCCTGGGTATGAGACTTGTCTCCTGGTTTTGTAAAAAGCAGACATATGTGTCTACATCAACTGCAGAAGCAGAATACATGGCTGTTGGCAGCTGCTGTTCACAGATGTTATGGATACAAAATCAACTCCTAGACTATGGTGTCAACTTAAATAATTCAACATTATTTTGTGATAATGCTAGTGCTATTTCTATAACACAGAATCCAGTTCATCATTCTAGGACTAAACATATAGAAATAAGACATCATTTCATTAGAGATAATGTAGACAAAAAGAAAATTAACTTAATCCATATTCCTACTGATTTATAGAGAGCAGACATATTCACCAAGCCCTTGGATGAGAAAACTCATCTGTTCTTTATAAATCAACTGGGAATGATTAATGGAGAAGAGTTAAATTAACTTCTGTCTGCATTCGACGAATTTTCCAGAGTTCGTCGAACGGAGTTCGACGAATTAGGGAAAGTTTGAGAGATTCTCGTCGAACTGAGATCGACGAATTCTCTGTGTGGAAATAATTTTCGTCGACCGGAGATCGACGAACTTTGCTTCAGAAGACGTTTCGTCGAACGGAGTTCGACGAACTGTTTTCTATTCTTCTGAATGAGATCGACGAATCATTTGTCTATAATTTATTTCGTCGAGCTCAGGTCGAAGAATTTCTCTTTTTCGTGGAACGGAGATTGTTGATTCATATTCTGAAAATCTTATATCTAGGTTTTCTTCGACCTCCGTCCCGCGCTTTCAGTTCTTTTGCTCTTGATCATCGTTTTTCTCTGTGATTTTCTTGCAGGTCATCAATGGCGATTCCAACAAGCACCCTCGCCGCAATGAAGTTTGATACTGGTTTTGATATGGACTTCGATTCGTTTCAACATTCTGACCCTATATTTCTTTATATTCTGGAATTGCTGGAAGAACTGAATCTGAAGGACTTCATGACCCGGAGAATTAAACTACATGCGACAGAAATCAGAGAATGGTGTATACATCTACTGTTTATGAGGAAGATGTTCTGACCGGAACTATCGAGAGTACTGCTATTTCATTATCTCCCGCAATTCTTTCTGAGATTTTTGGATTAGTAAATGGAGAAGATAACATGGAAATGGACTCTGAAGAGTTTGGTGACATGCTGAAGTTAATGGAGTTTTTCAGGAAGCAACCCTAATAATCTGTTGAAGAAGCAACTATCTGCCGCCTACCAGTTTCTGGCAGACATTGTAGGGAAAGTGCTGATGGGAAAGCACTCAGCGCACGATTACATAACCCGCTACCAATTCCTGGTTATGTGCGCTGTGGTGAACAAGAGACAGGTCAACTGGGGCACAATTTTCTTTGAGTTGATAAAGAAAAAGAATAGCAAGAAGGAAGTCTGCTTCGCCAGAATTTTGGGAATTTTTCTTTCAGAGAAGGCTGGTGAACTCATGGTCTCCCCGACCATCTTCATCAATGCCAGCAAGCGCCTCGCATGCACTCTGTTTGGCAGATGGGAGAGGACTATCTCCAAGCCCTCAAAGGCTTCCTCCTCTTCCATCCAAACTCCTGAGAGCACCAAGGCTGTAAAGGCCACTCCCCTCCCTGCTGAAGAGGTCATTCCATCTCCACAACCTCCTCTAGCAACTCATCTTCCATCATCAACCTCTCTTCAAATTCCTCCAACTTCCCCCACTCATGTTTCTTCATCACCACAGCATACCTTTATGCCTACTCCACCTCCATCTCCACCTCTGGACATCACCAATATTCCAACACCTCCACCTTCCCCTCATGAGCCACATATCCCTACACCTCCTCAGTCTCCTCTTCCCCCTCATTTGTCATCCATTCCATCTTATAACATACCCACAGATGTTGTCATGCCAGATACCCCCATTACATCTTCATCTCCATCCACTCATCCCACTCAAGTTATTACATCCTCTTCCCCTTCCCCATTTGATCCATCTACCATCATCTCCTTGCTCACTCCCCTCATCAAATCTCTCATCCAAGAGGCCATTACACCTCTTGTGACCTCCATCAATTCTTTATCTGCCCAGATTTCTACCCTATCTGTTATCCCCTCTTCATCCAGGGGCCTGGCTTCAGGTTCTCCTGAACCCAGGCAGGGGGAGATGCTCAGTGATGAAGTTGCAGCAGATGCAGATGCAGCAGCAGCAGCAGTCACAGAAGAAGTTCCCTCTACAGCAGATGCAGACTCAGACACAGATGCAGAAATTTTGATAGATGTTGATTCTGAGATGATTGAGTTAATTCATTTTATGGATACTGACAATGATCTAGATGAGTTAGTTGAGCAAATAAAAACTGTTGGTGATTTCATTATGAATCCCACAGTTAATCTACCAGAATTACTGGAAATTTTTGATACTGTAGATATGCAATTTCTCCCAGCAGATTCTACTAAGCCACATTTGGCTATTGTACCCTATACCTCTCCAGTTAGTCCAGCAGTTGCTAAGCAACTCTGTGACAGTTTTGTTCCTCCAGTGGTTGCTCCATCATCTTCAGTCATTCCAGAAGTTATTTCAGTACCAGTTTTTGTTATGGATGACTCTCCTTTGCCTGATTTGGATGAGCTTATTCAGGCTGATATTGAAGAGGAGAATAAGGCAGCAGCTGAAAGCTCTATCCCCATTGTTTCTGACTCCTGTGCAGTCTCCTCCTCTTCTATTGCTGATTTTCCAGTTCCTGAACCTTCTGCCCCTCCTCCAGAAAAAGCTATTATTTCTGATAAAGCTTTGAAAGCTTTGGATGCTCTTTATGACATCCCTCAAGGTTCTGATTCTGAAGAAGAAGATGATGATGACGACTCAGATGAAGATGTTGCCAGTAATAAAAAGAAGATGCTGACAAAGAAAAGGAAGGTTCCTCCTCCTCCAACTCCCAAGCCAAATCCCACTGCTGATACCCCTTACTACATTCTGGACAATGTCACTCCATACAAGGGAATGCCTGCATGGATGTGGCTATCCAAAAACCAGCAGAAGGAAAGAAAGAGAAGCAGGAGATATTCCCCTCCTCCAGTACACATTTTCAGGAAGGATCCTCCTCCTCCTCCTCCAGCAGTTGGTGCCTCTGGCTCCTCTAGCTCTCAGAGATCTGCCCCCATGCAAACATATCAGAGACAGTCAGGGAGATCATCTAGAAGCAGCCAGCAGAGGCAGCCATCCTTCAGGAAGTCAAAGTCAATAGCATCAGCAGCAGCAGCAACAAACCTCTGAAGTTCAAAATGCTGAAAGTCCAAAAAGGCCATACTCTACTCCAATCCCATTTGAAGATCCTGAAACTGCAAATACTGCAAAAATGGTCAGGTACCAGGAGTTAATTGGACTATCCTTGATTAATAAAGCCAAGGCTGAAGGCAAAGATACATCAGGACTTACAACAATGTCAAAGTACAGAAAAGAAGAGCTGAAAAGGTTTGAATAAAGGAAAAAAGCTATTTAATGTTGATGATTATATGAAACTTCATCCAGAAGCAGTTGTCCCCAGAGCAACATCATTGAACATTATAGGGGCAGCTGATATGACTATGACAAAGGCTCAGGCTTCAGATCCCAAGAGAGAAATCATCTTTAAGAAGCCAGGAGAGAAACCAACTGAAGACAGGTCTAAGCAGAAGAAGCCAAAGAAGTAATCTTTATTGTTGTTTCTATTTCTGTCTGTTTTTGTTTTTCAAACTATGCCTTGTGTTTAAACAAAGCTGCGTATATATATATATATATATATATATATATATATATATATATATATATATATATATATATATATATATATATATATATATATATATATATATATATATATCTACTACATGTGTTGGTAATTCTCTGCTAGATATATCTCTTTTCCTGCTTTGTTTTCTGTTTGTTTCTATTTTGAGTCTCTGTTAGTGACCTCACCCAAATAGGGGGAGATTGTTGGATCCCTAGTTGATTTGGGCTAGGTTCACTGACTTAGGATATGACCCATCATGTATAGCCAGGGTCAAGTTTGTGTCCTAGAGTCTAGGCCAAGTCCTTAGATTCAACTTCAGATGGACCAGCTATCACGAAGACCATCAGAGACTCCAGACTTAGAGGATTTCAAGACTAAGTTAAATGAGTTAGACGTTCGTCGAACTCACCTCGACGAAAGGAGTTCTGCGGTCGACGATCGTGAGACAATTCTTAGTGCTGAGCTCGACGATCTTAGTTCTCTGTTCGACGAACTCTCAGTTTCTACTTCAAGCTAAAGCCAGGACAACTTCAGAATTTTTCTAAGTCCAGCTTCAAGCTCTGGTCGACAAATTAGATTATGAGCTCGACGAACTTGGACCTCAAGTTCTCAGCTTCTCAGGTCGACGAATGTATTACTCTACTCGACGATTTCTGAATTCAGAGTATTTGTGTCGACACTTAGGGCATGTGTCGACACCAGACAATTTATGTCGACACCAGAGGATTTATGTCGACACCAGGATATCAGTCAACACCAGCTTATGTCGACACCAGAAGAATTGAGTCGACACCAAGTTCAATCAGTCGACACCAGCTTATGTCGACACTGAATTTCAGCAGATGCAGATTATTTTGACTAAGTCCAGAATTGTTATCTGCTCGACGAATTTGATTCTCAGCTCGACGAATGAAGATTGTCTGCTCGACGAATGAAGATTGTCTGGTCGACGAACTCTCTCAAGCTCAGCTCGACGAACTCCAGCTCAGCTCGACGAACTCAAACTCAGCTCGACGAATTGTGTTCTTCGTTCGACGAATCCAAACTAGGTCATCTTCAGGTTTCCCGTCCCGTTTCTTGGCGATGATTCTGGAGTTATTAATGTTAGATCTTCTCGGAATGTTATCGTTAGAACGTGCAATTAATCATGGATTATCTCATGCCGTTTTTCCCTGGGACAGTTGGGGAAATCATTGATTGTCGCTTCCTTCCAAGGCCGACTGCAATTACTGCTCAACATTCGAATTTTGAATGTTCTCAGTCAGTCAAAAAGAGAGAGAGAAGAAAAAAGAAAAAAACAACACAGTCAGACATACAGTCACACACACTGCAAGCAATACAGACAATCAGATTGACACACTCAGATTGCACAAAGAACAACCTCTCAGAAATCAAAAGTTCTACTGCAATCAGCATGACCAGAGAACATCTTCATCAAGAAGAAGAAGAACAACCAATCACTATCAAGAGTTTTCTTCTTCCAATTCACAGGACAACTTCAAAGGACAACAATTATTCAATCTGTCAAAGGAGTTCCTGAAACAATTTCTGGTCCAGGCATTCTAGGTCTTTGAAGACCTATCACCCTGAAGCAGTGCTCCAGCATTCCTGATTAATTCAAGATCTCAGGGGGAGCAAAATCTGCTACAATCAATCCACAAGTCTTCTCAGTTGATATTGAGAAAGAGAAGACCCCATCACCTTATTTCCAATTCCTGTACAGGATTTTAATTCCCTTCAAAATTATTCTAGTTGCAAGTCTCCTGCCAAAAGACTTGAGGTTTGGTTTTTGAGCACCTGAACAAAAGCTCATTAGTGTCAGGCACCTGATCAAAAACCTGAGTGGATTCCTACCAGGGTGGTAGAGGAGTGGATGTACCCAGGTTGGGGAGCCACTATAAAATTTCTGGTGTCGTCTGGTTGCCCTTTTCTTTGTGTTTTGACTGTGCTCTGTGATTGCTTAGTTTGTGGTGCTTAGTTTTATTTACTTACTGACTTGTTCACTTAGGAATACAACAAAAGTTGTGAAAAGTTTTTAGTGAGCACTATACTCTATTCACCCCCCTCTAGAGTATTTCAGATCTAACATGCACTTTCACATTATGCATGCTCCCTAATGAAATGATATCTTATCTCAATATGCTTAGTCCTATTGTATGAGACAGGATTCCTAGCAATTAAGATGACACTAGTAGAATCACAATATAAGGGACTTCTACTTATCTGTAGGTTATAATCCTGGAGGTGATGTTGGATCCACAATAACTGAGCACAATAGCTACCTGTTCAGATGTACTCTGACTCTGCAGTTGAGATTGCAACACTTTTTTGCTTCTTGCTGCTCCAAGACACTAGTCTTCCTCCCAAGAACTGACAGGTACATGAAGTGTTCTTCATGTCCTCTTTGTAGCCTGCAAAATCTGCATCTGAATAGCATGTTAGTTCAAACTCCTCATTTATAGGGTACCATAGGCCAAGATCTGATGTACCCTTAAGATACCTCAAAATCCTCTTTGCTGTAGAGTAGTAAGATTCTTTAGGGCTAGTCTGATACCTAGCACAAACACATATAACATACATAATGTCTGGCCTACTTGACCCCGTGGGAGTTTTCATGGTGGAGGCATTCTCTATAAAAACTTTTTGATCAACTCCCTGGTAAACTTAGACTGGGATATGGATAAGTCATCATCTGTCTGTCTTACTTGGAGTCCCAAAAAGAACTCAAGTTCACTCATACTGTTCATCTCAAACTTTCCTTGAATAAGTATAGCAAACTTCCTGCAAAGCTTATCATCAGTTGATCTAAAGATAATGTCATCTACATATATTTAGACTAGTATGATTTTACCCTTAGATTCCCTTAGGAAAATGGTCTTGTCTATCTCCCCCTTGAGATTTTGTTCTTAATGAGGAAGCTATACAATGTCTCATACCATGCTCTAGGGGCTTGCTTCAGCCCATATAGATCTTTCTTAAGTCTATAAACAAAATCAGGAGAGTTAGGAACAACAAAACGTGGAGGCTGCTCAACATATACTTCTTCCTTTAAGTCACCATTCAGGAAGTCTGACTTCACATCCATTTGGTAGACCTTGAATCCCTTGTGTGCAGCATATGCAAGGAACAGTTTGATGGCTTCCAATCTTGCTACAGGGGCAAAGGTTTGATCAAAGTCAATATCTTATTCTTGTCTATACCCCTTAGCTACTAGCCTTGCTTTGTTCTTGCTTATAATGTCATTTTCATCAAGTTTATTCCTGTAAATTCACTTGAATCCAATGATATTATGTCCTTGTGGTCTAGGAACCAGACCTTATATCTCTTAAACTTGTTCAGTTTCTCTTGCATTGCTATAATTCAGAACTGATCTATGTTGGCCTCTTCAAATTTCTTGGGCTCAACCTGTGACAGGAAACTTGCATGCATTGTTGTGTTAAGGCTCTTGCTTCTTGTCACCACTCCTTGGTTTGCATCACCAATGATCTGGTGTCTTGGATGATCTCTTAGATGCCTGACAGCTATAGGCAATCTTCTTTCATTATCAGCTTCAGCAGCAACTTCTTGCTAATCTCCATCCACTTCAAGTGTGCCTTGTACTTCATCTGAAATATCTACTCCATCTTGGATTTCTGGAGCAGCTTCTTTGATGGTTAGCTTGTCCATCATCAGCACTGTACCTACTGTATTAGAAGAGGAGCTTGGCAGCTCACTCATTAAAGACTACATTCATAGACTCTTCAACAACTTGACTTTTCAAGTTATAGATCTTATAGGTTTTACTATGATTGTTGTACCCAACAAAAATCTCATCAAAGGACTTGTCAACAAACTTAATCACATAGGACTTTCCATTATGAAGCATATAGCACTTACTACCAAAGATTCTGAGATAGCCCAGGTTTGGTTTTCTGCCCTTCAAGATCTCATAGGGAGTCTTCTTGTGACTCTAGGTGATAGAGGCTCTATTAAGAACATGACATGCTGTATTGACGGCCTCTACCCAGAAATATTGTGGGAGAGATGTGTCACTCAACAAAGTCCTTCCAGCCTCTATGAGAGTTCTATTTTTCCTCTCAACAATGACTTTTTTCTTGGGTGTTCTTGGAGAAGAAAATTTTTGATGAAACCCTAGCTCTTCACAGAACTTTGTCATGCTATCAGACTGGAATTCAGTATCATGGTCACTTCTGATTTTGACCACAGTACTATTACACTCATTCTGAATTTGCTTGATGTTAAAACTGAAAACTCAGTCTCTGTGAAGTTCTCCCATGGGGAAGCGGTGATCGCACACTTACTTCTCTTGTGCGAGCCAAATGATTAAGGAAAAAGAATATGAAAATGTTCAGTTGTGTACCTAAATCACCTAGATTGGGTGAATAGGTGAGTTGTGCGCATTTTTGCGGAATAAAAAATTTAAGATCTATGCACACGATTATCTACCAAGCAATCACAGACGACAAAAGATTTATAGTGGTTCCCCAACATTGGGTACATCCACTTTCCATCACCGATCTAGCAGTCCACTAGACTCGGCTACTCCACTATCCCGGATTACAAAACCAATCCTACGCCTCGGAACAAAGTTCCTACAATCTCGATCCACGAAACGGATCTACACTCGGAAGATAAAACTTCCTACAACTCGGAGGCAAAAGCTCCTACACTCGGAGATAAATCTCCTACAAAAATGAGATAGAAAGTATATAGAAATACAAAAGGTACAACTTTCTCAGATCTAAAAGCAGTCGGCCTGAATCTTCTTCTTGGATCTTTGCGGCTTTATCAGAAAGGTTGAAGAAGAGTCTCGACAAAAGTAGATCTGAAATTTCTTGGCTTCACACGATCAGATGGATGATGAAGAATTGAATGACAATCTCGATCTGTGAATCTTATTGATCTGAATCTTCTGGATCGAAAACCCTAGCCGGATGAGCATGATGAAGGTCGGTGGCAGGGGCTACCGATTTTTGGAGAGAGAGAATGAGATTCAGAAGAATACTTAGAATAATATTTGACAGCCCCTGTTAGTGTTTGTCGGTTTCAGACAAGACTTTATATAGGATCTTTCCAACGGTCATAATTAATCTTAATAGCGTACACATAGACCAATCACATCAAGACTGCTTAAAATTTCTGCCAAATCTGGACTTAACGAAATTTCTGAAAAAGATGATTGACATACTCAAGTGAAGATTAACCTACTCGAGTACTATACAAGACTACTCGAGTGAATAGAAGAGAACTACTCGAGTAAATAACTTAGTGAAAATCCAGAAATGAAGAGCAGTTACTCGAGTATAAAGAGACTTACTCGAGTGTTAAAATAGTTACTCGAGATGTAGAGTTGAACTACTAGAGTACAAGAAATACTACTCGAGAGATTAGGAATAGACTACTCAAGAGGTAGAGAATGACACTAGTAGAATGACAATCTCGATTTGTGCATCCAGGGTGCTTTGGCCTGGACACTAGTAGAATGACAATCTCGATCTGTGCCAGTATTGCTTCCACCCCTCTTCCTGCTGTTGTTGCTGTTATTGTTGTTGTCTCTGCTGTTTCTTCTGCTCAGTCTCAACAACAGATAGATTATCTCAAAAGGATTGATGCAGTGTATAATAATCCTCCAAGCTCAGATAGTGATCAGTTTAGGACTGACTCAGATGATTCCTCTGCTACAATTGCAAGGAAAAGGAAAGCCAGAAGCAAAGCTATGAAGAGAGTTCCTCCAGAAAAAGTGAAAGATACAAATGACATTCCATATTATATACTGCATAGTTGCCCTATCACAGAACCCTGGATGTAGTAGTCCAGAAATCAACTGAAAGCTATGAAAAAGAAGAGAAAGTATGATAAAGGATCTTCCCATTTCAATCCTCCTCCTCCTCCTCCCTCACCTGATACAGGTGCAGGTGGTAGTTCTGCTTTCCAATCCTCTGTCAGAAGCCAAACTTCATATCAACCTCAAGGTAGATCCCAGTACAGAGGTAGTCAATCTAGAGGTTACCAGTCCAGAAGAGGACATTATAGAGGAAATCAAAGATAATTTCAAGTGTACTCTAAAGGATATTCTAGGCAACATCCTTAACAAAGGGAAGGACAAGGTCCATTTGACACAACTTCTGGTCCCTTTCCTTATAAGCTGAAAGATTTATTCTCTTCCAGATCTCCTCCAGATAATCCTTCAAATAGATATGAGCCTCCTGTTCCATTTGAGGACCTAGAAAATAATCCACCTCATGGACAGCTAGGATGAAAGAATTGGCTGCTTTAGATCAAATCAAGAAAGCTAGAGAACAAGAAAAAGATACATCCAGTATCACTACTTTATCAGATCAAAGGAAGAAGGAACTTGAAAGATACTCATCCAGCAATTTCTTTGATTCAGAAAGCTACATGAAGCTGCATCCAGAAGCTGTAGTGCCTAGTCCAAAGCAACAAACCTCTCTAGGTGCAGCTGATGATAGAAGATCTAAGAAGGAAGCTCTCAATCCCAACAGAGAAATAGTTCTTATAAAGAGCAAGGAAAAAGAATGATTCTGTACGATGACAGTATATTTTGTTTTCCGAACTATCTGAGATAATATCTATGTTTCTGCTATGTGAAAGTCCACCTAGTGTCAACTATGTGCACCTATGGGGGGGGAATAGGTGACGTGTGGTTCTTTTGTGGAATTTACGGATGTACCTGCACAATAAAATTAAAGAGCACAGCACACAGAATACACAGCAAGTTTATAGTGGTTCCCCGACTTGGGTACATCCACTTTCCCCCCTTCGACCTATCTCCCCAACAAGGGACGACTCGGTCACTTCTCCAACGGGATTGAAATCCAATCCCTTCACTAACGGAAGGAGCCCTTCCACACGTGAGAGTCAACACTCCCACAAAACGGGTTGCACCCAACCCTTACAACACGGAACAAAAGTTTCCTTACAACGAAATTAAATATAGAGTGTACACGTGATACAAACTTCTTTTGGAGACTACGGTGTTCCTCTTTGTTCGACGACGTGTTCTTGAAGTCGATGAAGAGTCTACGACCTTGGTCTCACTTGGAGAGGATCTCCCCGGAACCGGCGGCGGCACACGAGCGGCGGCTAGCTTCGGGATTGGCGGCTACGATGAAGAGCGGCTGCTGAACTTGGAAATCCAAACTTCGTAGCGAAGCAAACTCTGTCTACTAACGGTCACTCTAGGATCGGTCGTCTCGATCGATTCGGACGGGGGAGTTTTTCCCGGTCTACAAATCGAGAGACAAGAGATCTCTGGATAGACACGTGAGACACAAGCTTTGCTAAGCTTCTGTCGCCGGAGATCGGGAAGAAGAGCGATCAGTGGCAGCGACCTACGTTCCCGAGCGTGACGGCGGCGGCGGAGAGGAGTCGCGGATTTAGGGTTTTGTTGCGGCTCAGTTTTCTTTTTCTTTCTCCGTGCTTTTTACTATTCAAAATACTGGAGTATATATACTGTAGATGCTTTCCAATATGACCGTTTGTGGGACCCACACTTGAAATCCCTAAGTCCAGTTCAAGCTAGTCTGAAGGCAGAATCCGGTTCAGGAAATTCCAGAGAAAACGCCAAGGAAAAATTGGCGAGAATCGCATACGATTCTCGACGAATCGGCGAGAATCACCAAGTGATTCTCGACGATTCGTCGAGAATCGTCAGTGATTCTCGCCGAATCACTTATTGATTCTCAACGAATTTCACTTGGTATACATGAGCTCCTTGGCCACAGGTTCGGCGAGAATCACTAGTGATTCTCGCCGAATCTTACTTGGCACCATTTAGAGGTGGCCAGAAGGAGTCGGCGAGAATCACTAGTGATTCTCGCCGAATCGGCGAGAATCACTTGGTGATTCTCGTCGAATTTGCCTTGGACGAATTTTCGTCTTCCACCCAGGAGCTGCTCCTTGATCCTCCATGCTCCTTGTCTTCTCTTGCATATGAACGGCCCTGTACTTGAAAGTAAGTGCACTCCAATAGAGAGAGTACACATAGGCCAACACACTGATCTGCTCAACGAGGGATTACGTCGTGCAGACCCGTGTATATTGACCTACTGCACCCTGACATTGGTGTGCACTTAGCGTGGAGGAACTGCAAGCACAACTTGAGATGTTTCATCAAATACATTGTGAATTCATCTTAGCTTGACAGGTGGCTTCCTCAAATCTAGGTAATCGTGAGTACAATACCCAACAATCTCCCCCTATTTGACGAAGCCAAAACCCTACTAGCTAAGATGAATAACACTTATCAAATAATAAACATAGCATTCAGAAATTAAACATGCAGCACAAGAGAATATATGCAATCAGATCAGGACTTGAGTCATTCACAAATTCAAATATATATACCAGGATAAAATTATTCACATATAATCCAGAATTGTTTATATGACAACAATAATCATTAAACGTTCTTAAGACACAGTGACAAGCTATAAAGTGTTGACTATTTGTCCTTAGCTACGTCACCCTTAAGATTTTGAGCCAAGTACTTCTTGCTTTGCCTCTCCATGTATTCTTTGGGCTTCGGGTAGTACCTAGGAGGAGCAACTTTATCTGGATCCTTGTTGTTTCGGAAAAAGATGTTGTGTTTCGCTTCAAATGCTTTGTGCGTTTCCCATTCATACTGGCTATATGCTTCATTTCGATTGATCTCTCCTCTTTCTTGCAGCCGGAAGGTGTCTAAGATGATGTTCCTTGAAACTGGACTCCACCTTTCGTTTCGTACATCCTCCTCACTCATTCTGATTCGCTTCTCAGCTGGAGTCTCCTTGGAGGTCCCTTCCTGAACTTTTCTCTTTCCCCTGGCTTTTGCTAAGGCCTCTTGGTCAAACATGCTCCTCAGTTTAGCTTTGGAGAGAGCCCTAGCATCAGCTTCATGTGTGGGAATATCTGCAGCAGCACTTGCACTTACATCCTCAGCAACACTTACTTCCTCAGCAGCCTTAGATGTCTCAGGGACATGAATACCGGCAGGGTTGTCAGGCAGAACGACGCCTAACATACCTAGCTCCTGTTGGAGCATCCACCAGCAGCTCTCATAGACATATTTGCTTGATTGTGCGAAGTTTGTATCCATGCTTTCTTGGAGCTCGGCCAACTTAGCGATATACTCTTTCTCCCCCTTTTTGGCTTCGACACCTATGCAGTTGGCATATGAGTGCAGAGAGTCATCAATATGCTTAGTTGTCTTGGTGAATTCAGTGATCAGGGTCTGCTGATTGGCATTTAAAGTGACCATATTACCATCAAATTTCTGAATATTGTTGGCTACAACGTGTGCGTTCTGATTTACAATAGCCAAAGTATCAGTATTCTTTTTCAAACCGGCCATTAAGAGTGTGACAGCTTCGCCGGCCGCGGTGTACTTATCCTCAAATTTCTTCTCCATCATGTCCAGCTTATGGTTGATTTCCACCATATTTTTGAGCATCAGATTTTCAGAAGTCTTAATCCTTTTCAGCAGAGTTTTCTGAGCTATATCAAAAGAGTCTTTAAGCTCATTTACGATGCCCTGAATGATGTGTACAGTGTGAGTGGGTAGGTCATCGCGTAACGGAATAGCCGGAGGCACTTGTGGACCTTGCATTTCAGCAGACGTGTCGGTAGAGCTGGATACAATCACAGGCTCCAAAGGACGAATGTTGGCTGCCTCTGTAGATTTATCTAACTCCCCCTCCACTTGTGCAGACTTGTCAGATGGAGGTTCAACAGTATCCGGAGTCTCAAGTACTTCATGTCCCTTATTTTCATCGTCCTCTCCGTCCTCATCCAAGAATTCATCTATGTCAGCAGCTTCTTCCAATTCCCGATCATCAATTTCCAGTGTTGCAGCTTCGGTTCCTTGACTATTTCTGTTCAGGACCTCCTCATCCTCCAGCTCAGGTTCACTTACTTCATGAATTTCGCCCACCGCATCCCTGGCCACCTGGGCGATTTCAGAAACTGCATCTGTATGAGGGGGTAGAGTCTCCCCCTCGATTCCTGCAGTCAGGGTATCAGGAATGTCACGGGGGGAGGCTGCTGGAGAAACTTCCTCTAGCTCTTCCACAGCAGGCTGCCCGATACGCCGCTCCCATCGATCAAACACAGTAGCATCCATCTTTTTCAAGTAGTGGAGAGGGACTCCTTTGCTCATGTCGAACTTGTCTCCGTGAAGCTGGTTGAGATATAGACTTATGATGCGGCCGAAACTAGGATTGCCCAGAGTGTCCTTGATCTTCTGGAACAGCAACTCCCCCCAGTTGAACCTCTTGCGGCAGACAACAACTATGAGGATTTTGAACATATCTCCTGAGATATGATCATGCGAGCCTGGTTTGCAGATGAGCACTTTTCCAATGACGTCAGATAGGAGCTTCCCTTCTTCATTCATCTCTTTTCTCTTTATTGATCGAGTGCCTCTTGGAAGACCGCAGAACAAGAGAGTTCTGGCTTTGTCCGCGTCCTCCAGATAGTCCTCCTGCTCCGAACTCGAAAGCTGCAGGTAGCGACTCAGCTTGCTGGCAGACATCTTTACTTTTGTCCCAGCCACCTTGCTCTTGATTACGGAGTCTCTATCTCGGAGCCTGGCCGTAGAGAAGAATTCCAGCACCTCTTTGTCAAGAATTTTGCAGGGGTGCTCCAGGACGAAGGTTAGCCCAGCCTCTTCCAGCATTAGAATGATATTGCGGAATTCGTCCGAGGCATGAGAAAATCCAGTGCGAACCAGCTCGCAGCCAGAGACCAACCCTGCAGTCGTCCTTGGAGCCATTGTAGACCTAGAGAGAAGCCCTACTCAAAACGTTAATGAACTTTCAAAAAGAAAACTTCATTAGTGGATGCTTCGGGTAAGGGGATACCTAGAGGTGAAGTCAGTGAGGTGGTTTGAGCGGAGAAAAATCGTGACTTAGGAAGATCGACGGTGCGAGCTTCGGCGTGAGTCGTCGGGAGTCTTTCGGGGAGCTCCTGCGGGTTGCGGCGAATCGGCGGAAGACCTTGGGAGAACGCTTGCGGGTCGGCGGGAGAGCTCTTGCGGGTCGGCGGGAGAGTTCTTGCGGTAGAAGTCTTGCGGGAGAAGTCTTGCGGGAGAGTTCTTACGGGAGAGTTCTTGCGGGAGAGTTCTTGCGGGAGAAGGCGAATGGGCGGAGTGACTCGTTCGGCGGGATTTATCTAGATCGTCGGGATTCGGGGTGAATGCCAAGGGTCGGCGAGCTGTTTCGGCGGGATTCCTAGTATATACAGTGAAAGTGAGGTCTTTCTTTACCAATTGTAATTTAAGGGTTTTCTTTACTAGGAATTGAAACATTTTCAAATTCTTCGGATGTCAAATTAACATAAGAGTAATAAATACATGTTTATTGTAACGACAATCTATTCGGATTTGAGCGGAACTTCTCCAGACACATCTTGATGTCAATTGTGATTTGTCGAAATTTACAATGACATATCTTTGTTAACCTTTTATAGATGTGTAATGGGTTGCATGCATAGAGTTAATCTCTCCGTAAGGTGCACACATACATGATAAGCATAAGTATACGTATACACAAGGATAGAAATATATATATATATATATATTTATTTTGAATGAGGATGCAACACGACACAAGTCCTTGAACTGATCAAAATTACCTGGGATTTTGAGAGTTATCGTTTTAGTTCCACAGGTAGAACACATTAGAGGCTCAAGGTGAATATGCTCAAACAGGTAGCACATCCTTTATTGCAGACGCTTGTTCCACGTTAGCCTTGAGCCACCTACTGTCCAGTCCCCATCGTATTCACGGGGACCTGGACTGCCCTGCAAGACAGAATTACTTTACCTTAGGAACCCAAATCATATTGGGTCGTAGGTTTCTATTAGCATAAGCACGCAACTGCCTTCCTTCAGAAAACCTGTCTGGAAGACTACCTCTGTCCCTAGAATGTGGATAAGCCCTTGCTGTGGGCACAGAGGGGATGTGCCAACAGTCAATGGCAAAGTGCCCCACTTTGCCGCAGCACCAACAAGGGTGAATGTTGTATCGCCGTTTTCGACCTGATCTAGTGACTGACGTAGTCACGGTCCTAGGTCTAAACGGGATAGGGCATGTTCTTGTCACACAAATTCCTCTTCCATCGTGACACGTGGAAGGGTGGAACGAATACATGTTGTGAGCGTTATGAGTCCGAGAAGGTGGTGCCAATCTTTCAGGCATCTCCCTTGTTGAGGCCCCATGAAGCCTGACATCATGACCTCTATCCTCCCTATCCCGTGTCCTCGAATGGTGAGAAGTCTTCTGTGAGCTGGGACATGCAGATCCACACTGTGTTGTGGCAGTGGCCGTGAATACAAAGGGCTCAGAATGAGCCTTAGGTATTTCCTCATGGGTGGCCATGACGCCCCTTGCACTATGGACGTTTCCACATGGGGACAAATCACCCTTGCAGTGACCACGATTACTCCTGTGGTCATACCTGAAGGCATGATGAGTTGCCTTCCTGCTTGGAGTGGGGGGTTGGAATACCGTTTCCCCATTTCTCCATCCCTGAATAATCCGGGAGATCCACCCGGTTTCTTGCTTTCTCTTTATAGCATCAACTTTGGAAAAGTTTGATACTATACGTTTCTCATTATCTAGACTATTCTCTAGAGCTGAGATCTTAGAGTCCTTGACCTTGTTGGACGCCAATTGGAGAACCAACAAGATCTTCAGTCGAGCAATCTCTCGAGCTTGCTCCTCAGCAAGTAGATTGCTTTCCTGAAGTGCTCTCTTCAGGGAATCAGTATTTTCTGGAGGAGAGCAGTTTCTGTCTTTAGAAAGGTCAAAAGATATGGAGCAGGGTAAAGATGTTACCTGCTCATCTGAGTTATTGTCATTAGAATCAGTGACCATTGTTTCGTCCTCGTCAGAGCTGCTTTCCTCACTGGTCTCGTCAGTCTCTGACACGGACACGGGAGCTCTGATGCAATCCGAGGGATCCTTGCATTCATCTTCAGAAGTGATGACCCCCACATACGCTTCATCCTCTGATTGACAGCATATTTCAGCTTTCTCTGACCCCCCCCCCCCCCCCATCAGCTCTGAGATCATCATCCATAGAGATTTAGCCGTTCGACATTTTTCCAATCTAGAGCGAGAGGCTCCGGACCAGACATCCATGATAATTTGTCGAATCCTCTCGTCCAAGAGAAATAGAGATAGTTCCGTCTCAGATATCTCAGCAACGTCCATGGGCACTAGGATCCCAGAGTCGGAGGTCTTCATGGGGATAAACGGACCCTCTTCCAGGATGAAGGATGCTCGAGGATCGATGGCATCAAGGTGAAAGGATACTCTCATTCTCCAGATGGGATAATAATCATTTGTGCATGCGGGGAGTTTGAGTGGCGGAATCTCATAATCCAGATCCATGCTTCTGACACTGGTGGCAGGATTCTACTCAAGGTGTTAACCTTTTTGATGAGTAACCTCCCTCTGATACCACTTGAAAGTCCACCTAGTGTCAACTATGTGCACCTATGGGGGGGGGAATAGGTGACGTGTGGTTCTTTTGCGGAATTTATGGATGTACCTGCACAATAAAATTAAAGAGCACAGCACACAGAATACACAGCAAGTTTATAGTGGTTCCCCGACTTGGGTACATCCACTTTCCCCCCTTCGACCTATCTCCCCAACAAGGGACGACTCGGTCACTTCTCCAACGGGATTGAAATCCAATCCCTTCACTAACGGAAGGAACCCTTCCACACGTGAGAGTCAACACTCCCACAAAACGGGTTGCACCCAACCCTTACAACACGGAACAAAAGTTTCCTTACAACGAAATTAAATATAGAGTGTACACGTGATACAAACTTCTTTTGGAGACTACGGTGTTCCTCTTTGTTCGACGACGTGTTCTTGAAGTCGATGAAGAGTCTACGACCTTGGTCTCACTTGGAGAGGATCTCCCCGGAACCGGCGGCGGCACACGAGCGGCGGCTAGCTTCGGGATTGGCGGCTACGATGAAGAGCGGCTGCTGAACTTGGAAATCCAAACTTCGTAGCGAAGCAAACTCTGTCTACTAACGGTCACTCTAGGATCGGTCGTCTCGATCGATTCGGACGGGGGAGTTTTTCCCGGTCTACAAATCGAGAGACAAGAGATCTCTGGATAGACACGTGAGACACAAGCTTTGCTAAGCTTCTGTCGCCAGAGATCGGGAAGAAGAGCGATCAGTGGCAGCGACCTACGTTCCCGAGCGTGACGGCGGCGGCGGAGAGGAGTCGCGGATTTAGGGTTTTGTTGCGGCTCAGTTTTCTTTTTCTTTCTCCGTGCTTTTTACTATTCAAAATACTGGAGTATATATACTGTAGATGCTTTCCAATATGACCGTTTGTGGGACCCACACTTGAAATCCCTAAGTCCAGTTCAAGCTAGTCTGAAGGCAGAATCCGGTTCAGGAAATTCCAGAGAAAACGCCAAGGAAAAATTGGCGAGAATCGCATACGATTCTCGACGAATCGGCGAGAATCACCAAGTGATTCTCGACGATTCGTCGAGAATCGTCAGTGATTCTCGCCGAATCACTTATTGATTCTCAACGAATTTCACTTGGTATACATGAGCTCCTTGGCCACAGGTTCGGCGAGAATCACTAGTGATTCTCGCCGAATCTTACTTGGCACCATTTAGAGGTGGCCAGAAGGAGTCGGCGAGAATCACTAGTGATTCTCGCCGAATCGGCGAGAATCACTTGGTGATTCTCGTCGAATTTGCCTTGGACGAATTTTCGTCTTCCACCCAGGAGCTGCTCCTTGATCCTCCATGCTCCTTGTCTTCTCTTGCATATGAACGGCCCTGTACTTGAAAGTAAGTGCACTCCAATAGAGAGAGTACACATAGGCCAACACACTGATCTGCTCAACGAGGGAATTACGTCGTGCAGACCCGTGTATATTGACCTACTGCACCCTGACATTGGTGTGCACTTAGCGTGGAGGAACTGCAAGCACAACTTGAGATGTTTCATCAAATACATTGTGAATTCATCTTAGCTTGACAGGTGGCTTCCTCAAATCTAGGTAATCGTGAGTACAATACCCAACACTATGTCTTGTTTGTTATATCTCTGCTCTTTATGTTTTTATTTTTCCAATATCTGTAAATAGTAATCCTAACCCAAATAGGGGGAGATTGTTGGAACAACCTATTACTGATTTGGGCAAGGATCACTATGTCTTTTAGGAAATATGTTTTGACCTCCTTGTATAGATCTAAAGTTCAAATTAGAATTGAGTCTAAGGGTTAGTATTTAGGTTTGAAAGCTGCCCTCAAGACCAGAGATTTCAGTTCAGGAGACTAAGTCATTTCGTCGAGCTCAGTACGACGAATCGTCGAACTCCATTCGACGATCGCTGAGCTCACTTCGACGAATCGTCGAACTCCATTCGACGATCTCTGAGCTCAACTTCAACAAGTCGTCGAACTCCATTCGACGATCTTCGAGCTCAGATCGACGTTCTTGTCTCCAGTTTGTTTCTCTATCTCTGAGCTCAGTTCGACGATAGTTGAGCTCAGATCGACGATCTCTGTTTCAGTCTAAGACCAGTCTCTGAGCTCAGTTCAACGATAGTGGAGCTCAGTTCGACGTTTTTTTGGTGAGATCGACATTTTTCAAGATTCAAATTTAAACAGTTGTGGAATTATTCTCAGCATTTATTTCAAGGATCTTGTAGCCGTTTTCAATTAATCTGGAGCAAGTTTCAAGGGATTTTCAAAGGAATGTTTTTATTGGACTTTCCTCCAGAAGACAAATGCAGTTAAGGAAGTCATTTATGGCAGGCTAACGGCTATCTTGGACATAGAAGTATTCTATTCAGATCTAAGGAATAAAAGATCAGTTTTTCATTCTTCTCTGACACACATATTCTGCAACAACAACAATTACACAACAGAAGAGAAAGAGTTGCAGACATTCTCAGTCTTAGAATTCATACAAGAACACCATCACAAAAGGAGATCAACATACTAATACTTTCAGATCCCTTTTGATTCCGGTGTTCAAAGGCCATCATCATTCAAGACTCCAGACATCACACATTTCAGTTGTTGCTGAAATCATCTATTGCTGGAGATCAAATTTTCTGAAGGCCTATCACCCTACTGCAAAGCTTTACTTCCTGAACAACTCAAGATCTGAGGGGGAGCTTTGACAACATCCACTATCTTCCCTCTGATTGTTGACAGAGAAGATCATCCCATCCCTCTCTCTCTCTCTTTCTCTGCTGTAAAGGGTTTATCAAACTCCCTTCAAAAGTTTGTGCTGGTTTCTGAGACCTTGTCAAAACTCAGTGGTGGCAAGACACCTGATCAAAAAATCTGGTTTGGTTTTTGAGCACCTTATCAAAAGCTCATTGGTGCCCAGGACACCTGATCAACTCATCCTGCAGTGGATTCCTACCTAGGGTGGTAGAAGAGTGGATGTACCCAGATTGATTGGGGAACCACTATAGCTCCCTGTGTCTTTTGGTTGCTTACTTTCTTTTTGTTTTCTGGCTGTGGTTTGTGATTGCTTTTTGATTAAATAGTTGTTGTAGTTCATTCGCTTCCTTGTTCACTTAGGAATACAACAACTGTTGTAAAAGATTTTTAGCAAGCACCTTACTCTATTCCCCCCCCCCCCTCTAGAGTATATCAGATCTAACTTGCACTTTCAATTGGTATCAGAGGGAGGTTGGTTAAAAATACCACATCTCAGTGGTTGCATAGGCTAACACCTGAACCCAAAGATCCCTCCAGTTAGATCTGCTTGTTGTAAGTTTGTTATTAGGATCATTTCTTCACAAAACATGGCCCAAAACAAAGATTATTCTAGCACCAGACCTCCAGTGTGCAATCTATCTAAGTTTGCACTTTGGAAGTCAAGGATTAGACTGTATATGAACTCTATTGATGAGGACATTTTCAATTCTGTTTTGACAGTGTGTCCAAGACCTCTAGAGAATACAAGTACAAGTGTTGTTCCACCTCCTTCAGGAACAGATGCAGAAATAAAGAAATGGAAATTGGCTGATGCAAAAGCTATGAACATTCTAGCCCAGACTATGTCTGATGAGATATTCCAAAAGGTAGCTGAATGCAACTCAGCAAAGGACATCTGGGACAAGCTATCTGAGATAGTCTCAGGATCTGCTGATGAGAGAAAAGACAGAAGATCTCACCTCATAACCCAATATGAGAATTTCAAGAAAGGAGAAGCTGAGTCTGTAGCAGACATGTATAATAGACTCAGTCTCATAGTCAATGAGCTGAAAACTTTGGACAAGGAGATCTCATTGACTGAGCTAAATGACAAAATCCTAATGTGCTTCCCAAGCACTTAGGACTCAAGGATCTGGCCAATCAAGGATGCCAGAAGCCTGAATGAGATCACAACTGAAGCTCTCTTGGGCAAGCTCAAGTCTTATGAGCTGTTCATCAAGAATAGAGAAGAAGAGCAGAAGGCTGCCTCACCGGCTACAAGAAAAGAAAAATCAATAGCTTTCAAAACCATTGAAGATCAGCCTGAAGACAAGGTCACAGACAATGAAGAGCTGCTAAGCCTACTGGCCAAAAGGTTTTACAAAATGGCCAGGAAGGATTTCAGGAAAAGATCATACAGAGAGCATGACAAGCCAAGGTATGACAAATCAAATAATAAAGAAATTATTTGCTTTGGTTGCAGGAAGCCAGGCCACATTGTGCCTGACTGTCCAGAAAACAACAAAAGGACAAAAAGGACAAGAAAGAAAGGAGAAAAAAAAAGACTTCAAGAAGAACAGCAATGGCAAACCCTCCTCCAGCAAGAACAAACATACAAGGAAGGGATTTGTTGCTGAAACTTGGAGTGAGACAGAAGAAGAATCTGAAGCTTCATCCAGCTCAAGTGATGATGAGGATGATGCTGAAGAAAAAGAATTCTGCATGATGGCTATCAATGCCTCACAACAAAGTTCTGATGTAGAAGAGTCGGAATCTGAATCAGAGACTCAATCTGAAGAGGACCAGGTAATAAGTTCTTTTGATTTTAATTCTGAGGACTTTAAGTGTGAATTTAAAGCACTATGTTTAGATTTATTAAGATCTGAGAAGGAAATCATTTCTCTCAGAAATCAATTATCTGAACACAGTACCTTAAAATCAGAAAACCTCAAACTCTCTGAGGAGTTGGAATGCTGTATGGAGCAGATAGCCTCACTGAAAAGTGAGCTATCAGAGGCCAAAAAGCTTGAAGAATCCCTCAATGGGAGAAGTATCAAGCTAATGGACATCACAAGCACAGTGAACTCAAGATTCAATAGTACACTGGGCTTGGGTGCTTCATCCAGCCAACCTATAGTACTAACAACCCCAATTAAATTTATCTCTGATAAAGGTAAGAGAGTTGTAGAGGTAGCTAGGAAGAATTCTGACTTACCCAAGAAAACAAGAGTTCAACATAAATCGTCGAACGGAGCTAGACGATCGTCGAATGCAGATCAACGATCTCAGGCAAAATCGTCGAACTCATGTCGACGATCTCTAAACCCTGAACTCTGCCACAGTCGATCTTCGAACGGAGCTCGACGATCTGACCCAAGATCGTCGAACTCAGCTCAGCGATCGTCGAGCAGAGATCAGAGCTTTGAAAACTTTTTCAAAGGTAAATCAAATTCCAAACCTAGGGGTCCTTCATCCCAAAGATATAACCCTTATACTGAATGGATAATACCTCCAAGGAGATATCATCCTGAAGGCTATAAGAGTCAACCAGGGATATCTTTTATTTCTGAATTCAAAGGTTATCAACCTAGGCCCAAGGTAAACTGGGTCAAAAATAAGTAAATTGTCTTATGTACAGGTGACGACCTATCCAACATCAAACCAGCAATGGTATCTGCATAGTGGGTGCTCAAAGCACATGACAGGAAATAAGGACAACTTCACATCCTTCAAAGACAAGCTTGGACCCAAAGTAATATTTGGTGATTCAAACTTTGGACTAACAAAAGGATATGGTGCAGTTCAGATTGGCACAGTCAAATTCAAAAAAGTAACCTATGTGGAAGGACTGAAGCACAACTTGATCAGTATCAGTCAACTATGTGATGAAGGCTACCAAGTGACTTTCAGCAAATCCTTATGCAAGATCAAATCAGAGGACAACACAACTGTGTTGATAGGTAAAAGGAAATGTAACATCTATTTAGTAGACTTTCTTTCAACTAAAGTAGATATTTGCTTGTTTAACTCTATTAGTAGACCTAATGAACTGTGGCATAAGAGATTAGTACATATAAATCTTAGAATCATTACTAGGCTATCCAAGGACAACCTTGTTAGAGGACTACCTTCTGGCCCCTACAAGAAGGAAGGACACTGCAGGGCTTGTCAATTAGGCAAGCAAACCAAAAATAGTTTCAAGTCACTTAATAAGAGTGATTCACCTAGGATTTTGCATCTGTTACACATGGATCTTTTTGGACCTATTACAGTACAAAGCTTAGGAGAGAAATCTTATACTTTAGTGGTTGTAGATGACTTCTCAAGATTCACATGGGTGTTCTTCCTGAGGAAGAAGTCTGATAACTTTAAGTGTTTGACAGAGTTTCTCAAATGCATACAGACTGAGTTCAATACTCACATTGCCCTGATCAGAAGTGATCATGGGATAGAGTTTGATTCTCTTCTTATGCAAGAGTTCTGTCAAAGTGAAGGCATCAGGCACACTTTCTCAGCTCCTAGAACTCCTCAACAAAATTGGGTAGCTGAAAGGAAAAAAATAGAATCCTTATTGAATCTGCCACTACATTGTTGTCAGATGCTCATCTTCCTCTATCCTTTTGGGCAGAGGTAGTGAACAGCTCCAACTATGTGTTGAATAGAAGTTTAATACATAAACTGAAGGGCAAGACTCCCTATGAATTACTCAAAGAGAAGAAACCTAAAGTAGATTACTTTAAAATTTTTGGTTGTATTTGTTACATTCATAATAATGACAAGAAATACTTAGCAAAATTTCAAGCTAAAGCTGATGAAGGAGTGTTTCTGGGATACTCCATGATCAGTAAAGCTTATAGGGTATATAATAAATCAACTCTTAAAATTGAAGAATTTGTTCATATATCTTTTGATGAATCTAACATGTCTTTCAAGGAGAAGAATACTTCTATCATAGAACCTTTGCAGGTACACTCTCTTGCTGAAGACTTGGACAGGTTACAAATCATTCAAAAAGAGGAAAGTAATGAAGATGAAGAAGACATTCAACATCTTGAAGAGAAACTTCTTGAAGAGCCAGTTGTTGTACCACCAGAGGAAACAACAACACAGGTTGGTGAACAATCAACATCTCCTGTTGATTTAGTAACATTAAGAGACCATCCTATCTCCCAAGTGATTGGAGACATCTCAGCTGGTGTGCAAACTAGAAATCAGGTCAACCAAAACCTGATGCACACTTGCTTCCTTTCTCAAATTGAACCTCAATCCATTCAAGATGCAGAGCAAGATCCACACTGGATCATTGCAATGCAAGAAGAGTTGCATCAATTTGAAAGGAACAAAGTTTGGGAACTAGTACCAAGGCCACAGGATCACTCCATTGTTGGAACAAAGTGGGTGTTCAGAAATAAGTTGGATGATCAAGGAGTCATTGTAAGGAACAAGGCAAGGTTAGTTGCTCAAGGGTACTCTCAAGAAGAAGGGATAGATTATGACCAGACCTTTGCACCAGTTGCAAGGTTAGAGGCCATAAGAATCTTCTTAGCATATGCAGCACACAAAGGATTCAAAGTATACCAGATGGATGTAAAGAGTGTCTTTCTCAATGGAGATATCAAAGAAGAAGTCTATGTCAGACAACCCCCCAGGTTTTATCTCTTCAACTCATCCTGATTATGTTTTCAAATTACACAAAGCATTATATGGTCTAAAGCAAGCTCCTAGAGCATGGTATGAGACCTTAGCATGCTTTCTTCTGAAAAATGAGTTTATAAGGGGTAGAGCAGCCCAAACTCTTTTTATTAGAACTCATAAGTCTCATACCCTACTAGTACAAATCTATGTAGATGATATTATATTTGGTTCTACTGATTCAAATTTGTGCAGAAGGTTTTTCAACCTAATGCATTCTAAATTTGAAATGAGTAGCATGGGTGAGCTATCCTTATTTCTAGGATTGCAAATCAAACAACATGCTGAAGGCATATTTATTTCTCAAACCAAGTATGCAAAACAATTGGTTAAGAAATTTGGTATGTCTGAAGCATCATGTATGAAAACACCTATGCCTACTAATGTTGTATTAGATGCTGATGAACATGGGAAACTTGTTGATCAGACAACATATAGAGCAATGATTGGCTCTTTATTGTACCTTACAGCTAGTAGACCTGACATAATGTTTGCTACATGCATATGTGCTAGATTCCAAGTGATCCCTAGAGAGTCACACTTAACCTTAGTAAAAAGGATTCTTAGGTATGTAAAAAGTTGTCCAAATCTAGGTCTCTGGTATCCAAAAGATTCAGCATTTAACTTAACTGGATTTTCAGATGCTGATTATGCTGGATGCAGAATAGACAGGAAAAGCACCAGTGGAACTTGTCAGTTTCTTGGTGATAGACTTGTCTCCTGGTTTTGCAAGAAACAAACATCTGTGTTAACTTCAACTGCTGAAGCTGAGTATATGGCTGCAGGTAGTTGTTCACAAATATTGTGAATTAAAAACCAACTCCTAGACTATGGCTACAACTTAGAAAAGTCCAAAATATTTTGTGATAATATCAGTGTTATTTCTATAGCACAAAATCCAGTCCTCCATAGTAGGACAAAACACATAGAAATTAGGCATCACTTTCTAAGGGATAATGTTGAGAAAAATAAAATTGAACTTAAATATATCCCAACTAATTTGCAAAGGGGAGATATTTTCACCAAACCCTTGGATGAAAAGAAACATACATTCTTCCTGAATCAGTTAGGAATGTTAGATGGAGGAAGTCTAAAATAAGATCCAAGATTTTAAAAATCTAAAATTGACCAAGACTAGGCAAATCAAAATGTTTTTTTTTCTAGTGTATAGAGTATGTTTCTGGTCTCTGAACTGCGCTCGACGATTTTCCCCCAGATCGTCGAACGGAGATCGACGCTTTCCGAAATCGTCAACCAGAGTTCAGCGCTTCTCAGATAGTGCTAAACTATCTTTCTTCAGGTCAGCGATCGTCGTGCGGAGCTCGACGATTTTTTTCTGAACTATCGTCGAACGGAGCTCGACGCTCTCCAATATCGTCGAACGGAGATCGACGTTATTGATGACCTTTCAGTTTCCTTTAGAAGCCCAGATCGTCGAACAGAGTTCAAGATCTTTCCTTTTCTGCGTCGAACCCTAATTTAAAACTCATTTTTTTCGGTCGTCGTTCGCCCTTTGCGCTTTCATACTCTCTGCAAATTTTCTCTTTCCCTCCAAACTTCTCTACACTTGGTCGTTTGTTTGTTCGTTTTTGCAGGAATCAATGGCAGTCTCAGTCGCCATCTTGGCCGCAATGAAATTTGACGCTGAATTTGATATCAACATGGATTCTTTCAACAACAGTGATCAAATCTTCAAAGAGATTCTGGAACTTTTCAAAGAACAATAGCTAGTTACCATCATGACCATAAGGATCAAATTAGCTGCAGATAAGATAAAGGAATGGGTGTACACTGCCTATAACTTGGATCAGAATACAGTGGTTGGTACAATCTCAGGAACCCAGGTATCTCTAACACATGCTTCCCTGACAGAGGTTTTTCAATTGAAATCTGGAGAAGATTCTGTTGAACTTTCTGGAGAGGAGTTTACTAATATGCTTGAAAGGATGGGTCACTCAGAAGCAAACCCTAGCAAATTGCTGAAGAAAAATCTGTCTGTTGAGTATAAATTTCTAGCTGATGTTGTTGGCAAGGTATTGTTGGCCAAACACTCAGCTCATGATACCATATCAAGGTATCAGCTCTGCTTGATGGGTGCCCTAGTGGACAAGAAACAACTGAACTGGGGAGAAATTTTCTTTGATTTGATTAAGAAAAAGATTAACAAGAACTTTGTTAATTTTGGAAGAATTTTAGGGCTGTTCCTTCACCACAGATGCCCTGCACTGCTTGTTTCCAGTGGGATGCACATCAATGCCTCCAAGAGGCTCACCTGTGCCCTATTTGGAAAATGGGACAAGCAGATTGTCAAGCCCAGCAGGCCCTCTGCAATTTCTACTTCAGGCACAAGGACTGCTCCAGTCACTTCCCCTCAGGTTTCTGCCCCTGCAGAAGACTTGCCTGCTTCTTCTCCTCCTCCTCCACCTCTTGTTTCATCTACCACAGTCACATCCACCATCATAATCTCCACCCCATCTCCAACTTCAATTCCTTCTCCAACTCCACCACTCACAGAAGAACTCTTCCATCCTCTACATCACTACCCACACCTAGATATTGATTCATCCTCTCATATTCCATCTTTCACTCTTATAGATGATTCCTATATGGATGATTCTCCCTCATCCCCTCCTGAGCCACCATCCTCATCCACCTCTTATCAACAACTACTTCAAGACATCATTGCTCAACCATCTTTCACACCATCCATTTCCATTCCACTCTCTTCCATCTCCACAATTCCAATTTCCCAACCCTCATTTCCTCAATCCACAGGTTCTCCTACCACATATCCTGCTTCTCCACCCTTCATTGCTACCTCATCCATCCTTATCTCTGCTCAAGTCCCTCTTGAGCAAGTAGATCTTCCAGCCCTTGCAGACAGGTTATATGAGCTGATAGCTCCAAGGCTATCCCTCTTGCTGGAGACCTCTTTGGCTCCTCTTCTCAAAACAGTTCAGGAACTGTCTACCAGGCTTTCTTCCATTCTTCCTTCTCAGGAAATCCCTTCTTATAGGTGCCTTGATCCAGTTCTCACTGCATCTAGGCAGGGGGAGATGCCTCATGAAGTTGAAATATTGCCTGCTGTTGTATCTTCAGTCCAAGCTCCAGCTGCATCTGTTGCATTCCTCACAGTGGACCTCAGGTCACTGTTATCAATTTTTGATTCTGTATACTTCAACTGCCTGCCAGTCCAGCAATCTGAAGATCTGACTAAGGCCATTGTGCCTATTTACAGATGTGACCCCAGCTTAATAAGCTCTTATATAAACTCCCTCTCTACTGCTGCTCCTTCTGTTTTTGTTGCTCTTACTGCTGCTGCTCCTACTGCTAATGTTGATATCTCTGTTAGTTCTGTTACTACTGTTTTAGTATCTGAAGATATGCATATGACAAAGGCATTTGATTTTGAGCCTGCTATTACTGCTGATGTTGTTCCAGTTGCTGAAAGTTTTGTATCTGAATCTGCTGATGTAATTTCTTCTGCCAGTATTGCTTCCACCCCTCTTCCTGCTGTTGCTGCTGCTACTGTTGCTGTCTCTGTTGTTTCTTCTGCTCAGTCTCAACAACAGATAGATTATCTCAAAAAGATTGATGCAGTGTATGATAAACCTACAAGCTCAGACAGTGATCAGTTTAGGACTGACTCAGATGATTCCTCTGCTACAATTGCAATGAAAAGGAAAGCCAGAAGCAAAGCTATGAAGAGAGTTCCTCCAGAAAAAGTGAAAGATACAAATGACATTCCATATTATATACTGCATAGTTGCCCTATCACAGAACCCTGGATGTAGTACTCCAGAAATCAACTGAAAGCTATGAAGAAGAAGAGAAAGTATGACAAAGGATCTTCCCATTTCAATCCTCCTCCTCCTCCTCCCTCACCTGATGCAGGTGCAGGTGGTAGTTCTGTTTTCCAATCCTCTGCCAGAAGCCAAACTTCATATCAACCTCAAGGTAGATCCCAGTACAGAGGTAGTCAATGTAGAGGTTACCAGTCCAGAAGAGGACATTACAGAGGAAATCAAAGAGAATTTCAAGTGTACTCTAAAGGATATTCCAGGCAACATCCTTACCAAAGGGAAGGACAAGGTCCATCTGACACAACTTCTGGTCCCTTTCCTTATAAGCTGAAAGATTTAGTCTCTTCCAAAGCTCCTCCAGATAATCCTTCAAATAGATATGAGCCTCCTGTTCCATTTGAGGACCCAGAAAATAATCCTGCCTCATGGACAGCTAGGATGAAAGAATTGGCTGTTTTAGATCAAATCAAGAAAGCTAGAGAACAAGGAAAAGATACATCCAATATCACTACTTTATCAGATCAAAGGAAGAAGGAACTTGAAAGATACTCATCCAGCAAATTCTTTGATTCAAAAAGCTACATGAAGCTGCATCCAGAAGCTGTAGTGCCCAGGCCAAAGCAACAAACCTCTCTAGGTGCAGCTGATGATAGAAGATCTAAGAAGGAAGCTCGCAATCCCAACAGAGAAATAGTTCTTATAAAGAGCAATGAAAAAAGAATGATTCTGTAAGATGACAGTATATTTTGTTCTCTGAACTATCTGAGATAATATCTGTGTTTCTGCTATGTCTTGTTTGTTATATCTCTGCTCTGTATGTTTTTATTTTTCCAATATCTGTAAATAGTAATCCTAACCCAAATAGGGGGAGATTGTTGGAACACCCTATTACTTATTTGTGCAAGGATCACTATGTCTTTTAGGAAATATGTTTTGACCTCCTTGTATAGATCTAAAGGTCAAATTAGAATTGAGTCTAAGGGTTAGTATTTAGGTTTGAAAGCTGCCCTCAAGACCAGAGATTTCAGTTCAGGAGACTAAGTCATTTCGTCGAGCTTAGTACGACGAATCGTCAAACTCCATTTGACGATCGCTAAGCTCACTTCGACAAATCGTCGAACTCCATTCGACGATCTCTGAGCTCAACTTCAACAAGTCGTCGAACTCCATTCGACGATCTTCGAGCTCAGATCGACGTTCTTGTCTCCAGTTTGTTTCTCTATCTCTGAGCTCAGTTCGACGATAGTTGAGCTCAGATCGACGATCTCTGTTTCAGTCCAAGACCAGTCTCTGAGCTCAGTTCAACGATAATGGAGCTCAGTTCGACGTTTTTCTAGTGAGATCGACGTTTTTCAAGATTTAAATTTAGACAGTTGTGGAATTATTCTCATCATTTATTTCAAGGATCTTGTAGCTGTTTTCAATTAATCTAGAGCAAGTTTCAAGGGATTTTCAAAGGAATGTTTTTATTGGACTTTCCTCCAGAAGACAAATGCAGTTAAGGAAGTCATTTATGACAGGCTAACAGCTATCTTGGACAGAGAAGTATTCTATTCAGATTTAAGGAATAAAAGATCAGTTTTTCATTCTTCTCTGACACACATATTCTGCAACAACAACAATTACACAACAGAAGAGAAAGAGTTGCAGACATTCTCAGTCTTAGAATTCATACAAGAACACCATCACAAAAGGAGATCAACATACTAATACTTTCAGATCCCTTTTGATTCCAGTGTTCAAAGACAATCATCATTCAAGACTCCAGACACTACACATTTCAGTTGTTGCTGAAATCATCTTTTGCTGGAGATCAAATTTTCTGAAGGCCTATCACCCTACTGCAAAGCTTTACTTCCTGAACAACTCAAGATCTCAGGGGGAGCTTTGACAACATCCACTATCTTCTCTCTGATTGTTGACAGAGAAGATCATCTCATCCCTCTCTCTCTCTTTCTCTGCTGTAAAGGGTTTATCAAACTCCCTTCAAAAGTTTGTGCTGGTTTCTGAGACCTTGTCAAAACTCAGTGGTGGCAAGACACCTGATCAAAAAATCTAGTTTGGTTTTTGAGCACCTTATCAAAAGCTCATTGGTGCCCAGGACACCTGATCAACTCATCCTGCAGTGGATTCCTACCTAGGGTGGTAGAAGAGTGGATGTACCCAGATTGATTGGGGAACCACTATAGCTCCTTGTATCTTCTGGTTGCTTACTTTCTTTTTGTTTTCTGGCTGTGGTTTGTGATTGCTTTTTGATTAAATAGTTGATGTAGTTCATTTGCTTCCCTGTTCACTTAGGAATACAACAACTGTTGTAAAACGTTTTTAGCAAGCACCATACTCTATTCACCCCCCCCCCCCTCTAGAGTATATCAGATCTAACTTGCACTTTCACTCAAGAAGAATTTGATTATGCATCCAGACAGCTGTGTCATATGTATGGAATTTTACACTCTGAATTTTGCCTAGCACATTATCATGGATCTCTTTCATCTTAGCTTCCCAAAGCTCTTGCTTGAGTGCATCTGATTTCTCTAGGTATTCCTTCACTAAGCTCTCCCCCTTTCTGATTTCAACAGTCAATTTAGTTATGGCATCTTCTTTGAAAGTTCCTACCTCTTCACAGATCTTCATCTTTGTAGCTTCATCTCTCTTATCCAATTCTATCTGATTATTCGCAAGAGTCACACCTTGCTCCATGACTTGACCAACACTAGTAATAGTGTGATCTAGAGCCAACTCCTGTCTCAGCGGTTTTGCTGAGACCAACTCCTGTCTCAGCGGTTTTGCTGAGACCAACTCCTGTCTCAGCAGTTTTGCCTTGAGATTCTCAGCTGTCTCAGTTGTCTCAATGCTTTTTCCTTAGAAAAAACTTTCAGCTTCTCTGGCGTTGAGAGCGTTGAGTGTGTCTTCATCACTCAACGCTTTTGCCTTACGCCAATTTCTGAACTTAGTTCGACTAACTGAGCTGAGTTCGACGAATGGAGAGCTCAGCTCGACGAACTCTGAACTCAGTTCGACGAATTCTCTGAACTGAGTTCGACGAACTCAGAGTCTCAAACTCTGAACTTAGAGCTTGCAATGAACATTGATCAAGAAGTAAAGTGTTGTAAATAAATTTACCTTTGTGGGATTGAGTCGTTACTCAACCGAGATGCTCCAAGAAATCCGGCAGACACTAGCGGCTGGAGTTCCGAGCGCAAAATAATGTCCACGCCTCTACAGGTGATTCACACGAACAGGAGAACTCTTAAACTCTTGTCACACAAGATCTAGGTTGGAGGAAAGCACACCGCGTCTTCACAGACTGCTAGATCTGCTCGAGAAGAGGCGGCAGCGACAGGCGCCGGAAACGGGCTGAGAGACGGCGACGGGATCGGAACTTTTAGAAATGATTTCTTTCGGCCTCTTTCGTCTCGGGTATAGCACTAAGTGGCTCAGACTTGGCACTTGTACAATAAAACCCGAAGACATCTTCTATTTATACCCAAAAGAATAAATATCAAAAAGTCATCGCTATCGGCAGACCCGTAATATATGGAATATAATTCGACGAATCAACACTTGACTCGACGAATCGTTGAGTGGTCACAACGCACTCAACGCCTGGTAGTGGCCTTAGCACTTGAATTGACGAATAAACATTTGACTCGACGAAGCGTCGAGTGCACTCAACACCTAACTCGACGAATCAGCATTTGACTCGACAAATCGTCGAGTGGTCTCGACTCACTCATCGCCAACTCGACGAGTCAACACATGATACGACGAATCGTCGAGTGGTCTCGATGCACTCCATGCCAACTCGACAAATCAACACTTGACTCGACGAATCATCGAGTGATCTTGACGCACTCAACGCCAACTCGACGAATCAACACTTGACTCGATGAATCGTCGAGTGGTCTTGACGCACTCAACGCCTGGCTGAGTGAACTCAACACACTCAACTCCCGACAATGTCTTCTCAACACAGTCAGCACCTGGCACTGCTTAGTCCTTCACTCATCTCATATGAGTAAGACTAACATAATCCATTCCTCCAATTTCTCCAAACGCTCTTATGTGCGACCATGTATGCTCATTTTGTGTTGGCAGTGAGACTAACGCAATATGAGTAAGACCAACATAATCCATTCCTCCAATTGCGTTGGCAGTGAGACTACGTGCTTGAACACTTCCAGATCGCAATGATCACACCAACACAACATTGTCTCGACTCGACGGCGCTCCCGCCGCGCGCAAACCCCCTTAGTGTTATACTTCGCTTGCCGCTCATTTTTGCAGTGTGCACGGGAGTTTGCGAGTAGCAGGGAGAACACATTTTTTTATTGTATGTAAAAATGACTGTCATTATGAGAGCACATTTTTTAAAATAAATGAGAAAAACAAAGGATAAATTAAAATTTTAAAAAATAAAATTTTGTTAATAAGGAGATTGCTCCGTTTGGAGGGACTTATTTTCACCGGTCAAGCGGTTACGACAGCATGAATCGGACCGTAATTAAGGCCTGGTTCATGCGGTCATAACCGCTTGACCGGTGAAAATAAGCCCCCCCCCCCCCCCCCCCCCCCCCCCCCCAAATGGACCGTAAGGAGGGATAAATTTGCTAAGTGAATGTTTAACCAAAATATGTTTTCCCCCATTTTAATATAGTATAGATGAGTATTATTGATGCATTTGAGAGTACTGATTTGGCCATTATTGGACAGTATACAATACATGCTAAATGAATGAGCTTAAGTTGAGATTTGAGTTTTTGTGGTTGAAAATAGTATGTAAATTAAATAAGTTAAAAATCTTGAAAGATGAAAAAACAAAGACACTGCTCAACTTAGAAATGATAGTAACCAAAGTTAAGCTAATAACCATGATTAAACACATGATAGGTAGGACTACTTAGAAATGATAATATTTAAAGATGAGCATGATGCCTAACTTTAGATATGGATATATGACAATAAAATTAGATATGGATAATAAAATTAATCAAAGATACATAGATATTTAGATATGGATATATGACAGAATAGGAAAGAATAAAGTAATTAATAATTATAATAATTAAAATAATTGGAACGAGATCTATTAAAGATAAGATAATTAAAAAGACAATTGTTATGTGCAAATGGAAATAGGATAGGTGCAAACCAAACTTTTAAATAAAATCTATTAATTTCAAATCCCTAAAAACCGATCCTTGCAAACCAGCCTCCCCCCTTTTCCGTCTATAGCGATTTTAGGTTTCCAGGTTCGGCCTCGCTGGTTTCGCCGGTTCCGCCCGACGCCTCCTCCGCATGTGCATAAGACAATCCTTCCAGCGGTCGTCCTCTCTGCAATCTCCGGCGATCGGCTCTGCAATCTCCGGCGATCGGCTCTGCAATCTCCGGCGGTCAGCTCTGCAAACTCCGCGTTCGCTGGTTTCCCCGATTTCACGGGTTTCGCCGGACTTGCCCTCCAAATCGCTGCACAATATCTGACTCCGCACACTCCGTCGATCGCATAGTAATGCTTGTTGGCTAGTATAACTCCTTTTGCTTACTCTATGATTTTTCGTTGATTTTCTGGATGATTTTCTGAATGACTTTTTGGATGACTTTATAATTGCTTTTGACATTGTTTGATGTGTTTTGCTGGAGGGATTTTGCAATTTTTGATGTCTTTTTTGTTATATTAGATGCAAAAAATCTGAGTTTGATGTGTTGTCCGTTTTCACTAAAAGCTCAAAAATGGGCTATATATATTTTACAGTTGTCAAAATAGGCTTTCTAATACATTTCATTAAACTTGAAGTAAAACATGTTTTCCTTCGCAAATTTGGGACTACATGTACTATAAGATAGTCACATATTCAATTAACTTACATTGTATGATGAATCTTATATGTTTGATACATTTTTTTGAAATATGCAAGAATTCAAGCTAAGCTAAAGTTGTAATTCAAAGTTTAATGTTACATTTTTTTAATACTTTCATCATTAAGCTACAAAAAAAATTTAATAGCTATTTTTTGTAGCTTTATTTCAAGTTCTGATCAATTAACATGATTATTTTTAAATTTTAATTTCGGTTTGCACGTAATAATTTGGTCTGCACATATAATAGTTTGGTCTGCACGTAAAATTGATTTGCACGTATCCAATTTCAATTTGCCCATTACAATCGCCTTAAAAAACATGTTTTGACATGCACAATGGGAATAAAGAATGCAACTAGTAGATAAAGTGACGAAAATAACCACTAGCACATAAAAAGTAGAATTTGGTTAGCTTAAGATGACAATTTGTCATAGAAGTTGAAAATGAATGGCAAAGAATATGTTCATAACACATTCAGAGAAAAATCATAAAATCTGCCTCAAATAATTCAGAGAAGGCCAAATGGTGACATTAGAGCCTATGCAAACTAAAACAAATTGGTTGCAGGAGGGGTTATGATATTAAGTCAATGCTATACGAATTTTTATATTCTCAACACTTGTCATCAGGAGTATTGGTATATGGTTTTTGATCGCTAAAATATGTTTTTTTCTGTTTTTAATTTAGTGACGAATGAGTGGGCCCTTTGGACGAGCTTGTTCTGATATCATATTTAAAAAAAAAGAATTGTTATGAGTACCACAGTTTTGGATAGGCGCACCACACTTTCTCTTAATTTTTCGTGTCTTTTAAAAATACGTTTTGTACATGTATTTTTAAGAAAATTGTTGACGAGATCTACAACTTTTGTGTTGAATACTTTTCATAAAAATACATGTACTTTGGAAATGTGTAGGTTTGGCGTCTTTTAGAAATACGTCTTGTACATGCATTTTTAGGAAAAGTGTTCAACACGAAAGTTGTAGATCTCATCGAGATCTACAACTTTCTTGTTGAACATTTTTTTCAAAAAATGCATGTACAAGCCGTATTCCCAAAAGGCGCGAAAAATTTGGAGAAAGTGCAGTGTGTCTATAGCCAAAACAGCGGTGTTTTAACAACTCCCTAAAAACAATATGCATATGACTTGAATACAGTTGGTTGTGGCAGAGGCCCAAGCCCTGTATTAAGTGCTCAAGACTACGCAAATTTCTCAAAGTGGGACTATTCAAAAACATACCTTAAAGACGAAGCTACTTAACGTAAATACCTCTATATTCTAAATCAAATTATGTATATAATCATCCCCTTCTCCAAAACAGTATGCATTATAACGCACTGTTATAAGCTCAAAACTAGGCGGCAGATGTCACCAAAAGCAGGAAAAAAAGCCTTAATATAGTTACATTATATATCCTGTTAACGGTTAGAGATGGATCAGTATTATTTCTACAGTTGAAGTTACTTCTGAAATCTCTTCAATAGAAGATCATAGAAGAAAAGAAATACCACTTTCTACGGTACTGGAGGACTTGGGGAACTGATTTCAGTGTCATTCCTGATTTTAATGAAGTTTTCAAATTGGCATCATTGATTGCTAGATGCTTCTGCCTGCGGCACCGGTCTGATAGTATCCGAAGAGGCCTTTTCCAGACCCAATCCACTCGAAACCTTAACAGAGGCTGGCCTGATAACACGACCGGAGATAACAAATCCACGACGAATTTCTTGGATAACGATGCCCGACTTGAACTGTTGAGATTTTTCCCGTGCAATGGCTTCATGGACCTGAATTGCAAAAAAAAATAGATTATACTTTGAATGTTTTATTAAGATTTTTCTTCAAATAAGTGAACTAGATGACAAATGGATTTAGGGGTTAAGGTTTAGAGTTTGAGCTGTGAGAGAACAGTAATTGTTCTAAACGTTGTAGTGGAAAACACGTAGTATTTAGATAGCCCTGTTGCAGATATCATTTCTCCAAGACTGTTTCTGGGTCAAAACGTCACTGCAATAATTCAGGTGCATTCAGAAGTTAGAGATTGCGCACACCCTTGAAAAAAAAAATTAAGTTTGGGGCAAAAATTTTCCTCCACCACTGTCGCTGTGTTTCCTGCAACATTTTCATACTGTCACTGCTAAAATTTCACTGTTTTTACAAACTGAGCCATAACCGTAATCTTTGGGATATTTACGTGTTTCTAGATTCATGTTTGATTTCGGAGCATTCTGTTTTTGTTTAGTTTGGCTACCACATTGCTGATTACTAGTTTTATGTAAAGGCCAATTTAAAGTTTAATGTGAGCTAATTTCATATTTACAATTATATATCTAGCTTATATTCAAGTTAAACTGTTCTGTGTAATTTTCATTAAGTTAGTTATTAAGCTTTAGGTTTATTGGACAGTTATTGTGTTACGGACTTGCACAATGACGAGACGCCGTGGTGAGTCTACAGGCGGAGGAAGACGACAAAGGCTCCGTTCGCGGGAGGAGCGACTGATGGCGCAGTGTGCGCCTGACTATTTTATTTATTTTCTGCTCTGTTACTTCTTATTATATTGTACGCATTTATTTATTTCTCATTAAATTGTTATTTCTTATTATGTCACACCCGTGTCTATAAGTGGTAGAGTTGTACTTTTTGGATTATGCTTGGATGAATGCAAATTAGGGCTTCTCCCAAAGAATTTTCTCGCAACCCTAATCTCCTTCCACACCTCCCCAGGCCTTTCCTCTCACTGGGTTTAACTCCGACATCGTATCAATTTGGTCTGACCTGCCTCACCGTCTGGCGCCTGCCCTACAGCCGCCGGTGATCGACATCGCGTATTGTAAAGTATTTCCCTTCGCGTTTGACTCCACGGATCGTCTTCCGTCCTGCACTCGATTCCGTCGCAGATCTGTCGCTCTAATTCCGCCGATCTTCCGCCCTACGCTCGACTCCGTCGACAATCATCTTCCACCCTGCGTTCGATTCTGCCAAGATCCGCCGATCTCGGCATCGAAGCCGCTGATCTGCCCCCCTCGCGTCTGTGTCCGTCGCATTCCGCCTTTAGCAGCCCGCTGATCCTCTGATTTTGAGCCACGATCGAACGCAGGAAGGCACGGGCCCCCTGTTTTCGCCTCCCTTCACCGGATCAGGGGGCTCTTGGCCTCGATCCGCCAAGTTCAGCGCTATTTTGGCCGCCGTCCGACAACTCCTGCCCCATGGCTCCCAACACTCGCTCCTCCGGTGACCCCGCTCCGAATACCGCCACTGACGCCCTTAGTCGTCGCGTCGAGGCTCAAGAGCAACTCATCGCTTCCATGCATGCCTCTCTCCTTGCCCTCCACTCTAAGATTGACATGCTCCAGGCGTCCACCACCGTCGTGTCCGCCGCGTCTGGCTCCAGCTCACCAGCGGGCGGAGGTTCCCTCCTCGACGCCGTGCCGCCGGACATTTCACTCGGACACCCTCCCCCAACCCGTCAGGGTCGGCCCACCCTCTATCTCGACATCCCCTCTTTTGTCAGTGTGGACCCGATGGGGTGGATCGCCAAGGCAAAGCAATTTTTTGACCTAACTTACAAATCCGATCACGACAGGTGTCTACGACTGTGGTTATCCTGGACAGCTCGACCCTTCACTGGGCTCGGTGGCTCCGCCAATCCAACCCGAGTCTCTCTTGGCCCGAGCTCAAATAGGAGATAATTCGGCAGTACGACACCCGCCACTCTGGCTCTTCCACTATCGAGCGGCTATGTGGCGTCCACAAGACAGCCGGCCTGGACGACTACATTGAAGAGTTTGTTGTCTTGGTCACTCATGTCTCCGGCTTGCCACCTAACCATTACCTGGGCTTCTTCATGCAGGGGCTACTTGTAGGAAATCCGGGGTGCCGAGAAGCAGAAATCCGAATATCGAATAACAAACACAGAACAAAAACAGAGCAGTCACAAACACAAGATGTTACAGAGGTTCACCCAAAACCGGGCTACGTCCTCTCTCCCCTTCTTCTTCCTTCTTGTATTCACCAAAAAGAAACAGATTACAAAAGGTTGCAAGGATCAAATCCGATCCTACCTCTTCTCCTCTCTTCTGGACAAGAAACACCAAAGAAGAATACCTTCTGGATCGATCTCAACGAGATACCTCGTATCGTCTCCAAAAGAATCCGCCGCCACAGACTGCAATGAATCCGTATCCCTAAATCGGGAAAACAACGTATATAAACGTCTGCCGGCCACCACGATCGTCGACCAAGCAAGACCGGTCGACGATCGTCGATCGTCGACCCAAAAGGCCGGTCGACGATCGCGACCCCGATCGTCGAACCAAAGGGCCGGTCGGCGATCGTCGATCGTCGAACCAAAGGGCCGGTCGGCGATCGTCGATCGTCGAACCAAAGGGCCGGTCGACGATCGACGATCGTCGAACCAAAGGGCCGGTCGACGATCGTCGATCGTCGAACCACAGCGTTCGACGATCGTCGATCGTCGAACCACAGCGTTCGACGATCGCCGATCCAAAAAATTCACATCAGAAAAATTTGGTCCGGGGGCGTTGCCCCCGAGCCCCCACCGGGGACGCTGTCCCCTGGACCCCCGCTGTCGTGGGTCCCAGAGATGTCGAGGGGGGATCACACTTCGATTCCTCTAAGCTCACGTGGGCGAACCCGGTGTGAGAAACAAGAGGACCGGAAGTGTTCCACAACCCCAACACTACTACCCCACATCCGCTACCGGCTTCGAACGCATCACCCCTGCACAATCTCAGACGCCCTTGACATGGCGCGTCTGGTGGAGGCCGACCTCGCCCCCAAGGCGCCAGCACTACAGCCAGTCACCACCCTCCTCAGCCGCCCTAGCGTTCGACTACCCCGCAGCGGCCGCCCCCTAGGGGAGACTGGACCAGCCGCCCGGTGGTTCCTCAGCGCATCTCCAACAGCACCTACAATGAATGCCGCAGTAAGGGCCAATGTTTTTGGTGTTGTCAGTCCAACTCTCTGACACATGTGTGCTCCATCAAGGAGTTCCATGTCATCATCGATGACTTCGACCCGTAGGTCACCTCGGAGGACTTCGAGGCCCTAGAGCTCTCCGAGTGAGAGGGCGCGGTGGACACCGCATAGCCTACTTTTTGAAAGTCTTTGATTTCAAGGGTAACTAAACCCAAGAGGGGGGTGAATATGTTTTTAGGACTTTTTAAGATTTTCCCTCCTCTTAGTGTTATGTGATTAGTTAGTATTGCTTTCAAGAATATCACACACAGTACACATATGGTTTATAGTGGTTCCCCAGAGTATGGGTATGTCCATTGTCCCTCCATCCTTTCTAACAGTGTGTTAGACAAGGCACTTCACAAAAAAACTCGGCTCCTAAGAGCTTACAACACGATCTCGCATGACCACTCTGTCTCCTTCAAGACACAGCTGGGGCATAAAGCCCTACAACTCAGTGATCAACAGATCACCTACCTCATGTCAAAAGGCCCTACCACTCAGGCTAGGAGGATAGCCCTACCTCAGATCCAAAGGATCCTACAACTCAAATTCACCCTTGAATCCTACCATTCGGGCTAAAGCCCTACACTCAAATTCTTAACAGAATCCTACCACTCAGATCTATACAAGATCCAATACTCGTCCTTTATAATTAGGCTTACAACTCAGAACTTGAAAAATCCTACAGAAAATAAAGTTTGTGGATGTTGAATTGACAACGGAGAAATGATCTATGTGTTTTCCTCCTTCTGTCCTGAGAAAACTCAGTCGAGAATCCTTCTTCACAGCTTCAGGAAATTGTCTTCAGGATAAGATCTGCTTGGGCTGTGAAGTATCTGCAGCAGGAGTAGGCCTTGGTTGTTTTTCTCTCAGAGAAATATCTCTGATCTAGCTGTTGACGGTGTTGATCTCAACATCTATCTTGTTGAACTTTTAGATCAGTCGATTTACACATCTGCTTCGATCTCTGCAACAACGTCGAGGAGGAAGAGTAAGTTTTTCCGCTTTGCAAAACAACAAACCCTAGCAAAGATTTCTTCTTCTCTGTCAATCTCATTCCTTTTATTATTTGCCATCCAACGACTCTCTTGACCCGTGGGCCCAGCTTTAATTGCTGAATTACAACCTTCCTTTTACAGAATAAATCATACAGCAGATCGTCGGCGCCATAGGTGGTGGACTGCAGCTTTCCCGCAATGAATTTGAATTCCGTTGACTTTTGTTGACTTTTGCTGACATCAGCATCTGTGGACTTAGCCAAATTCTCGGTTTCAACTCAGGCATTGAGTGCGTTGAGTGAACTGGCTTCACTGAATGCAAAAACACTTAGTCATATAACCTGCACTTCCAGGCGTTGAGTGCATTGAGTGTGTTGAGTGAACAAGCTTCACTCAACGCTAAAACACTTAGTCAACTTTCTGAACCTTTCTGCATCTTAGGCGTTGAGAGCGTTGAGTGAGCCTTCATCACTCAACGTCTCTGGACTTAGCCACTTTCTGCTCCATTGCAAGGCATTGACTGCGTTGAGTGAGCCTTCCTCTCTCAACGTCATTCTAGACTTTTTAGTCTCAACTGCTTAGGCGTCGAGTGAACCTTCATCACTCGACGCTTCTGAACTTAGACAAATTTTTCAGTCTATCTCTTCTTGAGCTTTAACATCACATGACGTTTTCTTCTCTGGCGTTGACTGAGCTGACCTCACTCAATGTTTCTGGACATGGTTAATTTTTCTTTCTTCTTCTTCTTTGACTTTGACAGAATTAGCATGGAGTTGAGTAAACTGGCTTCACTCAACGCTTCTGGATTTAGCCATATTTCTTTGACAGATTATATGTGGCTTTGACTGGAGTAGCTTGATTCAACGCTTCCTTCTTCAGGCGTCGAGAGCTGTGTTCACTCGACGCTTCTGAATTTAGTTGATTTTCTGCTTGTCACTGCTGAAGCTTTGACAGACTCAGTTATACTCGATTCCTCTTGTTATATGGCGTTGAGTGAATTGTCTTCACTCAACGCCTGTGCACTTAGCCGCATTTTTGTCTTGCAAACTGCTGGGCTTTGACTGTCCACACCTTACTCAGTGCTTTTTGGAATCTGGCGTTGAGTGAACTGGCTTCACTCAACGTCGGTGGACTTAGACAGATTTCTGTCTCTCCACTTCTCTACCTTGTGATCACCTATCACAGCCACTTGGAGTACATGTCCAATCAATGTGACAAGTACCAACCTGCATGCATGAACTTGATCATACATCAAATACAATTATGTGTATACAATTGACTTGTTTGACTTCTACAAATCTGGGACATTGTGAGCAATGAACCCAACAATCTCCCCCTATTTGAAAAAGTCAAAACCCTCAAGCAAAATTCTGAGTCAATGATATACATTTACATAGGCAGCAATAAAACATTAAATTTCAAAACTTATAACAGTATAACAAGAGTATCAAGTTATAGGTTACCACACTTTCCATGCCTGCAGAGTGATCATCATCACTTCCTGCTCCCCCCTGTTTTGTTGATGTATAGCCTTGATAATTTCCTTGATCATTCCCTTCTCCCCTTTTTTTACTCCTGTAGAATAGACAGGGAGGTGATGGCCTCTGATTATCTTCTCCCCCTTTTTGAGTGCAGATAATCAACTGTTGCAGCTGCTAGTTTCTTCTCTATAGGAGGCTGAATTTGTTCCTGTATGGTGGATTTGCTCCACCTCAATAGAAGCATCAGTACTTGCTTCCCCTCAACAGGAGCATCTTTTATCATTTTATCTGATAGACACTTTAGTCTATTCCAGTCTTGATAGCACTTGTGGTCTTCACACCCTGCAAGAAGTAGTAATTCTTGCAACCAAAAACAAAGTGAGGAGCAACTGAAGCTATACCAAGTTCAACATACCCAACTCAACCTTGAAGGTGCTGAACTTTGCTTCTTCTAGTGGCTTGGTGAAGATGTCAGCCACTTGCTTGTCTGTAGGGACAAACTCAAGACTGATATCTTCACATTCCACATGCTCTCTTATAAAATGAATTCTAGCTATAGAGATTGCACAAGTAGAATCACAAAATAAAAGACTTCTACTTATTTGAAGGTTATAGTCATGGAGCTGATGCTGAATCCACAGCAATTGTGCACAGCAGCTTCCAGCAGTTATATATTCTGACTCTGCAATTGAAATTGCAACACTTGTTTGCTTCTTGCTGCTCCAAGATACTAATCTTCCTCCCAAGAACTGACATGTGCCTGAAGTACTTTTTTTATACTCTTTGCAGCCTGCAAAATCTGCATCTGAATAGCCAATTAGTTCAAAATCTTTATTTCTAGGGTTCCATAGGCCAAGATCTGGTGTGCCCTTAAGATACCTCAAAATCCTTGTAGCAGCAAAGTAATGAGATTCTTTAGGGCAGGCCCGATACCTAGCACAAACACATGGAGCATACATAATGTCTGGCCTACTTACAGTAAGGTATAGAAGGGAGCCAATTATCCCTCTACACAAAGTTTCATCAACAGGTTTCTCTGCCTCATCTTTGTTTATAGGCAATACTTGACCCCATGAGATTTTTCATGGTGGAGGCATTCTCCATACCAAAATTTTGGATCAACTCCCTGGTGAACTTAGACTGGAATATGGATAATCCATCTTCAGTTTGTCTTACTTGGAGGCTCATGAAAAACTTGAGCTCACTCATAATGCTCATCTCAAACTTCTCTTGCATAAGTTTGACAAACTTCCTGCAAAGATTGTCATCAGTAGATCCAAAAATTATGTCATCAACATAAATCTGAACTAGGATGATCTTGCCCTTAGATTCCCTTAGAAATAGGGTCTTGTCTATCTTTTCCCTTGAGAATTTGTTCTCAATGAGGAAGCTAGACAATGTCTCATACCATGCTCTAAGGGCTTGCTTCAGCCCATATAGAGCTTTTCTAAGTCTATAAACTGAATCAGGTGAGTTAGGAACAACAAAACCTGCAGGCTGTTCAACATAAATCTTTTCCTTTAAGTCATCATTTAGAAAGGCTGACTTCACATCCATCTGCTAGACTTTGAATCCTTGGTAAGCAGCATATGCAATGAATAGTCTGATGGCTTCCAATCTGGCTATTTGGGCAAATGTTTGATCAAAGTCAATACCTTCTTCTTTGTTAGAAAGTAGCGAAAAAGAGAGAACAAGCGGATAAACTTTTGAATAATTGAAATTTTATTATCCAAAAAAGATGATTATTACAAAGGTATGCCCTCCCTTATATAGAATGGAGGAGAGATGAGAGAATACAAATAAGAGATGTGGGACTAAAAATATACAAGCTAAGCGGACTATACAAAGTAAACCGCACAAGCCGCGCGGTTAGACAGAAGGGCTAACCGCACGGCTACAACAAGAGAAGCAGAGAGGTCGCCTGTGAAGATCGCTAGACCGCCCGGTTTACAAGCCGGCGAGTCAAACCGCCAGACCGCGCGGTCTTCAACCCGCCAAGACAGACCGCCCGGTCACCAACTTCAACACTCCCCCTCAAGCTGGAGCATATATATCAATCATGCCCAGCTTGTCGCAAACATGCAGAAACGAGGCGGAAACTGGCTTGGTGAAGATGTCAGCCAGCTCTTTATCAGACGTGACAAACGGAGTGCAAATTTGTTCTTTTAAAATCTCTTCACGAATGAAATGGCAGTCAACCTCAATGTGCTTTGTTCTTTCATGGAATACCGGATTTTTGGAAATGTATATGGCGGCCTTGTTGTCACAGAACATAGGTAGAGGATGGTTGTACACCTCTCCTAAATCTAGCATGAGAGCCCGCAACCATTTCAACTCACAAGTGGTTGACGTCATACTGCGATACTCAGCTTCTGCACTGGACCTGGAGACAACAGACTGCTTCTTGCTCTTCCAGCTCACCAGATTTCCCCCAACAAAGGTGCAAAAACCTGAGGTTGACTTGCGATCCTCTTTGTCATCAGCATAACTTGCATCTGAGTAGGCTTCAATCCTCAGATGACCATTCTTCTGAAAAAGTAATCCTTTCTCAGGCGCTGCTTTGACATACTCCAAGATCCGCAAGGCGGACTGTAGATGACACTCCCTAGGCGCTTGCATGAATTGACTCACCTTGCCCACAGCATAGGAAATGTCGGTTCTGGTCACTGTGAGATATATGAGCTTACCAACCAGACGCCTGTACCGCGAACTATCTGAAAGAGGAGGCGAATCATCTGTCCAGGTTTTGTCCTCCCCAGTAGCCATGGGGCATCGGGCAGGTTTTGCTCCAGTTAATACTGCCTCTTTTAAAAGATCAAGGGCATACTTACGCTGAGAGAGAACTAAGGAGTCGGGCTTCCGAGAGAGTTCGATCCCCAAAAAGTACTTTGGAGAGCCCATATCTTTAGTGATCAGATGTTGGCGAAGATGTCGCTTTGTCAGGGCTACCCCTTCCTGGTCATCACTAGTGAGAAGAATATCATCGACGTACACAGCAAGAACAACCAGCCCAGAAGGAGTTTTGCGAATAAAGAGAGAGTGATCAGCAGAGCTTCGCACAAAACCAACAGCCGCCACAATGCCGCTGAACTTGTCAAACCAAGCTCGAGGACTCTGCTTGAGGCCATAAATTGCCTTCTGCAGCCGGCATACTCGTGTCTCCCCCTGAGCAACATACCCAGGAGGTTGCTCCATGTAAACGGCCTCGTGAAGATCACCATAAAGGAAGGCATTCTTGACGTCCAGCTGAGAAATCGGCCAATCCCGATTGACGGCCACAGAGAGAAGGACCCGGATAGTGCTGAGACGAGCCACAGGGGAGAAGGTGTCAAAGTAATCAACCCCATAGGTCTGAGTAAAGCCCTTAGCAACAAGGCGAGCCTTATACCGATCCACAGTGCCGTCTGGGCTAAATTTGACCACAAAGACCCAGCGGCAGCCAACAACATCAGTACCGAAGGGAGGAGGAACAAGAGTTCATGTACCCCGCTCCGTGAGGGTCGTCATTTCCTCATCCATGGCCAGCTTCCAGTGGGGAATAGCAAGGGCCTCCTGATAGGAACGAGGGGTGGCAGTGGCCGAGATAGCCAGTGCAAAAGCTCTGCGAGCAGGGGTAAGACGATCGTAGGAAACAACTGCAGCAAGCGGGTGTTGGGTACAGGCCCGAACCCCTTTGCGAAGAGCAATCGGGAGATCCAGGTCAGCAGGTGCCTCAGTATCCGGAGTATCCGTGGTGGAGAGAGCTGGCCCGGGAGTAGAGAGAGATGGCAGCGGAGTGGAGGGAGAAAGCGGAGTAGAGGGTGGAGATGATGAGGATGGGGAAGACGGTGGAGTGGGTGGAGAGGGCGGAACATCAGTGGGAGCAGAGGGAATGGATGAGTTGGTATGAGAAGTAGGATCAGGAGGAGTAGAAGAGGAAGCGGGAGAGAAGTAAGAGGCATTGGCAAAGAAGGTGACATCCGCAGAGACAAATTGCTTGCGGGTAACAGGGTCAAAGCAGCAATATCCTTTCTGAGTTGGAGAGTAGCCCAGAAAGACACATTTGGTGGCACGTGGTGAGAGTTTATCACGGGTGGCAGCGGGAGAGTGCACAAAAGCAGTGCACCCAAAGATGTGCAGAGGAAGAGGAAAGGGATCCTTGTCCGGATAAAGAATGGAGAAGGAGGTAGCACCGTGGAGAACTGTGGAGGGAAGGCGATTGATGAGATAGCAGGAGAGGAGGACAGCATAGCCCCAATAGGAGCGAGGAACATGCATTTGAGTCATCATAGTGCGAGCGACATCAAGGAGGTGACGGTTTTTGCGTTCTGCCACCCCATTTTGTTGGGAGGTGTAGACACAACTTGTTTGACGAAGAACACCATGGTGAATACAAAAGGAGGAGAAGTCGTGGCTAAGATACTCCTTAGCATTGTCTGAACGAAGGAGTTTAATAGACGTATCAAACTGAGTCTTAACCATAGAATAAAAGGAGGTCCAAACAGAGAACAGCTCGGAGCGATATTTGAGAAGATATACCCACGTACATCGAGAGAAATCATCAATGAAGGTGACAAAATAGGAACTACCCCGACTGATGGTGAGGTTAGGAGCGGGACCCCATATGTCAGAGTGAACGAGGTCGAACGGACGGGAAGAGCCCCGACTTTGCGTTGGTGGGAAGGATGAGCGGTGATGTTTGCCAAGTTGACATGCATCACAGTTTAGAGGAGGGTGATGAGGAGGGAGGTGCGGCAGGAGCTGGCGGAGAATTCGGGGAGGAGCATGTCCAAGGCGAAGATGTCATTGGAGAAGATCTGTAGAGGAGGAGGAGAAGGCGGATAGAGCAGAAACGTTGTCGAGGAAGTAGAGACCACCACTCTCAGTCCCGGTAGCAATCGTCCGTTGGGAGTCCGGATCCTGAAAAGCACAAGAGCTAGGGGTGAATATGACAGAACACCGTAGTTGCTTGCATAAAGAAGTAACCGATAATAAATTGCACGGAAACTTGGGCACATAGAGGGTATCAGCCAGGCAGAGAGATGGAGTGACTTGAACCATGCCCGTCCCATGGACCGGGGAGGGAAATCCATCAGCAACAATGACCGGGGGCAACTGAGCATGTGTGTCAAGAAGAGAGAAACATTGAGGATTGCCTGTCATATGATTGGTTGCACCAGAGTCGATGAGCCATCTTCCGCGAGTAACAACATGAGCACTACCAGAAGAGGTGACCACGGAGGCGGACAGGCTGGAGGAGGGGAAAGCCATGGAAGCAAGAGAGGAGCAATCTGCGACGATAAGAACAAGCCGCGAGAAGAGAAAAGAGCACCAAGCCGGGCGAACAGAAAACAGGTCGGGCGGCTAGGAAGGTCGCTACCAAGAAGCAGAGCAAAGCAGAGGGAAAGAAGTCGCACGGCTTGAAAAAGTCGGGCGAACAGAGGAAAACAGGTCGCACGGCAAAAGATGAGGCCGGCGCGACTAGCAAGAGGTCAAAGGCACAGCGGGGAAGAGGTCGCGCGGACTGAAAAGGCCGAGCGAACAGAAGAGAGGAGAAGAGCAGGTGACCGCGACCAAGATGCGGGTGAGAAAGGAACAACCCGCACGGTCAGGCAGATCACAGCAGCAAACCGCGAGTAGAGGGACAAGCGGATATGGGGAAAGCAGAAGCGGACAGGGAGAAGGAGTCCGCAGCGGGTAGAGACAAGCCGCAAAGACTAGGAAGTCGGAGAGGCAAGAAAGAGCAAGGAGCGCGGCGACAAGGAAACAGGTCGCTGCGACGAATAGCAGTAGGAGAAGAGAACCAAGAAGAAGCAAGTCGCGCGAACAGGGCAGCGGACAGAAACAAGCCGCCCGAACAGGGTAGCGGACAGAAGAGAAGGCAAGCCGCGAGACAGGTCGCAGAAAGCAAAAACCAAGCCGCGAACAACAGAGAGCGCACAGAATCAGGAGGAAATGACCGTGTCCTCTGATACCATGTTAGAAAGTAGCGAAAAAGAGAGAATAAACGGATAAACTTTTGAATAATTGAAATTTTATTATCCAAAAAAGATGATTATTACAAAGGTATGCCTTCCCTTATATAGAATGGAGGAGAGATGAGAGAATACAAATAAGAGATGTGGGACTAAAAATATACAAGCTAAGCGGACTATACAAAGTAAACCGCACAAGCCGCGCGGTTAGACAGAAGGGCTAACCGCACGGCTACAATAAGAGAAGCAGAGAGGTCGCCTGTGAAGATCGCTAGACCTCCCGGTTTACAAGCCGGCGAGTCAAACCGCCAGACCGCGCGGTCTTCAACCCGCCAAGACAGACCGCCCGGTCACCAACTTCAACATTCTTGTCTATATCCTTTAGCCACCAGTCTAGCTTTGTTCTTAACTATAATGTCATTTTCATCAAGTTTATTCCTATAAATCCATTTGACCCCAATGTCATTATATCTTTGTGATCTGTGAACCAGCTTCCAGACCTTACACCTCTTAAATTGGTTCAATTTCTCTTGCATTGCTATAATCCAGAACTGGTCTATGTTGGCATCTTCAAATCTCTTGGGATCAACCTGTGACAGGAAACTAGAATACAAAGCTGTATTCAGACTTTTACTCCTTGTCACCACTCCTTGGTTAACATCACCAATAATCTGGTGTCTTGGATGATCCCTTAGATGCCTGACTGTTGGAGGCAATCTTGCTCCAGCTTCCTGATCATCATTGTTTTTATTCTACTGATCAACATCCACAACCTGTGTGCATTGTGCTTACTCTGGAATGCACACTTTGTTAGCTTCATCTTGAACTATTGGAGCAGCTTCCTTAATAGTCAACTTGTTCATCATCAGCTCTGTACCTGCAGGACTAGAAGAGTAGCTTGGCAGCTCACTGTTAATGATAGTTGACTCATCAAATACTACATTAACAGAGTCTTCTATAACTTGACTTCTCAAGTTGTAGATCTTATAGGCCTTACTATGATTATTGTACCCAACAAAAATCCCTTCATAGGACTTGGCAGCAAACTTAGTCACATGGGACTTCTCATTATTCAGCATATAACACTTACTACCAAAGATCCTAAGATGACGCAGGTTTGATTTTCTACCCTTCAAGATCTCATAGGAAGTCTTCTTGTGACTCTTGGTAACAGAGGCTCTGTTAAGAACATGTCATGTAGTATTCACTGCCTCAGCCCAGAAATATTTTGGGAGAGATGTGTCACTCAACAAGGTCCTTCCAGCCTCTATGAGAGTCATATTCTTTCTCTCAGCAATCCCATTTTGCTGGGGTGTTCTTGGAGAAGAAAATTCTTGATGAATCTCTTGCTCTTCACAGAACCTTGTCATGCTATCAGAATGAATTTCAGTCTCATGCTCACTTCTGATTTTGACCACAGTACTGTCCAATTCATTCTGAATTTGTTTGACAAATATCTTGAAGACATCAGAGATTTCAGATTTTTTCTTCAAAAAGAAAACTCATGCAAATATGGAAAAGTTATCGACAACCACAAGGGTGTAGACTTTCCTACCAACACTGTGAACTAACATAGGATCAAACAAGTTCATATGTAAGAGGTGTAAACACCTCACAGAGTCTTTGATTCCAATGCTCTTGAAAGAAACTTTGGTATGTTTGTCCTTTTGACATGCAGAGCAAATGTCTTCCTTAGTGCATTTCATTTTAGGACCATTCCTAACTAGCTCTTCACTAAATAGTTTGTCAATTGTTTTATAGTTCAAATGAGCTACTCTCTTATGTCATTGGACACGATATGAGACTTTCTCATTTGCAACTAGGCATATAGGTGAGTTTATATCTAAACACAGAAAATTTAAACACTAGACATTCTCATTCCTAGTGTCTGTCAAGATGACCTCTTGGTCACTCAACCTCTTAATATGACACTCATCCTTGTGGAATACTATGTCAAAGTCAAGATCACAGAGTTGACTTATAATTATCAAGTTGTGTTGCAACCCTTCCACATAAGCTACTCTTGTAATAGTGACTATGTCATTTGTGATCTTACCATAACCTCTGGTGACTCCTCTGTCTGATCCACCAAAGATCACTTTAGGTTCATCCTTCACTGAAGTGTACTCCCTCAAGTTGCTCCTTGTTCCAGTCATGTGTCTGGAACATTCACTGTTCAAGTACCATATAAGGGTATGGGCACTTGGGCTAACCTGCAAGACATGATTTAGTTTACCTTAGCACCCCAATAGGTATTGGGTCCTAGGTTCTGATTAGTCTGAAAAGAGACTTGTCTACCAGCAGCTTTTCTGACTGGTGGACTAACTATTGCCCTAGCCATACTGGGATTATGCCAGCAACCTATGTCATAGTGATCCACTTTCCCACAGTACCAGCACTCATGAATGTTATACCTTCTTTTCTGAGATGGTCTGCTAACTGTGCTGACAGCAGCTCTCTGTCCAGAAGGAACAGCAGCCGCCTTTCTCAGGTTTCTTTCAGCTAGGATCTGGCTGAAGGAAAGTCTTCCTGTAGACTTATTTGGCCTGCTCTGAATGTCATCAGCAGCAGTCTTCCTTGCAAAAGACATGCTTTTGGTAGCATCAGAAATAGCCAAATCAGGCTTGCTGATAAACTGACCCTTGGTCAGAGTGTTTGCTGGATGGCCCTGAAATTTGGCTGCAGCCATATTCTTGAGAGTGGGGGCTAGAGCACCAAAGACAAATGGTCCATGATGGGCCATTTGGATTTATTCATGGGCTGCCTTGAAGGCACTCATCCCCATTCTTCTTCTCTTTCCATTGGAAGGTACACTAGTATTCTTTCAAGAAGAATTCTCATTCTTCCAGTGACCATACATGGAGTCCTGGTCATACCTATTAGAAGGGAGTATTACCCTTTCAAAGGCAATGTGTGGCTGAACTGGAGCTTTTCCCTTTCCTTTGAAAGAAGCAGACCTTATGTTTCCCTTGAATCCTAAGTCCCTCTTGTTTTTCTGAGAGGAGTCAATGATGGGCAACGCAGAATTGGGCTTAGAGTAGCTAGCCACAACCATCTTCTCCCTCTGGAGTTTCTCTTCCAGATCTCTAATGAGACTGTCCTTGTATTTAATGGTGTCAATCTGAATGACTGTGATGTTCTTCAGTTGGCTAACCTCCCTTGTTTTTTGTTCCAGCAATGTTGCTGACTTAGACTGTAGGAAAGCAGCATGCTGAAGGGAGATAATCTCCTCAGTCTGCTTTTTGGCCAGCTTCTTGTTTTTCTTCAAAGAATTCAGAAGTTCACCATACTTATCAATCAGTTGATTGTTATCTTCCTCAGATTCAGAGTCACTTTCATCCCTGGATGAAGATGCTTCAGAATTGTGACTAGTCTCATATTTTGACTCAGATGATGAACTGGACAGAGAGTGTACCTTAACTGGACCAGGCTGTTCCTGGCAGGATTCCTCATTAGACCTTGTCATCAGCCCATAGCAGCTGATGTTGTCTTCATCTCTTTCATCCTCCTCTGAGTCACTGTCTAACTGTGACAGAGGGGCCATGATCCCTATCCAGGCAGTAGGATAGTCTTCAGCTTCTTTTGCCCCAACAGCAACCAACCATATGTAGGCTTCTTCTTCATCTTCAGACTCTGATGAAGATGAGTCAGTCCAGCTCTTCTCCTTCTTTGTAATGAAGGACTTCTCCTTTTTTTTCCTTGTGCTGGTGAACCTTCTTCTCACCAGCTTCCTTTCTCTTGAATGGGCAGTCCTCCTTGGAGGATTTCTTCTCAGTTCTGTAGTTCTCCTTCTAGTGATGAAAGGAGGAAGGTTTGCTCCTCCACCCCTTCCTCTTCATCAGCTTCAGAAATTGTCTAGAGAAGGAAGCAAATTCCTCATCAGACATACTACAGTCTGATGTGCATGGTTCTGAACTGTCTGACTCAGCTGGCCTTCTTGGAGGAGAGGTAATCCTCTCCTTGCTCCTATTTGAGCTCTCTGTCTTGAAGGCCGCAGCCTTCTCCCAGATCAGTGATGTACTGCTTGTCTCCTCCTCTTTCCTGACAGTCAGCTGCATTTCATAAGACAGCAGCTTCCCAAACAGAGTGGGTGGCGGAGTATCAGCTAGATTTGTCACCTCCCTGATGACACAAATCTTGGTGTCTCAGTCTCTAGTTAGAGATCTTAGGAACTTGTCATTAAGCTCATAATTGCTAAAGACTCAGTCATAGGTCCTTAGCTCATTTATTATTCTGAAGAATCTTTCATAGCAGCTAGTTATGCCCTCTTCCTTGGATTGCCTGAAACCTCATACTCTTGGTTGAGCATGGACTTTCTGTCATCTCTGACCTCTTCTGTGCCTCCATGTAGACCACCAAAGTGTCTCACATCTCCTTTGAGGTATTGCAGTGAACCAGGTTCTGAAAGATAGAATCATCAATAGTACTGACTATGATGTTCTGGGCTCTCTTGTCCAAGGTGGCAAGAATGACCTCATCCTTGGTCATCTCTGAATATGTCTTGGGTGTCTGGACATTGGCATCCAAAGCAGAGGCTTTCATAGGGATGAAAGGTCCATCTTTGGCTGTCACAAAGATCCTTGGGTCAGATGCTTCCATGAAGAGCCTGACCCTGTCTTTCCAGATTCCAAAGCATTCCTTTCTACAGATAGGAAGCTTCATGGAACCAAGCTCCTTATGGTTCTCTCCTAAACCCATAAATATACTCTGACTGCTACCCTTTGAGATCTACTCAGACTGTTAAGTCTTTCTTGAGCAACCTCCATCTGATACCACTTGAAAGTCTTTGATTTTAAGGGTAGCTAAACCCTAGAAGGGGGGGTGAATAGGTTTTTAGGTCTTTTTAAGATTTTCCCTCTTAGTGTTATGTGATTAGTTAGTATTGTTTCAAGAATATCACACAGTACACAGATGGTTTATAATGGTTCCCCAGAGTATGGGTACGTCCACTGTTCCTCCCGCCTTTCTAAAGTGTGTTAGACAAAGCACTTCACCAAAAAACTTGGCTCCTAAGAGCTTACAACATGATCCCGCAGGACCACTCAGTCTCCTTCAAGACCTACAGCTCGGGCACAAAGCCCTACAACTCAGTGATCAACAGATCATCTACCTCAGGCCAAAAGGCTCTACCACTCAGACTAGGAGGATAGCCCTACCTCAGATCCAAAGGATCCTACAACTCAGATTCACCCATGAATCCTACCACTCAGGCCAAAACCTACACTCAGATTCTTCACAAAATCCTACCACTTTGATCCATACAAGATCCTACACTCGGCCTTAATAATTAGGCTTACAACTCAGATCTAGAAAGATCTTATAGAAAATAAAGTTTGTGAATGTTGAATAGACAACAGAGAAATGATCTTTGTGTCTTCTTCCTTCTGTCCTGAGAAAACTCAGTCCAGAATCCTTCTTCACAGCTCTAGGAAATTGTCTTCAGGATAAGCTCTGCTTGGGTTGTGAAGTATCTGCAGCAGGAGCAGGCCTTGGCTACTTTTCTCTCAGAGAAATATATATGATCTTGCTGTTGACGGTGTTGATCTCAACAACTATCTTGTTGAACTTTTGGATCAGTCGATTTACACATCTGCTTCAAGCTCTGCAACAATGGCGAGGAGGAAGATAAAGTTTTTTCGCTTTGCGAAACGACAAACCCTAAGCAAAGATTCCTTCTTCTCCGTCGATCTCATTCCTTTTATTATTCGCCATCCAACGACTCTCTAGACCCGTGGGCCCAGCTTTAATTGCTGATTTACAACCTTCCTTTTACAGAATAAATCATACAGCAGGCCGCCGGCGCCATTAGTGGTGGACTGCAATTTTCCCACAATGAATTTGAATTCTGTTGACTTTTGTTAACTTTTGCTGACGTCAGTATCTGTAGACTTAGCTAAATTCCCAGTTTCAACCTGTTGAGTGCGTTGAGTGAACTGGTTTCACTCAACCCCAAAACACTTAGTCATATAACATGCACTTCCAGGCATTGAGTGCGTTGAGTGAACAAGCTTCACTCAACGCCAAAACCCTTAGTCAACTTTCTGAACCTTTCTGCAACTTAGGCGTTGAGGGCGTTGAGTCAGCCTTCACCACTCAACGCCTCTAGACTTAGCCACTTTTTGCTCCACTGCAAGGCGTTGAGTGCGTTGAGTGAGCCTTCCTCACTCAACGTCATTCTAGACTTTTTAGTCTCAACTTCTTAGGCATCGAGTGAACCTTTATCACTCGACGCTTCAGGACTTAGACAGATTTTTCTGTCTATCTCTTCATGAGCTTTAACATCACACGACGCTTTCTTCTCTGACGTTGAGTGAGCTGAACTCACTCAACGCTTCTGGACTTGGTTAATTTTCTGTCTTCTTCTTCTTTGGCTTTGACAGAATTAGCATGTCGTTGAGTGAACTGGCTACACTCAACGCTTCTGAACTTAGTCATGTTTTTTTGACAGATTATCTGTGGCTTTGACTAGAGTAGCTTGATTCAACGCTTCCTTCTTCAAGCGTCGAGAGCTGTGTTCACTCGATGCTTCTGAACTTAATCGATTTTTTGCTTGCCACTGCTGAAGCTTTGACAGACTCAGCTATACTTGTCGTCTCTTGTTATATGACGTTGAGTGAACTGTCTTCACTCAACGTCTGTGGACTTAGCCGTATTTTTGTCTTGCAAAATGCTGGGCTTTGACTGTCCACACCTTACTCACCGCTTTTTGACATCTGGCACTGAGTGAACTGGCTTCACTCAACACCTGTGGACTTAGACAGATTTTTGTCTCTCCACTTCTCTACCTTGTAACCATCTGTCACAACCACTTGGAATACCTGTCCAATAAATGTGACAAGGACCAACCTACATGCATGAACTTGAACATACAACAAATACAACTATGTGTATATCATTGACTTGTTTGACTTCTACAAATCTGGGACATTGTGAGCAATGGACCCAACACTTTTCATCACTTAGAGCTACCTTGTTACTCAGTGGACGACATTCTGGGTCTACAGACCATGAAGCTGGCAGACACGTTGCGTGATCGCTCCATTGTGGTCAGGGTGGACAGTATAGTGTGCCACAACTTCCTATTAGCCCAGTTAGTGCACCAACATCACCTTCCATTGGTTCCCCCCTGGCTTTACAGTCCGTTAGGGCGATGGGCATCGCCGACCGACCACGGGTATTGCACCGCTCTCTCCCTGATGGTGGGGTCCTGCCCGGTGATCGTAGACTTCTACGCCTTTAGTCTCGGTAATATTGACGTAATTCTGGGAGTGGCTTGGCTCCGCACGCTGGTTGATGTGCGGGTCAACTGGGAGAGTATGATTATGCAGTTCTTACAAGAGAGTCATACGCGCCGCCTGGTGGGTCACTCTGCCTTGCTTCGCACCCCGGTGTAGCTCGAGCGATTCAGTGGACCGTCAATGTCGACTTTTCCGCCTGGCTTTGGCCGCTCACTGCTCCGGCACTGCCACCTCCTTCACATTTGGCCGACCTCCAAGCCTTACTCGCCGAGTTCGACGACATTTTTGTGGCCCTGACCTGCCGGTTCGCCCGATGGATCACGTTATTCCCCTCCAACCCAGTACGGTGGCGGTGTCAGTTCGGCCTAACTATTATGGCCATGTGTAGAAGGATGAGATCGAGCGGTTGGTCAGCGAGATGTTGATGGAGGCATCATCCGCCCAGTGCGAGCCCCTTCCCCCGTTCGGTCCTCCTAGTCCAGAAAAATGACGATAATTAGCATTTTTGCGTGGACTACCGAGAGCTCAACAAAGTCACTATTCCGAACAGGTACCTGATCCCAGTTATTCAGGAGCTTCTGCACGAGCTCCACGGCGCCATATTCTTCACCAAGCTGGACCTCCGAGCAGGCTATCACCAGATCCAGGTACGACCCGAGGACATCCCAAACACTGCTTTCTGAACGCATGATAGTCACTACGAGTTCTTGTCCATGCCTTTTGGCCTGACCAACGCACCCGCCACCTTCCGGACAACGATGAACAACATTTTTTGGGCAGTACTTCGTCGACACGTTCTCGTTTTTTTATGACGTTTTGGTATACAATTTTTTCTGCCAGGATCACCTTCAGCACGTCCGCCTCACTATGACTACCATTTGGCGCCATCACCTCAAGCTCTATTCGAAGTAATGCTCCTTCAGGGCTTCAGAAGTAAGTTACCTCGGTCATACCATCTCGGCCCGGGGGGTCTCCATGGACGAGGAGAAGATCGCGATGGTCCTTTATTGGCCGACTCCTACATCCCTGCAGGACGTCCGGGGATTCCTCGGCTTGATAGGATACTACCTCCGGTTCATCCAAGGATACGGGGCTCAAGCTCGGCCACTTACGCAGCTCCTAAAGAAATCGGAGGAGGGCCCCTTCCAGTGGACGGTCGACGCCGCCGCCGCCTTTGCCTCAATTCAGCAGGCCATAGTCTGTCGGCTGGTGCAGGCCATGCCAGATTTCTCTCTGTAATTCCTAGTGGAGTGTGATGCTTCGGGCTCCGGGGCAGGAGTCGTACTCATGTAGGCCGGACAGCCAATAGTCTACTTCAGTCGCGCATTCTCTCGCACTGTCTGTAGCCGCTCCGCGTATGATAACTAGCTCATGTGCCTCGTTCTTGTCGTCCAGCAATGGCACCCATATCTGTTGGGCCGCCCCTTTGTGGTCTGCACCGACCACCACAGCCTCCGCTACCTCCTCCAGTAGAAGATCGCAATGCCCGCCCAACAAGTGTGGGTGGCCAAACACTTGGGCTACGACTTCATCATCGAGTTCTGGCCGGGGAGGGCAAAACGGGCGGTCGATGCCCTCTCTCGGCAGAGCCAGGCGCCAGAGCTCACAGCTATATCTCGGCCAGTGTAGGAAGACGCGGCAACCATCCAGCACAAGGTGGAGGCCGACCCTGTCTTATCTAAGATCTGAACGGCACTCATCGCGGATGCCTCCTCCCACCCACCATACTCTCTTGTAGGGGGCCGCCTGTTCTTCAAGGGCTGCCTTACTCTAGCACACTCTTCTCTAAACATCCCCCGCCTTCTCGCCGAGTTTCATTCTTCGCCCTCCCGAGGGCATGTTGAGGCCTTCCGTACCTACCGTCGTTTAGCGACCTCTCTCTACTGGCCCAACATGTTCCGACAGCTCAAGGCAATTGTGGCCGCCTATTTGGTTTGCCAGAAGGCCAAGTACGAGGCAACGTTTCCAGTCGGCCTCCGTCTGCCTCTTCCCATTTCGGACCGCATTTGGGAGGACGTGGTCATGTACTTCATTACTCGGCTACCACGCTCCCAAGAATTCGATTGTATCTTGGTCGTGGGGGACAGACTGTCCAAATACGGTAATTTCATTCCCCTTCATCACCCATACACCGCCGCTTCAGTCACAGACATCTTCATGGCGTCGTACGCCTTTATGGGTTTCCTCGGTCAATCGTGAGCGACCGGGATCCGCTTTTCTTGAGCACCTTCTGGACCACTTTTTTTCCGACTACAAGGGACTAGCCTTCACATGAGTACTGCTTATCCCCCGCAAACGGATAGACAGTCCGAGCTCCTCAACCACTGTTTGGAGACGTACCTTCGTTGCTTCGTGGAGAGCAACACCGCAGATGGGCTAAGTGGCTCTGTTGGAACGAGTACTCCTACAATACTGCCTATCACAACACAGCAGTTACCACCCTATTTGAGGTTATATATGGCCGGATGCCACCCTCCATTCTCCGTCATCTGTCGGGAGAGTGCTAGGTTGAGAGTTTGGCCACCGCCCTGCAGGACCGTGACACCATCCTGGATCACCTGAAACATCACCTCCTACGGGCCCAATAGAAGATGATCTCCTTTGCGAAGAGGAAGCGGCGCCGCCTTTCCTTCCAGGTGGGGAAGGTATTCATCAAATTGCATCCATATCGCCAGCAATTTGTGGCCCGAAGGGCCTGCCCGAAGCTAGCCCCATGGTTCATTGGCCCATTTGAGGTCCTAGCACGTATCGGGGCGGTCTCATATTGCCTGCGCCTCCCCGCCGAGAGCACCATACACCCGATCTTCCACATTTCTCAGATGCGTCGTGTGGTGGGCAACCACACCACCACGGACAACATTGCGGCCAACGTCGATCTCGCCGGCGAGGCCCCGTACTACCTGGCCAAGATACTTGACAGTCACTGCCTTCTGTCGGGTGACCCCACTTCGGAGGAAATTTTGGTCGCATGGGTAAATCAGCCAGACTCTGATGCTACATGGCTTCATCGGGATGACTTCCGCCGCCAGTTTGTGGACTACTGCCTCGAGGACAAGACACATTTTCCAGACGGTGGTATTGTTACGGGTTTGCAGGATGACGAGACGTAGTGGCGGGTCTACACGCGGAGGAAGACGACGAAGGCTCCGACCGCGGGAGGAGCGACCGATGACGCAACGACATTCTGACTATTTCTTTTTATTTCCTACTATGTTATTTGTTATTACGTTGTCACATTTATTTATTTCTCATTATGTTGTTATTTCTTATTATGTCACACCTCATGCCTATAAGGGGTGGAGTTGTACTTCTTTTGAGATTATGCTTGAACGAATGCAAATTAGGGCTGCTCCCTAAGAATTTCCTCTCAACCCTAATCCCCTTCTTCCTCACCTCCGCCGGCCCTTCCTCTCGTCGGGTTCCTCTCCGACATCGTATCATATTGTTTGAATAATTTTATATGCTTAAATAGTCATATTTTTGCATTAGAGTTATTATCATTATCATTATTAATACATTTGAAGTCCTATTAATATAATTAGATTGTTTTTAATCTGTCATTTATTGTTAGCTTAATATATTATTAGGATGTAGCACGGTATCTCCGATGCATAAAATTAGATGAACTCATAAGAGTATAGAATGTCATCGTAGAATGGCAATAGAATTAAGTAATATTATGTATCAAGACTCCACTTATCCTCATCTGAAACCATCTAGGCGTATCCGGCCAATGTGAAGAGAATGAGGTGAGGAGAAAATTTCAAAGAGGAGGTCCATTTGGCCAGCCTAGGCTCCCAATAGCATACTCCAGCATAAAAAGGTTCAAGACAAGAAGAGTTGGTCTATATAAGCCCTAACATATAGGTAAAGCCAAAACTGGAAAAAAAAGTTCAAGACAATTTTAAATAGCTATCGGCACCCATCAGGATGGCCCTGGATCCACGCTGTCATCCTCACTGGATGTCGAGGTATCATGTGCTGTCCATCATGAATATATGCAGGGCATTCATGCATCCATACCCTCCAATTATTCATCATCATTGCCCATAATAATACTCTCATCTACCAAATTTGGTATGTACTGAAGGAAAAACTCATTGAACTGTCAACAGAAATCATCACCATTAACTGAAGTAACTTCGATGGTTGGTCAATTTTGCCAAGCCATGAGGACCTAATTGACCATTTGATTGGGATCAGCCACATGATTGTGTTCGATGGATGAGATCGAGCCACCACTCGATGGGACCAATTTTTGCATATTTGATGGAGATGCGTTGATTAGATCGGCGACCCGAGACCGCAAGCGTGTACGGAGCATTGCTTTACAATTTATATGTATTTTATTTTATTTTTGGGGCAAGTATTTAGTGTTTTAGGACACCGGGCATAACAGAAGGTCATAGTTGTTCACGTCGGGTGTCCAGCCACCCCCTCTTGTTATAAATAGGGGGTGGATGCTGCAGTTTATGTTGGGTTTCTCTATAGGGTTGGCTGGACACCCAAAGAGATGTGGATCGGGCCATGAACAGTTGAATCAAGAAGTTAACAAAACTAGGCAAAAATTACCTCGGTGGCGTTGAGTCACAACTCAACGGAGATGCTCCAAACTTTATCTGCTTGCTGGTGGCGAGTTCTACGTGGAATAGTATCCACGTTTCTGCAGAAGTCCACACGAGCGGGAGAACGCCGAGCTTTCCGTCACACGGAAGATCGGGAAGGAGAAGACCGCACCTCGGCTAATCCACGGACTGCTAGGTCCGCGCCAGGAAGAGCAGCACCAGCGACAGTCGCCGGAGAAGAGGTGGCAGCGGAGCGAACGCGGCGGCGGAACACTTTCCGGCGGCGGGATCGGGATCGGCGGAACGATCGAGCGGAACCTTTCCGTCGGGGTCGATTCGCACAGTAGCCAAAAAGGATTATCCCCGATAAAACCTAAGTGTTCTATTTATACTAGAGGTATAAATAAACCCAAGAAAATCGCTATCCGCAGACCACCCAGAACTAGGGTTCAGAATCGGCGAGTATGAATCGGTGAGAATCGGCGACAATCGGAGAGAATCACTGAGCAGGTTCGGTGAGAATCATTCGACGAGTATCACATTGGATCGGCGAGAATCAGAGTACAATACTCGACGATTCTCGCCGATCGTCGAGCCATGCTCGACGACACATAATGATACTCGACGATCGTCGAGCCGCGGTCGACGACAATTGTCAAGGTAGTCGATCGTCGAGAATCAACAATTGATTCTCGACGATTCTCGTCGATCGGCGAGAATCAGGGAGACGATTCTCGCCGATCGGCGGGAATCAGAAGACCATTCTCGACTAATGTCTTTGACCCTCGGACGACGAACCTAACCAGCCCTTCAAGGCAACCTTTGCCCAACCCGATGATCCTATAAGGCAACACTTTGCCCATAACCCTATTCAGGTCGGTGATTTGTAACCTTTACCAACACAGTCAGTCATCCAACTTCTCCACATCTCTTATGTGTGACCCTGCAGGCTCATATTGCGTTGGCAGTGAGATTACATGTTTGACCACTTCCAGATCATCATGGTAACTCCAACAGACTCCCACTTGATCTCGAAAGTATCAAACCAAAAACCTCACAAACAATGAGCGGCATCTAGCAATGCATCATTGTTCCCCAAGCAATAAGAGTTAATAACTCATAAGCCTTTATGACCAATGTATCAGCGTTGTCTTTGTCCCTTTGTCCCTTACATCCGGAAAGAACTAGAGGCATGGACCGTGTCACCCTCGTAATAGCTCAATCCAAGTTTTCTTGATCCAGGACGGACTTCCAGAGAATGGTGAGTCCAATATCACATATTGACTCAACCAAGCATGGTCATGCATTTCTCAGTCCAGTTCCATCAAGGGGCCCATGGATGCAACTCCTGTCATACAGGAAGACAAATCCCATATCTGCTCACACACAAACACCCAAATGATTCGTAACATGCCCAACAACCACCCTTATCATCAACCTTTCTCAAGAAAGATTTTAGATGGCATCAAAGCACGCTCTTCCTCACTTGATGAATGCTGTGACTTCAGGTCAAAGGACCACAACACCATTGTCAATTGAGACCTACTCGTGACACTATTGGATGACAATCCACAGAGTAGTCTCAGGTTGGGTCTGTCCAGTACAACTTGTTCACTAACAAGTACCCACGTGAAGACTTGATATCACAATATCATGACCTGTGAGAACCAGTCATCAGTCAACACACGTGCTAGCCTTCATGTATCATCATCACCCTTAGCTTCTATGATGATACTCGACCAGGGACCTTTAAGAATGAAGCTTCAAATAAATCATGGGCTCTCACATTCAAGTCACGTACTTGATGTCCCATGGAAGCAAACATTCTAAGGGTATCAATTATGTTAACATTTAACTATCATATAGAAAAAGACATAATAAAAGAACTTGCCATTAATTATAAAAGAAAAACTAGGTACACAGTTCATCATATGAACAAACAGCCAACAAAATACATATTTACATGCAATCCACAAGATCCTCGCTAGAGTTGATCGTTTAGGTATCGCATACCCATCGATCTAGTATGACCATCATGCTTTCTCTGCGCGAGAGGCTTTGTCAGTGGATCCGCAATATTTTCCTCAGTCGGCACTCTGCAAATGTTTACATCTCCTCGTTCGACAATCTCACGAATAAGATGAAACCGCCGGAGTATGTGCTTGGAGCGCTGATGAGATCTAGGTTCCTTAGATTGTGCAATTGCACCATTGTTATCACAGTAGAGAACTACGGGACCAACAATGCTAGGAACTACATCAAGCTCGCCGATGAATTTCCTAATCCATACAGCCTCCTTCGCTGCATTAGCTGCTGCGATATACTCGGCCTCTGTTGTAGAATCAGCAATTGTCTCTTGCTTGGAACTCTTCCAGCTCACAGCTCCTCCATTCAGGCAAAACACAAAACCTGACTGAGACTTGGAGTCGTCTCTATCAGTTTGGAAGCTAGCATCCGTGTAACCGCTTACAACGAGCTCTTCCTCTCCACCATACACCAAGAACACGTCCTTAGTCCTTCTCAAGTACTTCAGGACATTCTTGACTGCAATCCAGTGACACTCACCGGGGTCTGACTGATACCTGCTAGTCATGCTCAAAGCAAAGGAGACATCGGGTCGAGTACATAACATCGCGTACATGATTGATCCAATTGCCGAAGCATATGGAATCAACTTCATGCGGTCCTTGTCTTCACAAGACTTTGGACATTGGTCCTTAGAGAGATTCACACTATGAGACATGGGCAAAAATCCTTTCTTGGACTCAAGCATGTTGAACCGCTTCAACACCTTTTCGATGTACGTACTCTGGGTCAAACCCAGCAACTTCTTCGATCTATCTCTATAGATCTTAATACCAAGTATATAAGTCGCTTCACCCAAATCATTCATTGAAAAGCAGTTCCCTAGGTTGTTCTTAACAACTTTCAGGGTAGGAATGTCATTCTCAATCAACAGTATGTCATCTACATACAATATCAGGAAGACAACAATGCTCTCACTGATTCGCTTGTAAACACAAGGCTCATCTTCATTCTTGATGAAACCAAACTCTTTGATTTTCTCATCAAAACGAAGATTCCAACTTCGAGAGGCCTGTTTCAGTCCATAAATGGACTTATTCAGCTTGCATATTTTAGTGTCTTCATCTGGGGATACAAAACCCTCGGGTTGTGTCATATACACTTCCTCAAGGAGGTTTCCATTAAGGAAAGCCGTTTTGACATCCATCTGTCAGATCTCGTAGTCATAATACGCAGCAATAGCAAGCAATATCCTAATGGACTTTACTATGGCAACAGGGGAAAAGGTCTCATCATAGTCAATACCATGAATTTGCTTGAAACCTTTAGCCACCAGTCGCCCTTTGAATGTCTGTACATTCCCATCCATGTCGGTCTTCTTCTTGAAGACCCACTTGCACCCTATGGGTCGTACCCCTTCAGATGGTTCCACCAAGTTCCAAACTTGGTTTGCATACATGGAGTCCATTTCGGATTTCATAGCCTCAAGCCATTTGTCGGAGTCCGGTCCATTCATAGCCTCTTGGTAGGTTGCTGGCTCATCATCATGATCCATAAGCAACACATTACCTATTTGAGACACGAGAAATCCATATCTTTCAGGCTCAAACCTCGGTCTACCAGATCTACGTAGGACTTGTGTTCCCTGAGCAGGTTCTCTAGCTACAACATCTTGTAGTCCTGTCTCATAATCCAATTCCGGTTCATTCACTACATGTGGTTCTTGAACTTCTTCAAGCTCTACCTTTTCAGTCTTTCTTGATAAGAACTCTTTCTCCAAGAAGACACCAGTCCTTGCGACAAACACTTTGCCCTCGGATGGTAGGTAAAAGTAATACCCTTTGGTTTCCTTAGGATATCCCACCAGATAACATTTATCCGATTTGGGTTCCAGCTTGTCAGGCATTTGACGTCTCACGTATGTCTCACAGCCCCAAATTTTAATGAACGACATACTAGGACGTTTCCCAGTCCATATCTCATATGGTGTCTTCAGAACCGTTTTCGTTGGAGCGCGATTCAATGTCATTGCAGCAGTCTCTAAAGCAAAACCTCAAAAGGAAACAGGCAAGTCTGCATGACTCATCATCGAACGTACCATGTCTAACAAAGTACGATTTCTCCTCTCAGACACACCATTATGTTGTGGTGTTCTAGGTGGAGTGAGCTGTGATACAATACCACACTCTTTCAGATGATCACGGAACTCATGACTCAGGTATTCGCCACCTCGATCAGATCGGAGTACTTTAACCCTTTTACCCAACTGGTTTTCTACTTCATTCTTGAACTCTTTGAACTTTTCAAAGGTCTCGGATTTGCACTTCATAAGATACACATATCCGTATCTACTGAAATCATCAGTAAACGTAACAAAGTAGAAATACCCACCTCTAGCCATGGAACTCATGGGTCCGCATACATCACTATGTACAACACCCAAGAGATCCTCAGCCCTCTCAGTATAACCAGTGAAAGGAGCTTTAGTCATCTTGCCTAACAAACAAGATTCGCATCGCTCAAATGATTCATAATCAAATGAGTCCAAAAGTCCATCTCTATGGAGTTTGGATATGCGCTTCTCGTTGATATGGCCCAAACGACAATGCCAGAGAAAAGTAGGGTTCGAGTCATTTGTTCTTAGTCTTTTATTATTTTCTACATTATAGATCAGATGGTCCAAGTTCAAAACGTAAAGACCATTAAACAATTGGGCTACAGCATAACAAACATCATTCTTAAATATAGAACAACAATTATTCTTAATTATAAAAGAAAATCCAATCATGTCCAAACATGAAATAGATATAATGTTTCTAGTTATCGCCGGAACAAAATAACAGTTATCTAGTTCTATTACAAGCCCACTGGGCAAAGAAAGACGGTAAACTCCTACGGCTACAGCAGCAACTCTTGCTCCATTGCCGACGCGGAGGTCCACCTCCCCTTTACTCAGCAATCTTCTCCTTCCCAGTTCCTGCACATTTGTACAAATGTGAGAACCACATCCGGTATCCAATACCCAAGATGAAGGAGCAGAAAGGTTTATCTCTATAACGTAAACATTAGAAGCGGAAGTCATACCTCCCCTCAATTTCTGCAGACCCTCAATATACGAAGGACAGTTCCTCCGCCAATGACCAGCCTTGCCACAGTGGTGGCATTTCCCTTCCTTCACCGTGCTCTTCTTCTTGATCAGTGCTGAAGACTTGGGCTCAAGATGTGACTTAGGTCCTACCTTCGTCTTCTTGGAGCCCTTGGCTTTGCCCTTGCCCTTATGCACCATCAGTATGGGGCTGGCAGGCTTGGCCTTCTTCATGTTGATCTCGGCAGTTCTTAACATGCCTAGGAGTTCGGGCAGTGTCTTGTCTATCTCATTCATATTGTAGTTCAAGACAAACTGCTCATAACTGTCCGGCAACGATTGCAGGATCAGATCCGTGGCCAACTCTTGACCAAGAGGAAAACCCAGCCTTTCAAGGTTCTCTATATACCCAATCATCTTGAGTACGTGAGTCCCTACTGAGTCTCGAACTCCCATCTTGCACTGAAACAATGCTTTCGTGATGTCGAACCTCTCTTGACGAGCCTGCCCTTGAAACATTTTCTTGAGATGCTCGTCAATCTCCTTGCACCCCATGCTCTCATGTTGCTTCTGAAGCTCAGAGTTCATAGTGGCAAGCATAAGGCACTCGACATCTAAAGCATCGTCAGTATACTTCTTATAAGTATCTTTCTCAGCACGGGAAGAATTCCCGGTCGGCACCTCGGGGGCTTCTTCTTCCAAGATATAGAGCTTTCGCTCTTGCCTGAGAACAATTCTCAGGTTCCGATACCAGTCCATATAGTTTGTCCCGCTGAGCTTATCCTTCTCAAGGATGGCTCTCAGAGACAGCGTGGAGTGTGAAACACTTGCCATGGAATTCTACAAGAATTTATGCAGAATAAAATCAGTACCTAAATTTCAATTACAATTTATTCTAATTAGGACTTCAATTAAAATACTCTCACTATTTTATTCGAAATGATAGCCCTCACTAACAATTCGGAGAGTTCATGCGAGCTACTCTCTTAGTGGACAAGATCCGTATTTCACCAACACTATGAGTCCGCTTTGGCGTTCCTCTCACGATGCGGTTATTTAGGTAGGCAACGCTTGCCAATTGCATCCTCATGCAATTCTTGTATGGTTGGTGAATAACTCCTTATTCGCATCCATCATATGGTGTATGCCAACCCTATGCCTCTAGGCACTCAACCTTTGAGGTCACCTAGTTAAGCTGGACCCGATGTCGACAGTGGGATATCACAATTATCCGCTCGCACCCTTACCAAGATAGATTAATGCACCTTGCTTTGGCAAGCCCACATTTCATCGATCGAGGCAGGAAGAGTGTCATCCATCGGAAGGCATCCGAACACTTAATATTAAAAGAAGGGATTTCAATTTTAGGTTAACAGTTAACCATGATCAACATTTGATCTATGTGCACATCCAAAGAAAAACAATTCTACACCACATGCATCCCTTATGTGCACATCCTTACACCATCAACAATTTGATAGAAGGAATGGCTAAATCTGAACATCCGGAAATTTCCAAATCCTCAGATTTACATGCATTGGACAGAAGGCAAAGACAACTCAACTTAAGCAGTAGACAAGTTCATCTCTCTATGTTGGATTCAAAATCCAAAACATACTCGAGGGATGGTTACTGCTAAGGAGACAACAATTTCTAACACTTAGAAATTCCACCGAAATTCCAATCGTTCTTGGCGAAGTGCCAAGACTAAATCTAGACATTTAGAACGCTTCTAAATCTCTAGGTTTACACGCACTGGAATGACCAAACTTCCAAAACAACAGTCATGGCCGAACCTGGCTCTGATACCACTGTTGGGTTTCTCTATAGGGTTGGCACAACGCTTGTGCACGCAGCGGAAAAGTAAAACATCAAGAAAAACCCAAAGAGATGTGGATCGGGCCATGAACAGTTGAATCAAGAAGTTAACAAAACTAGGCAAAAATTACCTCGGTGGCGTTGAGTCACAACTCAACGGAGATGCTCCAAACTTTATCTGCTTGCTGGTGGCGAGTTCTACGTGGAATAGTATCCACGTTTCTGCAGAAGTCCACACGAGCGGGAGAACGCCGAGCTTTCCGTCACACGGAAGATCGGGAAGGAGAAGACCGCACCTCGGCTAATCCACGGACTGCTAGGTCCGCGCCAGGAAGAGCAGCACCAGCGACAGTCGCCGGAGAAGAGGTGGCAGCGGAGCGAACGCGGCGGCGGAACACTTTCCGGCGGCGGGATCGGGATCGGCGGAACGATCGAGCGGAACCTTTCCGTCGGGGTCGATTCGCACAGTAGCCAAAAAGGATTATCCCCGATAAAACCTAAGTGTTCTATTTATACTAGAGGTATAAATAAACCCAAGAAAATCGCTATCCGCAGACCACCCAGAACTAGGGTTCAGAATCGGCGAGTATGAATCGGTGAGAATCGGCGACAATCGGCGAGAATCACTGAGCAGGTTCGGTGAGAATCATTCGACGAGTATCACATTGGATCGGCGAGAATCAGAGTACAATACTCGACGATTCTCGCCGATCGTCGAGCCATGCTCGACGACACATAATGATACTCGACGATCGTCGAGCCGCGGTCGACGACAATTGTCAAGGTAGTCGATCGTCGAGAATCAACAATTGATTCTCGACGATTCTCGTCGATCGGCGAGAATCAGGGAGACGATTCTCGCCGATCGGCGGGAATCAGAAGACCATTCTCGACTAATGTCTTTGACCCTCGGACGACGAACCTAACCAGCCCTTCAAGGCAACCTTTGCCCAACCCGATGATCCTATAAGGCAACACTTTGCCCATAACCCTACTCAGGTCGGTGATTGGTAACCTTTACCAACACAGTCAGTCATCCAACTTCTCAACATCTCTTATGTGTGACCCTGCAGGCTCATATTGCGTTGGCAGTGAGATTACATGTTTGACCACTTCCAGATCATCATGGTAACTCCAACAGTTTACAGGCATTGCTGATTTTGTGAAAGATTCTAGAATTCCGGCAATCTTCTTGATGCGACGCCACGAGCCCGGGGTGCGACGTCGCGGCAAATGTTACTTCAGTTTTTTATTTATTTCTTCCAGTTCCTGTGAATCCCATCCATAAAACCCCACGAGCCCCATTCAGCGGAAGAAGAAAACCGTTGATATATTCCTGTTCCACTCCTTCCCCGCGCCAGTAACTACACAAGCCCTACTGTTCATCGTCTCCTACCTTCGACAGAAAGCAAAGTGATGCAGGACGACGCGTAAGGTTTACGCGTCTGTCAGCTATTTCTAGGAAACCCTAACCGCATGCAATGAAATATGTATTTTGCAAACAATTTGAGCGGGTGTTGTGCTGACTTATGAATTTAAGCAACGCTTTTTTTAAAGAGCACAAACAAAACCATTGTTTAAAAAGGATGTTCTTAAAATAAGGGTTCGATTCTTAATCTGGGGAACGAAATTCGCAACTTTCGTACTGTCCCCTTTTGTCGTAGCAAATCGGAAATCGTAAACTCCAAATGCGTTTCAGTTTGGAATTTTCGACGTAGCATTCGCTAACAATACTCGAGCGAAAACCCAGCAATGAGTCTAGTTAACCTAAGAGAAAATATAGAGACTCACAAAGGAAAAGATAGAAACAAGTTACCCACGGAAGAGACGTCTTTTGTATTTCGAAGTCGATGGCGATCACGCGAGAAACTCCTCGTCACCATCGATCTTCCGCTCCGAGGTCGGCCGTTATCGCACACGGGCACCAAGGAATTAAATCACTCCCTCACACGAGGTGGTTCCACGGAATCACTCAACATAGCAAGGAAGCCACAAACTAACAACCTAAAATTCACTCGCTCTACACACTTAAAGTGGTTCCACAAAATCTCTAGCTACTCTAAATAGGTTCCACGTAATCTCTATCGCACGAAGAAGCCGCCGCTTCTCTCTCCGGTGGATGCCCTCCTCTCCTGCCGGCGGCCTGCCCGGCGCCCACCGGCGGGTTCGCCGGAGGCCGACGAACCCCCCGGGGGGCGCCGGGCAGGCCGTCGGCGGCTCAGCCGGCGGCGGCGGGGGTGATGCCGTGAGCCGGCGGGAGTGCGGGAGGGGATATCGGGAATTTCTGAGGAGTGAACAGTGCGTGAACAGTGGTTTCTTTTGGATCCAAAGGCCAGATTGAATTTTTTGTAGATTGGACGGTCCAGATGAGTTTCATGGTGTGATCCAAATATGATTATTGTATTATATATATATATATATATATATATATATATATATTTATCTCATTTAATATATATATATATATATATATTTACAAACACAACACATATAAAGTTGCACACTTTAACAAAACGACAAAATTAAAAAATGTTATAAATTAAGGCCGGTAAAGGTCCGGTCGGGTGCGATGTCGGACACTTTTTGCATCGACCCGATGTAAGACCCTCCCCCCCTCCCGGATCCCAAAACACGACACGAATGGGGGTCTTATAAATGGTACCACAAAAGAGAGAAGCTAAAACATGCTTCTACATATCAGAGTACAGCTATAGAAATTGCCCAAAAAGAGGCTACATCAAAACCTCTCAACACTCACATCTGTGACCGACGGTATCGACGGCACCATCACTTCAGGCTCTGTCGTCCTGGCCTGGCTGTCCTGCTGCGTAACCTCCTAAAATGAAGACGTAGCAACCGTTAGTCGAAACGACTAAGTGGTTTCACATCCGCTCCCCCGGCGACTCCTCGGCACCGGGCGGAGAGAAGGAACAAGGGTAATATATATATGCAAGTAAAAGAAGTACAAGCAGGTGGCAATAGTGTAAGAGTAACAGTATCATGATCTAGCAAATATTTAAGAGCTATAGCAACTAACAAGTATAAGTAACAGTAGCAGAAAAGTAACTTAACTTATAAGGATACTCATACAAACTTATAAGTTAAGGATCGGGTTACATAAAGGTAACTCATCGTATAAGAGTGCTCATACAAACTTATACGATGAGGATCTTGTTGTGCAATGTTATGAAATATTATGTATGCTATGCAATGACTCACCCATGATCACACACATGCAACTGCCATGTCGACACATACTGTAGTTCCCACTTTTCGAGCAGGTAGCTAACCTCTCAGGCATCAGCCGCCGTGGCCAGGCGGTGACAGTAGAACGGGCACTTCTACTACTAGGCGGGTATCCACACTACTTCACCTAGGCCTCCGTACGCCTCAACGCTAAGAACACAACAGCGGAGCCCATGCGTACTATGTCCCAGCGGGAGCCTCGGGTAGATGTGCACCGAGGACCAAGCCCCGAACTGACCTTGTGTGACCCGGAAGGAGCCTCGGAAGTAAGCACGAAGACCAAGCCCAACCGTTCACTTGGCACGGAAGGAGCCCCGGGACATGAACACCGAGGACCAAGCCCAACCGCCCAAAGTCTAACTGTCAACTCCCGTCGGTGTGACGATCGGCGAGCCCGTACACCTGCCACACTATCTTTAACCCAGGATTACGACATCGCGTATCGACTCACACCACATGCAATTTCACACCACCGTGGCATGGAAGGGGCCTCGGAAGAAGGCACGAGTGCACAGCCCAATCATCCATCCATACTTATCTCAACACAAACCAAACAAGTGACGGTCAACACCGCACTTACATCCTTTCACAATACTACCCGTAGGGAGACGACGCTCCAAGTATTGGACTACTAAACTCATTCCATTAATCAAACACACTCATGGCCATAGTTTATTCTTCTACGTGACTTTCCAAATGATATCAACTTATTGTAAACATGATGCGCATATAAAGATCTATCAATCTTTCCAAATGATAACAACTTATTATAAACATGATGCGCATATAAAGATCTATCAATCTTTCCAAATGATAACAACATATTATAAACATGATGCGCATAAATAATAATCTACCAAATTTCTAACAAGTCAATTCGTTTAAGTAAGCTTGCTTCACAATTTGATTATATGAAATCTGATTAATAAACTTCATCAATCATGCAACTAAAATGATTAATCATAAAAGAGTTCATTCAAGTCAAGTAACTTGCAATATTAATTCCACCGAATCCAAATTCATATTATATAAACCCAGAATTTAGGTGCAGAGTAAATCTGGACAGCAACTTCAACCGGAGATTCCCGAAGCTACAGGAATCCGGTGAAGACGTGTAACCCCTCGATGGAAAGGTCTTTCCATGGGCTACAACTTTCGTATTCAGACCTCAACCCAGATTTGACTGTATCCTATTAGAAACCAGCCTTGAGGTCCGCTGCGTACAGAACATAATTTTTGCATGCAGGATTTATTGAACACCATTTTCGTTCAGACTTTCCCGTGGCTACAGACGTCGCCTGAAGTCGTGCAGCCACTCGTTGGAAAGGTATTTTCAAGGGCTTCAACTTTCGTGTTTAGTCGAAAGCCCAGATCTGGCCATATCCCTCATGAAAATGGCTTAGAAGATCGCTGCGCACAGAATACAGATTCAGCACGCATCTTGAGGCGGAATGAACGGCATCGGTTCATCTTCCTCCTCAAGTCGATCCTCTCGGATCACCTCCAGAAATTCCTCCACCCTTATTCACCCTCATGAGGCCTTTGCTCTTCACGAAACCATCCCTCATCTCCACATAGAAGATCGGAGAGGTTGAAGACACCACTAACCAAGAGCACAAGCCCTGGATTGGCCTCACTCTAGAGAAAGCATCTTTTCACATGTCTAGACTCTTTTGAGTCGACGTATCGCCTAGATATCTACAGATCTAGCACCAAGGGAGAGGGTAGGAAGCTCACCTCGGTTCCAGCGGTACCACCAGTTCCAGCCATGGATCTCGTAATTCTCCTTGGCGGCATCTTCTCATTCGCGGCATTGGCGGATTTTCCCTCCCTAGAAGCAACGTTAACGGGAAGAGGCTCTGGATCGGGAAGAAATGGCTGCTGGACCAGGTCTTCGTTAGGAGAAATATGAACCGGGAAGATGAACTGTGGATGGTATCGGGAAGGCTTAACCTGGCAGCCTTTTTTTTGACACTTAGCATATATATTTATATATACATAGCTGATAGCTTTATCTTTATATATATATATATATATATATATATATATATATATATATATATATATATATATATTTATTTATCTCTTTTAATATATATATATTTACACACACAACACATATAAAGTTGCACACTTTAACAAAACAAAATTAAAAAACGTTATAAATTAAGGCCGGTAAAGGTCCGGTCGGGTGCGACGTCGGACACTTTTTGCATCGACCCAATGGGGTTGGTCTCCACCACAAAGCCAACCTCCAACTCCATTTCTACCTACGCAAGCTCACCACTGCTCCTCCACGCAAGTTCCTCCCTACCGCAGTCCTCCACAGTATTTACCTGCAGCGCACTCCTCTGTTCTCGCCAACGGGACAGACGCTACTTCTCCTGCGTCTTTCCTCAGCCCTAGCCACATGTTACCCTCCCCATTGCAAACAAGCCGACATTCAGAAACCTCCCATGTTCATCTTCCTGGTTGTAGAAGTGGTAAGTTTCCCGTAGCCGCAAAACAGTCGCACATCCCACTGTATTTCTCCCTCTTGCCTCATCTCCTGTCTGCATAGTTCAGTCGACACTCTTATTTTGCAGCTACAACAGTCCATTCGCCCCTTCTTGCCGTGAGTCCCTTCCCCTTCACTTTAGATAGCTTGTCCTTCTTACCCCGTCCAACAATAGCCAGTCTCCTTCCCCCCTTTCACTCGATCACTCAATAGTAGTGTTTTCATGTATATTTCACGACCACACCGCCTCCACCTTCAAGCAACAATCCATCCTCTTTTTGTTCCAACAAATCTACACTTCTTGCACCCCCCCCTACTCATCAGCAAGCCCCACTCCAGGACAGCACTCCTTAGCCGAGTTCAACCCCGCATTGTCGTCATCCACCGTTACTTGTCCGCCGTCGGATCTCCATTGATGTATGAGTATTAATTAAATGTGTTGTTTTTATTTTTGAAATTAAATATTGGTGGATACTATATATTTGCTTGAGTAATTGAGATTGTTAGTGCAGTTGTTTCAATTTCTTTGAATTCTATACAATTTATTCGTGCAATTTGTGGTTGAAGAACCTTCGCACATGGAAAAACTTGCGATATTGTTCGAACACTTGAAAATTAAAGTCTCATATTGTGTATAAATGCTAATAATTATATAATCACGAGTGTTGTTATTTTGTTCTGGATTAATTGAAACATGCACACAACATTTGGGTTGAGCGTGATCGCATTCATTCCGCACATTCACGTGGGTTTGCATTAGCGCGTCGGCACATATATTTTCACATCGGACCGTCCTGTGTTAGTTTGGTATCAGAGCCCCAGGTTAGGGCTTACTTTAAGATATGTTGGACTATATGTTATGCAACAAAATCTTATTATAGTGGTCGTCACTACACTGATCCTCAATTTGAGGAACCACCATTCGTCTACTCTCGACCCCATATAGCCTCTTTAGGGAGATCCTCACGTTACTATGATGATTATCCTCGATCACGATACACCACTTCCAGAGATTGTGTTGATGCACCGACACGATCACACTATGCTAGATACTCAGTATGATGATTGTCATCATTCTTATCCCCACACTCAATTGATCCTATTGATCCTACGACGTGACTTTATGAGGATAGAATTGAGTATCGTTCAGGTTATCGTCGCTATGCATCTCCTCTATTTGAGGAACCTAAGACTGTATATGCACGGCCACCACTGCACGTTTATAGGACTCACGTCCACCCATGAGTACGACATGATTATGTTATGGATGACCGTCTCGATGAACCTCAAGAATCATATAGAGGTCACTCTCATCAAGATTACATCACACGTAGTGATCTTCTTAGTGTTCTGAAAACGGACATGACGGAGGCCGAATTTCAGCAATGGGTTCTTAAGATGTATGATCAATTAGATGCACAATTTGACGACTTTCGCACCTACGTTGTCGTCATTGAGGGTCCACAAGGCACTCCACTTCCCAAAGCAGGGAAACCTCACCCACACCTGATATTCTCTTTGAGGAAGAACGGGCTGCTCTCCCAACATAGGATGTGCCTGTTAGAAATCAGCCAACACGAGAGTCCGCTCCACTTAGAAAGTCTGCCCTCGATTCTATACCTATTAGCTCACTATTGAGTGTAGACTTTTCCCACACTTCACAAGATGGCGAGCCGAGCCACATCACGATCGGGAGCTGAGAGTCCAGTAGAAATCTCGTGATAGCCACCTCACCTCTTTCGGGGAACACAGCCTATTATGATGGTCTGCTTCCGGAGGACCATCACTCTATTGACAGGTTATTTGACGACCCCCGCGCCCCATTGAGCATCTAGATGAGTCACCTCGTCCTTGTGAGGATGAGATTCAAGTGAGTGACAATTTTATGAGCATTGAGACTTTGACAACTCTCTCATTATCGCCCTCGATATCGATAATGCTCTAGAGAGAGGACCTTGAGTGTAGCATAACGTATATAGGGTTCTCCCTAAAAACACTCTCAAGTATAATTTGGATGTTTTGAGAGTTTGTCATCTAGTCACACACACTCATAATAAGTTTTGGGTCGTACCTCCTACAGAACCGCCAGATGAATTCTTTCTTGACATGGGCACCCACCACATACTAGAGTCGTGACATATTGTCTATGCCTACGATCATCACTTAGGTGATCATCGTACTCGCAATGATTTTCATATGTCCCTCCTGGTGAGCCCCCTGATGTGTTACATTCTTATTGCGAGCATGTCACGTTTGGTGTGCTCCATTTGCACCGTCATTTGTATGCGGGCACTCCATATATTTTTAAAACCTACATCGGTACTCGTCGCATTTGCGATGAATTTTATTATACCCCTCACGGTGAACCCCCTGAAGAGTCACATATTAGATCACTACTCATCTCAGATATTTCTATCATCAGTAGTACAGACAAGTTTGAGAGCGTACTTCATGACTCACTGACCTTATGTCTTACTGATGAGTTTGATTTATATAGTGTTTTTCGGGCTCATCTAGGCTTCTTGTCGCATTCAAACACTTCACTTTTGATATGTATTCTTTTATATTTCACTGAATCGTATTTTACATAAGAAGTGCATAATTTGTCTAAGTTGATGTGCAATTGCGCACTCAATTGTTTTTGGGGTGAGTGCATCGCGTCCCCCATCCTGCATCTTTTCATAATTGGCAAATGTATGTGTTATGGTCCCGCCTTGGTCGCGCATGTCGCAGACCTTTTTATCTACTTCTATTTGATCCTTTGTGTTTAAGCACGAGGGGGCATTTTGATGACTATTATACTAGGGTGGAGCCAACACTAGAACCAAGCAAACAAGAAGTATTTGCAAAATTCTCTCTCTTAATTATCTATTCTCTCCTCTCTCTCTATTTTCCCGTCCGCATTACGCAAGCCCACACTCGTCTCCGCCTAGCCCTAGACGCGGGTTTCCGCAGCACGCCGCCACCGCTCCAGCCGCCGAGAAGAACTGCTCTGCCTCTTCTTAACCATTTCTCCCAAGGGTTCAAAGAAGGGATCCTCCTCCCTCCTCCTAGACTTTCCCCTCCAACGGTTGTTCACTCGTTCACAATCCCGAGAACGTAACAACTTGGTATCAGAGCCACCGGTCCTTCCACCGGCCGACCGCAATGTTTCTCCACCACCACTTCCCCCCGACACCGGAGATCGCCCCGCTCCGAGCAACAGCAACCCGATCTGCGCCCCTCTGGGCTTCCCGCACCAGATCCGGATGGAAGACGCTCAGCTCCGCCAAATCCAGGCCGCTTCCGGCTGTCCGCCGCCCATCCTCCTTGGATCTTTGCTTGGCGGAGGTTCTCAACTCATTGCCTCTACCGGGATACTTACGCCGTCGGATCCTTCTTCCTCCATTCCCTCCGGCGCCGGCAATCCACTAATTTCGTCCTACGCGATGGTCGACCAGCCCTCCCTCTCGCAAATTTTTGATTCTCACGCCAAGCTCCTCACGGATAACAACAACGCCCTCATTGATGTGGTCATCACCCGACTAGAGGCTAACTGACCGGCCCAACCGGCAACGAGCTCCTCCAATGAGGCTCTGATTCCGCCAACCCTACAGGAATTTTTTCCCCCAAGGTACGAGGGTGGTCGGGTGTCATGATACTTGCGGCTGGACTTTCCAATATTCAACGGCCACGACAACCCCTTAGCCTGGCTCTCTTGTTACAAGCAGTTCTTCGCCCGCCAGCGCATCCCTTGGGAAGAGTGCCTCAATATTGCTGCCTTCCACCTGATGGACCCCGCACAATTTTGGTTTTCCCAACTGCAACGAGAGAAACCACTCTTATCTTGGGAAGATTTAAGGTGAACTGCACCCTCCGCTTCGACCCACCGCTTCACAGTAATCCCTTGGGGGATCTCATTTCTCTCCGGCAGACGAGTCTGATCGACGAGTTCCTCGAGCAGTTTCAAGTTCACCTGGCCCGCACTACCTCCATTCTTCCTACATAGCAGGTGTCCATCTTCACGGCAGGATTCCATAACCGTCTCCGCATGGATGTGAAATTCAGGCACACGCAGATCTCACCACTGCAATGAGCTTGGCTCGCATATGCGAGAAGCGTCTGCTTTTGGAACGCCCTCATCTACATCACCGGGACACCGACGGGTCCAATCGTACTCCGCGCCCTCTGCCAAAGGCCACTGTCAGTCTCCTCGCCCCAAAACGCGATGTCGACCGCCCTGCTGCCAATCGTCGTCTGTCGCCAAAGGAGATGAGTGACCGTCGTGCCAAGGGCCTTTGTTACAACTGCGAGGAGTCATTCTTCTATGGACATCGTTACAAGTGCCTCTTCTGGTTGGAGGTAGATGAACCGGCTGCTGAACGGGATGCTGACACCGACACGGGAGATCCGACATCGACCGTCACTACAGACCAAGCTTGAGGGCAAGCTTGTCGTCGGGCAGTGTGGGGATGTTACGGTCCCGCTTGGTCCCTCCTTGGTCGCGCATGTCGCGGACCTTTTTATCTAGTTCTATTTTTATAATTTCGTATGCGTATTTGATCCTCCGTGTTTACGCCCGGGTAGGAGGCATTTTGATGATTATTTATACTTGGGTGGAGCAAGACTAGAACCAAGAAGGCACGAAGTATTTGAAAATTCTCTCTCTCTCTTAATTTTCTTTTTTATTCTCTCTCTCTATTTTCTCGTCCACATTCTGCAAGCCCGCACCCGTCTCCGCCTAACCCTAGCCACGATTTTCCGCAGCATGCCGCCACCGCTCCAGCGGCCAGAAGAACTGCTCCGCCTCCTCTTCATCATTGCTCACAAGGGTTCGAATAATGGATTCTCCTCCCTCCTCATGGACTTCGCCCTCCAATGAACGTTCACTCGTTCACAATCCCGGGAACGTAACAGTATGCGCATGCCAGAAGAAATTGGCCCCGGAAATCTGGTTATGGACACATGGGGGAAGATCCAAATACTTTAAATGAATTATGTGCAGTTCGCACGATCGCGTGATTATCCTTCACGCATGGGAGTTTTGCAAGTGCGAGATCACGTACTCGACGCCATGCCACAACTACACTATCCCCCGATCGTGCGAAAACCCTTTGTGCACGCTTTCTCTAGCCATGCGCGGCCATTATGCTGAAATTCGATGGTCTGCCACTACCCATGGGACTTTGTCGCGCACGGTTGATTTTTCCCGTGCATGAACAAATCGCACGAGTAACCTGTGTTTGTCTAAAAATTAATGTTTTAATACTACCCGTGCAACTTTGCCTCACACGGTTGATCGCACGGTCGTGTGATTTCCTTCACGCACGTTCCAGACCGATCGTGCGCGATCCTTTTATAAAATTCGTAGTTTTCAAACAATCTATTCTTTCCCGTGTGATTCCCTTCACGAACGGTCTCTGCCCGTGCGTTTGATTGTGCGCGAACAAAACCTGCATTTTTTATATAAAAATTGCTTCGTTGGACTCATTCTGGATCCCAATTTTTCTACGCGAAAACCCTAAGGGGAGGAGCTACAGTCCCGTTTTCTCTTCCCCATCACCTGGGGCTTTTCCCTAGGCCACCTCACATCATCCAAGGGCTTCAAGGAGGAGATTCTACGCTCAACATCATCGCCAAGCAAGGAGAACTTCGCATCGAACGTGGTCGGATTGCAGTTTACCAGAGAAGACGGGAATATTGGAAGGAGTTGAGAGAGCTTCTAGATCCCGGACGATAGTTCGTGACCGTGCTAGGACACGGATTGACGACCCAGTGATTCCTGCCGAGAATCTACAACAAGCCTCTGGATTTGGTTGTATCTTGTCTTTTCTCCTCTTGATTCGATATTTGTTGGCTAATTTTTCCATATTATTGATGATGTATGCACTCTAAACACTTGATCTGGACTTCTATTTCATTTTTATAAAATCTTGTGAATGATTAGGAGTTTTTTTAGGTGTGCACTATTTTATAAGTGTGCTTTGGTTGTTTTTGTAAATTGTGAGTGAATGTTGATGAACGCCACTTGAACGAAAGGTGCTTTTGACCCTCGATTCCACTTCCGCACTCTCACTTCCACTCCACTAAAGCTCACGTCCACTAGCCCTAGCAAAGCGGTGTTAACGACCCGCATAATCCATCATGTTTGCGAAGCGGTGTCGACGATAAGCGTAGTTAGATTAGTTTCTTTTTCATTGCATTCACCAAATCAACTTCCATAAACCATCCGACCAAAAGGACTTCAATCTCAAGTCATTTCTCAAAAGATATCTCCTTTCGCCGTATTCCACGTGAGATCGATACTCGGGGATCACTCCTCATTTTATATTACTTGTATGACCGGTACACTTACCGTTGGCTAGAACTTACCCCTAGCGACTCTTGAAGCATTGGTATAGGTTAGTTCTATTGTGCGAACGTGATATAGGCCATCTCTTGGCCCGATTGAGCTTTTGCACCATTCCTATATGAAATTATCTTTGCTTACACCTCTTGTGACTAACCCCTACCATTTGATTCAGCTCCACTATCAATTCACCAAGGCCAAATCAACTATCCTAATCACACACTAAATTTTGAGCTCAAAAGTTTATTTCAAATGAAAATTTGGAGTGATGGGTGTATTTGTGAATGTGATGGATGGTTGAAAATTTAGCTGAATGAGTGGTGAAAATTGCAATTGGAAAAGAGAAATCTGGAAAAAAAATGAGAAAGAAATCTGAAATGAAAAGAAAATTGAAAAAAAAAAATTGTAGATGGGAGTGGGCATTGTACACGGCCCATAGTATCTCGTTCAAGTCTGAGGGTGTCGTGTGCATGTTTTTATTTTGGTTGGATATCATTTATTGAGAGCTCATTGGTTGAGTTTAGCCCCCGTGTTTATCATTGATTACCACACTATAACCCAAGCCTGTGTTATATCCTAAAGTTCTATTGATTTGCACTGTGAGTTTAATCAGTGCTATGGAGAGGGTGTGAACGAGCAAGCCTATGACCATCGTCATTGATGAATTTCATTGGAGGCTACCTCGATCCCCGATCTCTAGTGATATAGCACTTAGCGATCGCATAGCGTTCTCCTATACGTGATTTGAGGATTTTCCACGATTCCAATTACGAGTAGGTATAATAGATCAAAATGTTTTTACGCGTGTGTGCATGTGACTTCGCACTGTACTCCACATATTCAAATTCTTAGCTGGCCATCAAGTGTTCTGATCTTTATGGAAGATTATTTTCTCGGGACGAGCAAACGAGTAAGTCTGGGGGCGTGATGAGTCTGATTTATATAGTGTTTTCGGGACTCATCTGGTCTTGTTTTCGCATTCAAACATATCACTTTTGATATGAATTCTCTTATATTTCACTGAATCGTTAGGTATATAAGAAGTGCATAATTTGCCCAAGTTAGTGTGCAATTGCGCACTCAACTGCTTTCGGGGTGAGCGCATCGAGTCTCCCATCACTGCATCTTTTAATACTTGGCAAATGTTTGTGCTTGTCGGAGGCAATTGGCCCGCGAAATATGGTTATGGACACATGGGGGCAAATCCTAATACTTTAAATGAATTATGTGCAGTTCGCACGGTCGTGCGATTATCCTTCGCACACGGGAGTTTTGCTCATGCGAGATCACGTACTCGACGCCATGTAACAACTACACTATCGCACGATCGTGCGAAAATCCTTTGCGAGCACTTTCTCTAGCCGAGTGTGGTCATTATGTTGAAATTCTATGGTCTGCCGCTACCCGTGCGATTTTGCCACACGGTTGATTTTTCTCGTGCGTGAACAAATTGCATGAGTAACCTTTGTTTGTCTAAAAATTAATGTTTAATTGTTACTCATGCAAATTTGTCTCACACAATTGATTTCAACTGTGTGACCATTATCGCATGCGCGTATTGCATGTTTCCCAATCGCACGGTCGTGTGACTTCCTTCACGCACGTTCCAGACCGATCGTGCACGGTCTTTTTATCAAAATTCGCAGTTTTCAAGCAATCTGTTTCTGCCTGCGTGATTTCCTTCGTGCACGGTCTCCGCCCGTGCATTTGATCGTGCACAAAAAAAATCTATTTTTTTTATAAAATCTGTTTCGTTGGGCTCATTCGAAATCCCGATTTTTCTGCGTGAAAACCCTATGGGGAGGAGCTCCAGCTCCGTTTTCTCTTCCCCATAACCTAGGGCTTTGCCATAGGCCACCTCACATCATTCAAGGGATTCAAGGAGGAGATTCTACACTCAACATCATCACCAAGCAAGGAGATTTTTGCATCGGGCGTGGCCAGATTGTAGTTTACCAGAGAAGACGGGTATATTAGAAGGAGGTGAGAGATCTTCTAGAACCCGGACGATAGTTGGTGACCGAGCTAGGACACGGATTGACGACCCAGTGATTACATCCAAGAATCTATAGCAAGCCTCTAGATTTGGTTGTATCTCTTGTCTTTTTCTCCGCTTAATTCAATGTTTGTTGGCTAATCTCCCCATATTATTGATGATGTGAGCACTCTAAACACTTGATCTGAACTTCTATTTCATTTTATGAAATCTTGTGAATGTTTAGGAATTGTTTGAAGTGCCCTATTTTATAATTGTGCTATGGTAGTTTTGGTAAATTGTGAGTGAATGTTGATGATTGCCATTTGAACGAAGAGGTGCTTTCGGCCCTCGATTCCACTTCCGCACTCTCACTTTCACTCCACTAGCACTCGTGTCCACTCACTCTGGCGAAGCGGTGCTAACGACCCGCATAATCCATCGTGTTTGCAAAGCAGTGCCGACGACCTGCGTAGTTAAATTAGTTTCTTTTTCGTTGTATTCACCAAAACAACTTCCATAAACCATCCGACCAAAAGGACTTCAATCTCAAATATTTTCTCAAAAGAAATCTCCACATTATCGTATTCCATGTGAGATTGATACTCGAGGATCATTCCTCGTTTTATATTACTTGTATGATCGGTACAATTGTCGTAATTGCATCACTTACTGCTCGCACTTATAAAGACTGTTTGCGCACTCTATCGGCACATCTTATTACTGATGTGTCTGATGTCCATTGGAGTGTTCATTGCGTCCGCAACGAGTTTTTTTATGACCCTCCTCCTGAACCTCCTAATCACGTGTCTATCTTAGGAGTTTCTTATAGTACTTAAAATCTCCACGTTTACTGAGTTGGTCATGTTAGTAGTTCATCTTTTGCATTTGTGGTTTGTTCATTCACATTAAGTGCATGGTTCATTCGCGTTGCATAATTCATATGTTTTATGTTTTGCATCATTTGCATTAAATGCATGAATTACTTCGGAAGAAAATTACTAGCAATTGCGGATTATATGAGATATGCGCAGATATGCACAGACGTGAGTAACATTTTTGGGTGTGCGAGCATGTCATGGTCAGACTTTTCAAGGAGGGGCTCCCAAAAGGAGCCGCTACTAAACTACAACTTAAGTGAATGAGTCCTTACAGGTTTATAAAAAAAAGTTGGGACAAACGCCTATGAGATCGATTTTCCCGCAAATATGGGTATTCATCCCGTATTTAATAGGGAATATATGACACATTACTTTGATCCTCTCAAGCATTGGGACCCATACCATGAGCCTCTTTTGACACCATCTCAGTTACAGCTTGACACTCCCCCCGTTTACCTTAGATAAGCACCCACGAACTTACCCGCACCTCCTATGATTCCATCGGGTTTTCTGGATCCACTAGCACGAGAGGTGAGAGGTGAGAGCATTAGTGTATTGTGATAGACGAGTGCACCACCACTACAGACGGTCCTTCTTGTCGTTACTCGGTGCACTGGAGTGGACACTCCACATTTGATGATGCTTGGATATCGACAATAGAGCTTGAAAGACTTACCCGCGATCTTCAACTACAGCTTATTCATCTTCATTCCTTGGAGATGAATGTTTTTCAGTCAGAGGGAATTAATGGGGATCGGCTGAATCAACGTGTTCGATGGAGGAGATTGGGCCACCACTCGGCGGGACCCGTTTATGCATATTTGGCGGAGATGCGTTGATCGGATCGGCGATCTGAGACCGCGAGCGCATCCAGAGCATCGTTTTTCATGTCATATATATTTTATTTTTTTGGGGTGCATTTGGTGTTTTAGGACATCGCGCATAATGGACGATCATAGTAGTTCACGTCGGGTGTCCAACCACCCCCTCTTATTATAAATAGGGGTGGATGCTGCAGTTTACAGGCATTGATGATTTGGTGAGAGATTCCAGGATTCCGACAATCTTCGTGGTGCGGCGCCGCAAACCCAGTGTGCAACGTCCCGGCTAATGTTACTTCAGTTTTTTTAAATTTCTTCCTATTCCCATGAATCTCATCCCTAAACCCCCACGACCCCCATTCAACGGAAGAAGAAAACCGCTGATATTCTACTGTTCCACCCCTTCCGTGGGCCTGTAACTACACAAGCGCTACTATTCCTCGTCTCCTACCTCTGACAGAAAGCCACAGCCGGCCACCAACTCCATCGCTACCTACGCAAGTTCTCCACTGCTCCTCCACGCAAGTTCCCCCCTTCCGCAGTCCTCCACAGTATTCACCTGCAGCACATCCCTCTGATCTCGTCGTCGGGAGAGACGCTAGTTCTCCTACGTATTTCCTCTGCCCTAGCCGTGCGTTACCTTCCCCATCGCAAGCAAGCCGGCTTTCAAAAACCTCCCATGTTGCAGCAATTTCACTGTATTTTACCCTGTTTATATGTGGTTTGATACAATATTCATTATTAAATATGTTACAAGAAATTTGGGTTCTATTATGTGAAATTACAGGTGTGGACTTTTTCATAATTATAGAGAAGGTTACGTGAAAATCACTCCATGCACGCTTGTCCATATTTATGTGCACGTGCGTGCGGGCACTATTCATTAATTTGTAAACCTGAGCCAAAAAACATGTGTTCTGCCATTGTGTGTGTGTTTTGTTCACGCACACACATGCTCTTACAATTCATGCCACGTGCATACATTATGCCTTACAAAAAAATTCAAAAAACACCAATCTGTTGATGGGTGTGGGTCTTCTTTACGCAAGCCTGTGTGCGCACTGTGTGTGGTCGTGCACGCTCGTTCCCTGAAAAATTGATATTTTGTTTGCGCGCGTGCGTTTTCTTCACGCACACGCGTGCATTGGGCTCACGCCCATCTCTTTGCTTCTCAGTTCTTAATCTTCCTTTCTCTATACACGCCACGTGTGCCTTTATGTGCATAGGCATGTGTGAACATTTTCATGGATGCATAAATATCTAGAATTAGGTCAAACTCTGAATCCAATTCATTTCACCCGTTGATTTCCGCCTCCTTATAGGTCTCCAACAATTCTCAAGGATTTCTAAGCTTGGTGAAGGTGATTTGAAGGCCCTTGCATCAATGTGTGGATTAGAAAACACGTGAAGAGAAGACGGGCCATTAGGAGAGGTGACACTCTGCTTTTACCCCAGAAGTAAGTCATGGTGTTGTATAACCCGTATTCACCGAGGCTGGGCCCAACCATCTTATAGTCCTGCGACAGCAAGGAAATTGACCATTTAAAAGGGAAGAACATCATCCAAAAAACACCAGAAGCATCCAAAGGAAGTAGTAACCAGCTCAGCCATAGACGAGGTCCCTCTTGAGGTCTCCAGAGGCGAGGCCCCTCCCTGGGTTGCCGACAGGCGAGGTCCCTCTTGAGCTCTCCATAGGTGAGGTCACTCTTGAGGCCTCCCCTAGGATAGGCCTCTCTGGAGGTCGCCAATAAGAAAGGCCAATTTTAGGACTCGCGGGGTCATTTTAGGAAACTTTGAATGCCTCGCCAAGCACCCAAAACATGCCAAACAACTCAAGTATTTTGCGGTGGCGAATATTCGCACACCTCCCCCCCCCCCCATATGGATTGCCTATAAATAAGACACTGGGCACGAAAGAAAGGCATGTTGACCTCCCCCCTTAAGGTCGCCCAAAACTTCAACCTTCGCCTCTCTTGTGCCTCATTCAACTTGGACTTTTGGAGGGAAAGTTCATATAAACACTCTGGTGTGTGGCGGGACCTCGCTGCAGCATGCGAGTCTTGTTGTTGTTAATCATGTTTCTAGTTCTAGAGATCTCTCTCTCACTCTTTCTCTATCTCTCTCTCTCTTGGAATCAAATCCGTGGTATTAGACCGCCGGATAAGTAACCTCAAGCTAATTCTTAGGTCTGAACTTTTGGGAACCGATTTCTTGGTTCCAACATTTTTTGTGCAATTAGCGCGGACTGTAGTGAGAGGAAGAAGGTCTCGTGAGAAACCGTTATGGAGAGTCAAAGACCGACGCCAACAACTCGTGAGATGATAGCAAGTTTGTCACGTTAGCTGGCCACGCGGAATTCAGCAAGATGATGCAGGATACTATGCAAGCTCTGTTCGCACCTCGTGCCGCGGTTATAACGGCCTCGCCATGAAATGTCACATATTCAGAGAAGGGCGAGCTGTCTCAGCGACCTGGCAAAGAGGTCACCCAAGAAGAACCCAAGTGACTTCAACAGTCGTGAGTTCCCAAACCAAGCCCGTAAGGAATTCGCTTCTGCGAGGTCGAGCCTCCAGCGAGCTCACAGGGAGCTTGTTTCACGAGCTGGAGCAGGATTGCCTCATGCTAGCTCGTCGATATGGACCGACAAGTCCATTCTGTGACCAGATGAGTCTGCCACAGTCCCCGAAGGCTTCTGGGAACCCGCTCTGAGTTATTATACAGGGAAAATGACCTCAATCACTCTCCTGAGTATGTATCGTGGAAGTTGTTTGTTGACGGAGACTCGGAAGGAATTCTCTCTGCGTGGGTGTCATTTTGTTGAGCCCATAAGGGACAAAGATTGAGCAAGCAATATAAATACTCTTCCCCGTCACTAACTACCAAGCAGTGTATGAGGCCATAATTACAGGCCTTCACTTGGCCAAAGAGTTAGGAGTACAGGACCTTGTGGCTCACGCAGATTCGTTGGTGATTGCATCCCAGATCTGTGGGGAGTTAGAAGTGAAAGAGTCAACCTGCCAAAAAACCTAGTTAAGGTGAAGGAGCTAATCGGATCTTTCTGATCCTTCTTCATTCAACGCGTGTCAAGGGAGCAAAACTCATAGGAAGACCAGTTAGCAAAGTATGGCCCAAGAGTCGGACGTATCATAGCCGATTGTTTCGGCCATCTATCGAGGAAAGAGAGCTGATCGAGATTAAGCAGCAAGCATCTTGGTTCAATCCATTTATTACCTCTCTCACCACAGGCCAGTTCCCGATGGAAGTTAAGGACAAAAGGATTTTTTTAGTTTAAGACAGCTTATTATAGACTTCATGATGGAGACATGTACCGAAAGACCTTTTTTAGTCCACTGACATGTTGCGTCACTGAGACAAGTTCCTCGAATCCTAGAGAAAACCCACTCGGGAGAGTGTGGAAGTCATTCTAGGAGTTGTACCCTCAAACAATGACTATTGAGCAAAAGCAACTTCTGGACTACTATAAGTAAGGATGCAGAGGTCTTCTACAGAAAGAGTCAAAAGTGTCAACACTCAGGTCATTCATGGCCCGTGGCCATTTGCTATTCAGGGAATGGAGTTGCTCGAATCTTTCCCTCAGGCAAGTGGTTAGAGAAAGTTCATTCTACTCATCATCGACTATTTCTCGAAGTGGACGGAGACTAGAGCATTAGCCCAAGTCTACATCCCAGGTAGTGAATAATTTCATTTGGGGAGATATAACTTGTAGGTTCAGGATGCCACTTGCGATCATCATAGACAACGTCAACAATTCGCCATCTTGGAGCTGACTAGTTTTTGTACTAAGCTAGGAACAAATCTTTTGACGCAGGACGGTCTGTAGGATGTGGATGTGTCACAACACGCATTTTTCACCGTCATTAAAGGTATATCAGAGTAAGGAAAAATGCGCGTCATGATGTCACGTCAGCAGGAGATAACTGCAGACGCTCAGGCAAAACTCCTACTTAACCGTGAAGAAAGATTTTTAATTTGTTTAAAAGCAAAACCAGTTTAAGTGTAGTAGTTAGTCGTATCCCTCGGCTTAGTGGCTCATCTAGTCAACGAAGAAAAATAGTTATACGCTGCGGAAAATACTTCCTTTACAAGTTTAGACATCCTACATGAGTTAAAAGGTCCCCATAGGACACCTCATGATATGCAGGTTCTAAGTTTATAATAGGAATAAAAGTAATTTTTTACGGTCGTTAAATATAATGATTTATCATTTTAAAACATGCAATGCGTGAGTTAGTAATAGTAGTTTTTATACTTGAAAATACCTATCATGCAATTCTAGAACAAAACATCCCAGAGAGCAAGTAATCCAAATACACAAAAAGAAAACCAACTAAGCAGCTAGCAAACATCCAATCAACAATCTTGTGGTCGTCAACAAACTGACACGAACCCACATAAAACAAAGTATGTCTGAACTAGTAAAGCAACAAAACAACAGTCTACCTCGCTACGGCGAGGCAAAAACTACAGCCAAAACTGCTGCTCAAGACTCCAAAACCAGCACCGCAATCAGCAACAACTCTGAACCTGAGGCATTCCAAAGACAGAACACCTCAGCAAGAATGTACAAGTGATGGCAGAAGTAAGCCAACAGTAAACAAAGTCAAGGGATATCAACCCGAGACCAAAGGAAAAATACTTAAATAAAGTACAACAGTAAGGTACAAAAGTAAAAAAAAACACTTACGTGAAGCGTCACGTACAACAAAAGTACCCCAAATGCACAAGACTATAAGAGGAAAAAATATTCACGATTAAATCATCAGGAAGAAGACAAAACTCTATTAGTCACTTGTGGTCAACTCCACCAAAAAAAATAAAACGGGCAGGGTGGTCAACTCATCTGGACGCACCCCCATGGATATATTAATCTGTCATAAATGCGGGGGAGATTGGATACTCCACCATACACCGCAAAAGTCCAAACACCTGATAGAGTCCACAAGGTACTAACAGAGGGATCAACATTGCGGCGGTGGATTCGCCCACAAATAACACCCGCAACGAAGAAAATCATGAAGTCACACCCAGTAACGACCCGGGTTTAGAGCTCAGGGGCACACCATAACCCAATCGGGGTCTGGCGGCTTGTCTCGCCTCACGGCATCGGCACGAAGAAAACCATGATATAAATCTCAAGACAACACTGACACATCGGATTCTACTAGACAATTCTAGATTTGAAGTGGTTGATCAACCCTTAGGAAGGACTTACAATCCTAAATAAACTCTAACGCGTTCTACATGAAAGTTGAGGAACGGTAATAAAAGTGAGATTTAACCACATCATCAAAACATGTAGCACTTAACAAGGTTAAGTGGCAAAATCAAGAACATGAAAATTATAAGTAGAATTACACAAGGGATCTAAACAGCACTATATTCAGCAAGTTATTAAAAATTATGATAACTAAAAGTTGGAAATTTCTGCAAATCGGGATAAAGAAGGGAAGAGAAGGAGGAAACCATCACATGCCTTGATCTTACCGGAGAAGACCACCAAATCGCACCTCGTCGTACATCGGGACCAAGAAAGACGAGGGAAATCGAAATCTAACAAGAATGGCCAAAAATAGGAGTTAGGGCCAAAAACCCTAGCGAGAAAAACTCAAGGAATGGGGAAGATTTTACCACGATGGCGTGGCTCTCGTTGAGAACTTTCAGGATCTACGATCGGTTCAGGATTTCGAGCACCGGAGCACCGTCGGCGGCCACCGGAAGAATCGCGGAAAACTTTTTCTCTCTCTCGCTCACGTCGCTCCGATTCGGGAAGAAGGAAGAAGATCGGTTTAAAGGGAGAAGAAAAGTACATATATATATAAGGTATAATTAAAATAATTTTATAACATTTCTAAGAAAGGAACCGAGAATGAGGGTTATCTGGACCGGACATCTCGAGAATAAGCCATGGACTTCTCGAGTGGAAGAAAATATTTCTCGAGTAGAAGATATTTCTCGGGAATAGGGAGGAAGATTACTCTAGTAGAAGAAGCAGGTTCCTCGAGTAATGGAGACGATATTTCTCGAGTACAAGAAGAATTACTCGAGAACTGAAGGAAGCACCATTCGGGAACAGCGAACCCAGTTCTCGAGTACAGAGCCAAAACTTCTCGACAACAAGGGCAGTTCTCGTGTACAAGCGGATCTTTTCGAGAACAAGAAGGGCAGTTCTCGAGAACAAGACGGCCTTCTCGAGAGCAAGAGCAGATCTCGAGTACAGAAGAAGATTTCTCGAGTACTAAAGAAAATTACTCGAGTAGAAGGCAGGATTACTCGAGTACTGCAATGAACTTCTCGAGAAAGAAGGGAAGTTCTCGAGTTCAAGCATAAATTTCTCGAGAATAAGAAGGGCAATTCTCGAGTACAGCGAATGAATTTTCTCGAGAATAAAAGAGAGCTTTCTCGAGAACATGACATGGCCCTCTCGAGAACAAGGACAGATCTCGAGTACAGAAGAAGATTACTCGAGTACTAGATAACCTTCCCGATAAGTAAAAGGACATCTCGAGAACAAGACTACATTTCTCGAGAACGATAAGTTAACTCTCGAGAACAAACAAGTATCTCTCGAAATCAGCAGAAGCATTTCTCGAGAGCTTCAAGACCTCTCGAGAACTAGAGGGGGAATTTTCTCGAGTAGAGAAAAGGCAATTCTCGAGGGACAACACGATTTCGGGAACAAGTCCCAACCACTCGAGAAAGAAGGGCAAAACTCCCGGGTACCTACACAATTCACTCTCGAGAACAGGGTTGCCCATCTCAAGTACTAAGCAGGGCAAATTTCAGAAATTCGAATTTGACCAACATTCTGGCATAAAATGCTGACTCTACGAATTTAGAAGCGAAGACAACCTTAAAATCTGACGCACCATTCTTGAGACACTATCATCAAATGCTTACACTAGCAAAAATCATCACAAAGATCCAAACACGCGCCGAGACTCCAAAATGCTCGGATCGCAATAAAGCTGGACAAGTCCAAAGCCTCAAAACTTCGTCCTTTAAATCAAGGAAAATATTCAATCCAATCAAAATCCCAAAATCTGGTCAAACAGACCCAACGGACGCGAAGACGCACAAACGGTGCAGCGCCATCAACAAAACATAAAAAGGGGGGTAACGCCCCGACGTCATAAATATGACGACACCAAATCAAATAATAATATCGGAAAATCGGGGGCGTTACAGTCACACCCCCTAAAAATAAGTTTCGTCCTGAAACTTATCACAACATTAAAACCAAATCAAAACGAAAAATTCAAATACCACCAAAACATGAAGACATAGCAAAACTAAGGGAAGAAATGCGGATGAGATTCTCTCATCGCCGACTCCAATTCTCGCGTCGCGCTCTCGACGTCATGATTTCGCCAGAGAACTTTAACCATGGGGATGGTCTTTCTCCGCAACACTCGTTCTTGAGAATCCAAAATACGAACAGGTTCTTCCACGTACGTAAGGTTGGGATGAATCTGCGGCACCGAGTCAAGAACTTGACGATCACTACGAACACACTTCCGCAACTGCCTCACATGAAACACATCATGGACACCAGGGAAGGTAGCAGGCAACTCCAGCCTATAAGCAAACACTCTGATGCGCTTCAGAATCTGAAAAGGTCTCATATACCGGGGGTCTAACTTCTGGTTCCTTCCAAACATTTTAACACCTGACATCGGAGAGACTTTCAGAAAAATCAAGTCTCCAACAACGAACATCAGATCAACCCTTCGTTGATTAGCATATTTCTCATAGCGTTCTTGTGCTACACGTTCTTGTGATACACGGAGCTTCTCCAGAATATGAGTCACAGCACAATTCATTTCTTCAAGGGCTTCCGGACATATCAACGGTCTCTCACCAACCTCAGCCCAAAAAAAAGGAGTCCTAAAACGTCTCTCATATAAGGCCTCAAACGGGTCCATCTGCAGACTCTCTTGATAACTATTATTGTAAGCAAACTACATAAGTCTGAGACGCTCATCCCAAGAACCACCGTGATCCAAAATATAACACCTGATCATATCCTCCATGATCTGATTTACCCTTCTCGTCTGACTATTCGTCTGCGGATGATAGGCGCTGGAATACCTCAAATCGATACCCAACCCTCCTGTAAACTCTTCCAAAAACGATACGTAAATCTAGAGTTTCGATCTCATACGATACTGACAGGCACTTCATGTAATCTGATGACCTCATCAAGGTATAACTCAGTTATCTTCTTCATACAATACTCAATCTTAAAGGGGATGAAGTGAGCACATTTAGCCAATCTATCAAATATCACCCAAACAGAATCGTGCCTACGAGGAGATCTCGGTAAACCGGTGATGAAATCCATCGAAATACTCTTCCACCTCCAACTTGGAACATCAAGCGGTGTCAATTTACCTCCAGGCATTCTATGGTCAGCTTTAACACATTGACACGTATAACATTCCGACACAAAATTCGCTATATCATTCTTCATTTCCGACCACCAAATAATTTGCTTTAAATCTTTATACATTTTAGTGGAACCAGGATGGTATGCAACACTGGAACCATGAGCTTCAGTACAAATCTTAGCCCGAATATCACTAAAAGCGGGGATGCAAAATTTACCCCGATACTTCAAAGTATCCAACTCATCCAAAAAGAAATCAGGTATCTCTCCCTTCTCAGTTTTATTCCGGAGATGCAACAAATCCGGATCATCCTTCTGGTGCGCTCTAGTTAGGGAAATCCAAGAGGATTCTTCTACTTCCAAACTAGCAGGCACAGTACTACTCCCAACCTCAATGTCCATGAACAAGAATTCTTCTACCAAGGACTGAACAGATAGATTAAAAATTTTGGCTGTCTTTCTACTCAAAGCATCGGCTACTACATTAGCATTTCCTGGATGATAAAGAATCTTCACTTCATAATCAGCCACATATTCTAACCACCTACGTTGGCGCAGATTTAGTTCTTTCTAAGTGAAGACGTACTTCAAACTCTTATGGTCTGTATAGATCTTGCACAGCGCGCCATACAATAAATGTCTCTATTGGGAAAGCCCATGTAAAAGGCCCATTTGAATGGCCCTCTTTGTTTGTTTTCTTTCTCCTCCTTCTTTAGTCCCACATCATGTATAGGATTTATTCTTCTCTCCTCTCTCCTATATATTTGTATTCTCTCCTTGTATTTAGACAATTGAGTAATACATACAAGCTTTGGGCACTCTCAACATGGTATCAGAGGGACGTTCGCTCTAGCTGCGGCTTTCCTGCGGACTGCCTTTTCTGTGCGCCCCGCTCTCCTGCGGACTGCCTCTCTGTCCGCTCCGGCCTCCTGCGGACTGCCCCTCTGCACCCGCTTCTCTGCGGACTGTTTTTTGTCCGCATTCCCTGCGGACTGCCGTTTTTTTCTGTCCGCTCGGCTCTCCTGCGGACTGCCTTTCTGTCTGCTCCGGTCTCCTGCGGACTGTCTGTAACGCCCTCAAATTTTTCGGCAATTATTTAAGTCCTCGTTTGGCGTTACGTTGGCGCATTCCCGGCTCGTGCCGTTGTTAGAGTACCTCGTTAGGTGTTCTTAGAGGTTATAGCCTGTTGTATGGTTTCCCCAGCTAGCCGGTGTCTGTTTTGGAGGCCCGGCTAAGCCTCTTAGGGAATCCCTGTACTTTGGCTTCGGGCGAGGTTCGCCCAAGTGTGTGGTCGTCGGAGGTTGTGTCCGACTTCGCCGATGTTTTCGTAGCCCGAGTGTTTAGCTACGGTGCGGATTTGTTCGGAATCCGAGAGCGTTAGTTTTCACGCCTTTTCGACGGAGTCGTCATTTGTGCGAGCATATTTTTTCATGTTTGCGCATTTAGGGCATAACACGTGTTGTAGACATGCAAGGTTTTAATAATTTGCGTGTGCGTGCCTGCGATCATGTGTTAGTGTGTATGTATAAATATATATATATATATATATATATATATATATATATATATATATATATATATATATATATATATATATGAGTTAGTGTGTATGTATAAATATATTTATGTGTGTTAGGGTGTATGTATAGGTATATGTATATGTATGAGTGTTAGTGTGTGTGTATATAAATATAGGTATATAATTAAATAAGAGTATATATAAATATATATATATATATATATATATATATATAAAAATCGGTTTTAGGTTATCTTCCCCCCCCCCCAAACCCGACGCAGGCGGAACGAGCGGAAGAAGGAATAGGCGGAAGCCCCCGCAGCGCTCCGACCGCCCGTTCGCCGGCCGTTTCTGCCCGGATCTCCAGTTCGAGGCCGGATTCGGACTCCTCTAGGCTAGATCTGCGTTCCGAGGTAACTAATTTGGGATTTCACCATCCTTTTTTTTTCCGATCGGTGTTGGAGTTCTCGTTTCTTCCATGCTTGACCGCCCAGTGTTTTTGTCCAGTGTTTTCTTAGGGTTGTTGGCTGTGATCTGGATCTTTTGGGAAGAACGTGCTGGCCGAATTCCTCTAAAGATTTTGGCAAGTATTCCCTTGCCAAAGTAATTTTTTCATGCTAGTATCGTTGTTTGATTCATGAGTAGTCCCTTGTGTTGTCCTTTTATTTGTTGATACCCATAAAAAAAAATGAAAATCGGTGCAAGGCCCCTCATGCTTCCTCTTTATATGTTGGCTGATTTTATCCTTCGGGAATGTGGTCTTATGATTCTCTTTTATTTTTGCTTGCACTAGGAATCTTGCCCCGTTAGAATATAATCTAAGTGCCCTAAATTTCAAGTTTTGTTCATTCATGAGCTAGTTAATTGTTTGCGGTTTCTTTGGGGGTAAACCATTGATGTGAGTTCGTTATTATTAGTTGCAAGAATTTTGTTGTAGTAGGCTTGGTTGTCCCAAAAAAAAAGAAGGAAGATCGGATTTGTATCAGAAGCCCCCCCCCCAAATTCTCATGTTTTGTCTAGCGTTAATCCTCCGGTTTGCATGAAATGTCGAATCCCCGTGCTTTCGTGCGGTATCAAACCCCTAAATTTACGCGTATATGTGTTGTTAGTGAACTAATCGTGCATGTGTTGTATCGATTTACTTGTGCGGGTGTAGTATCGAACTACGCAGTTACAGTTAGTATTGTGCTACTTTCTTTCACTCGTATTAAGTCGCTTGAATAAACGAAGTTTGGGCTCGGTTCCCTGGTAAGCATATGAGATTTCGTAGGTGTAAAACCTCTTGAGACGGAAGTTTAGCCTAAGATAACTGCTGATGATATGATATTATCAAGTGTTTTATTAACTGTGGTGTTTTGCGTACTCAAGCTTAATGTATTTGTGCGAGGTTAGATGCGAGTCTAGTTAACCAACGCCGTCAGCCGCTTGGCAGCTAAGTCTCCTAGGTGGGTTACTCTAGATGTTTAGGGTTCAGTGTTGACTTCATGGTGGTTCTTGGAACTACCAGTTAGGGTTTTCCCGAGTCACTTAGTGCTGGAGTAGGATGTGATTTTGAGGTGGGTCGGACCGATGCCGCCACCCTTGTTTTACTTCTTGTCTTATTAAGGCAATGTGAGCTGTTTGGTTGAGTTGGACTGATGCCACCACCACAGCACCTTGAGATGTTTAGGCCTGTTAGACGTGGTTGGACCGTTGCCACCAGTTTAGGCCCTTATTTCTGATTTTGTCCATCTCCAGCATTAGGTGACTCTTCCTGCTCTAGTTTCATGATAGGGTTTATTTATTTTGCTAATCCTTCTTGCAGAGGTTTGTGAGGCTTGACTTCACCCGTGCACTTGGTGCACCCCTTTTTACTCACTCATGGCGAGTATTCCTCCTTCACTTGTTTACTTTAGCTCTTGCATGTTTCACTTCTTTCTTATGCTATTGTTTCATTTCCATATTTATATATTGCTTTGCTGAGCCGTTCTTTTCTTTGAATGCCTCAGGTTCAGGTTTATAGCCGACTGCGCGGCTAGGGTTCTTCTGGAGTTTGCTAGTGTTATAGCTGCTGCTGAGTTTCTTTTCCTCACTCCTGGGAGGTAGTTACTTTAGACTTGTAGTACAGATATACCTACTCACCAGTGGGTTCGTGTCAGTTGTTGGCGCCCACTGGTGGTTTCTCTTTTAGATGCTTTGTACTTTGCTTATGCTGCTAGATTTCCTGTTTTGGAGTTTATTCAACTTGCTTCTGGGATGATTTATGTTAGGTTGCTAGTTACTTTAAAACCTATAAAAAAAATAACTATTATATCAAAAATATAGGCATCATGTTTTCCTTTCTAAAAAGCCTAATCACTATTTTCAAACCACGTAAAAAGGATATTTCTTATATATATAATATATAAATTAAATCTAGGATCTTGCTTAGCCTTAGGCGTCCCCTGGGGACGCTTAAGCACTCTCTTAGGGCGTTAAACAAAATTAAATAAAGTATTTTTTTTTCGCTACCTATATGTATAATTTTGAAGGGTGGACTAGTTGATCCACGAAGCCGAGGGATACGACCTCAAAAAAATATAATTGATTTTTTCATCATTAAAGCTTTTAAACTTTCATAGTTTTAGTAGTTGGTGGTTGTCTGAGCGTCGACAGTTATCCCCTGTCCGACGTGGCATCACAACGCACGTTTTCTTCTACTCTGATACTTTTTAAATTTCGGAGAAAATGCGGGTTGTGACAGTTGGTATCAGAGGGAGGTTGCTTGACAATTTGTCGGGCAACCTTTCCTTGTAGGTATTAGAAGTTTAGCATCATGTCATACACACACCGATATGTCATCGGCACGTCTTGGCTGAAGCACGAACACTACACTCATAGCATAACATGAAGTATACGGGGCATATTATGTAGTATGGGATGCATAATATGTGTTCGTATATGGATCCACCATAGGAGGCAACATGTGAGGGTTATGTAGTATGGGATGCATAACCTCACCACATGAATGCGACTAGCACGTTTTCTTTTTCGTTGCATGAAAATGTTATGTAGTATGGGATGCATAACATTTTCATGTGTACGCCGCTCATAACATGCATTAGGGCCTTTTTAGAATGCATAGCACAATCATGCATAGCATAACATTGCATAAGCACAACGTGCCAAGCTAAAGACTTGCAGGATGACATATGTACACACATGGTTTTGAGTCAAAAAAAAAAGATTATAAATTCATGCATGCTCGACTTAGGCACAAGAGTTAGTGTGATGGTGGTGAACCATCTTAGGTTAAGCATGACATTATTTCCCCTGTATAAATATATATATACATATATAAAAACCCCAGAGCAAGTTGGCAGTGAAAGCAAGTACTTATGTAGGTTTGTCTGTACCTGTTGTTTTGTCCTAGTAGTTGAACTAGGTTCTGATGTTTGTTTGTTGATCTTTTTAGGATGGCGCCTAAGCGTAGAGTGGCGAGATCGACTCCCCAATCTGAGGGCGGGTCTTCTGGTACTCAAAGCGGTACAGTTATGGAAAGTCTGAGGCAGAGCAATGAGGCTCTATCGAGGCAGATGGTGGACGTTCAGTCTCAGATCCAGTCCATGTTATCTGTGGTGGCAGGACTAGCCCCGAGAGCGCAGGACCCTGCTGCGGGTTTAGCTGTTCCCGCACCTCCTGCACCCCCAGCCCCTTTGGTGCCTCCAGTGGTGGTACCCCCGGAGATGGCTTTCATCACTCAGTTCCAGCGACTGCGACCCCCTACCTACGATGGTAAGGCGGACTTCATGATATTGGATGACTGGTTGATTACCATAGAAGAGATGTTTCACTACTCTGGAGTGTCTGATGATCAGAAGGTGATGTTGGCCGCCTATCAGCTGAAGGGATTAGCGAAGAGCTGGTGGATGAGGGAGAAGGAGGGAATGGTAGGAGGAAGCACTTGGGCTTCCTTCAAGGAGATCTTGATGCGGAAATTTCTACCGTCAGTGGAGCGAGACAGGCTGATGAATGATTTCTTACATCTGAAGCAGAGGCAGCTCTCAGTCAGCGAGTATGAGATTGAGTTCAGCAAACTCAGTCGCTTTGCCCCTAGTTTGGTGAGCTCAGAGGAGGATAGAGCAAAGCGTTTCCTCGGTGGCCTGCGGAGCGATGTACAGCAGCTAGCGGTGGCTCATGGAGCGGTGAGTTATGCTGGGGCAGTGGAGGCCGCTTTGAAGGTAGAGGCCATCGAAAACGCGAAGCATAGAGGACAGCAGGCGAGGAATGAGAAGAGGAAAGCTGCTGAGGCAAAGAGCCCCCAAGTGCCCGGTGCTCCTTCGGGGAAGAGGAGCAAGGAGGTTTGTGGTTTTTGCGGCCGGCCGGGCCATCCTGCTGAGAGATGTTTCAAGAGGGCGGCGGCGCAGAAGGTGCATGTGCATGCTATACAGGATGCTCCCAGGCAGAATGCGGTGTGTACTTTGTGCAAGAAAGAGGGGCATGATGTTGCCCGTTGCTGGTTGAAGGACAAGGTCTGCTATCAGTGCGGACAGAAAGGTCATACCAAGGCCCGATGCCCGCAGCTCCAGTCTGTGCACCGACCAGTTCCTCTTCAGGCGTTGCCGCCGCCTCAGTCTATGGATAGAGGCAAAGGGAAGCTGAACGTGATATCTTCAGCGGAGGCTCAAACTTCGACGCAAGTCATTTCAGGTAAACCTTCTCGCTAGTCTTTTACTTCTTTTGCAGATTAGTCTGGCTTTTGTTTTCTTTATTGACTGTGCAATTTCCCCGTTGATATTTATATAGGGAGTTTTAAGGTAAAGAACCGCGGGGCGAGCGTTCTCTTTGACTCAGGTGCTACCCACTCATTTGTGGCTAGGGCCTTTGTAGAGCGGTGTCAGCTGGTTCTTGATCGTGTCGGTGATGTCTTTTGCGTCAAATTCCCCTCGGGTGATTCCGTGATATCAGATCAGGGCATTCTGGATTGTCCTATTATGTTGGGGGATTTCCCAGCCAAGGCGGATCTGAAGGTTATAGACTTGGAAGATTTCGACGTCATCCTGGGTATGGATTGGTTGTCCAGATACGATGCAGTGATCCAGTGCAGGGGTAAGCGCTTGGATTTCAAGAAGGACAACGGTCAGCCTGGGAGTATTTATGGCGATCCGCGCCAGACCTCTCCTGTGATTTCTGCGGTATGTGCTCAGAGGTTATTCAGTTCTGATTGTTTTGCTTGCTTAGTCTCGGTGCTGGGGACTGCTAGCAGTGTGCCGCTGTTGGATGAGATTCCTGTTGTCCGTGAGTTTTCTGATGTGTTTCCTAGCGACCTTCCCGGTCTTCCCCCGGCCAGAGATGTCGAGTTCGTGATTGATTTGGAGCCGGGTACGCGTCCTATTGCTAAGGCGCCGTACCGGATGGCCCCGCGAGAGCTGGAGGAGCTGCGTACCCAGCTGGATGAGTTATTGGAGAAGGGTTTCATAAGGCAGAGCTCGTCGCCCTGGGGTGCACCCGTTCTTTTTGTGAAGAAGAAAGATGGTTCGATGCGCCTCTGCATCGACTATAGGGAGTTGAACAAAGTCACCATCAAGAACAGGTACCCCCTGCCCAGAATCGACGACTTATTCGATCAGTTACGTGGCAGTTCTGTGTTCTCCAAGATTGACCTTCGATCAGGATACCATCAGCTCAGGATCCGGGAGTCGGACATTCCACGGACGGCTTTTCGATCGAGGCATGGACATTTCGAATTCCTAGTTATGTCTTTTGGGTTGACCAACGCGCCATCAGCATTCATGGACATGATGAACCGGGTGTTCAAAGATTTTCTGGACAAGTTTGTGGTCGTATTCATAGACGACGTTCTGATTTATTCTCGGAATGCTGCGGAGCATGATCAGCACTTGCGGTTGGTGTTATCTGCCTTGAGGGATCATCAGTTGTACGCCAAGTTGAGCAAATGTGAGTTCTGGTTGCCTCAGGTGTCCTTCTTGGGTCATGTGGTGAACAAAGATGGCATTTCAGTGGACCCGGAGAAGATTTCTGCGGTGATGGATTGGCATAGGCCGAGCACACCCAAGGAGATTAGGAGCTTCTTGGGGTTGGCCGGCTATTATAGAAGGTTTGTTGAGGGCTTTTCTACCTTGGCAGCGCCCTTGACTAAGTTGACGCAGAAGCATGCAGCATTCATCTGGAGCGAGCAGTGCGAGGAGGCCTTTCTGGAGCTAAAGAGGAGATTGTGCACTGCTCCTGTTTTGACATTGCCTACGGAGGGCAAGGACTATGATGTTTATGTGGATGCCTCGCATGTTGGGCTCGGAGGCGTGTTGATGCAAGAGGGGAAAGTGATCGTGTATGGGTCGCGGCAGTTGAAAACTCATGAGCGTAATTATCCTACGCATGACCTCGAGTTTGCGGCGGTGATTTTTGCATTGAAGCTGTGGAGGCATCTACTCTATGGGGCTCAGTGCAAGATTTTCACAGATCATAAGAGCCTGAAGTACGTGTTTACTCAGAAGGAGCTGAATCTGCGCCAGCGGCGGTGGCTAGAGTTTGTGGCCGATTATGACGTGGAGATCCAGTACCATCCAGGCAAGGCCAATGTGGTGGCCGACGCCCTGAGCCGCAAGACAGGGAAGATCTTCAACCTCACGGCGGACCGTTTAGTGGAAGAGTTCTTGTTGATGGACATCTCTGTGGGAGGCTGTGATTTGCAAAGCAGTTTGGCAGTGGCAGAGCCATCTTGGATTTCGCTCACCAGGTTGCACCAGAAGGATGATCCAGATTTGTTACACCTGTACCTCAGGGCTGAGAGAGGGGAGTTGCCGGATTTCTCCATCGACGATTCGGGTACCTTGAAGTACCGCGGCAGGTTTTGCATCCCCGCGGTTGGAGACATCAGGAGTATGGTATGCAAAGAGGCTCATGGATCCAGTGTTGCTTACCACCCAGGATCCACGAAGATGTATCATGATTTGAAGCAGATCGCCTGGTGGCATGGTATGAAAGGGGATATAGCTCGGTATGTTTCTGAATGTTATACTTGCAAGCGGGTGAAGGCCGATCATGGGAGGCCTGGTGGAAAGTTGACTCCTTTGGAAATCCCGACTTGGAAGTGGGAAAGTATCTTTATGGACTTCATCACGGGCTTACCAAGATCTCCAAGAGGATTTGACTCAGTTTGGGTGATCGTGGACCGATTGACGAAGTGTGCGCACTTCGTGCCTTATAAGATCGACTACCCGATGAAGAAGATAGCAGAGTTGTATTTGAGCGAAGTCATTCGATTGCATGGAGTTCCCGTGAGCATCATTTCAGACCGAGACTCCAGATTTACTTCCCGTTTCTGGAAGAGTTTGCAGGAGGGTTTGGGCACAGACTTGAGATATTCTACCGCCTACCACCCCCAGACAAATGGGCAGACCGAGCGGGTAAACCGGATTGTGGAGGATATGATCAGGTGCTACATTCTAGATCACGGTGGAGCATGGGATGAGCGTTTGCGGCTCATGGAGTTTGCCTACAATAACAGTTACCAAGAGAGCTTGCAAATGGCTCCCTTCGAGGCATTGTATGGGAGGCGCTGCAGAACTCCGTTGTTTTGGACTGAGGCCGGTGAGAGGCCTTTGTTGGGTCCTGATGCTCTAGAGGAAATGGAGGTTGTTGTGAAGCTCATTCGGGAAAAGCTTCGGTTAGCTCAGGAGAGATATGAGAAAAACGCCAACCGGCGTAGGTCTGATTTGGAGTTTTCGGTAGAGGATTTGGTTTTCTTGAAGGTGTCTCCGATGGTTGGAGTGAAGAGGTTCGGCAAGAACCATAAGCTGGATCCGAGGTACGTGGGCCCATTCAGAATTTTGGAGCGTATTGGTGTGGCAGCATATAGGTTGGATCTACCAGCTAACTTCCCGGGCGTACATAATGTCTTTCATGTAAGCCAGCTGCGGAAGTGTGTGCGGAGCAGTGGGGAAGTCTTGGATGTCGTGCCCCAGTTGGAGCCTAACCTCTCATATGTTGAGGTGTCGGTCCGCATCTTGGATACTCAGGACCGGGTGCTGCGATCAAAGTCTATCCCGATGGTGAAGGTTCTTTGGAAGAATCAAGATTTGGAAAGTGCGACTTGGGAGCTAGAGTCGGCTATGAGGGAGGCTTACCCTCGCCTGTTCTCCTGATTTGTTGGGTATGTTTTATTTCTAGTAACTTTTATATTGTTACTTTCCTCCTTAGTAGAAGTAGTGTACGTAAAGTTTCGGGACGAAACTTCCTTTTAGGGGGAGTGACTGTAACGCCCTCGAATTTTTCGGCAATTATTTAAGTCCTCGTTTGGCGTTACGTTGGCGCATTCCCGGCTCGTGCCGTTGTTAGAGTACCTCGTTAGGTGTTCTTAGAGGTTATAGCCTGTTGTATGGTTTCCCCAGCTAGCCGGTGTCTGTTTTGGAGGCCCGGCTAAGCCTCTTAGGGAATCCCTGTACTTTGGCTTCGGGCGAGGTTCGCCCAAGTGTGTGGTCGTCGGAGGTTGTGTCCGACTTCGCCGATGTTTTCGTAGCCCGAGTGTTTAGCTACGGTGCGGATTTGTTCGGAATCCGAGAGCGTTAGTTTTCACGCCTTTTCGACGGTCGCTAGTTAGCGAGTCGTCATTTGTGCGAGCATATTTTTTCATGTTTGCGCATTTAGGGCATAGCGCGTGTTGTAGACATGCAAGGTTTTAATAATTTGCGTGTGCGTGTCTGCGATCATGTGTTAGTGTGTATGTATAAATATATATATATATATATATATATATATATATATATATGTGAGTTAGTGTGTATGTATAAATATATATATATGTATGTTAGGGTGTATGTATAGGTATATGTATATGTATGAGTGTTAGTGTGTGTGTATATAAATATAGGTATATAATTAAATAAGAGTATATATAAATATATATATATATATTTATATATATATATAAATCGGTTTTAGGTTATCTTCCCCCCAAACCCGACGCAGGCGGACCGAGCGGAAGAAGGAATAGGCGGAAGCCCCCGCAGCGCTCCGACCGCCCGTTCGCCGGCCGTTTCTGCCCGGATCTCCAGTTCGAGGCCGGATTCGGACTCCTCTAGGCTAGATCTGCGTTCCGAGGTAACTAATTTGGGATTTCACCATCCTTTTTTTTCCGATCGGTGTTGGAGTTCTCGTTTCTTCCATGCTTGACCGCCCAGTGTTTTTGTCCAGTGTTTTCTTAGGGCTGTTGGCTGTGATCTGGACCTTTTGGGAAGAATGTGCTGGCCGAATTCCTCTAAAGATTTAGGCAAGTATTCCCTTGCCAAAGTAATTTTTTTCATGCTAGTATCGTTGCTTGATTCATGAGTAGTCCCTTGTGTTGTCCTTTTATTTGTTGATACCCATAAAAAAAAATGAAAATCGGTGCAAGGCCCCTCATGCTTCCTCTTTATATGTTGGCTGATTTTATCCTTCGGGAATGTGGTCTTATGGTTCTCTTTTATTTTTGCTTGCACTAGGAATCTTGCCCCGTTAGAATATAATCTAAGTGCCCTAAATTTCAAGTTTTGTTCATTCATGAGGTAGTTAATTGTTTGCGGTTTCTTTGGGGATAAACCATTGATGTGAGTTCGTTATTATTAGTTGCAAGAATTTTGTTGTAGTAGGCTTGGTTGTCCCAAAAAAAAAAGAAGGAAGATCGGATTTGTATCAGAAGCCCCCCCCCCCCCAAATTCTCATGTTTTGTCTAGCGTTAATCCTCCGGTTTGCATGAAATGTCGAATCCCCGTGCTTTCGTGCGGTATCAAACCCCTAAATTTACGCGTATATGTGTTGTTAGTGAACTAATCGTGCATGTGTTGTATCGATTTACTTGTGCGGGTGTAGTATCGAACTACGCAGTTACAGTTACTATTGTGCTACTTTTTTTCACTCGTATTAAGTCGCTTGAATAAACGAAGTTTGGGCTCGGTTCCCTGGTAAGCATATGAGATTTCGTAGGTGTAAAACCTCTTGAGACGGAAGTTTAGCCTAAGATAACTGCTGATGATATGATATTATCAAGTGTTTTATTAACTGTGGTGCTTTGCGTACTCAAGCTTAATGTATTTGTGCGAGGTTAGATGCGAGTCTAGTTAACCAACGCCGTCAGCCGCTTGGCAGCTAAGTCTCCTAGGTGGGTTACTCTAGATGTTTAGGGTTCAGTGTTGACTTCATGGTGGTTCTTGGAACTACCAGTTAGGGTTTTCCCGAGTCACTTAGTGCTGGAGTAGGATGTGATTTTGAGGTGGGTCGGACCGATGCCGCCACCCTTGTTTTACTTCTTGTCTTATTAAGGCAATGTGAGCTGTTGGGTTGAGTTGGACTGATGCCACCACCACAGCACCTTGAGATGTTTAGGCCTGTTAGACGTGGTTGGACCGTTGCCACCAGTCTAGGCCCTTATTTCTGATTTTGTCCATCTCCAGCATTAGGTGACTCTTCCTGCTCTAGTTTCATGATAGGGTTTATTTATTTTGCTAATCCTTCTTGCAGAGGTTTGTGAGGCTTGACTTCACCCGTGCACTTGGTGCACCCCTTTTTACTCACTCATGGCGAGTATTCCTCCTTCACTTGTTTACTTTAGCTCTTGCATGTTTCACTTCTTTCTTATGCTATTGTTTCATTTCCATATTTATATATTGCTTTGCTGAGGCGTTCTTTTCTTTGAATGCCTCAGGTTCAGGTTTATAGCTGACTGCGCGGCTAGGGTTCTTCTGGAGTTTGCTAGTGTTATAGCTGCTGCTGAGTTTCTTTTCCTCACTCCTGGGAGGTAGTTACTTTAGACTTGTAGTACAGATATACCTACTCACCAGTGGGTTCGTGTCAGTTGTTGGCGCCCACTGGTGGTTTCTCTTTTAGATGCTTTGTACTTTGCTTATGCTGCTAGATTTCCTGTTTTGGAGTTTATTCAACTTGCTTCTGGGATGATTTATGTTAGGTTGCTAGTTACTTTAAAACATATAAAAGAAAATAACTATTATATCAAAAATATAGGCATCATGTTTTCCTTTCTAAAAATCCTAATCACTATTTTCAAACCACGTAAAAAGGGTATTTCTTATATATATATAATATATAAATTAAATCTAGGGTCTTGCTTAGCCTTAGGCGTCCCCTGGGGACGCTTAAGCACTCTCTTAGGGCGTTAAACAAAATTAAATAAAGTATTTTTTTTTCGCTACGTATATGTATAATTTTGAAGGGTGGACTAGTTGATCCACGAAGCCGAGGGATACGGCCTCAAAAAAATATAATTGATTTTTTCATCATTAAAGCTTTTGAACTTTCATAGTTTTAGTAGTTGGTGGTTGCCTAAGCGTCGACAGTTATCCCCTGTCCGACGTGGCATCACAACGCGCGTTTTCTTCTACTCTGATACTTTTTAAATTTCGGAGAAAATGCGGGTTGTGACACTGCCCCTCTGCATCTGCCTCTCTTCTCTCTCTCTCTACGTGGTTCCACCCTCCTCAGGCTTCTTATAGCCATCTTCTGCTCTGACTCGTGGGGCCCACCTCTTCTATCCGCTTCGGACGTTCCTTCCTGTCCGCTGCGCGCCCTGCTGGTGTCCGCTCGAGCCTCTTTGCTCGCGGACTGCTACTCTCGCCCGCTGCTCTTACTCCTCGCGGACTGCTCCTCTCTAGCCCGCTCTGCTTCTGTCCGCTCGAGCCTCTTTGCTCGCGGACTCCCTATCCGCAGTCTCTTGCGGACTGCTCCTGTCCGCTGCGGGCTCTCCTCTTGTCCGTTGCGCGCTCCTCTTCTCTCTTGCTGCTGCGTGGCTTCTTCATCCTCGCGGTCTCTTCTTCAGACCGCCACGGGTTTTCAGCGGCCTGCCTAAGTCCGCTGCGATCTGATCCAAACCGCTGCGACCTCTGCCGCGGACTGCTCCAGTTCGCCGCGACCTCATCCAGTTCGCCGCGACCTCCTCTAGCCCGCTGCTTGCCGCGCGGCTTGTACTCGCCGCGCCCTGCTGTCTGCTCATCCTCAGTCCGCTGGTTCTGCCCGCCTCTTCTCCTCCATGCAGTTCGCGGACTGCTCCTAGTCGCCATGTCCTCCAGCGACTCCACTACCGCTCACACCCCGGCCGACCACGTGCCTCCTCCTCTCGAACTCCGCGATGAGCTTCGGATTACTACTATTTCCCTCTCTGGCAAGTCCAACTTCATCCCCTGGGTCCACTCCGTCCGTCGGGTCTTACAAGCCAAGGGTCTTGCTCGTCACCTCACCCAGGGCTCACCGACTCCTCCTACTGATGATTGGCTCCGAAATGACGGTCGAGTCCAGACCTGGATCCTGAACTCGGTGGAGGGTGAGCCGTACCAGATGATCATGTATCATGAGACCGTCAGGGCCATGTGGGATGAACTTCATTCGTTGTACTCGGGCAAGGACAGTCTTCAGCACCTTTTTGACATCATCACTGATCTTCAAGCTTTGGATATTGGCAAAGCTCTGGACATGACCTCCTTCGTGGCCCGTGCTAAAACTCTAACGGAGGTCTGGTGTACAACCCCGTATTCGCGAATAGTGGGCCCCAAATGAGGCGTGCGTAGTTTTTAAGGTTTTTGAGTATTTTGAACTCTCGGTGGCCAATTTTGGCTCTAGCTTGGAAACATACTAGTAGGGGGAGGAGAAATCGGCCTCCCCCAGCGGCCCCTTAGTTGGAGTGTGAGAGCGGCAGGTTGGTAGGCACCCGCCCGGGCCATTTGGGTGTGGAGGCGGGATCAGCAGGACCTCCCCCTCCCCCTTTTTCCCCTCAGGCCGGCGAGACCGGCCCCGAGCCCGGCGGGTAGGCCGGGCGAGACCGGCCCCCAGGCCGGGTCTCGCCCGCCCCGCGGGCAGCTAGGCGAGACCGGCCCCCAGGCCGGGTCTCGCCAAGCCGGGCGGGCAGGCCGGGCGAGACCGGCCCCCAGGCCGGGTCTCGCCCCGCCCCGCGGGCAGCTAGGCGAGACCGGCCTCCAGGCCGGGTCTCTCCAAGCCCGGCGGGTAGGCCGGGCGAGACCGGCCCCCGGGCCGGGTCTCGCCCAGCCCCGCGGGCAGCCAGGCGAGATCGGCCCCCAGGTCGGGTCTCGCCCAGCCCGGCGGGTAGGCCGGGCGAGACCGGCCCCCAGGCCGGTCTCGCCCCGCCCCGCGGGCAGCCAGGCGAGATCGGCCCCCAGGCCGGGTCTCGCCCAGCCCGGCGGGTAGGCCGGGCGCCCGGTCTCGCCCAGCCCCGCGGGCAGCCTAGGCGAGACCGGCAGGCCTTGGAGAACTCTCTCCCACCAAGAAGAAGCCGGGTAAGAGACCGGAGGCCGGGTCTCGCCCAAGCTCAGGCGAGAAAGGATCCTCTCCAAGGCCGGGCGAGGCACCCAAGGTGGGTCTTTTTTGCTTTAGGTTTTTTCCAAGTCCTGGGGGTAAAATCAAAATACCCCTACGGCCAAAAGGCCTCGGCCTAGGCCCGCCAGGCCGCCGGGGGTAGGAGGACTTGGAAAAACGCGTCACCTAAAGCAAAAAGAGAGGACCCACCCCGCGTAGGAGAGGGCGCCCGCCTACCTGGTAAGGGAGGGGAAGAGCTCAGGTAGCCTTTCGGGTGTGAGGTGGGACCTCCGCGCTAGAGCCGAGGGTCTGTTCATAGTCTCCTAACTCTCCGGTCCGTGACGTTCTCTCGAGTGTAGTAGGTGTGAGGTCACCCCTTTCAGGGACCCCGAACTCCACAGAGGTCAATTTTGGCTTCAACACTTTTGGTGCGGTGAGCGTGGAGTGTGACCAGCACAGAAGATCTCAGGAGAGTGTCATGACGGGAGGTCAGGGAGGTAGTGATGATCTCGGCGAGCTCCCTAGCTCAGGACCCTTTGTGGGGAGGCAAGAGTTCATGGCCTCCATCCAGGGTATCATGGAGATGCTGCGAAGCATTGCTCCTCAGGGTGGCAGCTCCACCCCGACCCCCCAGGAGCTAGCTCCCCCCCTCGACGAGTCGACTCCCAGGGGTCTAGGCGAGATGACCCCAGCGGGGGGAGAAGGAAGTGCACCAGGAAGAAGGCCAGGAAAGGAGAGGATGGGAGATGGGGTCGAGCGAGACCTCACTGGCCGGGAGTTGTTCTCTAGCCCGGCGAGTGCCAACCTCCCAGGCGAGCAGGTTGCGCGAGTGGAGGTGGCGAGACCACCCCTTAGGGGGTCACCCTTCAGCGAGCTGATCATCTCAGCTCCCGTTCCCGAGGGGTTCAGGGAGCCAGACATGGCTTACTATACCGGGAAGGATGACCCCGTCCAGCATCTGCAGTGGTTCGAGGATGCCGTCTCCATCAGGCCGATGATGGACGCCTTCAAGTGTCGCCTCTTTGCGATCACGTTGAAGGAGAAGGCAAGGGACTGGTTCCATCAACTCCCTCCGAGGTCGATCTATGGGTTCGAGGACTTGAGCCGAAGCTTCCAGCTTCGCTTCTCCACCTCCAAGAAGCGGAAGAGGAGTCCTGAGTCCATCTTCTTGATAAGGCAGGGGGCCGAGGAGTCGCTGGCCCGTTACGTAGACAGGTTCCAAGAGGAGATCTTGGAGGTCCAGGAGATGTCAGGGTATGCTCTCGAGATGGCCTTCACCGTTGGGCTGAAGGAGGGCTTCTTCAAGATGAGCTTGACCCGGAAGGCCCCCCTTTCCTTCGAGGAGCTGATGGAAAGGGTGGCAGAGGAGATTGCCATGGAGGCAGCCAACCCGGCATTTGTCAAGAAGTTGGCAAAGCTAACAGAGACCGGCCCCCAGGCCGGGTCTCGCTCAGCCCCGCGAGCAGCCAGGCGAGACCGGCCCCCAGGCCGGGTCTCGCCCAGCCCGGCGGGTAGGCCGGGCGAGACCGGCCCCCAGGCCGGGTCTCGCCCCGTCCCGCGGGGTGGGTCCCCTTTTTGCTTTAGGTGACGCGTTTTTCCTTCTCTACCCCCCGGCGTGGCGGTTTCCTATTGGCCCGAGGCCTTTTGGCCGTAGGGGTATTTTGGTCATTTTACCCCCAGGACTTGGAAAAACTATAAATAGACCCCTTGGGTGCCTTTGGAGAGGATCCTTTTCTGAGCTTCCTCCTCCCTTAGCTTCTTCTTGGTAGAGTAGAGAGAGCTCTCCAAGGCGCCCAGCCTAGCCCTTTGGTAAGGGAGGGGAAGAGCTCAGGTAGCCTTCCGGGTGTGAGGTGGGACCTCCGCGCTAGAGCCGAGGGTCTGTTCATAGTCTCCTAAGTCTCCGGTCCGTGACGTTCTCTCGAGTGTAGTAGGTGTGAGGTCACCCCTTTCAGGGACCCTGAACTCCACAGAGGTCAATTTTGGCTTCAACACCTGGATTCAGCACCAGCCCGCGACTACTGATCTCGCTGCTCAACGCGCCAAGAAGGAGGCTGTTTGTATTGCTATGATTATGGCTCGCGTCCTGCCACACCTTCACAGTATCCGGGCCCAGGTTCTGGCTTCACCCACTACCCCTTCCTTCTCCGATGTCTGCTCGATGTTACTTCGCGTACCACCTCCCCCGGAGGCACCTGCACCACCCTCGCCGGCCCTTCTTCAGCAGGTCCTTCCTCCTTTACTCCCCCCGCCCTCTTTTACTCGGGGTGGACGTACGGGCTCCCGTGGCCGGGGCCGTGGTGGCCGCGGACGGCCCAAGTGCACCTACTGCGGCCGGGATGGCCATACTGAAGCGGTCTGTCACAAGAAACATGGCTACCCTCCTCGCCCGCCTACTGCTGTTGTTACCGATAGCTCTCCTCCGACTGGTACGGATTTTGAGGCTCTTCGCCTTCAGCTGCAACAACTCCAGGGGCTCCTCAACCCTCCCTCTGCTTCCCTTGCCTCCACCTCTCATGCAGGTATTGTCTCCACCTCCACTGCAGGTACTGCCTGTCTTTCCTCCGGCTCCCGCTGGATCCTGGACTCGGGAGCCACCCACCACATCAATTCCATGCAACCGCCCCGATTCTCTGATGCTCCTCATCCCCCGTCTATTACTGTGGCCAATGGTGCGATTGTTCCGGTCTCCGGATGTGCTGATCTCTTTCTCCATCCCTCTCTCTCTCTCTTCGTTTCGTTCTTTATGTGCCGGCCTCGCCATTTAATTTACTTTCTGTTGGTCGTATTACTACTGATATGAATTGTTATATCACCTTCATCTCTTCTGGTTTTTTGATACAGGATCGGCAGACGCAGATTACCATTGGTAGGGGTCGACTGCAGAACGAGCTCTGCCTCCTCGATGTCTCTCCCACATCACTTTCCTCTGTTTCGTCTACTGATTGGCATTGTCGGCTTGGGCATGCCCCTCTACCTATCCTCCAGAAGGCGCTTCCTGACATCTCTCTTCCTATTTTTAAATGTGATTCCTGTATTCTTGGCAAACAGACTCGTGCTTCTTATCCCGCACATTGTACTCGGAGCTCTGCTCCTTTTGATCTAATACATTCTGATATTTGGGGCTCATACAAAGTTTCTAGCATCTCTGGTTATCGTTATTTTATAACCTTTATTGACGATTACTCTCGCACCACCTGGTTGTATCTCCTACGTGATCGCTCTGAGCTTCCTCGTGTTTTTCAGGCTTTTGTGTTAGAAACTCGTACGCAATTCTCTACCGCCATTAAAACTTTCCGCTCTGATAATGCTCGGGAATACACTAGGCATGAGTTTGCCACTCTCTGCGAACACTTCGGTATTGTTCATCAGACCTCTTGTCCCTACACCCCGCAGCAAAACGGGGTCGCCGAACGCAAGGACCGACATCTGCTTGATGTTGCTCGCTCCCTCATGCTTCACATGCACGTTCCCAAAGTTTTCTGGAATTTTGCGGTTTCCACCGCGTGTTTTCTTATCAACCGTCTCCCATCACCGGTTCTCCAGAACGCTTCCCCCTTCAGCCTCCTTTTTCCCTCCGCACCCGCCTTCCCTCTTACACCCCGGGTTTTTGGCTGTACTTGCTTTGTCCATAACCTGGGCCCCACTCTTGACAAACTGGATCCCCGTGCGGCCAAACATATTTTCGTCGGCTACTCCCGCACCCAAAAGGGCTATGTTTGCTACTCCCCGGTCACCCGGAAGGTCTCTGTCTCTACTGATGTTACTTTCCGGGAGGATCAACCCTTCTTCCCTCCTCCTTTGCCACCTCTTCTACCGCCACCTTCTCCACCACCCCCCCATCCCACGGCCGGTGATCCCCGTCCACTCCCCTCCCACCATTCCTCCGCCTCCTCCCACCCTTGACCCTCCTCGACCGCCCGTCATTCGGGTCTATACTCGTCGCCCTCTTCCTCCCGTTGCTCCTATGCAGTCGGCTTCGCCCTCGGCTTCTCCGTGTTCTGCTGCTCCGGTACCGGCCTCTACAGCTCATCCGATGGCGAACTATGTTTCTCTCCATCGCCTCTCTCCCCCTCTTCAGACCTTGGCTACTTCTCTATCCTCGGTCTCTATTCCTACTTCTGTCCAGGACGCTCTTCAACATCCTGGGTGGCGTGCTGCCATGGAAGAGGAGATGGCTGCTCTGGGGGCGAACCAGACTTGGACCTTGGTGCCCCTTCCTCCCGGCCAGAAACCTGTTGGGTGCAAATGGGTCTTCGTCATCAAACATGCCCCTGATGGGACCATTGATAGACTCAAAGCTCGTTTGGTTGCTCGTGGCTTCACCCAGCAGCAGGGGCTCGACTATGACGAGATTTTCTCTCCGGTCGCTAAGCTCACCACGGTCCGCATTCTCATTTCTGTTGCTGTCCATCGTCAATGGCCCTTATTTCAACTCAACGTCAAGAACGCTTTCCTGAATGGCGACCTTCAGGAAACTGTTTACATGCAACAACCTCCCGGGTTTGAGACCACGGGGGAGTCACGGGTTTGTCACCTTCTCAAATCACTGTATGGTCTCAAACAATCCCCTCGGGCATGGTTCGACAAGTTCAGCAAAGCTCTCCGAGAAATTGGCTTCACTCGAAGCTCGGCTGACTTCTCATTGTTTACTCGTCACCGGGCAACGGGTACGGTTCTCCTATTGGTATATGTCGACGACATCATTATTACTGGAAATGACTTGGACAGCATACAGGCCGTTAAGCTACATCTGAGCTCCGTTTTCCAAACTAAAGATCTGGGACATCTTCGGTACTTCCTCGGTCTGGAAGTGGCCAGACGGTCAGATGGTCTGGTTCTCTCTCAGCGAAAATACTGTCTGGATCTTCTTCGTGATGCGGGCTACTATGGCTGCAAACCTATTAACACTCTCATGGATGCAAATCACAAACTATGTGCTCAGGGCTCAGATTCTGATTCTCTTCTACAAAATCCAGAATATTACCGTCGTCTAGTTGGGAAACTTATCTACCTAACAGTTACAAGACCTGATATATCTTTCGTTGTGGGACTCGTTAGTCGCTATATGCACTCTCCTCGAAGCTCTCATCTCCAGGCTGTGGAACGCATTCTCAGATATCTTAAGACAGCTCCTGGCCAAGGACTTGTATACAAAACCTCATCTTCCATTCCTACACTAGTGGCATACTCTGATGCCGACTACGCTGGCTCCCTTGATGATCGACGATCTACTAGCGGGTTTTGCACCTATTTTGGAGGACATCTGATTACTTGGCGAAGCAAGAAACAAGCAGTGGTTGCTCGATCCTCAGCAGAAGCAGAATATCGGGCAATGGCTGCTGTGGTCTCTGAACTCACATGGATTGAGAGTCTCCTTACCGACCTTGGAGTTAAACTATCTTCACCAGCTCTCCTCCTATGTGACAGTCAAGCTGTCATACATATTGCTAAGAACCCGGTCTTTCACGAAAGAACAAAGCATATTGAGGTAGATTGTCATTTCATCCGAGAGAAAGTCCACATGAAAAAGAACGAGCTCAAGCATGTTCCGGGTACTGAACAGGTTACTGACATCCTCACCAAAGCACTACCTAGTACCCTCTTCTATCAGTGCTTATCCAAGCTCGGCGCATACGACTTGTACGCTCCAGCTTGCAGGGGAGTATTGGGAAAGCCCATGTAAAAGGTCCATTTGAATGGCCCTCTTTGTTTGTTTTCTTTCTCCTCCTTCTTTAGTCCCACATCATGTATAGGATTTATTCTTCTCTCCTCTCTCCTATATATTTGTATTCTCTCCTTGCATTTAGACACTTGAGTAATACATACAAGCTTTGGGCACTCTCAACAGTCTCCAAATCTTCAGCGCATAAATTACAGCAGCAAACTCCAAATCATGCATAGGATAGTTTCTTTCATGAATCTTTAATTGTCTTGATCCATACGCGATTACTTTTCCATCTTGCATAAAACACAGCCAAGTCCAATGTGTGATGCATCCACATACACAGCGTACTTAACTCCTACAGTAGGCAAAGTTAAAACTAGAGCAGTACATAATCTCTTCTTCAACTCTTGGAAAGCTTCTTCACACTTATCGCTCTAAATGAACATAGTGTTCTTCTGGGTAAGTCTAGTTAGAGGAGCAGACAATACTGAAAACCCTTCCACGAATCTTCTATAATAGTCAGCCAGGTCTAAGAAGTTCCTAATCTCCTTAGGTGTAGAAGGTCTCTCTCATTCAATTACAGCAGAAATCTTGGTTGAGTCTACGGAAATTCCGTCCATGCGGACAACATGACCCAGAAAGAACACCTGAGGTAGTCAGAACTCACACTTGCTCAACTTCGCATATAACTTATGTTCCCTCAGGGTTGACAAAACCAATCGCAAATGTTGAGTATGCTCCTCAACATTGCGGGAATAAACAAGGACGTTGTCTATGAATACAATCACGAAACGGTCCAAGAAATCCTTGAATACTCTATTCATTAAATCCATGAAAGCAGAGGGTGCATTGGTCAAACCGAAGGACATCACCAAAAACTCAAAATGTCCATGCCGCGAACGGAAAGCGGTCCGTGGAATATCTGCCTCACGAATTCTCAACTGGTGGTAGCCTGAACGAAGATCGATCTTTGAAAATACCGAGCTACCATGCAACTGATCGAACAGATCATCAATCCTCGGCAAGGGATATCTATTTTTAATGGTAACCTTATTCAATTCTCTATAATCGATGCAAAGCTTCATCGATCCATCCTTTTTCTTTACAAATAATACAGGAGCACCCCACGGAGAAGAACTCAGTCTAATAAAATCAAACTGCAGCAACTCGTCGAGCTGAGTACGTAACTCATCCAACTCACGCGGAGCCATACGGTACGGTGTTTTGGCAATAGGACGAGTACCTGGCTCAAGGTCTATCACAAACTCTATCTCCCACACCGGAGGAAGTCCTGGAAGACAATCAGGAAAAACATCTGGAAACTCTCGCACCACCGAGATATCCTCAAGACGTGGTGTAACAAAAGCCGTTTCCAAAGCAGAAATAGAAACCAAATACGCCTCACAACCAGCCTCTATAGCACGACAAGCACGTACCGCAGAAATAATAGGGGAAACCTTGTCCTGGAAACCATAGACACTCATAGGTTGGTCATTGTCCATCTTGAAGTCCAGACGCTTTGCCTTGCACTGGATGACCGCATCATACTTGGACAGCCAGTTCCTGACCAAAATCACATCAAAGTCCGCCATATCCAAAACCATCAGATCCACAAAGGCTGGGAAATCGCCTATATAAATAGGGCATCTCAGAATTCCTAAATTAGATATCACCGAATCACCGGAGGGAAGCTTGACGTTGAAGAAGTCTCCTAATTGATCCACGTCCAATCGATGTTTATCTACGAAACTCCGTGAAACAAAGGAATGGTTGGCACCCGAATCGAAAAGAACGCGCCCCCACCTATTCCGTACCTTAAATTCCCCTAAAACCGTAGCATGTATAACTAAACAAACGAAAACTAGGGCAACAATAGAGAGTAAAAAAAATCAATCTAGGGTCTAACCTGATATCACTTGTGTAGAGGTCTGAGCTTCCTCGCTGGTCACCACATTCAGCTTTTCTTTCCCTCTGTCCTGGTTTGGTGGCGGCAGGGCCGAGCGGGCAGGCTGCAGTGGAGTCTGAGCCTGGGGGCATGAAGTCTTCAGGTGCCCCTTCTGCCCGCACTGGAAGCAAGTTTTATCCTTCAGCCAGCAACGACCCACGTCATGTCCCTTCCTTGAACAGAACGTGCACATCAGGTCCCCCTTGGGTGCACCTTGGATGGCGAGCACCTGTTGCTACTTCAAGGTGGAAGTTCTTTTGAAACACATTTCGTAAAAGTGGCCAGATCGACCACAGAAGCTACATATTTTCCTACTTTTCTTCTTCAAAGAAGGACCAGATGTCCTAGAGCTTTCATCCTCATCACCTTTCCTCTTCTCTTTTCTCGTCGCGGCATCTCGATTCTTGGCATTCTCAATCTCCCCAACCTTCAGAGCGGCTTCCTTTGCCTCAGCATAGCTTTCAGCTCTATAAGCGCATGTAAACTATTGGACATCGCTTCTCAGTCCTCCGATAAAGCGCTTCACTCTTCCTGCCTCTAAAGCTACCATATCAGGAGCAAATCTGCTCAACTTACTAAACTCAATCTCATATTCGCTCACTGTGAACTGTCTCTGCTTCAAATGCAGGAAATTATTCATCAAACGGTCCTGCTCGACCGAGGATAAAAACTTCTTAAGCAGCATCTTCTTGAAGGACTCCCAAGAGCATCCTTCCTTCAAACTTTCCCTTTCCCGAATCCACCAACTCTTTGTCAGGCTTTTTAGCTGGTAGGCCGCAATCATTACCTTCTGGTCTTCAGCAATCCTCGAGTACGTGAACATCTCATCGATAGCGATGATCCAGTCATCCAAAACCATAAAGTCGGCACTCCCGTCATAAGTGGGAGATCTTAATCGCTGGAAATGCGATACAACATTCATCTCTGGTGGTAACGTCACTGGGGGCACCAGAGGAACAGGATTAGCAGGTATGGCTTGACCCGCGGCAGAATCTTGCGCTAAGGGTTGTTACGCGGGAGCGGCAGACAATAAGGACTGAATCTGCGACTGCATCGCAACTAACTGTCTCGACAGAGCCTCGTTACTCTGACGCAAAGTCTCGATCACTGCATCACTTTGGGCACCTGACGACTCACCCTCCGACTGGGGAGTCGACCTCGTCGCAGGACGTCTAGCCGGCATTTTTATAAAAGTAACGAACGACTCATCAAAAATCCTAGATTTACAACTAGGACATACAACTAGTTCAGACCATACTTAAAGACACTTGCTTAAGCTGCAAACTTGCTCTGGGATTATGATGTTATGTCCTATTTATGATGATATCCCCTCATCCTATTTACTCATGTGCCTATGATATGAATGCATGAAGGCTTTATTTTAATTTAGAAAAAATCATGTGTGTACATGTGTCATCATGTAAATCTTAACTTAGCACGCGTGCTTATGCGATGATATGCTATGTATGCAGTGCTATGCATTCTAAAAATGCTTTAATGCATGTATGAGCGGCGTACACATGAAATGTTATACATCTCATACTACATAACAACGCATGCAACGAGAAAAGACAACGTGCTAATGGGCACACATGTGATGATGATTATGCATCTCATACTACATAACCGTCACATGTTGCCTCCTATGGTGGATCCATATACAAACACATATTATGCATCTCATACTACATAATATCCCACGTATATTTCTTATCATGTTATGAGTGTAGTCACTATGCTTCAGTTAAGACGTACTGATGACACATCGGTGCGTGTATGCAAATGAATGAAGGGAAACAAACAATACGAGATTGGCTGGTTCGACCAACTTGTCAAACCAACCTCCCTCTGATATCAACTATCATAACTCATATTTTTCACCGCCATTAAAGGTATATCAGAGTAAGGAAAAATGCGCGTCATGATGCCACGTCAGCGAGCGATAACTGCGGACACTCGGGCAGAACTCCTACTTAACTGTGAAGAAAGATCTTTAAGTTGTTTAAAAGCAAAACCAGTTTAAGTGTAGTAGTTAGTTGTATCCCTCGGCTTAGTGGCTCATTTAGTCCACGAGGAAAAATAGTTATACGCTGCGGAAAATACTTCCTTTACAAGGTTAGACATCCTACATGAGTTAAAAGGTCCCCAGAGGACACTTCATGGTATGCAAGTTCTAAGTTTATAATAGAAACAAGCAGTCGTGCACGGGAGACCCCGTGCGGGCAACATTCGTCGTGGGTGCGACATTTGTCGAGGGAGTGACATTTGTCGTGAGGGCGACATTTGTCGTAGGGGCGACATTTGTCGTGGGGGAGACATTTGTCATAAGAGGCGATATTGGTCGGGGGTGACGACATTGGTCGGGGGCGACGACATTGATCGGGGGCGACGACATTGGTCTGGGGCGGCGACATTAGTTGGGGGTGGCGACATTGGTCGGTGACGGCAACATTGGTAGGGTGCGGCGACATTGGTCATGGGGGGAGGCATTGGTCGTGGGAGGCGGTATTGATTGTTTACGGCGACATTGGTCAGGGCGGAGACATTGTTCAGGGCAGCGACATTGCTCGGGGACAACGACATTGCTCGGGGACAACGACATTGGTCGGGGGAGGCGACATTGGTCGAGAGAGGCGACATTGGTCGGGGCAGAGACATTGGTTGGGGACGTCAACATTGTTCAGGGGAGGCGACATTGGTGGGGGCGGCGACATTAGTGGGGTGGCGACATTGGTGGGGGCAGGGAGATTGGTCGTGGGTGGCGACAATGGTCGAGGGCGGTGACATTGGTCGTGGGTGAAAACATTCGTCGAGGGCAGCGACATTCATCGGGGGCTGAGACATGGTAAGGGGCAGCGACATTGGTCGTGGGTGGCGACATTGCTCGAGGGCGGCGACATTGGTCGTGGGTGATAACATTCGTCGAGGGCACCGACATTCATCGAGGGCAGAGACATGGTAAGGGGTGGAGACATTGGTCAGAGACGAAGACATTCGTTCTTAATTCTAATAAAAATCTAATACATGTACATCTAATAACAGTAGAAAACTAAGGTCACATTTAGATTGTTTGCACTTAAATAAGGATTCTCTTAAGTGTTTGACTTAATTATGGAATCATCACGAATAATATTCACATGGTATAACAACATTACTAACCTGATCATCAAGACTTATTCTAACTATTTAATATATTTGGTCAGCTCAATTGGAAGTACAACAACATTTTCATCTCATACTAACACCCATGATCTCTAATTTTTTAAGGAATAGATAAAATAAGTGGATCTAAACAGTAAAAAGGAACATGGGGAAGATGTTATTTTTAGGGAAAAAGGAACAAACGAATGAACACATCATGATCATACAAATTAAAAGTGTGGTCAGTACATTACCAAATGATGCTTGGATAGATGATGAGAACTCTCCAACCAAAAACTGGGCAATAACTCCTAATCAGGTAAGGAGAAAATAGCTCAAAAACATCATTTATAGATCTGACCACAATCCTAAAAATGATGATTTGAACAACTTAGCACATCCCGTCACATTTATAAGCTGAGTTATCATCAATATAGCATTTTCACCAATTATTCTTCAAAACTAAATTTTGAAACTACCAAAAAATCATAAGAATCTGCAGAAAATTAAATATAGAATCAATTTCCCTTCTTGGTTTTGACCTTGTTTCAAATCCAAGAGTCTGTAATTTTTAAAACAAAATCCAACATCATAAGTTAATTTTAGGTATACCTAAATAACTGAACATAAGCAATAAAAATTCATATATAACCTGTTACTTGTGTACTTCAAATGGTTCAATCTCTATAATGCTCTATTCTCCATTCTGAAAGAAAAGTGTTGCCCATTTCTTGATAATGAGCAATCTTTGATCCATGATCATGACTATCACTTGAGTTTTTTTCAAAGGAATACTTGATGTTAACCTATTAAGTAGTTTTGATGGAAGACACCATAGGCAAAAACAGTCCCTACAATTCAGTAGATCAGTAAATATTGGTGTTTACATTGCAAGAAAATCATGAATAAAGAAGATAAAAGCTAAATAAACCACAAAATCAAAACATCAAGTTAGTGCACTAATACCAATAATCTAAAATTAGAACTCATGTAAAGCACTATCACATTCTGAGATTTAATAAATTATAACTTGAAATGCCCACCCCCAATACCAAAATCCTGAATTTAGTAAATAATGAAAATAACAACAATTTCAAATCGATGGCAGACCAAAACCAAAGTGCTGTTATTTCTATCCTGAAAATAACAGCAATTTGAGGTGTTGTTATTTCTTAGCCAAGCAAGCAATATTTGAAGTGCTGTTATTTGAAATTGCTGTTATTTTCAGGATATTTGAAAATAACAGCAATATTGAAGGGCATGATTCCTTCATTACAAAAACATCAAAAAATATTTTCAGGATAGATGAAAATAAATAGCTTTTGAAATTGAGTTTGGCTAAGAAATTGAGCTTGGCTAAGAAATTGGGCTTTTATAATAAAATCTCTATGAGGCATTTCATCAAACACATTGATTGCTTCTAATTTCATCAAACACATTGAAATGAGAGAGAGAGCTTACAGCCACGACAAAACACCATCAATTAACACTTATATTGAGCACATGGAAAATTAAAATGAAATCACAGTCAGTGCAGACCACAACATATGCAATGAACACATGAAAAATTAAAATGAAATCACAGTCGGTGCAAAATTAAAATGCAATGGACATACCTCTATTTCAGATGAGCCATGAACAACTTCCAATTAGCTCTTTCTCCATCCCTGTCTTCTTCTTACCTGTGCTTGTTCTTACTCCCAACCAACAATGTCAGGTAAAACAGAGCCCTGAAAAAGAATCCCCACGCCAAGGTCACCACCTGCTGCTTCAGTATCCCGGTGCCCATCGTGATGCGACTTGAAAGAAGAAGCTCTGGAAATCTCGGCCCTGGATGTACATCTCGCTTGGAAAACCGAGTTTCGACAATGGATAAAGTACAGAGAGCTTGATGGTGGTCGGATCTTGGAGGTGAAGGAGGTTGCCGACCTTGGTTTGTTGTGGGAGTTGTCGGAGAGGGGAGAGCTCTGTCATGGTTGTAGAGAGAGAGAAATGTTGGTGAGAGAGAGAGAGAGATGTCATGGCTGTAGAGAGAGAGAGACGTCAGTTTAACTTACAATCGGAGATGCGGTATGCCCTGAGACCTAGATGACTGAGAGATTTACCGCCCTGAGACCTAGATGACCTTGCAACATCGGAGATGCGGTATGCCCTAAGAATGTTTTGTCGTTTGTAGTTCGATTCCAAAGCAGGGAGGAGGAGATGCTGCGACGGGGAGGAGATCTGAGACCTAGATGACCTTGCAACATCGGAAATGCGGTATGCCCTAAGAATGTTTTGTCGTTTGTAGTTCGATGCCAGAGCAGGGAGGAGGAGATGCTGCGACGGGGAGGAGATGCTGCAAGGAGGGCGACGGGCTTGCGACAGGAGGAGGAGACGTTGTGACATTGGCGTGCGACGGGGTTGTGAATGAGGGAGATATCGGGATTTTGAGGGGGGATGAACAGTTGACTGAGCGATGAAATGGGTATGAATTAAGTTTCATCCGCCCAAAAGACCAAAATATCCCTTATTTAACCCAACAAAATCTGATTTTATGAGGGCATTTAGGTCCACCAAATGTTACACCATGAGGGATTAGGGGTTTCCTTATAGTATAAAGATAAAAGTAGATTTTTACGATTGTTAAATATAGTGATTTAGCATTTTAAAACATGCAATCGTGAGGTGGTAATAGTATTTTATATACTTGAAAATACCTATCTTGCAATCCTAGCACAAAACATCACAGAGAGCAAGTAATCCAAATATACAGAAAGAAAACCAACTAAGCAGCTAGCAAGCATCCAAAATCAACAATCTTGTGGGTGTCAACAAACTGACACGAACCCACATAAAACAAAGTATGTTTGAACTAGTAAAGCAACAAAACAACAGTCTAACTCGCTACGGCGAGGCAAAAACTACAGCCAACACTACTGCTCAAGACTCCAAAACCAGCACCGCAATCAGCTACAGCTCTGAACCTGAGACATTTCAAAGACAGAACACCTCAGCAAGAATGTACAAGTGATGGCAGAAGTAAGCCAAAAGTAAACAAAGTCAAGGGATAGCAACCCGAGACCAAAGGAAAAATACTTAAATAAATTACAGCAGTAAGGTACAAAAGTAAAAAAAAACAATTACGTGAAACGTCACATACAACAAAAGTACCCCAAATGCACAAGACTATAAGGGAAAAAAATATTCACGATTAAATCATCAGGAAGAAGACAAAACTCTATTAGTCACTTGTGGTCAACTCCGCCAAAAAAAACGGGCAGGGTGGTCAACTCATCTGGACGCACCCCCATGGATATATTAATCCGTCATAAATGAGGGGCAGATTGGATACTCCACCATACACCGCAAAATCTCAAACACCTGGTAGAGTCCCACAAGGTACTAACAGAAGGATCAATGTTGCGGTGGTGGATTCGCTAACAAATAACACCCGCAACGAAGAAAATCATAAAATCACAACCCGTAACGACCCAGGTTTAGAGCTCAGGGGCACACCACAACCCAATCGGGGACTGGCGGATTATCTCGCCCCACGGCATCGCGACGAAGAAAACCATGATATAAATCTCAAGACAACACTGGCACATCGGATTCTACTAAACAATTCTAGATTTGAAACGATTGATCAACCCTTAGGAAGGACTTACAATCCTAAATAAACTCTAACGCATTCTACATGAAAGTTGAGGAACGGTAATAAGAGTGAGATTTAACCGCATCATCAAAACATGTAGCACTTAACAAGGTTAGGTGGCAAAATCAAGAACATGAAAATTATAAGTAGAATTAGACAAGGGATCTAAACAGCACTATATTCAGCAAGTTATTAAAAATCATGATAACAAAAAGTTGGAATTTTTTGCAAATTGAGATAAAGAAGGGAATAGAAGGAGGAAACCATCACTTGTCTTGGTTTTACCGGAGAAGACCACAAAATCGCACCTCGGCGTAGATCGGTACCAAGAAAGGCGAGGGAAATCGAAATCTAATAAGAATGGCCAAAAATAGGAGTTAGGGCCGAAAACCATAGCGAGAAAAACTCAAGAAATGGGGAAGATTTTACCACGATGTCGTAGCTCTCGTTGAGAACTTTCAGGATCTACGATCGGTTAAGGATTTCGAGCACCAGAGCACCGTCGGCGGCCACTAGAAGAATCGCGGAAAACTTTCTCTCCCTCTCGCTCACGTCGCTCTGGTTCGGGAAGAAGGAAGAAGATCGGTCTAAAGGGAGAAGAAAAGTACATATATATATGGTATAATTAAAATAATTTTATAACATTTATAAGAAAGGAACCGGGAATGAGTGTTAGCTGGACCGGACATCTCGAGAAGAGCCATGGACTTCTCGAGTGGAAGAAAATATTTCTCGAGTAGAAGATATTTCTCGGGAATAGGGAGGAAGATTACTCGAGTAGAAGAAGCAGGTTCCTCGAGTAATGGAGACGATATTTCTCGAGTACAAGAAGAATTACTTGAGAACTGAATGAAGCACCACTCGGGAACATCGAACCCAGTTCTCGAGTACAGAGCCAAAACTTCTCGAGAACAAGGGCAGTTCTCGAGTACAAGCGGATCTTCTCGAGAACAAGAAGGGCAGTTATCGAGAACAAGACGGCCTTCTCGAGAGCAAGAGCAGATCTCGAGTACAGAAGAAGATTTCTCGAGTACTAAAGAAGATTACTCGAGTACTAAAGAAGATTACTCGAGTAGAAGGCAGGATTACTCGAGTACTGGAATGAACTTCTCGAGAAAGAAGGGCAGTTCTCGAGTTCAAGCATAAATTTCTCGAGAATAAGAAGGGCATTTCTCGAGTACAACGAATCAATTTTCTCGATAACAAAAGAGAGCTTTCTCGAGAACATGACAGGGCCCTCCCGAGAACAAGGACAGATCTCGAGTACAGAAGAAGATTACTCAAGTACTAGATAACATTCCCGAGAAGTAAAAGAACATCTCGAGAACAAGACTACATTTCTCGAGAACGATAAGTTAACTTTCGGGAACAAACGAGTATCTCTCGAAATCAGCAGAAGCATTTCTCAAGAGCTTCAAGACCTCTCGGGAACTAGAGGGGGAATTTTCTCAAGTAGAGAAAAGGCAATTCTCGAGGGACAACACGCTTCTCGGGAACAAGTCCCGGCCACTCGAGAAAGAAGGGCAAAACTCTCGAGTACCTACACAATTCACTCTCGAGAACAAGGCTGCCCATCTCGAGTACTAAGCAGGGTAAATTTCGGAAATTCGAATTTGACTAACATTCCGGGATAAAATGTCGACTCTACGAATTTAGAAGCGAAGACAACTCTAGAATCCGACGCACCATTCTTGAGACACTATCATCAAATGCTTACACAAGCAAAAATCATCACAAAGATCCAAACACGCGCCGAGACTCCAAAATGCTCGGATCGCAATAAAGCTAGACAAGTCCAAAGCCTCAAAACTTCGTCCTTTAAATCAAGGAAAATATTCAATCCAATCAAAATCCCAAAATCTGGTCAAACATAGCCAACGGACGCGAAGACGCACAAACGGTGCAGCGCCCTCAACAAAACATAAAAAGGGCTAACGCCCCGACGTCATAAATATGACGGCACCAAATCAAATAATATCGGAAAATCGGGGGCGTTACAGGATGTGCCGACGCTAATGCAAGTCTATAAGTGAATGGGCGGGATGGACTTAAACAACTCAATGCAAATAATGTGTGTATGAATTTACTTAATCTGACAACAAAGGCTAGCAATTAAAATTAATAGGCGAGCTTTTGATTATCTGTATCACAAGTAAAATTACACTCGTCTTCGTAAATGGTGTCTCTAATTACAAATTTTGCGAATGTTATGGTTATAGAAGAACAAAGTGAGGAAACAAAAACACAATCAAGTTATAATTTTCACTGGAAATATGGGAGAACATCCAAATATTTAATACAAAATAAGGAATAATTACCAAAACTTCCCCTGGAAGTTAGCATAATTACATATTGCACCCATCTTATTATTCAAATTACAAAAACATCCCCTGAATGTTACAAAGCATAACATTTACCTCCCCTAAAGTTCACATTTCATAACATTCATGCACAAAATATCTATGGGGGTAATGTACTCGTATGGGGGTATTTTTGTGCATGGATGTTATGAAATGTGAACTTTAGGGGAGGTAAATGTTATGTTTTGTAACATTTAGGGGAGGTTTTTGTAATTTTAATTATGAGGGGTGAAATCTCTAATTTTCAAACTTAGAGGGGAGGTCCCGGTAAATTCCCATATAAAATACCAAAGCACACAAAAATAAAGGCACTCACCAATATAGGGATTCGACGACGGTGGAATACGACAACTGTTGTGGAGATCATATCGGCTAAGGTAGAATTGCAGTGTTGGAAGGAGGGATAGTAGACAGGTGGCGAAAGACCCGACTTCTTGTTGTGTTGTAATGGAGGAAGAGAACCTTTGGAGAAGAGGGGGTTCGGATGTAGGCAGAGGAACGGGTATTAGTTAGGAAATTGGCAGCTCCAACGACAAGGAATAGGAAGGGGTAAGGATGGTGCATGCAGCTAGAAGGAATTAATGCTCTGGGGCTCTGAACTGTAGGGACTTCGGGCTTGCCGTGGGTTCGCGATGGAGCGAGCTTGGGATGAGTATTTACAATGAGGAAGGGGACTAGGAGGACGAAGAACGTGAGACAAGGTCGACGTGCTTGGGATCACTAGATGAAGAATCGAACGGAGGGATAATTACGTGGATGACAACGTGCAGGAAAGAGGTGACAAGGAAGCAATTTTCTGGAATGGGGGTTGAGAAGAACAGAGGCATGTTTTTGTATGGAGATGAGAGGATGTATGGGAGAGAGGGAACTGCAGTTTACACGTAGGAGGTGAAGTCATGCAGCAACTTTTGCCATTACTAGTTTCTGTGATTAGGATGGAAAATCGCGGAGAAATAGGGGTTCACTGGAATGGTGAAATGAAACATAAGTAGAAAATATAGGAAAAGGGATAAAACAAGGAATAAATCGAGACATCGCAGTCGGGGGTCTTGCAGCGTCACATCACGATATGATTACCGAATCTGGAATCACTCACAAATTCAGCAATACCTAGAAATGAAAGTCTCTGACCCTATTTATAACGAGAGGGGAAGTTGGGCACTCGGCGTGAATGACTATGATTGGCTATTACTCCCAGTGTCCTAATAATCCTAAATAATGTCCAAAAATTAAAATAAAATACATACAACGGTAAAACATTGCCCTGGACTCGCTCGTGGTCTCGGATCGCCGATTCAATCAATGCATCACATGCAAATACGCGAAAGGGCGTACCGTTGAGTGATGGACTGATCTCCTTTGTCGAACAGGATCGTGCGGCTAATCCCCATCAACTGCCCCGACTGAAAAGCATTCATCTCTGAGGAAAGAAGATGATCGAGTTGTAGTCGAAAAGTGGGGGCAAGTCGAATAAGGTCTGTTGATTATAAGTGTCGTCAAAGGTGGGAAGTCTACTCTGCTGCACTTGGTAAGGGCAGGATGAGCCGTCCTGGGTGGTAGTGCACTCGTGTTCCCCAATGTCAGTAATGCTTTCAATTCTCACCACTCATGATGGTGGAACCAGAAGAATCGGTGGAATTTTAGAGTGTGCGGGCAAGTCCGTAGGTGCTCGTACAAGGTGCTCGAAGTAAGGGTCAGACGTTAACTCGGAGGAAATTGGAGGTGGCTCAAGATAGGGATCCCTATGCTCGAGAGGCTCAAAGCATTGTGTAACATCTTTTGTACTAATTCAATATAGTGAACCATGATATTGCTCGTCCAAAAGAAAATGTTGCCCATGTATGTGTATATCTGCAAGTGCCTTATATAATTCAATATTGCTAGTAATTTTCTTTCGGATAAATTCATGCATTTCATGCGAGTAATGCAAAGCATGCGGCAGGTGTGAATCATGCAACACAGACGAGTCATGCACTAATTGTAATTAATCATGTAACAAATGTAAAAGATGAACTGACAAGACAAACTCTGTAAACTGAGGTACTATAAAAAACTCCTAAGATGGGTACATGATCAGGAGGTTCAAATGAACATCAGAAACATCAGTAATAAGATATGTCAATAGAGTGTGTGGACTGTCTTTACAAGTGTGGGTAGTAAGACATAAGACCAACGGGTCATTCAGTGCAATCTCAAACTCAATTGTTCTACTAATGATTGATACAACTCATATGAGCGGTGGGTCAACATGTGGCTCATCAGGGGGTTCACTGAAAGGACTATAAAGAAATTCTTCGCAAATACGACGAGTACCAATGCAGGTTTCAGAAATAGCCGGAGTGCTCTCATATAAACGATTATGCAAATGAAGCGCAACAAACGTGACATGTTATCGAAGGGTAGTCTGAGAACAAGTTAAATGTTTCTAAAATAGAATGGCCTATCAAGAGATTTTTTGGGTGAAACATAGAAATATTCATCGAGTGTGCGACAAATACATGACTGACCACCTGAGTGAAAACCATGGACATCGAAAATAGGATGCGACTCTAGAGTGTGGTGAGTGTTCCTCACAAGAAAGAACTTATTTGGTGGGTCAACAGGTAGTATGTCTCAAAACTTATCGTGGGTGCGAGTGGTCAGATGATAAACTCTCAAAACATCGGAAGTATGCTCAAGTTTTCTTAAGGAAAACCATGCGTACTTGATGTTACACTCAAGATCCACTCTTTGGGGCCATATTTATATCGGGGGTGATAATGGAAGAGATGTTAATAACACAATACCCATAAATGAGGGACTTACCTGAATCTCAATCTCACAAGGACGCGGTGGCTCAACAGGTGGGTTGCCAAGGAACCCGTCAACCTTGTGATGGTCCTCCAAATACAAACCATCATAAGGGGCAGTGTTTCCAAAAATGGGTGAGGCGATCACCACGAGATCAACACTAGGCTTTTGGCTCTTGATCGTGATGTGGCTCGGATCGACAATAGGGGAATAGTGGGAAAAGTCCATACTCAATGGAGGGCCAATCAGTATAGTGTCGAGGACTGGCTCTCTGATCGAAGGGGACACTAGGTCTAAGTAAGGTGTGAAAGCTAGATATACCATCACAGTGTCACTGAGCCGCTCATCCTCGCTCTCATGACCATACTCACTAATCATACTAGTGTTGCTCTCCACTTTTATCATATGGTCATGATCAGACTCAACTCCAAAATCAAGTGAGCATTGAGTCTCATCAAGATGAGATGAATCAAAATCAGGTGTCAAGTCTCTCATGGCAACAGTGGTTTGACCTAAATCCTTAAGCTTTCTTTTATCGATTCTTATTAAGGCATTCTTCATGTGATCAAAATAAGCATCCAAACGATCAAATTGATCAAGAACCCATCATTGAAATTCGGCTTCCGACATATCCGTTTTTGGAACACTAGGATAGTCACTAAACGGGATGTTATCTTGATGATGGTGACCTCTATAGGGCTCCTGATATTTTTCATAGTAATTAACTATAGGAGAATCAAATCATAGAAATGGGTTAGAACCATTTCTATGAGTTGAGGGTTAAGGACGAAGATGATCATCGTAATAATGCGAAGATCTCTCTGAAGAGGCTCGATTAGATCGAAAATAGATGGGTTGTGGCTCCTCAAATAGAGGATTAGAGTCGTGAAGACACTATAATATAACATTAAGTGATATAGAATTTAGTCCCGCGTATTTTAATTAAGCTCTAACTTGGGCTCTGATACCAAATTGAAGTAGAACGGGTTGTGAGATTTGGATGTGTCGATGCCAATGCAAGCCTAAGTGAATGGGAGAAATGGACTTAAACAACACAATGCAAATGATGGGTGTATGAAGTTACTTAATACGACAAAAAGTGTTAGCAATTAAAATTATATTGATTTAGCAAATCTACATAAGATGAGCTTTTGATTTTCCGATGCACAAGTAAAATCACGCTCGTCTTCGTAAATGATGTTTCCAACTACAAATTTTGCGAATAGGTTATATGAGAACAAAGTAAAGAAACAAAAACACAATCGAGTCATAATTTCCACTGAAAATATGGGAGAGCATCCAAATATTCAATATAGAATAATAAAATACATAAAAATAAAAGTACTCGAGAATATAAGGATTCGGCGGTGGAGGAATGCAACAACAGTGGTGGAGATCAGCCTGACTAGGGCAGAATTGTAGTACTGGAAGGAGGGATAGTAGACGGGTGGCAAAAGACTCGGCTTCCTGTTGTGTTGTAATGGAGGAAGGGAACCTTTGGAGAAGAGAGGGTTTGGTTGTAAGCAGAGTAGCATGTGTTAGCTGGGAAATTGGTGGCTCCAACGACAAGGAACGGGGAGGGGTAAGGGCGTTGCATGTTGCAGGAAGGAATCGATGCCCTGGCGCTCTGGAGTGTAGGGACTTAGGGCCTACCGTACGTTGGAGATGGAATGGGCTTGGGTAATGAAGTATTTATGTGGAGGAAGGCGGACTGGGAGGAAGAAGAACGTGAGACGAGGTCAACGGGCTTGGGATCACTGGATGAAGAATCGAACAGAGGGGTAATTACGTGGAGGAGAAAATGCAGAACGCAAGGAGGTGACATGGATGCGATTTTTTGGAATGATGGTCGCGAAGAAAAGAGGTGCATTTGCTATGGGAGATGAGAGGATATACGGGAGTGAGGGAACTGCGGTTTACACACAGTGACACATGAGGTGATGTCGTGCGGTAGCTTTTGACGTTACTAGTGGAAGAAGATGAACATGGGCCATAGGATCTGTGGTTAAGAGGGAAAATCGTGGGGGAAGCAGGGGTTCACTGGAACAGTGAAATGAAAACCAGAGTAAAAAATTGCAGGAAACGGGATAAAACAAGGAATAAGCCAGGATGTCGCACTCTAGGGCCTCGCAGCGTCACACCATGATATGATTGTCAAATTTGGATTCGCTCACAAATTCAACAATACCTAGAAATGAAAGCCTTTATCCCTATTTATAAAAAGAGGGACGGTTGGGCATCCGATGTGAACGGCTATGATTGATTGTTACACCTGGTGTCCTAATAATGTTAAATAATGTGCAAATAAATAAAATAAAATATATAAAAATGGTAAAACGATGCTCTGAACACACTCATGACTCAGATCGCCGATCCGATCAATGCATTCCATGCAAATACGCGAAAGTGGGTCATGGCGAGTGATGGTCCAATCTCCTCTGTAGATCACGATCAAACGGCTGATCCTCATCATCTTTACTTCGCATCCATCCATCACCCCCGAAGCAACGGTCAAGTCAAGGCGACTAACAAGCTCATCCTCAACCTCCTGAAAACGAATATAGAAAATCTCAAGGGGAATTGGGTGGAACAGCTCAACTCAGTTCTCTGTGCTTTGAGAACTACTCCGAACTCAGTAACAGGCAAAACTCTTTTCAAATTGTCCCACGATTCAGAAGCTCTTATCCCCGTGTATTTCGAGGTCAGAATCCCAATGGTGATCGCAGCTGCAGATAAAGAGGAAGAATGGCATCTTGAGAACGAAGAAGTGTAGAGGCTTTCCCTCGAATTCATCAAAGAACTTCAAGACCTCTCCACTACCCGATAGGAAGAAATCAAGCAAATAATATAAAGGCACTTCGACAAGCACATTCGCATCAAGCGGTTCCAGAAGGGAGAGCTCATGATTAAGAAAGTTAATGTGGCAAGAAGAACCGCCGTCATTGCCAAGCTCAACCCAAATTGGGAAGGACTATTAGTGGTTAACGAAGCTCTCAAGACAGGGGGATATCGACTGCAGAACTTAGAAGGGGAACTCCTCGAGAATACTTGAAGCGGAGATGATCTGAAGCAGATTTATGCTACATTTGGTTCGGCGGTGGCGGGTCGATCCGGCGGGTGGAAACGGAGAGTTCGAACCGGAGGGGGGAGGTGGCTGCTCCAAACAGAGCTTTTTGGGGCGTTTCTCAAGGCGGGCGGGTGGAAACAGAGCAAACGCCGTCGGAGGTTCATTTGTTTGCCCTCTTTCCGGTGGCGTTTGCCCAAAACGAAGTTGTGAAACACCCAAACAAATAGAGCCTTACCCATAAACCCCTAAAACAATAAGGGGAGAGAAAATGCTCATCAGGTTCTGTTTTTTACAAATATGTACTTGTTTAATCAATGAATATGAACCAGAGTTTTTCAAAAAGATTGGGCTTGATATCATATCGAGGAAAAACACATCTCCGCGAGTGTTCTAGAACTTGAACCTCCATCTCACTCCTTGGAACCCTCAGTTCAGTGATGGGACAGCGTCTCGGGCTTGCAGCACATCCTCTTAAGTCCAACCCTCTGCATTGATGGCCGAGATCACTCCGCCCATATATGTTGGTCGACGATCCCTCGAGTGCACTTCTCAACCATCTACTGGGTAACTAGGGGAGAGTCTGGTGTCATAGTCTAAAATACTTTATTAAAGATGAATCATCTATCAGTCACAAGCTGTGTATCCCCTACAGCTAGCTCAACTTAAGAAGTCATAAACTAAATGGATATCTTAATTAAATTATGAGTAGAGAAATTATTTATTTATAAATATTATGCGCCCTTCAAAAACTGGTGGAGCTAACCCCCTCGAACTTTTGAGTGGTAGGATGGAAACTCCTCGGTATTGGGGCATTTGATTCTTCTACATGAGTGTCCAAGAACATATGTATTAGTCTAACACCCAAAATATCCTTGGTCAGGTGATGGAATGACGCCTCGGGTTTATAGTGCATCCTCCTAAGTCCAAGCCTCTGCATCGACGATCGAGATCAGTTCACCCATTGCAAGTTGGTCGATGATCCCTCGAGTGTCATTCTAACCTGCCAAGCGGACTAAGATGGGTGATGGGACAACACCTCAAGTTCAGCAAATCCACTTAAGATCATGCCTCAGCATTGTTGGCCAAGACTTGTTCCCCCCTTGCATGCTGATCGATGGAACTCTTGAGTGTCACTCCCTTCCAAGATGCACACTAAAAAATGTGATGGGACAACGCCTCGAGTTCAGCGAGCCCACTTAAGACCATACCTCAGCATTGTTGGCTGAGACCAGCTCCCCTCTTGCATGTTGGTCGATGGACCCCTCGAGTGCCTCGCCCTATACCCTAAGAAAGGTGATAAGACAACGCCTCAAGTTCAGTGAGTCCACTTAAGACGATTCCTCTGAATTGTCGGCCGGAAATAGCTCCCCTCTTGCATGCTGGACGATGGACCCTCGAGTGCCTCTCCCTATCGAAAGCATATTAAAAAGGGGAATGGGAGAACGCCTTGAATTTAGCGAGTCCTCATAAGAACATGCCTCCGCGGGGTCGGCCGAGATCAACTCTCTGCTTGCATGCTGGCTAATGGACCCCCCTCGAGTGCATCTCCCTCCTGTTGAATCAACTAATTTAGTTTGATAGAAATTAATTAACGATCTCTTTTTCATCTCTCGCAAATAGTAACTTGTCCACACGGCGTGTTTGGAACTCGCTTGAGGAAGCGTTTATGGCATTGATAAATGCGGCGCCCGGAAAGGAAGCACGATCTGAAAAAATTATGTAAGTTCAGGAAGTCCCTCAAGCGAGTTACAACAACCTGGACGAAAACCGGTCGGCCTTGCCTCCTGGCGAGGTGAGTGAAGACGCCGCAACGATTGATCTGGATGCCGAGAGCGATTTTACAAAGGTGATCTCTAGAATGACCCGTTAGATCGCACCACCCCTAGATCAATAGGAGGCGCTAGGGGGGGCATCCCGCGGGAAGGCGTCCTGTGAAGAGTCCCACCGAAAGAAGTTGCCACGTTCGAAGTCCGTGAAGGAGCTTGAAAAATAGGAGGTACCATAGGGGCATAGATTTGAATGGTCCCCTTAGGAGGAATACTAGGAGGTGAGGGTAATATCACCCTCTCAGAAGGCGTCGGCTCGGCAGGCGATCTGCTAGCTGAGGTTGGAGTCGCGGCAGGCAGCATGCCAAGAGAAGGATCGAGGTTCTCTATGGACCGCTAGCTAGCCCTGGCAAAGGGGTATAGCGAGGAAGATTCTAGGGAGAGGTCTTGTGGGAGTCGAGATCCCCCGTCACCTTCTGAGGATGGCACCTCGCCTGCCCCATCGGTAAGAGGTAGAGATTGACCCGATGATGTAATCTCTGTTTGAAGTACTCCAGATGGTGCAACCCCAAGGGTCTCGGCTAGATCACGGGCTGCAGAGAATAGAAGAGTCCGAAAAGGTGAATGGTTTAGAATCGCAGTGCATCAAGAAGCTTCTACATGGCGGAGAGACCATCGTGTTGACAACCAAAGGGAACGAAACGTGGTAGTCGTCAATAGAAGGTTATTGAAAGACCAGAAGCAAGAGGGCACCATGCTCTAGCGACTTCCCCCAGCGTCATCTACCTAGGTGGTATGCTCCACGGTGGGTGTCATGGGACGCTCCAAGTTTGCATTGGGGAGATCCCCCGCATCAGCAGGAACACTCTCATTATCACGGCGCAGCTCGGACGAAGGTGAGGTGGAAGCCCTCCTTTGTTTTCGACTTTGCCATTTTTTTGTTACTTCCCGCATCTCTTCTTATGAGAAGGGTGATCTCGAAGGAAAGAAATGAAGCTCGCGGCTTGTCTGCCTATGCCAGACTAGAGGTCAATTTCATCAACTAGCACAAGGTGGAACCTGTGGGGACCCCCGTCTAATATTTATAGATGGTGGAAACAAGCGACTCGCCAGCTCGCATAAAAGTCAGTTCGGTCTATGCAACAAACCAAATAAGGTTTGGATGATTCTTTACGAGCTCAGAGACCGCTTGTAAAAAACTGGGATTGTGTACAACTCGTATTCGTCGAGTGTGGGCCTAGACATTAATAGGCCTATGGCAGTAAGTACATTGACCAGGGAAGAACATCATCCAAAGAAGAGCAGAAAGCATCCAAAGGAAGTGGTAACCAGCACGTCCATAGGCAAGGTTCCTCTTGAGGTCGCACCAGGAAAGGTCCCTCTTGAGGACGCACACAGGCAAGGTCCCTATTGAGGACGCACACTGGAGGGGTCCCGCCTGAGGTCACCATAGATGAGGTCCCTCTTGAGGTCTCCCCTAGGCGAGGCCTCTCTGGAGGACGCCAATAAGAAGGGCCAATTTTGGGACTCGCAAGATCATTTCAAGCAACTTCGAACACCTCGCTGAGTCCCTGCAGCATTCCAGAGGGATCAAGCACTTTGTGGGGTGGATATTCATAGACTAACCCCACCCCCACCCCGTCTTGATTGCTTATAAATAGGATCCTAGGGACAAAGGAAAGGCATGTTGACCCCCCCCCCCCCAAGGTTCCTATAAACTTCAACCTTCGGCTCTTTTGTGCATAGCCCAGCTTTGGCTTTTGGAGGGAAATTTCCTATAAACATACAGGTATGTGGAGGGACCTCCTCACTTCAGCATTTGGGTCTTTTTTGTAGACAAACCAACTTCTAGTCCTCTCTCTCTTTCTTACCATCAGATCGGTTGTCTTAGACCATCGGGTCAGTAACCTCAGGCTACTCTTTAGGTCCAAACTTTTGTGGATTTTTGTGAACTGATTTCTTGTTTCCGACCGGTGTGCTTGAAAAGAAGAATTGATAACTCACACTCTTCCCACTCCAAGGAATAACCTCTTTGTTCTCTTTGTATTCGTAACTCTTGCTTCACCTCTTCCTTTCTCTTTTCTTAGATGTCTATATGAATCATGATTGTATGTTTTTATTGAATATTACTTGGGCATGCAAACTTGTTTTGTATTAGATAATCTCTATTTGATATAATCTTGTCTTGACCTAATTAATTTTATGGTGGAATGATGTGAAATTTATCCTTTGGTGTGCTCATTGCAAGATTTCGTTGAATTTGTTGAAGTGAGTAAGATTTAGGTAAAAATATCGACTAATTAATGGCTTAAATAGCACAAGGTTTAGGACATCCTAGTATCTTCACTCATACTCCACGTGATTCGATACTCGGTGAGAATCCATCGTTTTATATTAATTCGACCAGTGCATTGCCAATGTTATTCTGTCGGGATAACGACAGGTGTAATTTCTAGCTGTCAAGTTTTTAGCGTCGTTGTCAGGGAGAAGCTTTTGTAGATGAGGAAGAAGAGGACGTGCAGATGCACGATAGGGAGCAACAAAAGGAGGCTACAACTAAGGCGGCTAGAGCTGAGAGAGAAGAGCCTTTCTACGGGAGATCTTTCGAGGTCTTTCCATACACGCCGCATCGCCTTGACAATTTGTGCTCTCAGGTGGACTATTTGACGAATCATATACAGGGATTTGGGATGAATATGGGTTATTCTCATACGGAACCTTCCAGACTGATCCTGTCACGGACCCATCTTCTAGATGGCCTCATGATTGATACTGTCTCATTCTTTTTTTTAGTTTCATCTTATGTTCTTGACACTTTTATGTTGACAGTTGGATCTGTGATGAGCCTAGATGCCGGTGAATTTTGCATAAGTGATGATGACTTGTTTGGAATATCCATTATATGCCCTTCCTATTATCATTGCTGTTATAGTAATATGGTCTGTTTTATTTAATATTACATATCCTGCATATCTTGTTAACAAGTTTTGCAGGTATTTTGGTGGAAGAGTACTTCTCTAGGAAGAACCGGTACGGGTACGGATACTAGGTACGATGCTATCCGGTATGTCAGTACGGCAGAATTTAAAAAACAAAAGATGCATGTACATCGGGATACGTTCTATTAAATATAATAAATATATATGGCGACAAAAGATCCATATAGCCAACCCCACTATAGTGGGATAAAGGATTGAGTGTTGTTGTTGTTCTATATATGTATATATCACAAATACAATTTTAAATTCTCAAAACAATAAAACATGAAGCATAAATAATCAATTGAAGTACAATTTCATGACTAATGCAATACAACATGAAGTTCTTAGACATAAAATATTCATAATCATTTCAAATTAATGATGGTCATCACTGATTTTCTTCATCGTCCTTCATATTGTTAGAGATCAAGTGATGTAGGGGTAGGCTACGGGTGCACAAAACCTACGACGCTAGGTGATAGTGCAAGGGTGACGCGCTAATCTGAACCTAAATGCAATGTAATCATCGATATCTCGACAAATAAATTTGAGCAATGATAATTCTAACTCCACGCAAATATTTGAAATTGAAAACAGTTAATTAATTTGGGCAATTTATAATGGCTTTCTCCGCTCGAAGGGCCAAAGCAAAGCGCGGGGTGAATGTTTCCTCCTGCAAATTATTAGTATACTAAAGACAATTTCTACTAGCAAGAATCACAGCACATATATTAATTCATCGATGAAAATGTCAAATCAAATAAGTAAATACCACAAGAAATTCACAAAGTAGTGGGCTGAACCGATCCACTGAAGAATTTGGTCCGGATGTGTAGATCGGTGATCGGAGGTGGAACCGGCGGCGTAAAAATGATGGTGGAGGCTGTCCTCAGAGGTAAATGGTGAGATCGGACGAGAAATGGGTAGATCCGGCCACGTACAAGTAGATCCGGGCCGGGGAAGGGTGGATCCGCTATTTAGGGTCGGATCCAGATGGAGGGGTGATGAACGAAAGGTGGAAATAACGGATTGGGACTGAAATTCCTAAATCTGAATGGATCCAAGAAATTAGGGCTAAAGGGGGGTGGATCCACGGGAGGTAAGAAGTGGAGGGTCGGCGTGAACTACTTAATTCGGTGAACAGAATTCGGTAAACATTACTCGTGAACAGTGTTCTGACTTCCTTGACAGCGGTAGGGGGTTGGGATTTGGGGGCTGTAAGGGCTGCGAATGAGGGTTTTAGAGGGGGAAGAAGACGGTTATGGATGGGTAGTACCTTGGGGGGGAGTTTGAGCGACTAAGAGTCGTCACCTAGGGTTCACGGCGTCGACACCGGGGAGTGACCGCTGTAATACAGGAATAGAAGTCTTCAAATTCTGCAATCCTTGGTTCAGCCTCTTAGACCAATATTAATAATAAAACAAGACACTAGGGCATCCCTATCAACGGCTATGATTGGCCGATGGGAGAGGCCACTAAAATACATGAAAATAAACCAATAAAAATAAATTAATATATGATCTCGACTCGCAATACGGATCCGGACACATCTGCGGTGTTGAAACCGGAATTCGGTCTCCTGTGGAGTTCGACCCTTGGGGAAGGGGTGGTCTCGCGCCTACTTCGCTCCTGCAAGAAAAACAACAAAGAAGGCAAGGTGAAACAGACCCAAGGGCTCGGCAGAGAGGTCCCACCACAAACCCGGAAGATCTCTGAGCGCTTCCCCTCCTTAGCCAGAAGCCGAGCTAAGGTACCCTCAGAAAGCACTTGAAAACAGGAGCAGGGAGGCACTCCAAGCGTGCCTCCTGAGGTACCCCTTGGGTCTTATTTATAGTTTTTTGGAATCTGAACTGCCAATAACCAGGAGAACTGACCTGAAATCACCAAAAAGCCCTTGGTTGGGTCTGCCAACAGCCAAGCTCCGCTGTTCCAAATAGCTATGCGCAGTCCAACCTGGTCTGCCAACGGCGTGGCCCCGCTGTTCTGAACAGCTATCCGCACCCGTGGAGTGGGCCAACCCGCCATCATCTCTCTCCGCGAGAGGCGGGCGCGACCCGGTTCTAGCGGCTCGCTTATCCTTCCCGGGCGAACGCGAGCCGGACCGCTGCGACCCGCCAGTCTTCTGCCGAGACGGATAAGAGACCAGGTCGCGTAGAGGGGGAGGTCTGGCGGCCATTGTGGCCCTCGAACGGCTCGCAGACCGCGGGTCGCCGAGCCCATCCGCGAGTACTGGCTCGACGATCGGCGCCCCCCGCTCTGGTCGACGATTCTCTGAGCGAGCGGGAGAGACAGGGGAGCCGTCTCGCCTGGCTCGCTCGCCTGAGGTGAGCGGGAGCGGACCGGCCCCTTGCCGCAGGTCTGCTTGTCGCTTGGGTGCGGGTCGCGGGACTGGGTCCGCTCGATCTTCCTGGTGGGACCCGTTCGACGAACACGGGGTTGTACACAATCCCCGCTCTTTTTGAGCTTGACACAAGCTCGGAAAGAATCATCCAACCCGCGTGTTCGGCGAGTACTTGTGCTGAGCTGGCAGGGAATCTTCTGGTGGGGCCCCACTATTCGGCTATAAATATACCACTGAGCCCAAGGGGGGGGGGGTGTCGCCCCAGATCATCTCGTTTTTCAACCGGACTGCAGCCTCCTGATGCCGGTTAGTGAAGAGGTGCGAGCCCGCCTGGCGGCCGCGGGCCAGAGAACTCGGGAGGAGGCCCTCGAGGCCGCTCCTTGGTTAGCGCGCGGGTCTCCCGGCCCTCTCTTCAGGCCGGTGAAGGGGAAGATCGTGAGGCGGTCCCCGGCGAATAACTTCCCGGGTTCCAGCTCGGCGGCTGGTGATGAGGTCGCTTCTGAGGTACGCGACCTTCCTCCTCGGCTTGTTGCTACGTTTCTGACCCCTCGTCTTGTAGGCACAGCAGCGTGAAGGCGAGGAGGACGGGGGGGAGGATCGCCCCCCTCCCTTGTCGTCTGAGAGGGCTGGTAGTCCCTCAGGTCTGGACCGCCCACCCCCGGATACCCCTCGCCCGCCAGTTCCCCCCGGACTAGGGAAATCTCTCGCGGCCCTCGAGGGGGAACCGTTTCAGGGTCGGCCGGGCTCCTCTCGTCCTTCCACCGGCATGGACGACGTGCCAACCCCTGGTAAGCTCGTGCTTAGCGCTTGTCCTGTTCTCGCTCGTTCCTTCTGAATTGCCCTTTTTGCAGGCTACAACATGATCTCCTCTGAAACGGAGATGAGCGAAGGGTACTCACCTCCGCCTGACGTGGAGGGTGTTTCAGATTACCTGGGCGACCCGGCTGATGCGGTGGGGATGAAGAGGCAGGTGACGCGGCTGTTCCAGAAACATACTCTGCTGCTTCAGGAGCTCGTGAAGAGGGTCGACCAAGACAAGGCCGACACCGAGGCTCGGCTCGCGGCCCTGGAGGGGGCCCCGCGCGCTGCAGAAGGTGGCGAGGTCACTTCGCCTGGCGTGCACATTACGCGGGCCGAGGAGTGCCTGAGGAGTGCCTCGGAGCAAGTTGGTCTGGCCCAGCAGGAGCTGGTGGCGGTGCGCGACTATCACTATCCTCGCGTGCCGCCGCGATCCGGAACGCAACGGCGGGGCAGGTGGAAGTGGATCCAGTACTGATCCACCCTTCCTTCTCCCCGCCCGCGGGACATCGCCGGGTTGCAACTATTTCAAAGTTATCCTGTATCTGTAACGATTTGCAACTCTCTTTGCCCGCCTATGGGCCTAATTTTCTGCTGCTGATGTATGTTGAAATTACCATGTTGTTGCCTTTATTCTCCGCCGGGCGGGCTCGCGGGTACTCGCGTACTTTGCTCGCCCTCCCTCTGGGGGGGGAGGGCAGGTCAGGGAATGGATTCGCTCTACCCGCCCCGCCGATCGGGGCGGGGGCGAGCCGTGGGGCTCGCCCGCCGGGAGTCTCCCCGACTCGCGCGGAATCCCGGGCGGGTGCGGGCCGAGACTCGCCCGCTCAAGTTCTGCGCGGATGCGGCCGGGCGAGAACCGCGCCTGATCGGCCTTGGCGGTGCGGTTGCGCGCCGGGAAGTCGAACCGTCGGGCTGATTTTTGCTACACGCACCCCTTCATTCGGCGGGAAGTTTCCCGCCTTTTCTTTCTCCCTATAAATAGGCCTTGCCGGCTCTTATTCTCTCACTGGTTCAAAACACTCTCCCGCTTCCTGCTCTCCGCGAAGCACGGCACGTGCTCGCCTTCTGGATCTGTCTCGCACGTTTGGCGGCAATTCGGTGGAAATGGGCGGTGGCGGCGGCGATGCGGACGGGCGAAGCAAGTGCGCCTGGACCTTCTCAGAGCACGATTTTCCTCACGCCGTCATCTCGGAGCGCGAGTACCTGGATGCCCTCGGCGACCACGTCCCGCCGGGCTTTTCGGCGAGACGGCCCGGGGAAGGAGAAAAGATCAACGATCTATCCAGGGACGAGCTCGCCATACCCCTGGCTCACTTTGAGGTAGGTCTGCGACTTCCTCCCCTGTGGCCCGAGGTACGTCAAGTGCTGAAGTACTTCGGGGTCGTCCTAGGTCAGATGACCCCGAACTCCATAGCGGTTATGGTGGGGTTCGCCTGCTTTCTGCGAGAGGAGCGAGTCGAGTTCAGCCTCGCAGTTTTCCGGAAGCTATTCTCCTTCCGGGCGAACCGGGACGGGACCGCCTATTTCTCCAGCGCCCACCTCAAGGTGCGGAAGACCGTAAATAAGAGTCACAACTGGCTCAAGAAGTTCCTGTTCGTCAAGGGGGATTTCGGCAACGTCCCCTTCTCGCCGGTGCAGCTCAGCGAGGCGAGTTACCGCCCGCCCAGCCTAGGGGTCCACGAGGCCGACTTGTGCGGGTTCTTCGCCGGGAAGAACTTCGAGGTCGCGTACTTGCGCCGCCACCTTGATGACCTTGCCGCCGTCCCACCAGGGGGAGGTTTGCCACTCGCCACTGTTCTGTCCGCTTTTCTCTTCTCTAGTCTCACCCTCTCTTCTTAACAGGCGAGCGGGACGTCCCCCTTCATCCCCCTTACGAGAGTGCTCGGATAGCCCCCGGGGTCCTCGCCCGAGCCCAGGCCGCAGACGCCGCTCAGCGCGACGCCCCGTCGGTCCCTGCTAAGAAGCGGCCGAGGGGCGGACAGCCCGCTCCCCCGCCCAAGATGGCGAAGACTACGGGGCTGCAGCCCGCCGGTGGCCAAAGAAAAGGCAAGGCCCCGGCGGTTCTTCCGGCCGAGGGTTCCCCCCCTATGGTCGCCTCGTCCAGTGTCGCCCCCGGCGGGGCGGCAGGCACTTCCGAGCCGCCGGACGGGTCGCAGCCTACCGCGAAGCCGGTGCCGAGAGGGCATCGCAACTTTGGCTACGGCGAGAAACCCCTGGACGAGGTTGGTGTCCCGCTGCTGTCATGGGACAAGGAGTCGAATCGCGCAGTGGTCTCGACCCTGTTGCCGAGTTGGCTGGAGCAGGACACCATCGGCGGGGAGGCCTACAACTTCTCGTTCGGCCTCTACTCGCGAGAGGACGCCGCCATCTACGACAAAGAGGCGACGCGAGTACTGGTTCACGAGAGCGCGCGGGCCCAGCTGCGCGGCCTGGAGCTAGCCCACATGGTTGGGAGGCGCTGCACCCAGCTGGAGCGGAACGCCACCTCCCTCAAGAAGTTGGCGGACGAGAGGGAGGAGGCCCGAAAGCTTGCTCAGGAGGACGCGGATCTCCAGAGGAGACGGGCCGACGCGGCGGAGGAGACCCTCGCGCAGTACCTGGGTGGAGTGGTATGTGTTCACCCTCAATAACCGCCCCTTCTCGCGAATCCACCTCACGATTCTCTCTCCTTTCCGCAGGATGCGGCGACGGCGAGCCGGATGGGTGCAGAGATCGCCACCCTTGGTCAGGACAAATGGGCGCTGGAGGCACGGGTACGCGAGCTGGAGGCCGCCGCCGCTGTCCCTCCGCCAGATAACAGGGGCTGCCCGCTCGCACACCACTCTGACTACGAGTTGGAGGTGCTGATGCAAAAGAACGCCGCCAGCGCCGCGAAGTACACGATGCAGATGCTGCGACGCGCGGATCTCCTCAAGAGCGAGGCGGCGGAACTCTCGGCGGGCGACGTGGTGCCGGCGCTGTTCCTTCCCGTACCGGACCCCGGGGATAAGTCCTTCCAGCGCATTTAGGACTTCTCGCCCCGGATCTCGCGTCGCCCCCGCTTTTTGACATTTGTTTATTAGGTGTATACACTATGTTCTTTTTGCCATTTGAGATGTAAGCGCGGGCCGCGCCTATACTTTTTGATTCTCGTCTATTAATGCTCTTATAAATGCTTCCCCACTCGTTACTTACGTCTGTCTGCTGTCATTGCGCGATGTAATTTTTCCGTTTTCACGCTCGCTGCCGCTCACCTCGTGTTGCGTCAATGAGGTCGTATGCCTACGGATTCGGCTTGGAGTTATAGGAGGCCCGGCAGGTCGTCCCGCAGTGGGCGACCTGTATCAGCGGCACGGCCTCCGCTGCCGAGGCTACTCGCTGACCAGGCGAGGCGGTTCGCTGTCTGCCCGAGACATCAGATCCCTTGCGGGTCGACCCCTTTGCGACGCGACCCGGGTTCTCGCCTCCTCCCGGTCGCCAATCTGGGGGCTGGGTGGTTATGCTAGAACCCCCCCCCCCCCCTTCGGCTAATCTTCGCGATTCCAATCCATTATTAACACCATTTGAGTAGTTTTCGGCCCTGCCGGCTAGGTGGGGGCCCGGCATCGTGATTCGCTCTGGGTCGCAAACTACTGTCATCGAGTGACTTCCGGCCCTGACAGCTAGGTGAGAGCCTGACAGCGGGATCTGCTCGAGGCCCACGGATGACACCGAGTGACTTCCGGCCCTGCTAGCTAGGTGAGAGTCTGGCAGCGGGATCTTCTCGGGGTCCAAACACATTCCATCGAGTGACTTCCGGCCCTGCCAGCTAGGTGAGAGCCTGGCAGCGGGATCTTCTCGAGGCCAAGGATGACACCGAGTGACTTCCGGCCCTGCCAGCTAGGTGAGAGCCTGGCAGCGGGATCTTCTCGGGGTCCAAACATATTCCATCGAGTGACTTCCGGCACTGCCAGCTGGGTGAGAGCCTGGCAGCGGGATCTTCTCGAGGCCAAGGATGACACCGAGTGACTTCCGGCCCTGCCAGCTAGGTGAGAGCCTGGCAGCGGGATCTTCTCGGGGTCCAAACATATTCCATCGAGTGACTTCCGGCCCTGCCAGCTAGGTGAGAGCCTGGCAGCGGGATCTTCTCGAGGCCAAGGATGACACCGAGTGACTTCCGGCCCTGCCAGCTAGGTGAGAGCCTGGCAGCGGGATCTTCTCGGGGTCCAAACATATTCCAATTCTCTATGCAGGCTGGCTATGGCCGTACTGAAGCATTTGAAGAAATTTATTATAATGAAAGTGTCACTTACATGCTTTAGGGGAAAAAACGCTTCAAATCGTCACCACTCCTGGTGTGACTCAGGGTCTCGTCCTCTACATTTTGGAGTCGGTAGCCTCCTGACTTTAGAGCTTCCTTTACAATAAATGGTCCCTCCCAGCTGGGATTGAGCTTCCCTACGGATGCCGACCTCCCTGCCGCATCCACCTTCTTCAGCACCAGGTCTCCTTCCACGAACTGCTTGACCCTAACATGCTTGTCAAAGTATTTGGCCATCCTTCTTTTTACCTCCTCCTGTCGGACAGCCGAAAGGTCCCTCAATTCTTCCACTATGTCAAGGGAGAGTCTCAGCTCCTCCTCGTTCTCGGCTTGCCATTCTTCTCGGCCCTCTTTGGCCGCCACGACTCGCGGCGTTTGGACTTCAAATTCCACGGGGAGCACTGCCTCGCACCCATGGGAGAGCTTGAAGGGGGTCTCCCCTGTAGCCGTGTTAGGAGTGGTTCTTAGGGCCCAGAGAACTGCGGGGAGCTGCTCCACCCAGCTCCCATTCAAATTCTTCACCTTCTTCTTGAGGAGGTTGACGATGATCTTGTTCGCGGCCTCCACCTGCCCGTTGCTCCTGGGGTGATGGACCGAGGCGAACCTGAGGTCGATCCCAAGCTGCTCGCAAAAGCTGGTGAACTCGGCACTGGCGAACTGGGGCCCGTTGTCCGTGACGATGGTCTGGGGCAGCCCATGGCGACAGATGATCTCCCCCCAAACAAAGTTCCTGATCGCCTGGGAGGTCACCTTGGCCAGTGCCTTCACCTCCATCCACTTGGAGAAGTAGTCAATCATCACTAGGAGGAACCTTCTCTGACCGCTGGCTTGGGGAAATGGCCCAACCAAATCCATTCCCCAGATCGCGAAGGGCCAGGGGGTCGTGATACTCCTGAGTCGTTGGGCCGGCTGTAGCTGAAGAGGGGCAAACAGCTGGCACTTATGACATCTTCTTGTGAACTCTGCGGCGTCTCGGCCCAGGGTGGGCCAGAAATACCCTTGCCTGACTATCCTTCCCTCCAGGGTCCGACTCCCGGAATGACTCCCACATTCCCCGGAGTGGACTTCCTCCAAGATCCTCTGCACCTCGCCCTCGGCCACGCAGCGAGCCAGCATCCCTGAGAGGGTCTTCCTGTATAGCTGCCCGTCCTGGAGGAGGTAATAAGCTGACTTGTGCCTTAGCTTCTTCTTATCTACCCCCTCCGGATATTCTCCCGTGGAGAGGAAAACTACAACTAGATCCATCCACGAAACTTGTTGGTCGATTTCCATAAGCTCACCTTCTTCGATGGAGGGGCGGAACAGGTCGGTGATGGCGCCCCCCACCTGGGGACCATGTTTCGCCAGCTGATCGGCTTGCTCATTCTCTTCCCTGGGCACGTGTCGGATGGTGAAAGTTTGAAAAGTGCCAACGACCCCCTTCACCTTGGCCAAGTACGATCGCAAGGTGGGCTCCCTTGCCTCGAACTCCCCGTTGATCTGGGAAGCTACTACCATGGAGTCATTAAGGACCTCCACATTCGACACCCCCAGCTCCCTGGCCAGGCGCAGCCCTGCTATCACGGCCTCGTACTCGGCCTGGTTGTTGGTAATGGGAAAGTGCACCACCACCGTCGGCTCAATTCGAGTCCCTTGAGGGCTTTCTAGGATCACCCCCACTCCAAGGGAATGTCTCCCTGAGGCTCCATCCACCCTCACTTTCCAAGGAGTCGGGCGGGTGAGCTCTTCCTCCGCTACTTCCACCACGTAGTCGGCCAGGAAGTCGGCCATCTCCTGAGCTTTGATCGAGAGCCGCGGAACGAAGGAGACATCGAACTCGCTCAGCTCCACCGACCACTTAGCCAGCCTTCCTGAATGCTCCACCCCCTCGAAGATGTTGCGGAGAGGATGGTCGGTCACCACTCGGATTGAGTGTGCCTGGAAGTAAGGTCGCAGCCTCCGAGCCGAGATGATTAGGGTGAATGCTAGCTTCTCCAAGATCGGATACCGGAGCTCGGCCTTCCTCAGGACCCGGCTGACGTAATAAATAGGGAGCTGTCTCTTTCCCTCTTCTCGAACCAAGACGGAGCTCAGGGCCTCCGCCCCGACCCCGAGATATAAGAACAGGTCCTCCCCCTCCTTCGGTCCTTGGAGCAGCGGAGCCCGTGTCAACTGCACCTTGAGGGCCTGGAACGCCTCCTCGCACTCCTTGATCCATTCAAACCTCTGACCACCCCTCAGCGTTTTGAAGAAGGGGGAGCACTTCTCCCCTGCCCGAGAAAGGAAGCGACTCAGCCCTGCTAGCTTCCCTGTCAGCCGTTGGACCTCCTTAGCATTCCGCGGGGATCCCAGCTCCAAGATAGCCCTGACCTTGTCAGGATTCAGCTCGACCCCCGCGGGGGTGAGGAGGTGCCCCAGGAACTTCCCCCTGCTGGCCCCAAAGACACATTTCAGGGGATTCAACCGCATCTTGTATTTGCGCAGGGTGGTGAAGGTCTCCTCCAGGTCCCGGAGGTGGGAGTCCACATCCCGACTTTTGATCATGAGGTCATCTACATACACCTCCAAATTCCTCCCCCTCTGCTCCTTGAAGACCATATCCATCATTTTCTGGTAGGTTGCCCTAGCATTCTTCAGCCCGAAGGGCATCATCTTGTAGCAGTAGCATCCATCCCCTGTGATGAACGAGACATCCTTGATGTCTGGGGGGTGCATACTGATTTGATGATAACCTGAAAAAGCATCTAAAAAACTCATTACAGAATAACCGACGGCTGAGTCAACCAGCGCGTCGATTCGAGGCAAAGGATAACAGTCCTTAGGACAAGCTTTATTAAGTAAGGAAAAGTCGATACACATCCTCCATCGGCCGTCTCCTTTTTTAACCATAACCACGTTGGAGACCCAGCCAGGGTACTGAATCTCAGACACGAAGCCGGCCTTGAGGAGTTTCGCCGCCTCCTCCCTGATGGGTTCCGCCAGCTTGTCCGCAGTGGACCTTTTCTTCTGCTGAACGGGGCGTGTTCCCGGGTCCAGGTTGAGGCGGTGGCAAGCCACATCCGCGTCAACCCCCGGCATCTCCGCGGCGTTCCAGGCAAAGATGTCCACGTTCTTCTGGATGCACTCCAGCATCCTGCCTTGGTCCTCCGGGGTCAGCCCCCCGCTGACGCGGATCTTCTCCATCCTGCCTCCTCTGGTGAACACTTCCAGCTCCACCACTTCCTCTGCTGCCTCCAGCCTGGCTTGCTCCCCCCATCCCTCGGCATCTCCCTCCTCTGGAACGGGGACCTCCACCTTCATCTCTTCTCCCACGCCCCTCACTTCGGCCACCTCCTCCAGATCTCCTCCCGCCGCCTCCTCTGCGCGGTTCTTTATTTCCAGCTCCCTCTCTCCTGCTTCCTCCCCTGGCTCCTCCATCCTTCGCCCCATCTCCTCGGCTCCCTCCATCCAAGAGAGGGTGTTCACCGCGGTGACATAACACTCCCGCGCCACCTTTGGGTCCCCCTTGACCCTGACCTGGACCCCCTCAGCGTTGAACTTCAAGCACTGATGGAAAGATGAGGGGACGCAGCGGAAGGCGCTGATAAGGGGCCTCCCGAAGATGGCGCTGTAGCTGCTGGGGGCGTCCACAATGACGAACTTGCAGTTTCGGGACTGCCCCCCAAGGTGACATGGAGGCCAACTCCTCCCTCCACTTCCTTTCTCCTGAGAACCCGAACAAGGGTCCATCTGCGGCCAGCACCCTCTTTGCCTCCACTTTCATCGCGTCAAACGCCTTTTTGAAGACGACGTTGACGGAGCTCCCATTGTCCACGAGGATCCGAGCGACAGTGAAGTTCTCGATGGCTGCCTTGATGACCAGCGCATCGCAGAATGGGTCCTCGTGGTCTGGCATATCGCTCCTGGAGAAGGTGATCCTCTCCTCCGGGGGTGGGGTTTGGGATGTGGAGGCAACGCTCCGCCGGTACATGGTGTGGAGGCTTACCTTGCGGGAAGCCTCAACCCCCACCCCTCCGTGGATCACTCTGATCCCTCCTCGGGTCCCCACATCCACCCGGTCTTCACAACGATCCTCCTCCGCCCGAGGCAGGACCTCCTCAATCCTCACTTCTTGCCGCGCCTGCTGCTGTTGCTGCTGCTGCTCCCTATTCCCTCTCATCTCCAAGAATTTCGGGCACGTGGCTGTTGCGTGCCCCTCTTCCTGATGGAAGTCGCAATAGGGCAACTTCACCCTGACCTCTCTTCTCCTCCTCCTCATAATCCCCCTCTTTGCTCCCAAGGCGATGGCCATGGCCTCCTCTTGATCGGGGAGTCGGGGCCTCTGGCCTTGCCTCCAGCCCGGAGGGTGGAACTGATCTTGCCCCCTCTGGTAGTGACCCCTTCCGTAATATCCTTTCGGTGCCCCCTGCCCCTGCCATTCAGGTCTCCAGCCTAGCCGACGGTCAGGCTCCTGACGCCCCCCCCCCCCCCCCGGCTGCTGCTGCCCTTGGAGCTGCCTTTGCTCCCTCTGCCTGGGCTCCCCCCTTCTCTCTTCCTGTCCTCTTCCTCCCTTCAACTCCTTTTCTTCCTCAGTGGCCCACCTGGCCAGCTTCCTTGCGAACTCCGGGTTCGACGCCTCCCCGTCGACCTCTCGCGCCGCACTCTCCATCAACTCCTCGTAGGAAAGGGGAGGAACTCTCTTCAGCTCCATTCGGAAGAAACCCTGCTGCAGGCCCAGAGTAAAGGCCATCATCAGACTGTGACCCGGCATCTCCTGGACCTGGGTGACCTCCTCCTGGAACCGGTCCACGTAGCTTCCCAACGTCTCGTTCACCCCCTGCTTAATGTGGAACAAAGACTCGGACTCCTTCTTCCTCTTATTCGAAGTAGTGAACCTCAGCATGAACCCTCGGCGCAAGTCCTCGAAGCAGTAGATGGAACTAGCCGGCAGCTGGTGGAACCACTCCCTTGCCTTCTCCCGGAGGGTGATGGCGAAGAGTCGGCATTTGAATCCATCCGACATCTGACGGATGGAGACCACATCCTCGAACCATTGGACATGTTGGACCGGATCCCCCTTTCCGGTGTAATAGGACATCTCGGGTTCCCTGAACCCATCTGGAACTGGAGCCGAAGAGACCAGCTCGCTGAAAGGACTTCCTCCCCCCACCGGGCGAGCTGGTGAATCTCGCGAGCCCAGCTCGCCGAACCGACCTCGGCCTGCCGAGTCAGGGAAGAGCTCGCCCCCGGGGAGCTCGCACCCTCGGCTTTCCTCGGCCACCTCCTTCCCAGCTCGCCTGCCGGGAGCGTCCTCGCCCAGGGAGGGGGCGGCCGCGATCTGAACTGCTGGAGTCGAGCACTCGGCCCGCGTGCCGAGTGCGAACTTAACAAGAGTCAGCACCTCATTTCTGAAATCTTCAAACATCCCCACCGTTGCGAGAGGCGGGGGGGCGGCGAGTCCGACCTGTCGGATCCTTGTCCTGTCATTGAGCTCGCGGAAGCTTTTCTGCGTTGACCACTGTCCACGCTCACCGCACCAAAATGTTGAAACCGGAATTCGGTCTCCTGTGGAGTTCGACCCTTGGGGAAGGGGTGGTCTCGCGCCTACTTCGCTTCTGCAAGAAAAACAACAAAGAAGGCAAGGTGAAACAGACCCAAGGGCTCGGCAGGGAGGTCCCACCACAAACCCGGAAGATCTCTGAGCGCTTCCCCTACTTAGCCAGAAGCCGAGCTAAGGTACCCTCAGAAAGCACTTGAAAACAGGAGCAGGGAGGCACTCCAAGCGTGCCTCCTGAGGTACCCCTTGGGTCTTATTTATAGTTTTTTGGAATCTGAACTGCCAATAACCAGGAGAACTGACCTGAAATCACCAAAAAGCCCTTGGTTGGGTCTGCCAACAGCCAAGCTCCGTTGTTCCAAACAGCTATGCGCAGTCCAACCTGGTCTGCCAACAGCGTGGCCACGCTGTTCTGAACAGCTATCCGCACCCGTGGAGTGGGCCAACCCGCCATCCATCTCTCTCCGCGAGAGGCGGGCGCGGCCCGGTTCTAGCGGCTCGCTTATCCTTCCCGGGCGAACGCGAGCCGGACCGCTGCGACCCGCCAGTCTTCTGCCGAGACGGATAAGAGACCAGGTCGCGTAGAGGGGGAGGTCTGGCGGCCATTGTGGCCCTCGAACGGCTCGCAGACCGCGGGTCGCCGAGCCCATCCGCGAGTACTGGCTCGACGATCGGCGCCCCCCGCTCTGGTCGACGATTCTCTGAGCGAGCGGGAGAGACAGGGGAGCCGTCTCGCCTGGCTCGCTCGCCTGAGGTGAGCGGGAGCGGACCGGCCCCTTGTCGCTTGGGTGCGGGTCGCGGGACTGGGTCCGCTCGATCTTCCTGGTGGGGCCCGTTCGACGAACACGGGGTTGTACATGCGGAGTCTGATTGTCGATCTGAACACGTCATATATGGTAAGTCGTCAAATCAACCCCGAACGGGGCCAAAGCTCGTGTTCTTGTCTCTGTTCCGCATTAATCTCCCCGACTTGAAAGAATTCATCTCCCGATGAATTGGGATCGGAATTCTCTCGATGAATGTCAGGTACAACTCGAAGAGTTCCACCGGAAGTCGTCAAAGTGTCGTCTGCGGAAGAGTGTCCTCGCCAATCAACTCCTCCTGATTGAAAAGTTGTCATCTCCACTGAATGGAGACGGTCGTGTTGAAGTCGAAGTCCATGGGCGAATCGATCAAGCTCTGCTACAAGTATCCAAGCGTCAACTGCGTCGGGGCGGCCTTGCCAATGTACCAAGTAGCGACCGCGCGGCCAATTGGAAGTAGGAACAAGTTGGTGGAATTTGAACTCTGTGATGCTCTCATCGCTCATCTCTCGAGTGGTGGATCCCGGTGCGATCGGCAGTGTCGTCGATGAAACCAGAAAAGACGTATCCCTAGGTGGGTGGGTGTCAACAGTGGGTGGGCTGTAGTGGCTATCAGACATAGGTGGAGTATGAGAGTGGTAAGGCAACGAAAGTGGGGGTGGGGGTGGTTGGGCATCTCTACTGTTCGGGTCCACATATTCATGAGCCTCGTGGTACGGCGTAAGATTCATAACATTAAACACTCGATGAATTCCCATACTTGCTGGGATATTGAGCCGGTAAGCGTTTGTCCCAATACGACTAATAATTGAGTAAGGACACATTCGCCTGGCGCTTAGCTTTTTGGCAGGCCCCGAGGCGAGTCTCTCAGGGCGGACTCACACCATTACTTTATCGTCTTCATTAAAGACTTGTTCTCGCCTTCGCTTATCCGCATGAGTTTTATAATTTTCATTGCTAGTTATTATTCGTCGGCGAACCGACTCATATAATGTATGCAAATAATGAACAAGTGACCCAACTGACTTATGCAAATGAAGCGAATGATGCACATAGAGCACAACATACTCGACACACTTCCTCAGTGAAGGCCTGCTAATGACTTGAATATTACTAACATGGGGTGGCCTATCAGGAGGCTTGTCGGGTGGTCAATGGAAAAATTTGGGGTGACCGACGTCATCGCCCGTGGGGACGACATAGATGGTGACAAAATAGTGCGGAGCTCTGGTGTGATTGGTACCTCTCAAATGATATAACCCGTCAGGTGGCTCACCAGGGGGTGTATACCAAAAGTCATCACGTGTGAGATGATCACTAATACGGGTACACAATTCATCACAAAAGTGTAGGAGGGAAGGCTTGTCAAATGAGCCTCTCGGGGACTTGATCCCGAAGAGGTCGATAATGCTAGGATAGTCCACCACGAGGTGGGCACCAATAAAAATAGTGACTGTGTGAGTAAGTCGGACACCCACAACAAAGTCAACGCTAGCTTCATGAACTTCTCAAGGGAGTAATGGCTCATCAAAAGACTTATCTGGAGGTTCAACATTGAGGTCATTAATAATGAGAAGATCCCCCAGATGAGTATCGCTGATAGAGGTCGTGTCCTTGTAAGTGGGTGATGAGTCCAAGTTATATACATATTTTTGGACTCATCTGAGCTAGTTTTCTCGTTGATGCACTACACTTTAGAGTCATAATTGTTCATATTTGTTATTATGTCCATTCCTTGTTATGTGCACTTTTGGCCCGTTTTCAGTGTGATTTCGTAGTTATTATACTTTTGCCCTACTTTGTGTTTTTCTGTGTCTGGAGAATCTGGAATGCGCATTTCGGTGGCTCTTCTGTTTTTGCTGCAGGTACAAAGGTCGTGTGTGTGTTCCGGGATTGTTTAGGAATGTTTTTCGGCTAAGGGACACTGATCGTGCGTTTTTACACGCGCACGGTCAGTGGACTCCTTAGCGCACGACCGCTGGTCGTGCGCGGTCAGTTCATCGAACCCCAAACGGTACAGGAATACTGCGCACGATCATTGGATCTAGTGCGCACGACAACTGGTTGTGAGCCACTGATTGTCGCACTATACTCCATTTTTCCAAGTTCTGTCTGAGGCAATCGCACGATCATTGGACATAGTGCGTACGACCTCTGATCGTGCGCCACTGCTCGTGCGCGTTTATTGCTTTTTTCTGGAGTTCTGTCATTGCTAATCGCACGATCATGGGATCCAGTGCTCACGACCTCTGGTCGTGCGCCACTGATCGTGCACTCTGATTTTCTGCTGTCGTATTTAAACTCGTGCTCGCGAATTAAGGCAAACACTTTTCATTTTTCCGCCCCGTTGCTGCGAGCGAAGCGCCGTTTCTCACCCCCGCAGGTACACACATCTCCACCCTCCGGGAAGCTTTCTCCGGCGATCCGAAACCATCTTCAACCCTTCGGAGAGTTTCCGGCCACCAGTAGTGTGCAACAGAGATCTTTTGGTACTACTCATTTGGGCAAAAGGGAGAAAAGATTGAAGGAAAGTGAAGAAAAGACGGAGAAAGACAAGTGGATTGACAACCCATTTACCTCTGGACGCAACCAACGGTCTAAGCCGAGAAGTGGACTGACAACCCACCATTCCGGCCAAGAACCACGGCTAGGCATTCACTCTAACGGTTTATTCTACCTCTTCTCATAGTGAAATGTATTCTTAAGCTTGTATTGAACTTGAACTTACTTTTATTTGTCTATGAATGGAGTTTGCTTGGGATAGTTACATATTCTTTGTTAGCCGTGATGCACTCGCCTCCATTCACATCAACTCCACTCGCGCACTAGAACCACTCTAGCAAAGGCTAGTGTTGGTAGTTGAAGAGGTGATTGTGACCCTCACTCTCCGCACGTGTGTTCATTCCATCCGCTTGCTCTTCGTCCATTCGCCTCACGAAGCACGGCATAGCAGCCTGCACTAATTCCATCCACCAAGCGAAGCGGTGCTTACGACCCGCATTAGTTCTCTTTTTGTTTTGGTAGCATTAGGAATTGAAAACCAACCCCCTTTGTTGTTTCATTTAACTCTTAGTAATAATCTTTCTGCGACGCTATCACGATACCCAACATGCATTCCCTCGAGATCGACATTCGGGGAAGCTATTCCCAAAATTATTACTTGACAGCGACCGGTGCACTTGCCGACGCATCAAGTTTTTGGCGCCGTTGTCGGGGAGTGCAGGCGTAAGTGATCTGGGTCGTCGAAGGCAGTTACTCAAGAGTCGTCGTTTTTGATTTTTTTGTTTTGTTGTCATCTCTGGTGTATGCAGAGGCAAGGATCGGGAGAGTTGCTTGCCTACGATCCTGAAATAGAGAGGACCGCTCGAGCACGGAGGCGTACCGCAAACGCTCGGCTAGAGATGGATCACAATCTAATTCAGGTTGGAGGCAATGGAAGAGGGGAAGAGCCCATCTTTGGGCCAAACGCTGATGAGAACATTAGAAACCGGCAAGGACAGCCGATGCATAGGGCTGGTCCAAGAGGGAATGGAGCTGCTGCTGGAGGGCAGCATATTGATGAGAATGAGGTAAATAGGCTGAGGCCTCGCACGATGAGAGACTACACTACCCCCACTGTTGGGAGTGTGTATCCAGCTTTTGGGTCGGCCATCCCTAACCTGCAGTTTGAAATCAAACCGGCCATTTTGAACATGATACACAGCAACGCTCAGTTCTCCGGGTTGCCGAGCGAGGACCCACACATGCATCTCTCGGATTTTTCTGAGATATGCGGGACCTTCCGTTACGGCGGAATACCAAATGAAACGGTGAAGATGAAGCTATTCCTGTTTTCACTGTGTGATAAAGCCAAGGCGTGGCTGCACAGCTTACCTCCGGGGATTGCCACAACGTGGGATGCCTTAACCACGCGATTCCTGGAGAAGTTCAATCCGGTAGACAAGATTGTGAACCTGCGCCGGGAGATTGGTAACTTCCGCCAGTTCGATCAGGAGAGCCTGGCGGAGGCGTGGGAACGCTTCAATGACTTGCTGCGGAAATGCCCAACCCATGAGTTTCAGCCTTGGAACTTGGTGGGTCAGTTATACTTTGCCATCGAGCCCAATTATAGGGCTATGATTGACGCCGCTGCAGGAGGCTCATTGATGAACCTTACACCTGAGGATGCCCTGAGGCTTCTGCAAGATACAACCTCACACAGCATATATTGGACTGCTGGGAGAAATACCCAAAGGAACACCCGTGGAATATTCGCTCTTGGATCGGTTGTACCAACTGCAACACCTGTCATGGCAATCTCTTGCCAAGGATGCGTCGGGGGCGTCCATCACACAAATGAATGCCCGGGAGACAAACTGTCTGGTGAGTTGTATAATCGAAATATGAACGAATCTGTGAATTTCATTGCTAACCAAAATAGGGGTGTGCCGTATGGGAATGCGTATAACTCAGGGGTGAGAAATCACCCCAACTTTTCGTGGAACCAAAATGCCGGTGGCCAACGATGGCAACCAGGGCAGCATCAATTTGATGCTTCAGCCTCTGGGAGCCAACCGAGGCACCAAACCCGGGTTATAATCAGATCCCTTCAGCACCTAGGAAGAGTAATTTGGAAGAAATGATGGAGAAGTTTGTTGAGGTCGCTCAATCGAATATGACTAATCAGACCGCATCTATGCGGAATCTGGAAATGCAACTGGGACAATTGGCCCAGGTGCTAGCTGAGCGTCCCCAAGGGACTCTTCCAAGCAACACAGAAAAGAACCCCGTAGATCAGGGGAGGAGTCTTGCTGAGAAGGAAGAGGGGGTGTGTAGAGATCAAGTGACTGCTTGTACGATCAACAACATCGACACACCCGCCCTTTGTGATTCCGGATCTTCTAGAAACGTTCTTGTGTTGCAAGACATCGAGAAGTTTAATTTAAAATTAAATCCGGATGATGGTAGTTCTCTTGTTTTAGCTAACGGAGTTCTGGTGGAGACTGAAGGAGAGGTGAAAGAGGTTGAAGTTAAGGTGGACGGAACCAAGGTTGTAGCGGATTTCCAAGTATTGGGGCCTATCGAAAATACTTCGATCCCAATCTTGGGAGTCCCATTTTTGAGTGAAAGCAGCGCCACCTTGGACTTTTCCAAGGGGGAGGTGGTTGTACCAAATGTGGTGAAACCGGCGTGCTTTCCTAGCACCGTGACTGAACCTCTATACCCCCCTCCAGGTGTTATCACTGACGAATTGTTTAGTAATGTGGATCCCAGAGATAAACAGGAGACGTGGAAGTAGGAGAGAAGAAGTACATCTGAAGAAGAGCGTGGTGATGACGAAGAGGAGATGTTGGTTCGTGATGAGGATGCTGATGAAATTCCTGAGTTTAGATCTGTGTGGGAGCATGATCCTCCACCACCTCATGCTGAATTTAAGGATAAACAGTTTAATTGTAAGGTTTCGTGGGCGTATTCGGTTGCCACTATGGCGTCGGAGACGATGAAACCTAAAACCTTGGATAGAGAGTCAGTTGATTACGCTTGGTGGCGTTCTCCCACTGTGGAGAAAAAGAAAAATGAACGTTTTTTGCGATCCGCTCGTTTTGTTGTTCCCCAGGGAGAGAAGCAAGGGGCTTGGGGCCGGTTGGGTAAAACCAACTTGAATCCTAAAGCTTCAAACCCTGGCCTTTCTCACTCTTGTGGGGAGCTATATCATAAATCGGCGTTTAGTTGATAGTTGTTGGATAGTTTATGCTAGTAACTGTTTGGTAGACTTGCGTAGATTTTTTATTTAATTTGTTGAGGACATAAAACTTTATATCATACTTAATACAGGTAATCGGTCTACCTTAAGGACGGTAAAGAAAAGGGCTTATGGGAGACAACCCAAGTAGGACCACTTGGTCCTGTTTTGTGTGATGTGTTCCTTTTTATATGTGCATTTCTATTTTCTAGTTTTGCGTAGGATCTCTAATTCGCAGGTGCTGGAAATTTTTGAAGCGCAACAGACCAGCCGCTATCGGACATCCTCGCAGCACGACTGATATGCTCAGTTTTGAGCATAGGTACTTCTTACTCCTAACTCTTTATATTATTTGGAATGTTTAGTTTTATGAGTTGTCGCATTCAAGTCTGGGGGGAGAGCATGCATGTGGTCACTACACGAGCACACATTTTTTTAGCATACCAGTTGTTATTTATTTATTTCAAAATCATTGTAGCACACACTGAATCACTCACTTGAGCGCGATCATATCCACGCGCGCGGCTCGAGTCAAATGTATTGCTTGTGTGTAAACTTTAAAATAGTGGTGCTGGCTTAGGATTTTAGGATAGAGTGGTGTGAAACTCGTGCAGTGCTCCTAATCAAGTACTCATGGTCTGTGAAGAAATAGTATAGATTTAATTTTTCTTTATGCTCGTACATTTATACTTTTTTGTATATGTAAATATTATTTGTACTACTCCAAAATGTTGAATCTGGTGAAATCGAACGGTAGTGTAGGGATGTGTGTAGCCGTCACTAGACTCGTTTTGCTCGAGCCGGGATGAAGGATCATATTTCTCGGTGGCTAAGAACTTACCCCAAGCTACTCTTGAAGCATTGGTGCACGGTTAGTCAAGCGTGAGCGTGACGTAGGCCATCAATTTGACTAGTTTGAGCCTTGTTTACCCAGTCCTAGCTGCTAACTGTTGCAAGCCAATTTTGTGTCTACCCCTCCTTTGATTCAGTTCCACCTTCATTAACCAAAGCCTAAAGTCAATCCTCCTATCGAAACCAAATTCATGAGCTCCTGTGAATTTAATATTTTAACGAGGTGTGATGTGTGGAATTCTAATGATGTGGTAGATGAATACAAGAAAGTTTACTTACTAAAAAATTTGGGGATTGCAAAAAATGAAAAAAAAAAGAAATAGGAGAGAATTGAAAGAGAATCTAAAAAGAATTACAATGAGAAATGGAATCCTCATTTAGTTTATCATGATATTGGTCGGGTTAGGCCGTGTACACACCCGGTTTTCAAGCTAAGTCTAGGGGTGTGTCACACGTGCAATTCTGAGGGGCTGTATTGGTTTAGCTTGTTGTTTGCACACTTAGGTTGCGTGTAGCCTCCATATTTATCTTTGACTACCAAACCTTAGCATAAGCCCCATGATTATCCTAAAGTCCTACGGATTCACGCTTGAGACGAGCTAAAACCATGGAGAGAGTGTGAACGGGCAAGTGTATGGTCCCCGACATTAATGGATTTCTTTGTAGGTGATCCTAAGGGGTCTTTGGCAATGTTTGCCTGAGTGGTCTGCCTACTTTCTTCTTACATATGACCGAACGATTCTCCAGAATTTCTATTTTGAGTAGATACAATATTTATTTACGTCTGTCGAAAAGTATAAATTCTGTAGTTGAAGCGGTGCTTACGACCCGCATTAGTTCTCTTTTTGTTTTAATAGCATTAGGAATCGAAAACCAACCCCCTTTGTTGTTTTGTTTAACTCTTAGAAACAATCTTTCTGCGACGCTATCACGATACCTAACCTGCATTCCCTCGAGATCGACATTCGGGGAAGCTATTCCCCCAATTATTACTTGACAGCGACCGGTGCACTTGACGACGCATCAGTGGGTGAGATAGCTACTATGAAGTCAACACTATACTCCTGACTCTCAGTAGTGAAGAGACTCGAGATAGTCCTAGGGGAAGAGCAGGGGGTGACCAGACTCAAGTGTAGATCAATCGATATAGCATTGAGAACTGTGTCTCTGTTCAAAGGAGACACTAGGTCTAGATGTTGGTCTAGCTGAGGTGAAAATGATGGGTATACCATCACAGCGTCACTAGGTCGCTCGTCCTCACCCTCGTGATCATGCTCACTAGTCATGCTAACATCACTCTCCACTTGTATCAAAAGGTCATGATCAGATGATTCAGATTCAACCTCAAGATCACATGAGCACTGAATCTCATCAAGCTGAGAAGGATCAAAACCAAGTGTCAGATCTCTTATCTCGATGGGAGCATTACTCGTCGCATCTATGGCTTGACCCAAATCCCTAGACTTTCTTCGTAATGTAGATCTTAGGTTATCAAACTGAGCTTTTAAGAGATCAAAGCGGTCAAGAACTAGTCGCAGAAATTCAGCCTCAAGTAACTCTATTGGTGGAACACTAGGAGGGACTTAACATGTATTGTGATCATGCCGATGGTGACCTCTATAGGGCTCCTGGGGGTCGTCTAGACGGTAGTTTCTAACATAATCAGATTGTGATCGTGGGTGCATATAGGCCCTGTGAACGCGCAGTGGAGGTCGCTCATATCCAAACCCAAGTTCCTCTCATAGAGGAGATGTGTAGCGGCGATGACCTGAACGATATTCAATTCTATCATCGTGAAGTCACGGAGAGGTGTAATGATGAAGACGTGAGGACCTCTCGTCGTGGTGATCGCATCTAGCATAATGAGATTGTGTCGAGGGGTCGACAAGATCTCTAGGAGTGGTGTGCGGGGAACGATGATAATCATAATAATAACATGAAGGTTCCTCTAAAGGGTTCTATGAGGTCGGATATAAGTAAACTCAGGATACCTAGATAGGAAAGACTACCGTCGGTGAAAACTAGACATAAATGAACCAAACGACTACTTAAAACCTACCACTACGAAGCATGCAAATGGCCTAACCTCCAACTGATACCAAAATGATGTAAGGGTACGCTACGGGTGCACAAAACCTACGACGCTAGGTGATAGTACAAGGGTGACGGGTTAATCTGAACCTAAATGCAATGTAATTATCGATACCTCGACAAATAATTTGAGCAATGATAATTCTAACTCCGCGCAAATATTTGAAATTGAAAACAGTTAATTAATTTTAGTAATTTATAATGGTTCCTCCGCTCGGAGGGCCAAAGTAAATCGCACGGCGAATGTCTCCTGCAAATTAATAGCATAGTAAAGACAATTTCTACTAGCAAGAATCACAACACATGTATTAATTCACCAATGAAAATGTCAAATCAAATAAGTCAATACCACAACAAATTCACAAAGTAGCGGGCTGAACCGAGGCGCTGAAGAATTTGGTCAGGATGTGTAGATCGGCGATCGGAGGTGGAACCGGCAGTGTGAAAATAATGGCAGTGGCTGTCCTCGGCGGTAAATGGTGAGATCAGACGAGAAATGGGTAGATCCGGTCATAGATCCGGGCCGGGGAAGGGTGGATCCGCTATTTAGGGTCGGATCCGGTTGGAGGGGTGATGAAAGGTAGAAATAACAGATCGGGGCTGAAATTCGTAGACCTGAATGGATCCAAGAAATTAGGGCTAAAGGGGGCTGGATCCACGGGAGGGAAGAAGTGGAGGGTCGGCGTGAACAGTGACCCATGAACAGTAATTTGGTGAACAGTAATTCGATAAACAGTAAATAGGTGAACAGTTATTCCGTAAACAATACTAGTGAACAATGTTCAGACTTCCTGGACAGCGGTAGGGGGTTGGGATTTGGGGGTTGTAGGGGCTACGGTTGAAGGTTTCGGAGGGGGAAGAAGACGATTATAGATGGGTAGTACCTTGGGGGGAGTTTGAACGCCTAGGAGTCGTCACCTAGGGTTTCACGGCGTCTGCACTAGGGAGTGATCGCTGGAATCTGGGAATAGAAGTCTCCAAATTCTGCAATCCTTGGTTCAACCTCTTAGACCAATATTTATGATAAAACAATACACTAGGGCATCCCTATCAACGTCTATGATTGGCCTGTGGGAGAGCCCACTAAAATACATGAAAATAAACCAATAAAAATAAACTAATATATGATATTGACTCGCAACACGGATCCGGACACATCTGCGGAGTCCGATCGTCGATCCGAGCACATCATATATGGTAAGTTGTCAAATCAGCCCCGAACGGGCTCAAAGCTCGTGTTCTCGCCTCAGCTATGCATCTTCAATTTTTGGCTCATCTAAAGATGAGTTGGCAATAATAAGCTTGTCAACTTCATCAAAAGGATTTGCTCATGTATCTCCTCTTATATCTCACATTTTAATCCTTCCTTGATTGTAGATTTCATTTCTCCTCGATAATAAGCGTAGTTTACGATGCACATATACCAAATCATCAGCTTGTCGTGGTAGAATTTTGTTTCTTCTCAAAGAATGAATGAATATGTGCTCAAAATTCTCTCACAGCAGGACGATGAAGAATGCTAAACTAAAAGCTTTAAAATATTTTTTTGCAATTTAGGTGCTGAAGTTCCATAATAACTTCACCAATCTTTAGGCAATAATGAAAACTCTACTCTCCAAACTATCTGGTTCACTAAAAGCTTGATCAAGCCCAGTGAACCTAGAGAACTCATTGATTATTATATTACTCTTCACCACATCAGGAAAGTATCTTCTAAAGCAGAAATCTCATATTTCTGTATATAGAATCAAATAGAAATCAGAGATTTAAGTATACAAAAATCAAAGATTTCTGTATATACAAATCAAACAAAAATCAGAGATTGTGTATACAGAAATCAAACAAAAATAAAAGATTTTTGTATACAGAAATCAAACAGGAATCAGAGATTTCTGCATAGAGAAATCTCTGATTTTTTCATACAAAAATCAAACAGGAATCAGAGATTTCTGCAAACAGAAATCTCTAATTTTTGTATAAAGAAATTTACAGAAATCAACCAAAAATCAGAAATCACCTGATTTTTAATACAGAAATCTCGTAGATTTTTGTACACAGAAATGAGATTTCAGCGGCGAAACTGGCGCGATAAAGAGTTGTTGGGATCGATTGCAGGGTGGAGATAAAAATGAAGATGCGGGTCGATAAGGATAGAGTTCCAGATAGACGAGTATGTAGATTGACGATGCGCGATGATCACGCAGGCGGTCCCGAGCTTGATCCGTCGAGAAGAAGGGTGTGTTTTCAATCGCCGCAAAGGCTCGAGATGTGAAACAAAGTCTCGTCGAGTTGTTGTTTGAGGGGGAGAGGAAGAAGATTCAGTGGAGGATGAATCTCGCCATGGTTGACTGCAAGGAGATTACTCCAGTCAGTTATTTATATATATATATATATATATATATATATATATATATATATATATATATATATATAACTGGATCTTGTTGGCTGTGATCAATGTTGCAGATGTCGGATGTCGGGGACACGTCGGTTTGTGTTTTCATGTCGGTTTTTTATATATCGGGGGATATATCGGGGATATTTCATATATCGGATTTTAATATTTAATTAATTATATATGTAATTAAATGTTATTTTTTAATTTTTATACATATCACAGTACTAACTATTTTACAACCTATTGAACTTTTAAATATTAAAATCTATATGTAGTATTTAACATACAACACTTAAAAGATGAAAATTTGCAAAACTAGTGATTTTAAGATTAAAATTCCAAAAATCAAATTTCAAACAAACTTCATTTTTCATCACCTGAAAACTCATCTATAGTCGGCAGAGTAGATAGAATATGATTTTCATCCGATGAACCCTCTAGATCTCCCTCATCCACTTCAGATATTTTTCTCTTTCCCCTTCTTTGATAATTAATTGTCACTTATATGCTTGTAGCTAATCTTTGAGATCTCATTTCATCATGATCAGCGTCGACTATATTGTCAATTTGCGCTCATGTCATCCTCTCGCCAGGAAAGCCTTCATCATCGTCATCTTCATCTTCATCCTCCTCAGGATCAGCATTCATCATCCACTCTTGTACCATTCAAGAATCAACATTCTTAGCTGTCAATGGATCCCGAGATGTCTCTGAATATTTCGACTTTAGCAAAGTATTGAACTTTACAAATACTAAATCGTTCAATCTCTTGCTATCAAGTTTATTTCTCTTTTTAGAATGTATCTGTACATTTTTAAAAAGAGTTAAATAATGCATACAAACATATAATAAGATATAAATGTTTAACTACATAACTTCATTAGATCGTTAGATCTTCAGATATTTTTTATATTATCCATGCAATACTTTATTTATCCAACAAAATTTTGCATTCTCAGTAGTATACTAGTATACAAAATTATAACTATCATTCAAACTTTCAAAGTATCCAACAAAATGAACAAAGCATTCAAGTATCATTCAAATTTTCAAAGCATCTCACATTTTATTTATTAAAAGACACAAAGTAGCAGGGCAACTACAAATGTGATTGGATATACATGCATCATTGATTGCAAAATGAAGTTAGATAAATAACTATTAATATGGGTATTTCAAATCATTTGTTGATTAATAATCATGTCAAATAAAAATAAAGCAGCAACTAATAAGATAAATAAAGCAACAGCGCAGCCACTATGCTACAACAAGAAAGGCAACCACAAATAAAATAGCGGACCGACATGTCCGACAACATGTCTCTGGTTCTTTTTTTTAGCCCAGAGAGCAACAACGAGTAAAACATTAAAGATTAAACTGCTATAATTTTACACTAAACATTTTATCTAATATTAACTTTTTAATAAGAATGAAAACGTTTAAAAGTTTTAGTAAATAAAATAATATATACATAATAGTCACTTGCATATTTAATTTGTAATAACCTTAGCAAAACCTCAAAAGTAGCATCTACAAATAAATCAGGACAAGAAGTATCAGTAGGTCATCTCAATACCAATAAGTTCTGCTCACAGTTAGTTGAAATAATCATTATTAGGATCCATGCGGAAGACCTATTCAATTATTAAGAACATTCTTCTTGTCCCTTTCCTATTAGAACGTATTCATTCTTATTAAAAAGTTAATATTAGATAATATGTTTGGTGTAATATTATAGCACTAAAAAAATGAAATGCGGAGCGATAGAATGAGAGGGGGAGATAGGGAGAAGAATGAACCAGCCGAGAGAGCACCAGCGAGCAGGGAGAGGAAAGGACCAGTGAACTAGAGAGCACCACAGAACCAGAAAACCAGAGAGCACCAGCGAGCAAGGTGAAGAAAGAACCAGAGAGATAAAGTGCCGACAGCGTGCGAGAGATGGAGAGCACCAGCGAGCTAGAGAGCACCAGATAATCAGATAACCAGAGAGCACCAGCGAGCACGGAGAAGAAAGAACCAGAGAGAGTACCGACAGCGCGCGAGAGAGGGAGAGCACCAACGAGCTAGAGAGCACCGGAGAATCAGAGAACCAGAGAGCACCAGCGAGCAGGGAGAAGAAATAACCAGAGAGACAGTGTCGCCGACGCGCGCGGGAGAGCTAAGGCAGGAGCGATGGGGAGAGCTAGGGCAGAGCGACGGGGAGAGCTAGGGCAGAGCGGGATGAAGTGAAATGAGCGAGGTCTTGTGAAATGAGCAGGGTCATTTTATTATTAAGAAATAAGAATTAATAAAATAATTTTTTTAATAAAAAAAGGTAACATAACGCCCGATATCGGGCATTATTTGGTGCCGACATGTTGGTTTTAACCGACATGTCGGACCGCTATTTTCAAAACGCCACGAAACGAAATTGTGCCGGTTTTGTGTCGTTTTTGCTCTCAAACCTTCATGTCAGCCGACATGTCGGACATGTCGGCCGATATCCACAACACTGGTTGTGATGGAGTTACCTCAGATCGTGTAGGGACAGCTGCTTGGGGAAGTGGGGAGGACCGAAAGTTCTGATACGAAGACGTTATGAGCCTAATTCAGGGCTTCATCGGAGGTGGAGATAGAGACGAAGATCAAGAGGAGTCGAGCTTCACCCATGGAGAATGGGAGGGAAGAGGAAGAAGGGGAGTCGTGTTCAACCTTAATCCTGGAACTTGAGGAAGATGAGAGAACAAAAGAAAGGAATAACAACTTTCATAATATGATTTATGTTACAATATGTAATATTTTTCTTGTATCGTATTTCTTATAATCCTCGTATTGTATTATTTTGTCTTCATATATAAATGGGATAAAAGGCTTGAAAAGAGTAAGAAGAAACTAATTTTCTATAGTCCAACATGGTAGCAGAGCGACAGCTCCTAGTGCCCTAGTGGTTCCTCGTCCACTTCACGCTTGCCAACACCCGAACTCAATCCCGCTTCTGCTTCCACACCGCTTTTCAATCCTGCTAGATTCCGTGATTGTTCGCTTCCCGTCGCTCCCGCTACCGTTGTTCCCTCCTCCCGCAGTCATCCTTCATGCGTCCCGCAGATCTCGTTCTCGGACCCAACAATCAGCGGTTCTTTCAGCTACTCTTTCTTCCTCTTCAGACCATGTGTGGCACTGGATTCAGCATGCAGTGAAGTTCCTGCGCCTTTTGGCGTCGTCTACGCTTCCTGGTGATTGTATGGAATGGATTTCTCTTCCTCTCCCCTTCCAAAATTATTTTTTCTCAGTGTAATCTGTCGTTCATCATTTACCAAAGTCTTTGGTGGTCTACGGATTTCTATTCTTGAGCCTCTATTTCTAGCAGTGATGATTCTCTCACTCCCTCATCAGCAGTTGTCCGTCCAGTGAATTCTCTCCGTGGGATCCATTATCATAATACTACTCAGATCATTACCATTCGCCTAGATGATTCTAATTACCTTTCATGGTCCCGGTCTATCACCTCGGAGCTCAAAATCCATCGTATATTTGGCTATATAAATGGTCAAACTAAGGAACCAGACAAGACCTCATCTGATTGGACACAGTGGGAATCAGAGAATTCCTTAGTCATTTCCTGGCTTACAAATTATATGCAGGAGTTCATCACTCATAATTATTTATTTCTCAACATTATTGCAAACATTGGTAGGCAAGCAGAGTCGACATACTCTCGTTGGGGTAATGCTGATCAGATCTTCTAGTTGCAACTGAAGATATCCATACTCTGACAAGATGATCACTCGTTTTGTGCATTATTTGTAGGTTACACAGTTGTAACAGGAATATGATCATTTTGATCCATTTACCTTTGTTAGCCTTTTTGATGAGGTGATGGCTCATGCTAGAGAAAACCGCAATCGGATCTTTAAGTTTCTTCATGGCCTTCATTGGGTCTTTGATAAGTTCAGTGTTCAGATTTTGGGGCGCCCACAGTTATCGTCACTTACTGAGGTCTACAGTATTGTGCAGCAGAAATTCGATCACCGCCAAGCATTGCTTCTGGATCCTGCTCCTAAGAGTTCTGCCCATGTTGTTGCTACCTTTTCTTTTTTTGGTGGTAGTCCATCCCGTGACCCAAAGATGAAGGGCTCCGATAAAGACCATCTCCTCTATGATTATCGTGGGAAGAATCGTCACACTCAGGACTCTTGATTCAGGCTCCATGGATTCCCTCCGCCAAGATAGGGTGCACCACCTCGTGGGGGTCGTGGTTTTGGGAGACCTTTGGGTCGTTATGCTTCTCATTGTTCTGCACATCTCTTTGACACTACTGTAGACATCCTTCCTAGCCATTCTGGCACTGATGGCTCTGATCTTCCCAGCGCATTCCCGGCGGACGAAGTGATTGCCCTCCGTTGCTTGATACAAGGTCTTTCAACGGAATCTTCTGCCTCCTCTGCTCACATTGGCCTTTCAGGTACTCAATCTGTTACATCTCATCTTTCCACCCAGTAGATCATTGACTCTGGGGCCACAGATCATATGATTGGCTCCGCTTCAGGTTTCGCATCATATACCCCTCTTTCTGGTTGCAATAAGGTGAGCATTGTGGATGACTCTCTTTCCTCTACTGTTGGAAAGGGTTTCATCTCCTGCTCCTCTCTCACTTTGTCTTTTGTCCTCCATGCTCCCAATTTCACTCGTAATTTACATTCTATTAGTCATTTAACTAATTCTATGAACTGCTCTGTAACCTTTCTTCCTTTCTCTTGTGTTTTTCATGACATGACGACGGGGAAGATGATTGGCTCTGGGAGCATAATCAATGGTCATTATGTGCTCGACAACAACCCAACTCAACCACCATAGGCTCTTTATGACTCTCTTTCCTTTATTGTTGGAAAGGGTTTCATCTCCTGCTCCTCTTTCACTTTGTCTTTTGTCCTCCATGCTCTCAATTTCACTCGTAATTTACATTTTATTAGTCATTTAACTAATTCAATGAACTGCTCTGTAACCTTTCTTCCTTTCTCTTGTATTTTTCATGACATGACGACGGGGAAAATGATTGGCTCTGGTAGCATAATCAATGGTCATTATGTGCTCGACAACAACCCAACTCAACCTCCATAGGCTCTTTATTCCAACACTACTCATCTATTGTTTTCCCAGCATAGTCATAGCGGTCACCCATTTACTCTTGTTATGAAATTGTTATTTCATGTTATGCCTACTGTTGTCTTTAATTTCTTTGTGTGTGATGTATGTACTATTAACAAACATCATCGTACTACATTTAATCATGTTCTATTGCCTAGTTCAATCCCTTTTATAGTTATTCATATTGATATCTGGAGACCATGATCTATATCTTCTATTTCTGGTTGTATGTGATTTGTTACTTTTATCGATTGTTATTTTCATGCTACTTGGTTATATTTATTGCGACAAATAAGTGATGTATTTCATATTTTTCATAAATTTCATAACATTATCACCACTCAATTTCATACCACTATTAAAATACTTCACATCACAGTGTCATCGTTTGAGCAATATCTTGCGGATTATGGCATCGTCCACCAAACTACTTGTGTTTATTCCCTGACTCAAAATGGTGTTGTTGCGCAGAAAAATCATCATTTGTTGGAAATTTCTCGATGTCTTTTGTCCACCATGCATTGTCCCAAATATTATTGGGGGGATGTTGTCCTTATTACGGCATATCTTAATAATCGTATGTTCTTACGTGTCTTTTGGAATGTCACTCCTCTCAGCACTCTCCTTGTGCATTCTTCTCAACTTTCCCTTAGGGTTTGGGTGTATCTGCTTTGTTTACATCCACCACCCTCGTCCTATCAAACTTGATCCTCGCACACTCAAGTGTATTTTTATTGGCTACTCTTCCACAGAGAAGGGCTATAAGTGTTTTCACCCACCTGCGAAGAAAGTGTTTGACACTATGGGTTCATTTCTGACCAACTCTTCACTGAAGAGCTTGCTGATAGTCTTGTAGTTCAAGTGAGCAAGTTTCTTGTATCATTGCACACAATAAGAGTCTTTCTCATTTGTTACTAGACACATAGGAGAATCTGAATCTATACATAGGAAATTTAAACAATAAATATATCTACTCCTAGTGTCTGACAGAATGATCTCTTGATCACTTGACCTTTTGATTGGGCACTTATCCTTGCGGAAGACAATGACATAGCCAATATCACAGAGTTGGCTTATGCTAATCAGATTGTGTTACAATCCTTCCACATAAGCCACTTTTGTGATGGAGACTGTGTTATTGGTGATCACTTTTGATTCATTACTCACTGGAGTGTAGTCTTTCAGATGGCTCCGTATTCCAGTCATGTGACTAGAACATCCACTGTCCAAGCACCATACAGGCATTTGATGGGTACTTGGACTAACCTGCAATCACAGATTTAGTTTACCTTAAGTATCCAAAAGAATTTGGGTCATTGGTTCTTGTTAGCATAAATTTGAACATTTCTCCCTGCAGCGGTCCTGACAGGAGGGCTCATATTTTCCCTTGGCACATTTGGGTTGTGTCAACAGACTATGGCAAATTGTCACACATTGCCATAGCACCAGCACTCATGAATATTGTATCTCCTCATCTGAACAGTCATAGATGTGTGTGAACCATCAGATTTTTTCTATTCAGAGGGGAATACAGCAGCCCTCTTCCTGTTTCTCTTAGCTAGAATTTGGCTGAAAGTTAGTGTACCAGTAGGTTATTTTGGCTTATTCTGATTGACAGGAACATGTGTCTGCTTTGCAGCTGACAAGGTATTAATGGCATCAGAAATGGCCAAGTGAGGCTTACTTGCAGTCTTGCTTACAATCTTATTCTTTGATGAAGGAACTTGAGTGGAGGCCACTGTCTTACTCTTAAAGGTGGGTGCTGGAACACCAAACACAAATGGTCCATGGTGGGTCATTTGGATTTCTTCATGGGGAGTCTTCAATGCACTCAAACACATGCCCTTTTTTCTTTCGTTGTAAGTTGCATTAATGCTCTTACAAGAAGATCTTTCATTCTTCCAGTGACCATACATATTGTTATGGTCATACTTGTTAGAAGGGAAAACTACCTTCTGAAAGGTGGTTTGAGACACTGTTGCAGCCTTACCTTTCCCTTTGGAATGAGCAGCTCTAGCATTCCACCTGAACCTCAATCTTCTCTTATTATTTTTAGAGATGAATGAGTCAATCAGTGGCAACACTGTCTTTGGCTTGGAAAACTAAGTCACTAGCATCCTCTTTTTGAGGAGCTTCTCTTCAAGATCCCTATTGATCTTGCTCTTCTGACTTATGGTTTTTATTTGGATTATAGTCATAAACCATAGCTGATTAATTTCTCTGCTCATCTGACCTAGCAGTGAAGCTGACACAAATTGAATTGATTTAGTCTACTGTAAAGAGAATCTCTTCAGTCTGTCTTTTGACAAGTTTTTTGCTTTTTTCGGAGCCTCCAGGATAGCATCATATTTGTCAATCAATTGATTGACATCCTCATCAGATTCTGACCCATCCTCCTCACTGGATGAAGTGGATGTCTCAGAATCTGTGTCAGTCTCATAAACAGAAGGAGAGTTGGAAAGAGTATGTACCTCATCAGAATCAGATTTGTCCTGAGTTTCTTCAGTCATGGCCATGAGGTTGAACTCTTCATCATTTTCAAAGTCACTGTGAACAGAGGACAGTGGTGTCTTTATGCCCATTATGGCAGCACAAAGATCAGCCTCCTCTTTTATAGAGATAAAATCAATATAGGCATCTTCTTCTTCTGATTCTGAAGACTCGGAATCACTTTCTGACAAGTAAGACTTCTTCTTGGCCAAGAAGCTCTTGTATACCTTGTTGTACTTATGATGTTTTTTATTATCAGACTTTATGTTTTCTTTCCTCTTGACAGGACAGTCAGCAATGACATGTCCTGACCTGTTGCAGCAGTAGCAAACCACACTAGTCTTAAAGTATTTATTATGTTTAGAATCATACCTATCCCCAGAGGGGTCTTTTTTGGACTTCTTCAGGTTGGCTTGTGGCTTTCTGGAGCTAGAGCTAGATGAGCCCTTGTTCTTCCATTGCATCCTCCTTCTCAGCATCTTCTAGAACTGCTTGGAGAACAAGGTAAGTTCTCCATCGGACCGCTCATCTTTTGAAGTGTTGGGACCTGGGCTTTCTGACTCTGCAGCCCTTCTTGGTGGAGAAGGAGTCTTCTCCCTGCTACTTCTTGATGCTTCAGCTTTGAAGGTCACTGACTTCTCTCTGTTGAGGGACTTGGCAGCTTCTTCAGCTTTTCTGGAATTCAACTGAAGCTCATGTGACATCAGCCTGCCAAACAAATTCTGGGGCAATGTGTTGGTCAAATTGTCCACTTCCCTGATGGCGTAGATCTTGATATCTCATTCTTTATTGAGAGATCTCAAGAACTTGTCATTCAACTCATAGTTGGTGAACTGTCTGGCATAAGTGATCAGACTGTTCACAATCTTGAAGAACTTCTCACAGCAATCAGCTATAGAATCTTTTTGCCTTGCTTGAAGGACTCATATTGCTGGTTGAGGAGGAATTTTCTGTCACACCTCACTTCCTTTGTTCCCTCCATATAAATTATCAGTGAGTCTCACATCTCCTTGGTTGTTTTGTTGTGGACCAAATTCTGAAATGTTGAATCATCTATGGCACTGACAATTATATTTTGTGCCCTTTTATCCATGGTGACCAGAGCCACCTCATCCTTAGTCAACTCCGAATGTCTCTTGGGAGTCTGGATGTTAGCATCAATAGCAGCGACCTTCATGGGAATGAAAGGTCCCTCTTGTACTATAATGTATATTCTATGATCTGAGGCTTCCATGAATAGTCTTGTTGAAACCGAGAAATCGATCTCTGTGGAGCTCGGGGTCCCTAAAAAGGGATGACCTCACACTTACTGCACTCAGGCGAATGTCACGGACCAAAGGCTCAGGAAACTAGGAACAGACCCTCGGCTCAAGCGTGCAGGTCTCACCACACACCCAGAAGACCTTGGTGATCTTCCCCTCCCTAGCCAATGTCGAGCTAGGTGCCTTGGAGGATGAAGAAATAGGATGAAGAAGTGATGCCCTCCAAGGCACCCCTAAGGGTCTATTTATAGTTTTTTGGGAACGTCCTGTAAATATCTAACCTCCGCTACTCTAAAATTACTGAAATACCCTGAGGCTGGTCTGCCAACAACCAAACTCTGCTGCTCTGAACAGCTATTCGCAGCCCACCAGGGGTGAGTACTCCAGGGGCAAGTACTCCAGGGGCGAGTACTCCAAGGGTGAGTACTCCCAAGGTGAGCACTCCAGGGGCGAGTACTCCAAAGGTGAGTACTCCCAGGGTGAGTACTCCAGGGGAGAGCACTCCAGGGGCGACTACTCTAGGGGAGAGCACTCCAAGGGTGAGTACTCCCAGGGACGAGTACTCCAGTGGTGAGTACTCTAGGGGGAGTACTCCAGGGGCGAGTACTCCACGGGTGAGTACTCCCAGGGGCGAGCAATCCAAGGGTGAGTACTCCCAGGGGCGAGTACTCCAGGGGGGAGTACTCTAGGGGGAGTACTCCAGGGGCAAGTACTCCACGGGTGAGTATTCCCAGGGTGAGTACTCCCAGGGGTGAGTACTCCAGGGGTGAGTACTCCCAGGATGAGTACTCCCAGGGTGAGTACTCCCAGGGGCGAGTACTACAGGGGTGAGTTGGGTGGGTGCCGGCCTTCCGCCACACCCACCCCCTGAAGAGTATACCAAACACTTAGTAAGCTAGGCAAATTTTTCTTCCCCCTACTAGTATATTATGCAGATTAACCTTAAATTGGCCCGCAAGAGTGCAAAACCCTCAAAGAGCTTAAAACTGTGAAGCAGTTCTTACGCCCTGCTTGGGGGCCCCATTCCGCGAATACGGGGTTGTACATAATTCCCGCTCTTTTCGAGCGAGTTCCACGCTCGGAAAGAAACATCCAACCCAACGTATTTGCTGAGTGTAGCATCCTTGGTACCGAAAATACTTGGCCTATCCGAGGGGTCAACCTGTCATGCCAGCTAACGGGAGTCTGAGTGGCGAGATCCCCTCGGGGGTTGGAACTTTCTCTCCGCCAAGGCACATTCGACCCAACCAGCTAGTGAGAGCCTGGATGAGGAGATCTTATCGGGGGGTGGGACTTACTCTCCACCGAGCCACATTCGACTGAACCAGCTAGTGAGAGCCTGGATGAGATCCTCTCGGGGGGTGGGACTTGCTCTCCACCGAGGCACATTCGACTCAACCATCTAGTGAGAGTCTGGATGAGGAGATCCTCTCGGGGGGTGGGACTTGCTCTCCACCGAGGCACATTGGACTCAACCAGCTAGTGAGCGCCTGCATAAGGAGATCCTCTCGGGGGGTGGGACTTGTTCTCCACCGAGGCACATTCGACTCAACCAGCTAGTGAGAGCCTGGATGAGGAGATCCACTCGGGGTTAGAACCTTCTCTCCACTGAGGCACATTCGACTCATCCAGCTAGTGGGAGCCTGGATAAGAAGATCCTCTCAGGGGTTAGTTCTTTCTCGCCACCGAGGCACATTCAACCCATCCAGCTAGTGGGAGCCTGGATGAGGAGATCCTCTCGGGGGTTGGTTCCTTCTCGCCACCGAGGCACATTTGAATCACCCAGCTAGTGGGAGTCTGGATGAGGAGATCCTCTCAGGACAAGAGCTTACTACCGAGGCATATTCAACTGATCCAGCTAGTGGGAGCCTAGATGAGGAGATCCTCTCGGGGGGTGGATCTTGCTCTCCACCGAGGCACATTCGACTCAACCAGCGAGTGAGAGCCTGGATGAGGAGATCCTCTCGGGGGGTGGGACTTGCTCTCCACCGAGGCACATTCGACTAAACCAGCTAGTGAGATCCTGGATGAGGAGATCCTCTCGGGACAAGAGCTTACTACCGAAACACATTCAACTCATCCAGCTAGTGGGAGCCTGGATGAGGAGATCCTCTCGGGGTTGGAACCTTCTCTCCACTTAGGCACATTCGACTCATCCAGCTAGTGGGAGCCTGGATGAGGAGATCCTCTTGGGGGTTGGTTCCTTTTCGCCACCAAGGCACATTCGACCCATCCAGCTAGTGGGAGCCTGGATGAGGAGATCCTCTCGAGGTTGGAACCTTCTCGCCACCGAGGCACATTCGACCCATCCAGCTAGTAGGAGCCTGGATGAGGAGATCCTCTTGGGGGTTGGTTCCTTCTCGCCACTGAGGCACATTCGACCAATCCAGCTAGTAGGAGCCTGGATGAGGAGATCCTCTTGGGGATTGGTTCCTTCTCGCCACCGAGGCACATTCGACCCATCTAGCTAGTGGGAGCCTGGATGAGGAGATCCTCTCGGGGGTTGGTTTCTTCTCGCCACCGAGGCACATTCGACCCATCCAGCTAGTGGGAGCCTGAATGAGGAGATCCGCTCGGGACAAGAGCTTACTACCGAGGCACATTCGACTCATCTAGCTAGTGGGAGCCTGCATGAGGAGATCCTCTCGAGGGGTGGGACTTGTTCTCCACCGAGGCACATTCGACTCAACCAGCTAGTGAGAGCCTGGATGAGGAGATCCTCTCGGGGGGTGGGACTTTCTCTCCACCGAGGCATATTCGACTCAACCAGCTAGTGAGAGCCTGGATGAGGTGATCCTCTCGGGGGGTGGGACTTGCACTCCACCGAGACACATTTGACTCAACCAGCTAGTGAGAGTCTGGATGAGTAGATCCTCTCGGGGTTGGAACCTTCTCGCCACCGAGGCACATTCGACTCATCCAGCTAGTGGGAGCCTGGATGAGGAGATCCTCTCGGGGGTTGGTTCCTTCTCGCCACCGAGGAACATTCGACCCATCCAGCTAGTGGGAGCCTGGATGAGGAGATCCTCTTGGGACAAGAGCTTACTATCGAGGCACATTCGACCCATCCAGCTAGTGGGAGCCTGGATGAGGAGATCCTCTCGGGGTTGGAACCTTCTTGCCACCGAGGCACATTCGACTCATCCAGCTAGTGGCAGCCTGGATGAGGTGATCCTCTCGGGAGTTGGTTCCTTCTCTCAACCGAGGCACATTCGACCCATCCAGCTAGTGGGAGCCTAGATGAGAAGATCCTCTTGGGACAAGAGCTTACTACCGAGAAACATTTGACCCATCCAGCTAGTGGGAGCCTGGATGAGGAGATCCTCTCGGGGGTTGGGGCTAGGCGTGTCACTCGAACTTTAATAAATTCAACATCCTCAAACGGGGAAAATTTTAAGATACATGACTTCCTGACTCAGCTGGTCAGGGGTAGAGTTCATTACAAGAATAAGAAAGATAAAATACCTCACCAAAGCAAGGCTCCCTTAGGCTGCTTGAGCATGATGGTCATCATTCGCTTCCTTCTCTGATACCTCTATCCTTCTCAGGCTCTTCATGATCTTCTCCATCTCTTCTGCCCTGGCTAGCCAGGAGATGGTGTTGACGGCCGTGACGTAGCACTGCCTTACCATCCTGGGGTCTCCTCTGACCCTGACTTGGATCCCTCCAGTGTTAAACTTAAGGCATCGGTGGAAGGACGATGGCACACAACGGAAGGCGCTGATGAGGGGTCTTCCGAAGATGGCATTGTAACTGCTCGGAGCGTCAACAATTACGAACTGGCAGTTTCTTGAGGTCTCCCCCAACTTCACCTGGAGTCCGACTCCACCTTCTACCTCCTTCCTTTCCCCTGAAAATCAGAACAGGGGTCCGTCCTAGGTCAACACCCTCCTTGGTTCCACCTTCATCCCGTCAAACGCCTTCTTGAAAATGACGTTGACGGAGCTCCCGTTGTCAACCAAGATCCGGGAGACGGTGTAGCCTTCGATGATTGTCTGGATGACCAGCGCATCACAGAACGGATTCTCATGATCCGGCATGTCCTTCATTGAGAAGGTGATCCTCTCATCTGGCGGTGGGGTCTAGGATGTCGAAGCGACGCTCCGACGGTACATGACATGGAGGTTTGCCTTCCGAGTGGCCTCAATCCCCACTCCACCGTGGATCACTCTTATACCTCATCGGGTTCCTACGTCGACCCGGTCCTCACATACGTCATCTTCTCCCTCTCTGGGTAGAACTTCTTCAATCCGCACTGGCGGCTGCTGCTGGGCTGGGGCTCTGGCCTCTCTCACTTCCAGGAATTCGGGGTAGGTAGCTGTGGCGTGACCCTCTACCTGGTAGAAGTCGCAGTACGGCGACACTCTTCCTTCTCTTCTTCGGCGGGCTAGGTGATTTCTCTCGTTATCTCTTCCCCTTCTTCCTATCTCCATGGCTTGCTGCGGTGGGGGTAGGAGCTGTCTAGGGGCTTGCCTCTGGAAGTTGAACCTCCCTTGGCCTCCATGGAAGTTCCCCCACCCCGTACGGGACTTCTTCCTGGGCCCTGAACGGGCCCTCCCTGCTGTCTCCAACCTGGCTCCTAACCTTCCTGAGGTCCCTGGAACCCCTGAGCTCTCTGTTCTTCTCTCCTTCTTCCCTCCTGATGCCTCGAGCCACCGTGCTTCTTCGACTCTACCTTTGTTAACCTTGCTAACTTCTTGACAAACGCCAGGTTGGCCGCATCAGTTGCTATCTCCTCTACCGTCCTTTCCATCAGCTCCTCGAAGGATAGGGGGCATTTCGGGTCAGACTTATCTTGAATAACCATTCACGCAACCCTTCCGTAAACGCCATCTGGAGGGCATACCACGGCATCTCCTGGATGTCCAGGATCTCTTTTTGGAACCTGTCCACATATTGGGCCAACGACTCCTCCGCCCTCTGAATTATCAGGAAGATGGACTCGGGACTCTTCTTCCTCTTCTTAGAGGTAGAGAAGCGAAGCTGAAAGCTCCGGCTCAAGTCTTTGAACCCGTAAATAGATCCCGTTGGGAGTTAATGGAACCAGTCCCTAGCTTTGTCTTTCAAGGTAATCGTGAAGAGGCGACACTTGAACGCATTTATCATCGGCCTGATAGAGACCGTATCCTCGAACCAATGCAGGTGTTGGAGAGGGTCGTCTTTCCCGGTATAGTAAGTCATGTCAGGCTCCCTGAAGCCCTCGGGAATTGGGGCTGAGACAATCAGCTCGCTGAAAGGTGATCCCTTGCTTGGTGGTCTCGCGTGCTCCACTCGTGCGACTTGCTCTCCTAGGAGGCTAGCACTCGCCGGGCTGGAGAACAACTCCCGGCCAGTGAGGTCTCGCTCGACCCCATCTCCCATCCTCTCCTTTCCGGGCCTTCTTCCTGGTACGCTTCCCTCCATCCCCCCTGGGGTTATCTCGCCTAGACCCCTGGGAGTCGACTCGTCGAGAGGGGGGGAGCTAGCTCTTGGGGGGTTGGAGTGAAGCTGCCACCCCGAGGAGCAATACTTCGCAGCATCTCCATGATGCCTTGGATGGATGTCATGAACTCTTCCCTTGCCACAAAGGGTCCTGGGTTGGGGGTCTCGCGGGAGTCATCGCTACCTCCCTGATCTCCAGCCATGACACTCTCCTGAGATCTTTTGTGTTGGTCATTTTCCACGCTCACCACACCAAGAGGTTGAAACAGAGAAATCGATCTTTGTGGAGCTCGGGGTCCCTAAAAAGGGGTGACCTCACACTTACTGCACTCAGGCGAATGTCACGGACCAAAGGCTCAGGAAACTAGGAACCGACCCTCGGCTCAAGCGTGGAGGTCCCACCACACACCCAGAAGACCTTGGTGATCTCCCCCTCCCTAGCCAATGTCGAGCTAGGTGCCTTGGAGGATGAAGAAATAGGATGAAGAAGTGATGCCCTCCAAGGCACCCCTAAGGGTTTATTTATAGTTTTTTGGGAATGACCTGCAAATAGTCCACCTCCGCTACTCTAAAATTACTGAAATACCACGAGGCTGGACTGTCAACAGTCAAACTCCGTTGTTCTGAACAGCTATTCGCAGCCCACCAGGGGTGAGTACTCCAGGGGCAAGTGCTCCAGGGACGAGTACTCCAAGGGTGAGTACTCCCAGGGTGAGCACTCCAGGGGCGAGTAGTCCAAGGGTGAGTACTCCCAGGGTGAGTACTCCAGGGGAGAGCACTCCAGGGGCGAGTACTCCAGGGGCGAGTACTCCAATGGCGAGTACTCCAGGGCGAGTACTCTAGGGGCGAGCACTCCAAGGGTGAGTACTCCCAGGGGCGAGTACTCCAGGGGTGAGTACTCTAGGGAGAGTACTCTAGGGGCGAGTACTCCACGGATGAGTACTCCCACGGGCGAACACTCCAAGGGTGAGTACTCCCAGGGGCGAGTACTCCAGGGGTGAGTACTCTAGGGGGAGTACTCCAGGGGAGAGTACTCCACGGGTGAGTACTCCCAGGGTGAGTACTCCCAGGGGCAAGTACTCCAGGGGTGAGTAATCTAGGGGTGAGTACTCCCAGAGTGAGTACTTCTAGGGGCGAGTACTCCATGGGTGAGTACTCCAAGGGTGAGTTGGGTGGGTGTCGGTCTCCCGCCACACCCACCCCCTGAAGAGTATACCAAACACTTAGTAAGCTAGGCAAATTTTTCTTTCCCCTACTAGTATATTATGCAGATTAATCTTAAATTGGCCCCCAAGAGTGCAAAACTCTCAAAAAGCTTAAAACTGTGAAGCAAGTCTTACGCCCTGCTTGGGGGCCCCATTCCGCGAATACGGGGTTGTACAAGTCTCACCCTTTCTTTCCAGATCTCAAAGTTCTCCTTCCTACAGATAGGAAGTTTCATAGAACCTAACTCCTTATGGTTCTCACCAGAAGTTATGAAGATAGGCTTTTACTACCCTTTGAGATCTAGTTCAGACTGTTAAGTCTTTTTTGAACAACCACCCTCTGATATCACTTGAAAGTCTTTTCTAAGGGTAGTTAAACACCTAGAGGGGGTTGAATATGTTTGTTTTAAATCTTTTTGTATCTTTTCTGATTAGAGCTTAATGTGTGTTTAAGTTAGATGTCAGCTTTCAAGATCACAATAAACACAAAATTTATAGTGGTTTCCCTATCTAGAGTACATTCACTTTCCTCTTTCACATATCTAGGAGTGTGCTAGATTTGGCTAACTTCTTTTTTATACTCAGCTCCTTGAGCTTACACCTCAGATCTCTCAGGATCGTACAACTCAGAGTGTACACCACACCTACAGCTCAGACTGCTTCCAGTCCTACCTTAGATCCACTCCAGGACCCTACCTCAGATCCACTACAAGACCCTACAGCTCAGAGTTCACCAATTCCTATAACTCAGAGATCCAGCTGATCTCCAACCTCAGATCTTCACCAAGATTCTACCTCAGATCCACTTCAGGACTCTACAGCTCCGAATTCACCAACTCCTACAACTCAATCTTACAACTCAGATCTCAGAGAGATCCTACAGATTTGAATAATGATTTGAGTGAAATGACTCCAGAGATAAATCTCTGTGTCCTCTTCCCTAACTGTGTTGTAAACAGTCATTCTTCTTCATAGCAACAAGAAAATATTTCTTCAGAATTGAATCAGCTTGTGCTGTGCAGAACTTCGGCAGAGCTCTGCTTCTTCTTCAAGCTTGAGAAAGTTTGTTGTTCTGTGTTGCAGATTTAAAGATGAACAAAAAATGGCGTGAGCTCTGCTAGCCGACTTTTGCAAAACTTAGGGTTTGGAGAAATGGCAAAAGTTCTTTTTGTAAAAGTCTATGTAAAAGAATCACCGTCTTCCCTTTTATATCTCGGCAACTGTAACGGTTATATCCTTCTTTGGAAAGCGACATGGCCGGCTGTAATGGCGGATTCATTCAAGGATATCGCTGCCCGAACAATACGGCGGCCTTTGTCTTTTAGCGCGAGATTTGCGTCAATTTGAAATTAAGGATGACGTCATCAGATTTGACACTGTGCCAAAAGGACTTAGAACAATTTTTGATTTTGTACAGGCGTTGAGTGAAGGCTCTTCACTCGACGCATTAGTACTTAGCCAATCTTTGTCTGATGCATAGACGTTGAGTGAAGGCTCTTCACTCGACGCATTAGTACTTAGCCAATTTCTGTCTGATGCATAGGCGTTTAGTGAAGGCTCTTCACTCGACGCATTAGTACTTAGTCAAATTTTTGTCTGTCTTTGATGCGTTGAGCTTCGCTCGACGCATTTGTCTTTTAACACATAAACTGAGAAGGCGTTGAGTGTAAGTCCTTCACTCAACGCATTTATACTTAGTCAGTTTTTCCTTGAGTGGGCGTCGAGTGTATGTCCCTCACTCGACGCATTTATACTTAGACAAATTTCAGACTTTCTGATGTAGGGTAGGCCGTGGGTGCACAATCTAGACTCTACATGCGACACGACCGTCAGTGACGGCGACGAATGTTATGAGCAATAATAATTTGGCACCAGAAAATTAAGCGAAAACAAAGAAACAATATAATTTAATTTTGGCGATTATAGTTGGCTTTCCTCCGCTCGGAGGGCCAAAGCAAAGCGTGCGGCGAATCGGTCCTCCTGCAAATTAGTAATCAATTGACACGAGGCGCTACAAACTAGAGCCAAACAAAATATGAAGTTTCCAATAATAATATTGCAAATACAACAATCCAAATCACGAAAATAAAACTCACAACTAGCGGGCTGGTTTAGGGCAATGGAGGTGATAAGTCCGGATGCGTGGATCGGGTGCCGAGGGTGGAGACGGAGGTGGCAAAGGCGGGTGGGGGGGCTGTTTTGGTGGCAAATAACGAAATCGGAGGGCGATGGAGTAGATCCGGATAGGAGCACGTAGATCCAGACTCGGGGAAGGTAGATCCGGTGGTGGAATGTCGGATTGGGGCGGGGAAGGGTAGATCGGGGCAATATAACCCGGATCGGGTAGTGGGGATGTAGATCGGGACAATAGAACCCGGATCTAGGAGGATTAGGGGCTGTGGAGTAGTGGGGAAGAGGTGGATCCACGAAGGGGAAGAGAGGAGTGGCTGGCTAGGGCTAGGAAGGCCCTAAGTGGGGTCGGAAATGGCAAGAGGGGCTGGAAAAGTGCAGGGATTGGCAGCAGCCAGTCCGGCGGCTGCTTGGGAAGGGCGGTAGCCGGCGGGTTGCTTGGGAAGGGCGGTAGCCGGCGGGTTTGAGGAAGGGCGGTAGCCGGCGGGTTTGAGGAAGGTTGGGGTGAGTTCCGGGGGTGGGAAAAGGGGAGGAAACAGTGGGAAAATGTGGGGAAGGTTAGGGATTACCTTGGGGGAGAGGATGAACGCCTAGGAGTCGTCACCTAGGGCTCCACGGAGTCGGCACCGTGGAAGGATCACAGGATTCCGGGATTGAACTTCTCCAGAATCTGCCATCCCCTAAACCAGCCCACAACTCCCTATTTATAAGAAATAACACCCTAGGGCTTCACCATCAACGGCTATGATTGGCCGATGGGTTCGGCCTCTAAATAACAACATATAAACCCAAATAAAATACATAAATATATAATTTCGACTCGCAGCGACGTTCCGGACGCAACCGCGGAGTCGGATCGGCGGTCCGATCAAGCGTTCCTGCGGGAATAGACGAACGTGGGTCCCGCGCCTCCAAATGCACGATCGGATGGAATCCCATCAACTCCCCCCGACTGAAAAGCATTCATCTCCGAAGAATGGAGACGATCGTACTGGAGTCGAAGCCCGGGGGCGAGTTGAGCAAGCTCAGCTGGTAGTATCCAAGTGTCGTCCGCGTCGGGGCGGCCGCGCCAATGGACCAAGTAGCGAAGATGTTGCCCGTCTGTGGTGGGGACAATCTGGTGGGATCTGATCTCAGTAATGCTCTCATCTCTCAACTCTCTCATGGTGGGGCCCGGAGTGATCGGTGACGCCGACGGCGGAACCATAGACGACGACTGTCCAGGAGGAGGGATATGGGCAATGGGTGGATTGAGGTGGCTGCTCGACATGGGTGGGGTGGTGGGGAAGGGTGGCAAGGAGTGAGGGAGTGGGTCGCCTCCACTGCCCGGGTCCACATAGTCATGAGGCTCGTGATAGGGTGTCAGATCCTCAACATTAAATACTGGGTGAATCCCCATATTTGCTGGGATATCCAGCCTGTAGGCGTTTGTCCCAATCCGATTAACAACCGAGAAAGGGCCCATTCGCCTGGCGCTTAGCTTTTTGGCAGGCCCAGAAGGGAGCCTCTCCGAGCGGATTCGTACCATCACCTGATCGCCAACATTAAAAATACGTTCCCGCTTTCGTTTATCCGCGTGGGCCTTATAATTTTCATTGCTCATAATAATGCGTCGGCGGACCGACTCATGCAACTCATGCAGGTGCTGTGCAAATGATTCTGCGGACTCACTAGGCCGGGACTCTAACGGGCTTGGGATAAGGTCAATGGGTTTCCTGGGGTCATATCCTGACACTATATGGAATGGGCTCAGCCCAGTGGACCTATTGACCGAACTATTATATGCAAACTCGGCGATCGGCAAATCTAAATCCCAACTACCTACATGCTCTCCAGTTAGACACCGCAACAGATTCCCTAGACTCCTATTCACTACCTCAGTCTGACCGTCCGTCTGTGGGTGATATGCGGAGGAAAACCTAAGGGTAGTACCAGTCTTGTGCCACAGGGTTTTCCAAAAATAGCTCATGAATCTCACATCACGGTCGGACACAATCGACTTGGGTAGACCATGCAACCGAAAGACATCCCTCATGAATATAGATGCAACGTGGGTCGCATCTGCCGTCTTGCGGCAAGCAATGAAGTGTGCCATCTTCGAAAACCGGTCAACCACCACAAAGATGGAATCGTGTCTCCGTAAGGTGCGGGGGAGTCCGAGAACAAAGTCCATGCTGATGTCCTCCCAAGGGCGGTGTGGAACAGGTAGGGGTGTATAAAGGCCGGTGTTCTGTTTACTTCCCTTGGCCGTCTGGCAGATACGACAGTGGCGCACAACTCGAGCTACGTCCTTCTTGAGGCTGGGCCAGTAGAGACGGTCCTCAACAATGGCTATAGACTTATCCCGCCCGAAGTGACCCGCGGCTCCGCCCGCGTGCAGTTCCCAAATCAGATAGTCTCGGTAAGACGTCTGAGGAACGCACAGGCGAGAACCCCGGTACAGATATCCCTCGTAAATCTGGTATCCCTCAACGGGGTCGGGTGGGTCTCGGGACAAGGCGGTGTAAATCTCGCCAAAGTCAGGACACGTGGGGTAATCGAGCATCAGTCGCTCAAGGCCCTGCACACTCGCCGTCAGCGTCTGCAATAGGGATACGCGGCGACTCAACGCGTCAGCCGGCTTGTTCTCAACACCCGCGCGGTGCTTGAGAACATAATGGAAATCCTGCAGATACTCGACCCACTTCGCATGTCGGTGGCCCAACTTGCGTTGTGAATCGAGGTAACGGAGGGCCTGGTGATCGGAGTACAACACGAACTCCCGGGGGAGGAGATAGTGTCGCCAGTAGCGCAGAGACTGGACAATAGCGTAAAATTCTCGATCGTAGTTCGAGTACTTTTGCTTAGCTTCATTCAATTTCTCACTAAAGTAAGAAACTGGGTGTCCCTCTTGGCTCAACACGCCACCTATACCGATACCCGAGGCGTCGCAGGCGACCTCAAAGGCGCGACTAAAATCTGGCAATCGTAGGACGGGAGCTGTCGTCAACCTCTCCTTAATCTCCTCAAAGGCTCTAGTGGCTGCGGGGGTCCACTGGAACTCTCCCTTCTTGAGACAGCTCGTGAAGGGGGCCATGATCGAGCTGAACCCCTGGACAAACCTCCTGTAGAAGGTGGCAAGGCCGTGAAAGCTGCGAGCCTCGTGGATATTCTTAGGCACAGGCCAATCTCGGATAGATTTGACCTTCTCAGGATCCACGGAGACTCCGGTGGAGGAAATGATAAAGCCCAGGAAGTGAACGGACTCGGAGAGGAAGGCGCACTTCTTCAGGTTCACATACAGTTTCTCTTGGCGAAGGGTGCCAAAGAGAAGTCTCAGATGATCGAGGTGAGCGGCCTGCGTCTGGCTGTAGACTAATATGTCATCAAAGTACACTACCAGAAACTTGCCCATGTAGGGCCGCAACACCTGCGTCATCACACGCATAAACGTGCTCGGGGCGTTAGATAGCCCGAATGGCATAACTAACTACTCATACAGACCGTCCTTGGTCTTAAATGCGGTCTTCCACTCGTCCCCTTCACGAACTCGAATCTGGTGGTACCCACTGCGGAGGTCGATCTTGGAGAAGATCTGGGCACCCGACATAGTGTCTAGTAAATCATCGAGTCGTGGAATAGGAAAACGATACTTGACCGTGATCTTATTAATGGCGCGGATGTCGATGCACATACGCCAACTACCGTCCTTCTTAGGAGTAAGAAGGGCGGGGACCGCACAAGGACTCATGCTCTCACGAATGAACTGCTTCCGGAGAAGCTCGTCGACCTGCCGTTTGAGCTCAGCGTGCTCATCCGGGTGCATACGGTAGTGGGGCAGGTTCGGGAGGGAAGCTCCCGGGACTAAATCAATGGCATGCTGAATGTCCCGCGGGGGAGGCAGCTCATCGGGGAGCTCGTCTGGCATAATGTCCGTAAACTCGCCTAACAAGGGACGCACCGCGGGAGGGAAATCAACTGGGGCGTCCTCAGCAACCTGGGTGGCGGCAACCACATAAATAACGTCGGACTCGGCACTATCTCGTAGGAACTCGCCTCGCCTCAGAATATGCAGGGGCCGCGAGGCGCTCGTGCTCGCAGATGGCTCCACCACACCCTTAGGTCGATCTCGGGGCTGGGTGGGTGTCAACGTGATCTTCCGCCCCTTATCATAAAAGACATACGTGTTCGAGCGACCGAAGCACGTAACATCACGATCAAAGAGCCAGGGGCGGCCGAGCAACACGTGGGCGACGTCCATGGGAATGACATCGCACCAAACCTTGTCCTGAAAGGACGCGATAGTGAGCGGGACTAAGCAGCGCTGGGTGACCTGAATCGCCGTCTTGTCAACCCAGACGACACGGTACGGATGGGGGTGAGGCTCTGCTCTCACCTGCATACGGTCAAGTGCCTTCTGGGCTACGATATTCACGCAACTCCCACTATCAATGGCTAGTTTGCAGGGTCCGCCTGCGCTAGGAAAGTAGGTGTAGAAGATAGTCGTGCGTCGCCAGTCCTCATCCACACGGGGGGTGTGCAAGAGGCGTCGAATCACTCCTACCTCTAACGATCGCTCGGCGTCACTCTCCCAACCCTCCTCGACTGCGGCCCTAACTTCCTCTGGGGCCTCCTCTTCCTCCTCTAAACCTTGTTGCTCCTCACCCTCAACTAGCAGGTTCCGCGTGGGGCACCGCGCCGCCACGTGGCCTCTGTCAGAACATCTAAAGCATACAATGCCTCCAGATCGCTGATCATCAGTGGCTATGGCTTTACCCTTCGCATCCGCGGGGATACGTGAGGGTGCAGCTGGAGTGGTCTGGGGCGGAGCGGGTTTCTTAAATGTCGAGGAATCAGTCCGGGGGGTGAACTGCCTCGTACTAGACGAACGCAGGTACTGCTCGTACTCAAGGGAGAGCTGGAATATCTGGTCAACAGTCTCCAAACGGTGGGGAATCAACTCTCTCCGAATATCGGCACGAAGGCCAGCCTTGAAGCGAGAGGCAGTGGCAATAGGCTCCTCGGAAACATCACTCCTAACGATCAACTCATCGAAGCGGGCCATGTACTCGGCAACGGTAAGGGTCCCCTGCCGTAAGTTCTGCAGCTGCTCAAACAGTTGCCCACGATATGATGCGGGGAGGTACTTCTCTTTCAGTCGCTCCTTCATCTCATCCCATCTGGTGATGGGGTAGTAACCATCCCGCTCTAGGGCTCTCTCAACACTGATCCAAAACACCTTGGCTTGCCCGACCAACTTCATCTTCGCAAACCGGACGCACCGCTCGTCGCTCATGTCGTACCACTCGAAATAGTGATCCATATCCAAAAGCCAGTCGCTGAAGGCTTTCGGATCTAGCCGACCATCGAACGAAGGGGCGTCGAGTCGGATACGACGAGTAATGTCAAGGTAGTGACCACCTCTCCGTGGGTCGGGGTACTCCTCGGGGTAGTCCTCCTGAAAGTAGTCGTGTCGAGCGGGTGGGGGACCGCGCTCTCTCCGACCCGGAGGATAGTACTCGTCATGGCGGTAGTCTCGGGGGCCAAGTGGGGGCACTCGATCTCTGGGCTCATGCGGAGGCCGACGAGGCATACGGTAATCGTCCCGTGGAGGTAGGGGCCTCTCACGCACCGGGTCAGGATGTCGCCTAACCGGCGGGGCTGGGACTCGGTGGTGAGGGTCACGACGGGAGCGGTCTGCATGTGGATGACCATCTCTCTGGCGCTGGTCATAACGTAGAGGAGCATCGGGGTCGTCCTCAAGTGATTCGGCGTGCTGTGTCGGTGTTTCCCTAGCGTCCTCTAAGTGGCCTAAGCGACGGTTCACTTCAGTGAGATCATGACGCACCTCGTCAAACTGGGCCCCTATGGTGTCAAGACGATCTAAGACAAGTCGCTGGAACTCCGCAAAAGCGGCATTCGAGTTCGAGCTCGTCGCTCGGTCCTCGGTGATCTGTGGTTCAACCATGCTGACTCTATAATTCCTACCACTACGGAGCATGCAAGTGGCCCAAACCTTGGGCTCTGATACCAATTGATGTAGGGTAGGCCGTGGGTGCACAATCTAGACTCTACATGCGACACGACCGTCAGTGACGGCGACGAATGTTATGAGCAATAATAATTTGGCACCACAAAATTAAGCGAAAACAAAGAAACAATATAATTTAATTTTGGCGATTATAGTTGGCTTTCCTCCGCTCGGAGGGCCAAAGCAAAGCGTGCGGCGAATCGGTCCTCCTGCAAATTAGTAATCAATTGACACGAGGCGCTACAAACTAGAGCCAAACAAAATATGAAGTTTCCAATAATAATATTGCAAATACAACAATCCAAATCACGAAAATAAAACTCACAACTAGCGGGCTGGTTTAGGGCAATGGAGGTGATAAGTCCGGATGCGTGGATCGGGTGCCGAGGGTGGAGACGGAGGTGGCAAAGGCGGGTGGGGGGCTGTTTTGGTGGCAAATAACGGAATCGGAGGGCGATGGAGTAGATCCGGATAGGAGCACGTAGATCCAGACTCGGGGAAGGTAGATCCGGTGGTGGAATGTCGGATTGGGGCGGGGAAGGGTAGATCGGGGCAATATAACCCGGATCGGGTAGTGGGGATGTAGATCGGGACAATAGAACCCGGATCTAGGAGGATTAGGGGCTGTGGAGTAGTGGGGAAGAGGTGGATCCACGAAGGGGAAGAGAGGAGTGGCTGGCTAGGGCTAGGAAGGCCCTAAGTGGGGTCGGAAATGGCAAGAGGGGCTGGAAAAGTGCAGGGATTGGCAGCAGCCAGTCCGGCGGCTGCTTGGGAAGGGCGGTAGCCGGCGGGTTGCTTGGGAAGGGCGGTAGCCGGCGGGTTTGAGGAAGGGCGGTAGCCGGCGGGTTTGAGGAAGGTTGGGGTGAGTTCCGGGGGTGGGAAAAGGGAGGAAACAGTGGGAAAATGTGGGGAAGGTTAGGGATTACCTTGGGGAGAGGATGAACGCCTAGGAGTCGTCACCTAGGGCTCCACGGAGTCGGCACCGTGGAAGGATCACAGGATTCCGGGATTGAACTTCTCCAGAATCTGCCATCCCCTAAACCAGCCCACAACTCCCTATTTATAAGAAATAACACCCTAGGGCTTCACCATCAACGGCTATGATTGGCCGATGGGTTCGGCCTCTAAATAACAACATATAAACCCAAATAAAATACATAAATATATAATTTCGACTCGCAGCGACGTTCCGGACGCAACCGCGGAGTCGGATCGGCGGTCCGATCAAGCGTTCCTGCGGGAATAGACGAACGTGGGTCCCGCGCCTCCAAATGCACGATCGGATGGAATCCCATCACTTTCTCCACTGAGCCTTTGAGTGATAGTCCAACTGTCAACGCATTCTGACCTCAGGCGTTAAGTGAAGTGTAGTCACTCAACGCATTTGGACTTGGTCATTTTCCTGACTTTCTTGATCATGCTGACTTATGTCCAGCCATACTTCTAGCCATACTTCTGACACTCTTAACCTGTCTAATCACATAATTATAGACATCCTGCATATATGAACTCAAACATATATCAAATACATGTTTGTGTATATTATTGACTTGTCGCCTTTTTCAAATCTGGGACATTATGATCAATATACCCAACAGATAGCAAAGTTGAAGAAGGTATCTTCCTTTGATAATCTTCATTAAGTAAGGTTTATAGATGCTTTAACAAGTGGGCATTATGTATGAAAGAATCTATGCATGTAATTTTGATGAAACTTGTATTTTTTAAAGAAAAAACTGCTTAGCAAATTTAAGTGGACAGGTAGAAGATCTAACTAAGCTCACTTGGGTGGTTACCACTCCATTTCAGATAAGAGAAGAAAACAATGAAGAACCTGAAGTTGAAGATGTTGAAATTTCTCAAGGTGCTCAACGAGATAGTCTGACGCCAAATTAATATTCTCAGAGATATCAAGATCACACCTTGGTCACGCGGGTTGAATTTTCCGGATCTTGGAATGAGCGGGGGTTATCTCAACTAAAGTTAGTCAACCAGAAAACACATGCAGCAACAAGAGTCTTTATTGATTAACAACAATTTTCTTTACAAAGCGAGACATACATGGCGAGACATGATTGACCAAAACCACCACAGGGAGAGCAGAGACAATTACAAAGACAAGTCAACACAAGCCGCGCGGACTCCAACACGTAGCCGACGGTCTACTATTGTGGAGTCCGCACAATCCGCCAGGTCGCCAGACCGCAACCCAAGCCGCGCGGACTTCCCGTTATTCTAATGTTAAGCTCTAGCCGCCGATCTGCAAGCAGCCTGACCGCGAGATCGCCTAGCCGCCAGACCGCACAAGCTGCGATGCCGAACTGAAAAGTCCGTCTAAAGCAGGCGACTTATTGAACCCCGAACCAAATTGCCAAAGAGAAGACCGTCTGGTCGTTGTCCGCGACCTGCTGTTTACCGCCTATTGCTTAACCGCAGAGTCCGCACTGTCCCCGACCGCAATCGGAGTCAAGTCTTGGCTTTCCAGCGCTATCCGCACAACCTGCACAGCACAAACCGGTCAACTCAATCAACCCTCGCGGATACCGAAAGTCAGTCCGCAGCAACTGAACGCGGGCTCACTTACTGTTCATTCGCTCCCTTAGGTTCTCTATTCCTGATGTGACATGCGTCCTATTTATAGGCACGACGAGCAGTGTGGTCACCGCCCTAGCTGATAGGATCACCGCCACATCCCGCAGCAAGAACAAAGTGTATCTGCAAGCCGCGGATACACACCCAGTCTGCCGCAACCTGTGCAGGATAGCCAGTCCGCCTAGACGTCACCAAGGCCGGACACAACGTCAGTCCGCCTTGTCGCCAAAGGCCAAGCCAAGACTGGCACAGCCGAACTCTGCAACAACTGTCCGCTTATCCGTGAAGACAGCTCCAGTCCGCTTATCCCGAGCCCACAGCCTCGCCACCAAGGCAACTGCCAGACTCAGCGGACACAGCTCCAGTCTGCTTATACTGCGGATACCTCCAGTCCGCATTTCCCCCAGACTGCTCCAGTCCGCATATCCCGCAGACTGCTCCAGTCCGCATATCCCGCAGACTGCTCCAGTCCGCATATCCTAAGTCCACGACCATGCCAGCAAGGCAGCTGTCGGACTCAGCGGACTCAGCTCCAGTCCGCTCGCACTTGCAGACGCAACTCCAGTCCGCATATCCCCAAACTCGTAACCAAGGCACACAACAATTCTGACGAGCATGGCGGACTGAGACGCCGTCCGCACTATACTGCGCGATCTCCTCGGACTGAGCCAAACCTGGACTTGGTTCAGAACCAACCAAGTCCAGACCACTGGCCGCAAGGGCCAGTCCGCACTTACTGGCGGACACTGGAACCAGTCCGCCTGCACGGGCGAACTCCAGTATCAGTCCACACTGGCGGGCGACCTCCGCGGCTTCCACTTGCCGCTTCACCAGAGCAAGACCAAGGCTTCTGCCAAGCCGGTCTGCCGAGCTCCAGTCCTTCAGTCCGCTTCTTGCCGGACTTCGCGGATATAGTCGTTATCCGCCCGGTTACATTCTGGGATCCAACTGCTAGTTGTGCATACGCCGGCCTGGCAGACCGCCACTGCTGTTCGTGTAGTCCGCGAGAACAGACCGCCCAGACCGCTACAGAACAAACCGTCTGCAACATCCCTGCCGACCTTGCTGTCCGCCAATCCTGTCCGCGTAGTCCGCGCGGATAGGTTGCCCAAGTCCTTCATTCACCCACTTTCACTTCACAATTTTCAACACTCCCCCTTGAAATGAGAAGTGGTGAACAGCTCCAGCAGCTCCCGTAACCTTGCACCTGGTCCCTCCGATAGGGCCTTCGAGGAGATGTCCAAGACATAGTCCCCGCTCTGCATATCCTGGACCATGAGGGAGCCCTCCAGCATCTCCCAAACGGAGTCATGCTTCCCTATGCCTTCTTCTTCAGCTTTGACCTCCACTCATGCGTCACAGGAGTATCACCAACGACCTTGTGCACAAGGGCCCAAGCCTCGTCACCTCTGAGAGTAGTCACCTCTTCAGCCTTGGCGTCATCCACCTCCTTGACTCTAGTGGTGTCATCACAGCTAGAAGGTACTCGCTCGACCTGAGGGCTTACAAGGAAATATGAGACCAAGCTCACCGCGTTCCCTTCGCTATATCGAGCTGGTGGGTTGTTGATCCTCTTTGATCTCCAAAGAACCTGATCACGGCTAACCACCTCCGCTGCTCCTCCTGAACCAGCTCCGTTCCCGGGCAATCCCGGAACAATGCTCCCCTTGCTTCCTGAACAAGACACCACCGTACTGGAACCAGAAGCACCTGGAGCAACGCTCCCCCTGCTTCCTGAACCAGAAGTCTCCGCTCTTGAACAAGAACTACCTGGAACATCGCTCCCCCTGCTTCCCAAATCAAAAGCCTTCGCCTTCGAGCCAGAAGCACCTGGAGCATCGCTCCCCCTGCTTCCTGACCCTAGCGCCTTTGCCCCGGAGCTAGAACAATCTGGGGCTCCTGGTGACACAAGCAGCTCCCTTTGATCCTTAGCAGCAGCCTTCTTCAACCCACCATCTGTCCTGCTCATCTCTAGCTCCACATATGAGCTATCCCAATACGACGTCAGTTCATCGAAGACAACGTCGTTTGACACGATGAGCCTCTTCGTCGCAGGATCCATACACCTACCACCTTCTCTTCTTCTCATCATACCCAACAAACACTAGCTTCGTCTTGAGAGCATCCGGAGCGTGTGCGTAGCAGGTAGATCCAAACACCCGTAGGTGCTTCACACTGGCTTCACCCCGAACATCAGCTCAACCGGAGTCTTCACATTAATCGGACTAAGAGGCATCCGATTGATGAAGTGTGCAGCACAGGCCATCCCTTCTGCCCAAAAGGCCTTAGGAATGTCTTTGCACTGAAGCCAACACTTGCAGGTCTCCGTCAATAGGTGGATCATCTGAACTGCAATACTGCCTTGCTGTGAAGTATGTCCACAAGAAAGCTCTCTTCGGATCCCATGCTTCCTGCAAAAAATCAAGAACTCGGTTGAGCCGAACTCATCACCGATGCTTGTCCTCAACTTCTTGATCCGCAGGCCAAGCTGGCCTTCCACAAGCTTCTTGAACTCCACAAACAAGCAGAACATGTTCGACTTCTCCTTCATGAAGTATACCCAAGTATACCTCGAATAGTCATCAACCAATATCAGCATGTACCTGCTGCCTCCAAGACTGGCGGTGATGGTCGGTCCAACCAGAGCACAATGGACAACCTCCAAAGGTGTTTTACATCTAGACTGTGCCTTATCAACCATAAAGCGATAAGCTTCACCATGCTGACATCCCGCACATCCCTGACCATTGTCATAGGATGACCATTTAGGCAAGCCTCTTACGAGTCTTCTTTTCGCCATTGATTTCAGCTTGTTCATCCCTACATGCCCAAGTCTTTCATGCCAGATAGCTGCACTATCACTGGACTTCATCCGATCAACACCTGAACTTGTTGATGACCCAACCAAGTTCTTCTCCTTGCTCCCAACATGAGCTACGTTCGCCGAGAGCAAGACAACCTTGCACTCCTTCCTGAGGTGACCATGCTGCTTGCATCTATAGCACCTTGGTCCTTCCTTCCTCTTCACATCACGCCTAGGAGAACCACTCCTCTCTTGCTGATATGAAGTAGAAGGACCATCCTCCGCAGCAACCTTCACCTCCTTCATGAACAACCCATCAAGGGAAGTCTAAACCTCCGCAGCTGACCGACATCCACTGATGTGGTCCAAGAGCTCCGATGAGATCACCTGCTTGAGAATAGACTCCGCTTTCGCATTTATCTCCTTCCAAACTCTCATCTCTTCAGCATTGCCATCAGTAACCTCTTGTCTTCCTGCTCCGCACACAACCTCCCAAAGGTACTCGCCAAGAAGAAAGCTCTCCATACAAGACTTCCACCTATCAAAGTTTGTCTTTGTAAGGAGTTCAATTCCAAGACCACTTGCAACTTCCATTGTCATGGTTCTACCACTGGTTCCCTCTTCACAAGAGCAACAACCACTTCAGTTGATCACTGTTTATCCACTCCAAACTCCATGCTCTGATACCATGTTGAAATTTCCTAAAGTGGTCAATGAGATAGTCTGACGCCAAATTAATATTCTCAGAGCTATCAAGATCACACCTAGGTCACGCAGGTTGAATTTTCCGGATCTTGGAATGAGCAGGGGTTATCTCAACTAAAGTTAGTCAACAAAAAAACGCATGCAGCAACAAGAGTCTTTATTGATTAACAGCAATCTTCTTTACAAAGCGAGACATACATGGCGAGACATGATTCACCAAAACCACCACAGGGAGAGCAGAGATAATTACAAAGACAAGTCAACACAAGCCGCGCGGACTCCAACACGAAGCCTCCGGTCTACTGCTGTGGAGTCTGCACAATCCGCCAGGTCGCCAGACCGCAACCCAAGCCGCGCGGACTGCCAGTTATTCCAATGCTAATCTCTAGCCGTCGATTTGCAAGCCGCCTGACCGTGAGGTCGCCTAGCCTCCAGAACGCACAAGCTGCGATGCCGAACTGAACAGTCCGCCTGAAGCAGGCGACTTATTGAACCCCGAACCAAGTTGCCAAAGAGTAGACCGTCTGGTCGTTGTCCGTGACCTACTGTTTACCGCCTGTTGCTTAACCACAGAGTCTGTACTGTCCCTGACCACAATAAGAGCCAAGTCCTGGCTTTCCAGCGCTATCCGCACAACCTGCACAGCACAAACCGGTCAACTCAATCAACCCTCGCGGATACCGAAAGTCAGTCCGCAGCAACTGAACGCGGGCTCACTTACTGTTCATTCGCTCCCTTAGGTTCTCTATTCCTGATGTGACATGGGTCCTATTTATAGGCACGATGAGAAGTGTGGTCACCGCCCTAGCCGATAGGATCACCGTCACATCCCGCAGCAAGAACAAAGTGTATCCGTAAGCCGCGGATACACACCCAGTCCGTCGCGAACTATGCAGGATAGCCAGTCCGCCTAGACTTCACCAAGGTCGGACACAACTCCAGTCCGCCTTGTCGCCAAAGGCCAAGCCAAGACTGCCACAGCCGAACTCTGCAACAACTGTCCGCCTATCCGCGGACACAGCTCCAGTCCGCTTATCCCGAGTCCACAGCCTCGCCACCAAGGCAACTGCCAGACTCAGCGAACACAGCTCCAGTCTGCTTATGCTGCGGATACCTCCAGTCCACATTTCCCGCAGACTGCTCCAGTCCGCATATCCCGCAGACTGCTCCAGTCCGCATATCCCGCAGACTGCTCTAGTCCGCATATCCTGAGTCCACGACCATGCCAGCAAGGCAGCTGTCAGACTCAGCGGACCCAGCTCCAGTCCGCTCGCACTTGCGGACGCAACTCCAGTCCGCATATCCCCAAACTCGCAACCAAGGCACACATCACTTCTGCCAAGCTTGGCGGACTTAGACGTCGTCCGCACTTTACTGCGCGATCTCCCCGGACTGAGCCAAACCTGGACTTGGTTCAGAACCAACCAAGTCCAGACCACTGGCCGCAAGGGCCAGTCCGCACTTACTGGCGGACACTGGAACCAGTCCGCCTGCACGGGCGAGCTCCAGTATCAGTCCGCACTGACTGGCGACCTCCGGGGCTTCCACTTGCCGCTTCAGCAGAGCAAGACCAAGGCTTCTGCCAAGCCGGTCTGCCGAGCTCCAGTCCTTCAGTCCTCTTCCTGCCGGACTCCGCGGATAGAGTCGCTATCCGCCCGGTTACATTCTGGGATCCAACTGCTAGCTGTGCATACGCCGGCCTGGCAGACCGCCACTGCTGTTCGCGTAGTCCGCGCGAACAGACCGCCCAGGCCGCTACAGAACAAACCGTCTGCAACATCCCTGCCGACCTAGCTGTCCGCCAATGTTGTCCGCGTAGTCCGCGCGGATAGGTTGCCCAAGTCTTCCATTCACCCACTTTCACTTCACAATTTTCAACAGAAGATATAGAGCTGAAATTGATGTACGACATAAAATAAGTTATACCTTTGAAGCTGAAGCGAAAGTTGGCATTAATACCCTAGAGCAATGTGCAACCAGGACAGATATTCCTAGAAGATATGTTAATCTAAAGGATAATCCAATCACTCAAGTCATTGTTAACTTAACAGGACTAAGAATCAGTTCAAGTACTCCAAATGTGTCGATGAACCTCAGTTACATTATCAAATTGAGCTCAAGAAATTAGAAGAATCTAATGAAGACACTCAGTGGATTATGGTCATGCCAGAGGAATTGACTTAGTTTGAAAGGAGTAAATTATGGACACTAGTCAAGAGACCTACAAACTACCTAGTCAATGAAACAAAATGGATATTCAAAAATAAGTTGGATTCTGTTGAAGAAAGTATAAAGAAAGTTCATCATAAAGGCCCGTGTAAAGCCTTCTTGGGTGTTAGGTTTTAGTCTCACATCTTGGGATAGAGTTTAGGCTCTCCCCTCTTCTCATATATATATGTACCCATACATGTGTTATGTAATTTAATTTTATTGAGAAATTAATAAAATCATTCATTTATTTCTCTCAATTTCTAGTTCGTCTACATGGTATCAGAGACAACGATCCGTACTCGCTGAATCGTGCTCTTTTCTTTCTCTTATTGGGTTGTCCGCACCCCTGGGCGGTTAGCATTCGGTTTTTAACTACAACTCTCCTGCGGTCTCTTTTTATCTAGGCCGTTCTCCCATGGCTTCACCCCCCTCGGCTTCTCCAAATCATGTTGCTTTTATAGCCTGAGCTCTCCTGACCAGTAGGACCTCCCACCTTTCTTCTCGTTGCAGGCTCTCCTCTTGTCGCACGACTCTCCGGCACGCCGCACCCGCGGCTTCACCAGTTCTCCACAACTTCTCCAGGCCTCCACGGCTTTGTCAACTTGTTTTTCTTCAGGCTGCTGCTCCGCGGGTCTCCCGGTCGCTGCTTGCGCCCCGATCGCTGATTGCTCCACTTGTAGCGGCCGCAACTTCTCCAGTCCGCCGCAGTAGATTCTCCAGTACTCCACTTCTTGTTCGCAGCATCACTGATCCGTCGCAGCAGATTCTCCAGTCCGCCGTAGCAGCTTCTCCAGGCCGCCACTTCTTGTTCGCAGCTTCTCCAGGCCACCGCAAGATCTTCTCCAGTATGCTGCTCTCCAAGCCGTAGCTTCTTGTCCACAGTTTCTCCAAGCTACCATTTCACCTCTCCAAGCCGCAGCTACTCAGCAAGCTTGCATCCTAGGTCGTCGGTTCTCTTCTCCAGGCTGGCGTTTCTTGTTCAGGTCGCTTCTCCATGCCACTTCTTGTTCGCTCAGTGGCCGTGTCTCCTTGCCCCCGCATTGTTGCAGCAACTTCTTCCCGTATGTTTGCTCCACCGCTTGTCGCGCCGATTTCCTCTTACCAGTGTGGTTCTGCTCATCTCTTGACGTCGTGGCTGCCTCCTTGCCGTTGTTATCTTCGTCGTGGCTTGACGCCTGCCTTCTCTGCTTGCCGTGTTCTTAGTTGCGTGCCTAGCCGCTCCTTGTCGCTGGTCTGCTTACCGCACGAGTCTTTTGCTCTTATTTGCGGCCTCTTCCGCAAGGTCGCCTCCAATGGCCGGTCATGCTTCCTCATCCCCTTTATCTCAGCAGCCACCTCCAAACAACTTTCAAGCTAACATCAATACCTCGCGCAACCAAATCCAGCAACTTCAAGGGATGATCTGTCGTTCTCCTGGTTTTGTTGTGTCTATTTTCGATAGGTTTGTTTCATGTTTTGCAAATAGTTCCTCATGGGTTATGGACTTCCGGGCAACACATCATATTACCCTAACAAAACCTTCAAGATACTTGAACTCTGCGCATCTCAAGTTCATTACGGTTGCCAATGGGGACTCTACTCCAGTCACTGGATCAGCCGACGTGACCCTTACCTCATCCCTCACTCTTCGCTCGGTTTTTCATGTTTCGGGTTCTCCTTTCAATCCCCTATCTATTAGCCGTCTTACACAAGACCTTGATTGTTATGTGACTTTCTCTTCTACTTCTTGTGTTGTGCAGGAACGTCGAACGCAGACTGTCATTAGTAAAGACAAACTAGTTAATGGGCTCTACATCTTAGACCTTCACCACTTGATTCTCTCTACTATTAGTTTTGTCGGTTGGCATCGGCGACTTGGGCATGGCCCTCTCCACATCCTCCAGAAAGCTCTTCTCGATTTGTCCCTCACTGAATTCACATGCGAGTCATGTATCTACGGCAAACACCATCATTCTTCCTTTTCACCAGATTGTACTCAGAGCGGTGCTCCCCTTGTTTTGGTTCATTCAGATATTTAGGTGTCCTATAACATTGTCAGTGTTTCTAGTTATCGTAAATTTGTTACTTTCATTGATGATTACTCTCGTATGACATGATTGTATTTTTTTTATGATCGATCTGAACTGCCTCGTGTCTTTCGTGCCTTTATCCTTGAGACTCGCAACCAATTCTCTACTACCATTAAAATACTCCGCACTGATAATGCTCGGGAATGCACAAGTCATGTGTTTACAGACATGTATACTGAGTTCAGCATCATCCATCAAATCTCGTGTCTATACTCCACAACAAAATGGTGTCGCCGAAAGCAAGAATCGTCACCTTCTTGAGGTCGCACGCACCCTTATGTTTCAAATGAATGTTCTCACCATATGCTGGAATTTTGCAATTTCTAAGGCCTCCCACCTCATTAACTGTTTGTCCTCCTCTATTCTTAATTTTCAAGCTCTGTTTAAACTTCTTTTTCCCTCCACACCTCCATTTGCAGTCACTCCGCGTGTTTTTGGCGGCGTCTTGGCCCATCCACTGACAAGCTTACCCCACATGCCATAAAATATATGTTTGATGGGTACTCTTTCACTCAGAAAAGTTATGTTTGTTATTCTCCCACTAATCGGAAGATCATTATATCGGTCGATGTCACCTTTCTTGAGGACCAGCCGTATCATTCTCAACCTCTTGACCCTCCAATACCACTATTATCTCATCCTCCGCGGCCAGTTGTTCCTGTTACTTCGCCACTTCCACCTCTCCTACCCACGCCACTCCCAACTCAACCGCCCAAACCTCATATGATTCATATGTACACTCGTCGTCCTTCTCCTTTTGATGCCCCGAGCCTGTTCCCTTCTACTAATAACAATCTGTGCTCCAATGATCCGAATACGCCTTCTACAGCTCACCCAATGGTGAATTATGTCTCCTTACACCGTCTTTCTCTAGAACTCAGGCGAACTACTCTTTCTTTATCTTCTATGTTCACCCCTAACTCTGTACAGGAGGTTCTCCAACATTCGGGGTGGCGGGCGCCTATGGGTGGCGGTCGGCTAAAAAACTGTCAGTGTTGCACTTTTATCCACAATATATAAGGGCAACTCTCATATTGTATCTTACCTTATCACTTGATTAATTTGAAGAATTTGGCTGGGGCATCTCGGATGACCCAGTGTCCAGCCCTAGGGAAGTTTTCATGCATTCTATTCTTCATCTTTCCCCATTCTCAATAGCAAGAAACTACCATCTGCATTACTGAGCAACTAAATATTAACCAAATTTGTTTTAAGCGATTGGTATTTGTTTTATTTGTATGATTTAAGTCTTGAATTATGTGTCTAAATCTACGTTATCAAATGCGCAAGGCGCACCGAGGCGCAAAGGGCCCCTAGAGTCTAGGCGCAGGAGCGAGCCTGAGGCACGTGAGACGCAAAAAAGGGGGGAAGGAAATTGAATGAATTGGGCGCCCAATTCGCTCAATTTCAGCGAATTGGGCGCCCAAGTGCGCCTAGGGGGTGCCTCGGGTGCGTCTAACATCATGTTTTTGCCCATATCAAAAAAAAAATTAAAATACCTTGAAAGGCCCGGGCGCGCGCCTAGCAGCGCCTGGGCGTGCCTGAGGCGCGCCTGGGGCACATCGCCCGCATCAGCTATGCTGAGGCGCGGCGGGCTACGTCTGGTGCCCACGGCGCCTCAGGCGTGCCGAGGCACGCGCCTTGACAAAGCAGGTCTAAATTATCTCATATCATTTGTAACTTGAACCAAACCTTTTGTAGGGTATTGCTGCAAGGCACCAACCAAAATTAAGCAAACAATAAACTTTATGATTAAAAAGTGAAAAAAAAAATAAAACAAAATGACTCTCCTTAATTATATACTAATTAAACTTAGTTTATCATATCATACAAATATAAATAAATAATGACATTTATTCCAATAATTCAATGCGATGTAACATTTGCATGACAATTTTTAATTATACAATTACGACTCTTATAGTAATTTAAATAGTAATCTTCCAAAAGAAGTATCTGCTTTACTCCACAGAGAAATTATGACATAACTTAAATGCTCAAATGAAAAAAATAGAGATTATGAAAATTTTACTTACAGATGGATCAAATGGTCTCCCAACTGTTTCTACAACAGAAACACTCATACTTCGCATGACCTCAACAAATTGCTTGTAAATACCTTGGTAACTTGTATCAATCTTCTTTTCTCTTTCTGTTTCTGGCTTCATTTGTTGTTTTACTCTCTCAAAATTGTCAATAATTGGCAATAAGCGCTTGATAACTTCTGCATGATTATCAGTTATGAATGAATGTCGATCCTTTTCTAAGCGCTTTCTCAAATTTTCAAAATCAGCATTTAATCGAAGAAACATATCCCTCGCAGATGCTATTTCTGATATTAAGTCTGTAGATTTTATGGAAAGCTCATTCTTCTCCTTTTGAAGGTTGCTAATTGAAGCCTCAATTTCACAGATACTCTTTTCATCACCATTAAAAAGAGCTTCCCTATAAGCCTGGGTAAGGGCTTTCATACTATTATTTTGTACTGCAATGCTTTTCAATTTGGTCTCTATAGCTTGGTTGTCCTCATTTTCATTTATTGCCTGACAAAAAAGAACATAATACCACAATAAGATGTTTAGTGGAAATAAAGAGACGAAAGAATTTTATAGGTAATAGATTAGATGGACATCTGGATTCGAAATACCTCTAAAGTTTTGAACTAAAGATAAGCATGTGGTCTTTGAGCAAAATCAAAAATGGGTCTGTTATGTACCAAGTTCGAGTTGTCGTTGAAGGTAGCGGTGGAGGTGGAGATACAAGGGGCTAATCCTAGAATGAGGAATGAAAAGTAGGAGAACTAGAGGAAGAGAAGAGGAGACTTGAGATACGAGAAACTTGATTTACTTCTTTGATATTTCATACATGACCCAAGCGTCCCCATATATAGGACCCACGATGGAACAAAAGTAAATAAATCAATATAAGAGATGCGTAAATAACTCATAACTACGACTCTACTCTTGCAACTTAACTCATACAACCTGACTCATACAACTCGGCCCATAAAACTCGACATATACACCTAAAGACTCGGAATAATATAATCGTTAATACATATCCGGCGGAGTGGAATCCATAACAACCCACTCATCCTTCAAATAGGCGCATAATAGGCTCATACATGGATAGTGATGGAATGTGGTTGCTCACTGAAGGCAATTTGGCTTTCCATGCTTAATAACTAAATCAAAGTTGTGCATGTATCTAGTACTCCTCATTAGTATCAGTTATGGGTCTATTCTGAGCGGTGGCCGGAGTAGTGGTCGGAGGATACAATGGAGGCGGAGATGATGGTGGTGGAGGATACAATGGAGCACTAACCGCGGTTTCCTAGGCGGGGGATTGCTCATTAGAGGAGAGAGCCACCGAGATCTTACATTCAAAGACGGGAATTAGAACTCTTTCATAGCTTAATCCTTCTTATACAACAAGGGGTATATATAGGACCACGCGGTATAATTGTAAATACAACAAGGAACATTAATAAAATATGTGACGACTACGACTTGAATCATATGAATTAATATATTAAATACTTGACATCTAATAAAGAATCGAGACAACATAATAGTAATATAATATGATAAATGATAGAGGAGCCAAAATCGATTCATAACATCTCATCCGTCCCCAAAAAACGAGCTTGCCCTCAAGCTCAAACTTCGCGTGGATGGCTGAGTCATCTGGAATCTTGATCTCCCGCCAGAAGAGCGACTTGTAGTTCATCGCTTCTGTGATGGCTTCAGCAAGGACTGACAGCGTCATCGGAACAAAGGGCGGTGAAAGGGATGTGTCCGGCGGGGCAGGTGGAGCAGTGAGGAGCAACATCTGCAAGGTGATCGGAGTGGCAAGGGTCGGTAGTAGTACTAAATCCGGCGTAGTGTCGGTGAGCAGCAGAGGCAAGGCTGCTAGAGAAACGACGGTTGGCAGCAAGTACGAAACCGTTGGGATCGGCAGAGCAGGGGTCGGTGGAGCAAGTGCCGACAAAAAATGTGGCGAGTTGGTCGGGAAAGTGGAGCCGGGGCTGGCAGAGCAATGATTGGAATCAACGGCGAAGTGGCAACCGCATGGACCGGTGGCGGCAGTGGAATGATGAGCAATTGTTTACTTTTAGCAATTATGTCTTCGAGTAGGATGAGGACGGCGGCGCCGAGACGATGTGTCTTGGGAGCGAGTCGAGTAGCCTTTGAATCATAAGGTGGGGTTGGTGCTGATATTATTGTGAGAATAAAAGAAAAAAAAATGTTGAAATAGTAATTAATTCAATAAATTTATATATATCCCATGTTGGCGGTTTGTTGAACTCGAGAAAGGAAGAACAGTGTTGCAGTGGACTTTGTGGGCTCAAGTGGAAGATCTGGCTCGATGGACGGTGCACGTGCGTCGACAGGGGCAGGGGCGCGTACGCAGAAAGGAGATTGTTGTAGGCGGCGAATGGCTTGGTGGGTCTAGTGGAAGTCACGTATTTGAAAGTCATGTATTGCTACTAAGATGTCATGAAGTTTGTCAAACTTGCGTTGAATACAAAGAACTTGTGCATGATGGACCCGACCGAATCGGGTTCAAGCCCTCACCATCTACTGCTTCTCCTTTCACTCTTGCTCTTGCTCCCGCAAAGAGCGCAAAAAGCAAAACCGCAGAATCTAATACGAGTACTCTGATAAGAGGGTAGAGGGCTCAAAATACAAAATTACAGAAGCACCCACGAGTTCCTACCTTTGTTCTTGTCGGGAAGGACACATCACGCAACATTGAAAAAGGCATGTAATTGCTCTTATTTTAGTTCAAAAAAAACATTCAAGGCATATCATATTGCAGGAGTATTCGCATATGTCTTCCCTTTTATTCCAGGATTATTTAATTTAATGAATGATCTCCTAAACAATGGTATGGCTGCTCTTGGACATTCTTCCAGTATTCTCCTTAAATATTCAACCATTTCTCATAGACGTTTTGTGGATTCCATCCAAATCAATTTGAGTAAAACCTAAATGGAGTACGGCCCTATTTATAGAAATTTGAAAGGGAAGTTGAATAGAATTTACAATAACCAATAAAAATGGATTTGCGGACAACATGATACATTGCTCGCCAATCGCATTATTCAGTTTCGAGCAAGAATCGCTGACATAATATGATTATTATTATCCATCTCACAAACAAGAATTGTGACCAAGGACCCGGTAATTCCAATGATATCGCAAAACCAATGCTTATTGAGAGGATTCAGCATTCACGGAACATTTTGTTAGCTTCTGACATTTAATTAAATTACGCAACTGAGAGAGATCAAATTAAATCATAGAAAGGGTTTTACAACCTCCATCATACTGGGCTCTGCCAACACCGAATCATTAGAATTCATTCCTAATTCACCCACCATAGTTGTAGTATCTCATTCACGCAGACGATCTTCTTAAGAGATTATCTTGACATTCAGTGATAACGATTATATATCCATTTACTTTCTATACAACATCGATTCAACGCCTATGAGAGTCGAGAACTCACAGGCATTCAATTATTCTGAAATTACAAGGGAGACTTAAAAATGCAAGGACTCTATCTACCCAAAATTTCACAACCTCTCACTGCTATAGGTTTTAAGCGGTGCTCGCTAACACCTCACTGCAACACCTTTGTTAGATGATATTGAGAAAAATGATGTAAAGGCTCATTTATAGGCCCATTTCTCTTTTCTCCTTTAGTCTCGCATCCATTGTATAGGATTCTTTCTCCTTCTCTTCCCCTATATATTTGTATTCTCTTTTGTAATTTATACATGAAGAAGTATCTACAAGGTTTGCCCATTGTTTTTTACATGGTATCAGAGCCAACGGTCCGACCTGTCTTTTTTCTAACCGCCTCATTTTCTGGCTTACCGAGCGGCTTGTTCTCTTCCTTAGCCGCAGTGTGTTGCGGCCTGCTCCCTTTCTAACCGCGGCGTCCTGCGCGGTTAAGTCTGTTTTAACTGCTCCCTTTCTAACGGCGGCTTCCTGCGCTGTTAAGGTTGTTCTAACCGCTTCCTCTACTCTCCCTCCCTCTCTCGTGGCTTCCACCTCTTCTTCTCCTTCTCCTCCCTTGCTATACCCTTCCTATCAGGTGGGGTTTTCCCTCTGACCGAGGGGCTTCATCCCGTCTACCCGCTTGCTCTCTACTCAGTGTGGTCTCCTTGTCTACCCGTCGAGTTCGTGCCTCCACGTTGCTCTGCTCCATGCTCGTTGTGGCTTGTCTTAGTCGTCGCGGCTTATCTTAGTCGTCGCGGGCTTCTCTTCTCGCTGTGATTTGTTCTTCTAGTCGTTGCGGCTTCTCTCTTCCCGGGCGAGCTCCGCATCTTGGTCATGTCATTTTCCCTTGCCGCTGCTGTACTCACCGAGACCGTGCGGCCTTCTCGACTGGCTTGTACCCTACTTAGTGGCTGCGACTTGTCCTCGCCGCAAGCGTTAGCTCGCCGCGAGTTGTTCCTTTCCCGCAAGTTGTTCCTCGCCGTGAGTTGTTCCTTACCCGCTGCGAGCTCCGCATCTACGTCCCGGCCTCGTCCTTTGCCGCTGGTGTGCTCACCGTGACCATGCGGACTTCTCGCGCGGCTTCTTCCCTTGATTAGTCGTTGCGGCTTCCCGCACGGACTTCTCTTAGCCATTACGGTTTCTCTACCCGCTGCGGGCTCCGCCTCTTGGTCGCGAGCTCTTTACCGCTAGTGTGTTGACACCGAAATCGGGCGGCTTCCCTTCTCCGCTCCGCTTTCTCCAGGTTGCGGTTTGTCTCTTCTCGAGCGGCTTGTTCTCGTCGCGCGGTTTGTTCTCGCAGTTGCTGCTTGTTCTCACGCGGCTGCATATTCTCGATGTTTTCAGTGCTTCCTCCTTAGTAGCCGTTGGATATGTCTGACAAGCCGTTGGCCTTCTTGCCGTCTGATTTCCGTGGCTAGTCGCTGATCAGGATTATGGCTTCTGCCTCCACCACTGTTGATGATATTGCTGTGTTGCGTGCTCAACTCCATCAGCTTCAAGAGGTGGTTCGTCGCTTCTCTGACTCTGTGGTCTTGATCTTCCAGGAAGGTATATCGTGGCTCTCACACAGCTCTCACTGGATTGTGGACTCGGGTGCTACAAATCATCTCTCTCCGCAACAGCCGCCCAAATACTTAGATATTGCTTACCCCCAGCACATCACCGTGGCCAATGGTGACAGGATCCCGGTTTCTGGCGCTGCTCATTTGCTTTTTACTCCTCTCTTCTTATACTCGGTTTTTCATGTTCCGGGTTCTCCTTTTATTCTCTTTTCTGTTAGCCGTCTTACGCAAGATCTTGATTGTTGTGTTACTTTCTCCTGCTCTTCCTTTGTGGTGCAGGATCGACTAACGCAGAATATACTTGGTAGAGCGCGACTGTCTAACAGGCTATATCTTCTTGATGTTCCTCCCACTGATCTCACTACTGTCTCCACCACTGATTAGCATCGTCGTCTTGGGCATGCCCCTCTTCCAATTCTCAAGAAAGCTCTTCCTACTGTTTCTCTTCAAGAGTTCTTTTGTGAATCAAGAATTTTCGGCAAACAATACCGTGTCTATTTTTCTCCTTCCTGTACCCGGAGCGATGCTCCTTTATCCTTAGTTCACTCTGATATCTGGGGGCCCTATAAGGTCCATAGTATTTTTGGGTATCGATACTTTGTTACCTTTATCGATGATTACTCCTGCGTAACCTGGTTGTATTTAGTTCGTGATCGTACCAAACTCCCAACCACGTTTCGTACATTTCTTACAAAAACTCGCACTCAGTTCACTACCTGTGTCAAAACTTTTCGTACAGATAATGCTCGAGAATATACTGGTCGCACCTTCTCCAATCTATGCGCTGAGTTCGGTATTATACATCAGACTTGATGTGCCTACAACCCTCAACAAAATGACATCGCGGAAAGAAAAAATCGTCACCTCCTTGATGTGGCTAGATCTCTTATGATCCAAATGCAAGTTCCTCCCCTCTATTGGCTAGATCTTCTTGATGAACAAGCTTGAATCCGAGTTGAAAGCAAGGTATCCGCAGAATTGGAGGTATTCTGCTATCTTCTCATACCAAGCTCTTGTAGCCTGCTTCAATCCGTAGAGAGCCTTCCTGAGTTTGCAGACTTAGTCCGGAAGAACTTCAGAGACAAATCCAAGCGGCTGATCCATGAAGATGTCATTATCAATTTCCCCGTAAAGAAAAGCGTTCTTTACGTCAAGTTGTCACAACCTCCATCCTTGACAAGCAGCCAAGGCGATCACCACCCGAACCGAAGTCATCTTTGCGGCTGGACTAAACGTCTCTTCATAGTCCTCTCCATACTGTTGTGAGAATTCTCGAGCAACAAGGCGAGCCTTGTATCTTTTGATGCTCCCATCAGCCTTCTTCTTCAACTTGTACACCAACTTGCAAGTCACTGGAGTAATACCATCAACCCTGTGCACCAGATTCCAGGTTTCATTCTTCTTGACAGCAGTCATCTCTTCTTCCATGGCATCTTCCCACTCCTTGACTACAGTGGCCTCATTCAAGTTTGAAGGCTCTCGCTCATCCAGAGGGCCTGCAAAGAAACAGGAGACAAAGCTTACTGCATTCCCTTCACAGTATCGAGCTGGTGGCTTGATAGTCCTCTTTGCTCTCCGAAGGGTTTGCTCCTTGCTCACCACCTTCGTTGCTTCTTCAGGCTCAGCTCCATTTTCGGGCAAATTTTGAGCAATACTCCCCCTGCTTCCTGAACCAGAAGTCTCTGCCCAGAGCTTGAAGCAACAGGAGTTGTTGGTGATACAGCAAGCTCCTCTTGAAGAACTTCAGCAGCCACCTTCTGCTCTTCATCAACCTTGCTCTCTGATAGCTCAACCGAGCCTCCTACATATGCGTCAGTTCATCAAAGACCACGTCTCTTGATACAAAAGACTTATTCGTCGCAGGATCCATGCACCCGCATCCCTTCTTCGCTCATCATAGCCTACAAAAACAAGCTTCCTTGCCTTTGCATCAAGCTTCGTCCTTGAAGCATCCGGGACATGCACATAGCAAGTTGATCCAAACACCCGAAGGTGTTCCATGCTTGGCTTCTCCTTCAACAGCATCTCGAAAGGAGACTTCATGTTGATCGGACTAAGAGGCTTCTGATTAATGACATAAGAAGCGCAAGACATTCCCTCTGCCCAGAAAGACCTAGGAATGTCTTTTGCATGAAGCCAGCACTTGCAGGTTTCCGTCAGATGACGGATCTTCCGCTCTGCTACTCCGTTTTGTTGTGGAGTATGAGCACAAGTAAGCTCTCTCTGGATCACGTGCTTCCTGCAGAAGTTGGAGAATTCGGAAGAGACAAACTCACCACCGTTGTCTGATCTAAACTTTTTGATCCGCAGGCCAAGCCGGCCCTCCACCAGCTCTTTGAACTCCACAAACAAATGAAAAGCTTCTGACTTCTCCTTCAAGAAATATACTCAAATGTATCTTGAGTAATCATCAATCAGAACAAACATATATTTGCTGCCACCAAGGCTAGCAGTAACATTTGGCCCCATCAGATCACCATGGATGCACTCCAATGGTGCTTTGCTCCTTGTTTGTGACTTGTCAAAAGGAAGGCGATGAGTCTTACCATACTGACATCCTGCACAAACATGACCATCGTCAAAGGATGAAAGCTTAGGCAAGCCTTTCACAAGACTCTTGTTTGTCATATCTTTCAGCTTATCCATCCCTACATGCTTCAACCTCTCATGTCATATAGCGGCGCTATCATTGGTCCTCATCCAATCAACGTAGGAGCTTGTTGCAAGAACAAACAAGTTCTTTACTCTCCTCCCAACTTGAGCAACATCAGCCTTCACCGCTGATACGTTGCGAAGAAACTTCACTTCTGTTGGCCCAAACAGAATGTGATAACCTGCGTCTACCGCATTGGTCACAGAGAAGAGATTCTTCTTCATGTCCGGTACATGATACACACTCCTTAACGTGAGTGACCCCTTATCACTACCCAAGGACACAACCCCCTACTTCACTACTGCATAAACAGTATTATCAGCGGTAATAATAACTTCGTTACCTGAGTAAGTTTGCAGCGAGGAGAACTTCGACTTGTCTCCGGTGAGGTGATGATCACACCCAGAGTCCACGATCCAGTCATCTTTGAAGTCGATGGCGGACAAGGCACGGACACAAGTGCCTGTCATGAAAGCTCCACCCCATCCAGCTTCCTCAGTACTAGAGCAAGCTTCCTCCTTGCCTGCAGCATGCCCAAGCTGCAGCTTGACCTTCCAGTCACGCTTGAAGTGACCCAGCAGATGACATTTGTAGCACTTCAAACTCTTCTTTCAGTTCTTCTTAGGAGCAGCGCTCCTCTCTTGCCGATAAGAGATTGAAGGCTCATCTTCAACAGCGGTCTTCTTCTTCTTCCCTTCTCATATCTTCTTCTTCTTGCCTGTGAAAAGCGCTTCACTACCTTCTTCGGAGATAGTGACTCCAGCCATCTGTCTGGCACAACTTTCCTGCGAAGCAAGCAGATTCTCAAGTTTCAGCAGAGATGGATGAGTTGCCTAGCCTTGAACAGAGGTTACAAAGGCCAAATACTCCTTCCGCAAGACGTGGATTATGTGTCTTTTCAACTTAGCCTCAGAGATGCGCTCATCAGGATCAAGCGCTGATAACTCAGCACACAGACTGTTCATCTTCAGAAAGAACTTAGAGATGGTCAGATCTCCTTGAGTTGTCCTAACCAACTTATTCTTCAGGAACTGTAGACTTGCCACATTCTTCCTGTTGAACAACCCATCAATGGTTGTCTAAATATCAGCAGCTGACTCACATCCAATGATGTGATCAAACAGCTTCGGTGAAACAGCCCGCTTGAGGGTAAATTCAGCATTTGCATTTGTTTTCCTCCAGACCCTCACCTGCTCAGTAGTCCCAAACGCAGCTGTAACTTCCTGCCTATCGTCACCACCGACGACCTCCCATAGCTCCCCACCCAGAAGATAACTCTTCATACACGACTTCCACTTCTTAAAGTTAGTCGACGTTAAGAGTTCAATACTCAGACCTCTTGCATAACCCCCTTTCATTGCAATAACCTTGGTCTAAGCTTTCAGAAGCACAGATCACAACACAAGTTAACCACTGCTCATGCAACTGAACCTCGCTCTGATATCATATTGAATTTTCACTCAAGATGATCAACGAGATAGTCTGATGCCAAATTAATATTTTCAGAGCTATCAAGATCACACATTGATCAAGCGGATACTGGGAAAGCAAGCTCAAACACCAGATCCAAACAAAAGGAACAAGCAGATCATATTTTTATTATCTTCTTTACAGGGCGAGGTATACGTGGCGAGACATGATTTTGCCAGTACACAATGGAAAACAGAAAAGATTACAAGAATCATCCGAGCAGGCAGAATCGGAGACCGTCGAGACCGCCCGAACTGCTGCTAGATGACGAATAGAACATGGAGTCCGCCGAGACCGCGAGGTCGCGCGGACACACCATTATTCGCTGACTGCTGCAAGCTGCCGCCGAACTGAAGAACAGATCGCCTAACCGCCAAGTCCGGCGGACAGGTTATTGAACTTGGAAAAGTTGAAGCCGAGAAAACTGACAAGCCGCAGAAGCGACCTACTGATGCCGTCGATTGCAAACCACAAGCTTCACTGAACCTGACCGAAGTCAGAACCAAACTTCTGGCTCCACAGTGCTAGCTGCACAACCTGCAAACAGCAACCAGTTAACTCTTCTCAAACTACGCGGACAAGAAAACCGAGGCCGCAGCAATTAACCAAGTCTCAACTTACTGTTCAATCAGTTGTTAAAGAGGTGTCAGGGGGGCCTATTTATAGGAGCGGGGTGGAGTGTGATCACCGCCCTATGAGATAGACTAGCCGCCCTCTGATTGCAGCTAAAATGACGGTCCGCCGAGTCCGCATTGTCCGCACCAACAATGTCGGACTCGCGACCAGCCCGCCAAACATCAAGCGTAGGACAGCGCAAGATCGCAGCCACAGCTGACCTGCTAGCCAGATTTCCAGTCCGCACAAGGCAGCCCGCTCAGATCGCAAGGTGTGCCGAGCACCACCCAAACAGCTAGGCACCAAGGCACGAAGTCAGTCCGCAAAAACCTGGCGGACACCGCATCAATCTGCATGTTGTTCGCGACCAACAGACACTCCGCCCGGTCACCCAGCGGACAATGCGGACTGGCGAACACCACATCAGCACGCAACATGACCACGACTAGAGAACACCCGGGACTTGTCACAGATTGTAACCAAGTCCACCAAACAACCCAAGAGCCTGGTGCGAGCTCGGCGCCCAAGGCCCCAGTCCGCCAGCTCCCAAGGTAGATCGCCAAAGCTCCACCAGAGCAAGGCAGAACTCGCAAGCTCCAACTCGCACAGCAGCCAAGCCAGCAGCCAACTGTCGGACTCGCAACCAGTCCGCGCAGTCCGCAGATAAGCTCCAATCCCGCAAACCAAACTGGCGATAAGCCAAATCGCAGAAGCAGGCGGACTCCAATCCAAGTCCGCCCAGCATGGCGAACTCCATTTCTATCTGCACGGCTACCTCCAGAACCACATCAGGTCGCCGTCACCAGACCGCCAGCCTGCTCCATCAGTCCGCATGGACAGTCTGCCCAGGCCGCCAGGTCTGCCCGATCACCCACTTCCACTTCATAAATTTCAACACCTCCTGTCGTGGCCACACCGAGGGGCAAATATGGCTGGTACTTTTGTATCTGGAAGTACTGTCGCAGTTGCACAGGGGACCCTATACATTGTCACTCGTATATTCAAAAGCAGCGAAAGCCAGCAACCAAGGCATTTCCCTGTGAATTCACAGTGCCATGGACAAAAAAATGGACTATTATTCTACAGTAATTGTCAAAATCACAGTTATGGAACATTCAAAGTGTCGTTTTTCACTTATGGTAAGGGGATGACTCCAACAGAAATCATCACCAATTCAAATCCTTACAAGTTATGGGAAATTCAATAAAGTTTACGAAAACATACAATCAACATCCTGCTTTCAGGTATTGGAGCTAAAATCAAATCGATTCTGATCATTATCAGAAAAAAAGATGAAGGAAAACGACGCACAAACTCAATTGCACAAACTTAACGCATGACAAACCGAAAACTTTTATAAATGGAAGGAATTCATACGATTGCCGTAGAAGATTCAAATAAATCACCTTTTGGTCGGTATCTGCAACATTAAGAGCAGTTCTGAAAAATTTCCGGGAGTTTTGATCAGAGTACAGGGTTCTGAAAGCGAGGAACAAGTTGCTTCTTGTGGGGCGGTGGAGAGGAAGAGCTGGCGTGAGGATGTTGGGGGATTTGGAGGTGCTCAGAGTCGCTGGCAGCACTGGGGAGAAGGAGAAAGAGTGAGCGGGAAAAGGCGCTGCCATTGGCAAGCTTCAAGTCCCAAGCCGCCTCTAATCTCCAGAATTTTCGCTAGACTTAAGAAGATGATATCTCGCTCCTCTTCATCTCTCCCTCTCACCCAGCATTTTCTCTTCCAAAAGAAAATGCAAATTAGATGTGCCCCTGTACCAGAAGTAGGTTACAGTGAGTATCTATTTACGATCCAGTCTAATTGGACGGGGTCACTAATCCTGGCAAAAGTTCTGTGCGTGAATAAATACTGGGGGACTCATTTGTTTTGATTTTGTTGGGGGTTTCTTTTTTCGCTTTTCTGGTTTCTGTTTGTACCAGCTTTAAGCAAAAACCTAGTTGCAGCTTCGGTAATCCTACGTTAAGGTTCTGTTTGGGAAACCGGTGCCGTTTTAAAAGGGGGAAGTTCAAAAAGGAGATGATAAACTGTATTTTTAAAACTGTGGTTTTAAAACTGAGGGTTTGTTTGGGTAATCTCAGTTTCAGTGAAGGTTTAACTTATTTTTAAAATTATCTTCACATGAATTTTATTTATGGGCGTTTATATTGGCAGCCCAGCTTTCGATATTGGCAGCCCAGAAAATAATGAAAAACATACATAATATGACCACTAATAGCAGCCCAAAATGCGGAACACGCGTCTTTTAAAAATAGGTCTACTATATGACATTTTTAGAAAAAGTGTTCAACATGAAAGTTGTAGATCTCGTCGAGGTCTACAACTTTTATGTTGAACACGTTTTATAAAAATGTCATATAGTCGGCCTATTTTCAAAAGGCGCGGAACCCGGGCAGAACTATGCGAGTTCCGCCCGGGTTCCTCGCCTTTTGAAAATAGGCCGACTATATGACATTTTTAGAAAACGTGTTCAACATAAAAGTTGTAGATCTCGACGAGATCTACAACTTTCATGTTGAACATTTTTTCTAAAAATGTCTATTTAAAAATTTGTTGTTTGGGCTGCCAGTATCAATCGGGCTGCCAATAGCCATATTTTAGGCTGCCATTATAATTGGGCTGCCAATATCGATATGCGGGCTGCCAATATAAACGCCCTTATTTATTTCAGTCCATTTTTTTCTGATTTTTTTTAAAAAATTAGGTATTATATTTGTGGTTTTTTTTTGCAAATTTATGGATATAATTATCTTTTTATTGGGGTTAAATTGATTAAGTAAAATAAAATTAAATTAAAAAAATATTCCAAACGACCGTTTTGAAGGGGAGAATGGAGGTCTCCCTGACCTTTTCAAAACGGAGGAAAAAGTATGTTTTAAACCGGCTGTTTTAAAATGACAATATTTTAATTGTTCACAAACACCTTTCCTCCGGTCCGTTTAGAACGGAATGGAGTAAAAACGGAATCCCAAACATAGCCTAAGTCTACCATGTTCAAATGGAGGAGTTCTACTTTTCTGGAGGTTGGCTTTAAACTTCGGTGGTATGAGGGAAGGGTTCTTCGAGACCCTTTGGTATTTCGGGCTCTTGTTGGGAGCCTTATATACCTGACTTTTACTTGACCAGATATTGTTTACGCAGTTGGCCGAGTGAGTCGGTATATGGCGGAGACGCGGAAATCTCATCTGGTGGCGACTAAAAAGTATCTTGAAGTACGTCAAGTCCCCCTTGGAGTTGGGTCTCTTGTATAAGAGGGACACGGGCTTTTGTCTGCATGGCTACACGGATGCTGATTATGGAGAAGATGTAGATGATCGGAAGTTCACATCTGATTATGTCTTTTTCACGGGATCGGAGGCAGTTTCGTGGTGCAGCAAGAAGCATAATTCAGTGTCCGTCTCCACTACCGAAGCAGAGTACAAGGCATCGGCCTTGGCTGCTCAGGAAGCCATCTGGCTTAGGCGGTTATTGGATGACATCCATGAGGAGGTGCGGCGTCCTACTCTGATTCGCAACGACAATGAGAGTGCTCTCAAATTGGTGAATAATTCAGTTTGTCACACGCGGACGAAGCACATCGAGATTGGGCATCACTTCATACGAGATTGGGCATCACTTCATACAAGGGATCTTTGATGGTTGACTACATTTGGAGTTAGGACAACGTGGCATATATCTTTACCAAGTCATTGCTGAAGGGGCCGTTTATTCAGTTACGAGAGTTGCTCGAGCTGGTTTCCACTTCTCATTTCAAGGGGGAGTGTTGAAAATGTTGAAGTGAGAAGTTTTGGGGAAGTCGGGCGGACTAATTGGGCAGTCTGCACAGAAAGCAGAGACCTCGCGGACTAGGCAAATAGCATTGGCAGATAGCCTAGCCGGGTAGCCGGTATTGGCTGTGGTTCTTCTCTGGCGGTCTAGACCAGCAGCACTCTACTGATGTAACTGGGCAGATAGGATTGTTATCTATGGATTAGTGGAGGACTTCTTTGGAAGTTGCCAAGTTCGGTAGGTTCTCTGATTCGCAAGAAGGCAGCCGGATATTGCAGACTGGGTGGCTTGTCTCCAGGTCGCAGGGGCTTTCTCGGGCGAGGTAGATCAGAGATTGTCGGTTGGTGTTGCGGACTCATTTTGGAGCTCGCTGGTGTCCGACACGGATCTGTTCTTGCGCTTTGTATGATGGATTGTGGTACAAGCACAGTTGCGCAGACAGGTTCCTAGAGGCCGCGCAGGCTGATGAAGCAGTCTGTATGGTGGTGGACTGGAGTTGTTCAGTATGGCGCGATCTTGGTATCAGGTGGCGCGGTTAAGATTGGTAATCGCGGTTTTTGTTGGACTTGGTCTTGGGGGGACTAAGTCCAGTTAGTTGTCTAGTTCGCTGAGGTCGCTGGTGCGGACTGCTCTGGTTCTTGCCGAGTTCTGCAGTATTGATTGGACGGACTGTCCAATTCACGGGTTGCAATTTCGCGGACTTGTAGCTTGTCCGCGGCATTGGCAAACTGGTTTGTGTCCGCTCTGTGCGGATACTTGGTGTTAGTCGACATGTTTGATGGGCGGGTATCCTATCAGTGTTGGTGGTGACGGCACTCCTCACATCTATAAATAGGACCCCTAGGCTGGTCATTAGTAAGCAGTGAACAGTAAGAACGAGCTCGCGCTTGATTTTGCGGTTACAGTTTTCTAACCGCTGCAACTATGGAAGTTGGTTCTGTGTAGGCTGTGCGGCTAACACTATGCGGTTAGGCGACTAGCAGGAACGTTGGTGTGGAACAGTTCGCGGATATAATTAGCGGTTAGCAGCAGGTTGTAGTCTTGTGGATTGGTCTCTTCCTCAGATAGTTGCAGATAAGTGGAGTTGTTCGCCTGATCAATTAGTGGGTTTTGTTTCTGGCTCAGTAGTTACAATAACAGCAGTCTGCGTGGTTCGTCGCGGTTAGGCGGCTTCGGCGGTCTCGGTGGACTCAGCTGGCTAGTAGGCGGCTTGTGCGGTTACTGGAATCAGTCTGCGCGGTTAACTTCTTATTGCTATTTTTTGGTTCCCCAAGTACATTGAAAAAATCATGTCTTGTAATGTATACCTTGGCCTATAATAGAAGTTAATTCCAATCAGAATCTCTTGAAAAACTATTGTTGTTGTCTTTTACTTGTCTTTGCTTGTGGTTGAGTGTTCATGCTACCTCGTTAGCTCCCGCTTCAGAAATTTTTACATGCAGCTCAATTGGTGATGAGAAGTGGAAAAACTTCATAGTTAAGAGTGCTCGGGATGGAGTAGTCACGGGATGGGTGACCTCCTGGGAAGTGTAACATCACATTTCCAACTAGACCCCTAGGAGTGGTTTTGTTCATGATTAGGTCATGACCAACCCTAGGAAGCTAGGAATGGGCCAAGAGATAGGAGACAAAGTGTTGAAAATCATCAAGGTCTGCAAATAGTAGAACTCTGAACAATGGTTTAGGATGACCATGGGGCTACACCTTGACCCCAAGACCCTACCACAACACCCCCTAATACCTTGGGAGGCCCATTAGAGCCATAAGGACGCACTGGGGTCAATCAAAGAGACTCAGTTGACCAAAGTCAACCCTAACCATAAATGGGTCAAACTAGCCTACTTAGGGTCAATTGACCTACTCCTAGCTTAGAGGACCTCACTTATGCCCTCCTAACCCTAAAGTTAAGTCAAAGGGGTCACTAAGGACACATTGGGGTCAGCCCTAGAAGCCAAGTTGACCCAAGTCAACTCAAGCCCAAATCTGGTCAAATGCCCTTACTAAGGGTAGGTGACCTCTAAAGTGTAAGGTAACCCTACATAACCCCACATAGGCCTTAGGGGAGGCCAATGGGTCACCAAGGACCCAATGGGGTTAACCCCAAAAGATCAGATTGACCTAAGTCAACCCTAGCTTAAGCCAAGTCAAACTTAGCCCAAATGGGCTAACCCAAGCTCAAGTCATTTCTCCCTTAGGCTAACAAGACTCTTCATAACCATTATGACAAAGTGGGCTGCACATAGCCTATGGTGTTGACTAGTCAACATGGGTGACTAGGAGAGAGAAGGGAGCTTCCCTTCATGTTAATGGTGGAGAGAGAAGAAGGGGGAGAGTGGGAGCCGGCCAAAGGGAGGCCAACAACCACTATTAATGGCTGCAATCAACTCCTCTAGGGAGGAGGAGTTGATCCGAGCCGTTTCCCGGCCACCAAGGGGCAGATTCAGCCCCCCCCCCCCCCCCACTCAACCCGAGCCACACCATTAATGGTGTTTGATGGGCATTGAAGAACCAGCCGTCCCCTCCCCAATTGTCCATTTAAACATCATCAGTGGGCAGAGGGGAACATTTTCGAGCTTTTACCTGGAGGAAACAGGCCGTCCCACTGTGTTGTTGCAGAAGCCGAGCGCTGATGCGTGTAAATCGGCAAGCGCACCGGTCGCACAAGTAATAAAGTTTTGGGAATAAATCCCCGAGTGTCGGTCTCTTGAGGAATGCAATTAGCGTAGAACGGCAACAGTACCGAGAATATTGTTATGAGAGTTATAAATAGAACAAAAAGGAAATAGAGGACTTGAGAGAATGTGGATGTTTGATCTACTGAACTAGTAAAAGCTATGCGGGTCGAAGGCACCGCTTTGCAAAGTGGAGTGGGGTTGTCGGCCGCGATGCCGAACTTCAGTTGGGCGAGTGGAAGGGAAGCTAATGGATTGAAGTGTTCTTGTGTGGAGTGCAATCGGATAAGACACGGGAATGGAGTGGATGTGGGGTGAGCGAGGCACATTCACAGACAATACTCACAAGCAGAAGAAAATACTAACATTCCATTAGCTATAAAATAAACTTGATGTTCATGGATGGAAATGTTCATTACACTGCTCAAAACATTCATACTACAGAGGAAGGGGAAGAGGAGTAAACCAAAAGAGAGTGAAGATCCACCGCGGGTCATGACCGGAGTAGCGAGTTGTCAATCCGCTTCCAGGCTCAGTCCAAGGAGGCTTCCGGTACCAACGAGCTGTCACCTCGAAGGCCTTTAAGTTCGTTCTCTAGGTTATCGACTTCACCAACTCCGCAGGAACGCTTGGAGTTGAAGTCATCAATGGTCGAGGGCTTCACCGGAGAGTTGAAAAGCTTCAGAGTAGTTGGCAATGGCTTCCCGACGAAGGTGGAGGTGATGGAGCAGCTGGAGAAGTGAAATGGCGATTCCCGCGCACTCTCCGATCGCAGCAAATGACAGGCGTTGACCTAAATCGCGGAGCAGGGCCTTAAATACAGAGGCAGCAGAAGCAGTGCGCACGATTAGTGGCGCACGACTAGTGGTCGTGCGCACTGTAGGTCGATGATCGTGTGCCTTTTTTAAATAGACCTGCAACCTGGACAAGAGGCATCAGCATATATGCGCACGAGCAGTGGCGCACGACCAGTGGTCGTGCGCATTATGGCCAGTGCTCGTGCGATTACCGAGACAGGATTAGGAAAAAGGGAATGTAATGCGCACGATCAGTGGCGCACGACCAGTGGTCGTGCGCAATAAGTCTAGTGGTCGTGCGCAGTATTCCTGCAATGTCGGTGTCTCCCGAGCAGTTCCGGAGCACGCACACGACCCCTGTACCAGCAGAAGGGGCAGATAGGCCACCAGAACGTGCACACCACATCCCCGAGATAGGGCTAAAGAATAACAACAATATAGAAACACAAAAAGCACACAGAAACGGGCCTACAGTGCACTTAATCGTGAAATAGGTACATAAGCATATATAAGCAATAAATGCTCTCAAGTGTAGTGCTAAGACGATAAAACTAGACCAGATGAGTCCAAAAATCAGTGTAAAATGTGGACTCATCACACCCCCAGACTTAACCATTTGCACATCCCGAGCAAATCATTACTCCGTGGACTAGAAGATAGCTAACTGGCTCAGAAATTTCAAAAAAAAGTAAGACGAGAAATCAAATATATCATGGGTATAGAAGATATAATAGAAAAACTTTTTAATTATACAACGTAGTTTAAACTATTCGACAGACGTAAAGAAATATTGTAATTGCTCAAAATTAGAATTCTGGAGAATCTTGCGATCATGTGGAGGAAGAAAGTAGACAGGCCACTAAGGTGAGCATTGCCAAAGTTCGGGACTCAGGATCACCTCCAAAGGAATCCACCAATGTCGGGGACCATACGCTTGCACGTTCACACTCTCTCCACGGCGCGGGTTAGACGCAAGCGTGAATCAGTAGGACTTGTAGGAGGAAATGGGGCTTAGGCGACGGCTTGGTAGTCAAAGATAAACATGAAGGCTTTATGCAACCAAAGCGAGCGAAAATAACCCAAACCAAAACAGCCACTTAGAAATGAATGGGGCACACGCCCCCAGACTTATCTTGAAATCCGAGTGTGAATACGGCTGAACCCGACCAAAATCAATAAAGAGGATGGGGATCGAAATCTCAAAGCAATTCTTTCATATTTTTCTCTCTTTTGCGCGAATCAGCTTTTTATTTTGGTAAATTTTGTTTTCTTTTCTGCGCTAGCAATCCCCAAACGGAGCAATCACAACGTGAATAAATTCAGCACCCCCAAAAACAATGTCCACTTATCACAACCTCGGCAAAACAGTAAATACAAATCAGCTCAAGCATTTGATTGCGATGGTGGGTTTAGCTTCAGGCCTTAGTGAAAGTGAGTGGAGCTGGATCAAAGGAAGGGTAGGCACAAATTTGGCATGCAACGGTTAACAGGTAGGAATGGTTAAACAAGGCTCAAATTAGCCAAAATGAAGGCCTACGTCATGCTCACGCTTAACTAACCATGCACCAATGCTTCGAGAGTAGCTTAGGGCAAGTTCTTAGCCACCGAGAAAGATGATCCTTCCTCCCGACTCGAGCAATACGAGTTTAGTGGCGGCTACACACATTCCTACACTATCGTTCGATTATCCCAGATTCAGATTTTGAGCAGTACAAACAATATTTACGTGTGCAAAAAAAAAATCTACGAGCATAAAGAAAAATTAATTCTATCCTAACTCTACGCAAACCATGAGTATTCGATTAGGAGCACTGCATGAGTTTCGAACTACTCAATCCTAAAATACTAAGCCAGTACCACTATTTTAAAGTTTACACAAAAGCAATAAATTTGACTCGGGTTGTGCGCGTGGGTAAGAGCGCACTCGTGTGGGTGATTCAGTGTGTGCAACATAAAGCAAGAAATAAGTAAACAAGAAACTGGAATGCAACAGAAAGTGTGGTGTAGTGACCACAGGCATGCTCCCCCCCAGACTTAAAGTCAACAACTAGTAAAAATCAGCAAGTCATATTTGATAAACAGCTAGGGTAGGAAGTACCTATGCTCAAAATTGAGCATACCAGTCGTGCAATGAGATGTCCAAGTGCGACCAAGTTGCCGCGCCTCAAATATTCCTGCACCTGCGATTAAAGGATGCCAGCCAAACAAAATATGGAAACAGGAATATATGAATATATAAAAAGAAATCAAAACACAGCATAGGACCAAACGGTCCAACTTGGGTTGTCTCCCGAAAGCCCTTTTGTTTACCGTCCTTAAGGTGGACCAAATACCTGTATTAGCAGTTCAAATAGAATATCGATACATATAAAAAAGAAAAGACAACAGTCGGCTCCCAGATGGGCGCTCACAAAAATATAGAAGTTGTCTTGCTCAGAAAATACTAACAAAAGAAAACAAATAGAAGGCGTGGTAGACTAGCTCTGTGGTGATGCTGCCAAGGTTGATCAAGGAGTGTTGCTATTGCTTTGCAGGGGGTCGGAGAGCTGCAGGCTTTGAGAGTCGCTGGTGGTTGCGCCGCCATCATATAATATTAACCGGTGCCCATTGACTTTGAAATTGTCTCCGCTTTTCCCGACTATTTCGATGGCGCCAAAAGGGGAGACTCCGATCACTGTGAAAGGGCCGCTCCACCGCGATTTGAGCTTGCCGGGAAATAAGCGGAGGCGGGAATTGTACATCAGGACTTGGTCTCCTGGTTGGAAGTCTTTGGGGATGATGTGACGGTCATGCCATTTTTTTGTTCTTTCTTTGTATAACCGTGCATTTTCGTATGCAAAATGCCGGAGCTCCTCTAATTCATTCAGTTGAGTGCGGCGCTTATCGGCTGCGGCTTCGAGGTCCATGTTTAGCAATTTGGTTGCCCATAGCGCTTTGTGTTCCACCTCGACTGGTAAGTGGCAAGCTTTTCCGTAGACGAGTTGAAAATGAGTCATACCGATAGGGGTTTTGAAGGCGGTTCTGTACGCCCATAAGGCGTCGTCAACCTTCTTGGCCCACTCTTTTCTGTTGGAATGGATGGATTTTTCGATGATTCTTTTGAGCTCGCGGTTGGAGACCTCGACTTGTCCACAGGTTTGGGGATGGTAGGCAAGAGAGATTTTGTGGTGGACTCCAAATTTCTTCATGAGTTGCAAGAACGACTTGTTGCAAAATGGCTCCCGCCGTCGCTGATGATGGTGCGTGGGGCGCCGAATCGAGAGAAAATGTTCTTGTGTATGAAATTCAAAATGGTGCGGGCATCATTTGCTGCGACAGCCTCTGCTTCGACCCATTTGGAAACATAGTCTATTGCGACAATAATATAGAGTTTTCCATGCGACATTGAGAAGGGTCCCATGAAGTCGATTCCCCAAACGTCGAATGGTCCGCAGACGAGCATATTGTTGAGAGGCATTTCATCCCGTTTGGAGATATTTCCTGTCCTTTGGCATTCATTGCATTTTGCGACGTAAGCTTGTGTGTCTCTAAAAAGGGTTGGCCAAAATAGGCCACATTGCAGTATCTTGCGTGCCGTTCGGGTGGCTCCGAAATGACCGCCAGCCTCCCGATCGTGGCAGTGTGTTAAGACGGATTGAAATTCGGTCTCGGGTACACAACGCCTGATGATGCTGTCGTTGCAAGTACGGAATAATAACGGGTCTTCCCAGAAATAATATTTTGCATCGGACAGTAGTTTTCGCTTTTGCTGCGATGACAGGTGAGGGGAGACAGATTTGCAAGCGAGGTAATTGGCCATATCTGCGTACCACGGGATTGTCAGAGTGAGTGAACAGATGGCAAATAATCTTTCGTCCGGGAAGCAGTCGGCAATCTCGTTGCGGTGGCAGATGGGTACAACTCTTTTGGTGTTGCTCTCCAATCTTGATAGGTGATCGGCGATGACGTTTTCGACCCCTTTCTTATCTCGGATCTCGATGTCATATTCCTGTAGTAGAAGAATCCAACGGATTAGTCGGGGCTTGGCGTCTTTTTTTTTTGAATAAATACCTTAGTGCGACATGGTCAGTGTACACAATGACCTTAGATAACACTAGATATGAATGGAATTTTTCGAAAGCGAAGATTACTGCCAATAGCTCCTTTTCCGTAGTGGTATAATTCAGTTGAGCATCGTTGAGAGTCCGGCTGGCGTAGGAGATAGTATGAAAGAGTTTGTTTTTCCTTTGACCGAGCACTGCTCCGACTGCAACATCGCTTGCATCGCACATGACTTCGAAAGGCAAAGTCCAATCTGGTGCCACCAAGATTGGAGCAGAGATGAGTCGATCTTTGAGAGTCTCGAAGGACTGCATACATTTTTTTTCGAAGTCAAACGGGATGTCCTTGCCCAGCAAATTTGTGACGGGCTTGGATATGGATGAGAAATCACTGATGAATCTTTTGTATAAACCGGCATGTCCCAAGAAGCTGCGGATCCCCTTGGCGGAAGATGGAGGCGGAAGATTTTTGATGATACTGACTTTTGCTTGGTCGACTTCGAGCCCCCTGTGAGAGACTTTGTGGCCTAAGACAATGCCCTCGCGAACCATGAAATGACATTTTTCCCAATTCAAGACAAGATTTGTATCCTCACAACGCTTCAGAGCTTTGTCTAGATTCACAAGGCAGGAATCGAAGCTGTTACCGAAAAGGGAAAAATTGTCCATGAAGACTTCGAGAAAGTCTCCAATCATATCACCGAAGATGGCAATCACGCATCTCTGGAAGGTTGCTGGGCCGTTGCACAAGCCGAATGGCATTATCCTGAAAGCGAAGGTGCCGGAAGGGCATGTAAACGTCGTTTTGTCATGGTTAACGGGGTCAACTGTGATTTGATTGTATCCTGAGTACCCGTCGAGGAAACAATAGTATTCCTGACCGGCCATGTCACAACCCGCATTTTCTCATTTATAATAAAAATCAGAGCACGAGAAAACTACGAGCTGTGATGCCACGTCAAGCAGGGGATAACTGTTGACGCTCAGGCAACACTCTAATCCTTCAAATCATAAGTTAAAATGAATAGAAAACTGATTTTTAAATTAATTGGCCGTATCCCTCGGCTCAGTGGATCAGATAGTACACGGTTTGAAAACTATTTTTATACGTAGCGGAAAAATACTTCATTTATGCTAAACATCCTAAAAGAGCGCATAAGCGTCCTAAGAGGACAACTTACACTATGCAAGACCCTAGATTTCAATTTATAATTATAAGGAAAACCATCTTTTTACGCATTTGGAAAATAGAGATTGAGCTTTTATAAAACATGCTGATCATGCAATACATATAGTAGTTCTTTTATAGGGTTTAAAGTAACTAGCAACCTAACATAAAATATTCCCAGAGAGCAAGTGAAACTACCACAAAACATGTAAACTAGCAGCTAAGCAAATACTTAATATCACAAAGGAAAATCACCAACGAGCGTCAACAAACTGACACGAACTCGCTGGTGAGCATGTATGTCTGTACTACTACAAGGCTAAAGAACTACCTCGACAAGCGAGGAAAACACTGCCAAAGCGCAGTCCACAGAGAAACCCTGAAACTAGCCGCACAGCCGGCTACAGACCTGAACCTGAGGCATTCAAAAGAAGAACACCTCAGCAAGAAATAATGAAACAAGTGGCAAAGGAGCATCAGATAATAATTGAATAAAAAGAACAGAAAGAAAAAGGGTTACCAACCCTGCAAGAGTAAATGCAAAAAAAAACTCAGCTAAAGAATCCAAAAGAGGACAAAATGCAGGTGTAATAATCAGTAAAGTGAGAGAAATGCAACAAGTACAGAAACGTACCAAACTCCGCTCAAGCCTGCAGAGACAGAAGGAAACCAATATGCATCAAATGAACAGTAAGAAGGAACTAACAGTCCTAAACTTGTAAATCATTAGCACTGGCACAAATCCCAAACCTGTGTCGGAGACTAAGAACAGTCACAACCGAACAACCAGGTCCAGGTGTCTCAAGAGTACTAAAGGGGCCGCCACGGGGTCCACACACATAGAGTTCCAACCTCTTACAGGAACCCAAAAATAATATCCAAAGGAGGGAATGGTGGTGGCCACGGCTCGATCTCCCCTGGTACCATACTCCTTCAGAAACCCAGCTACCACATGCTAAGGATCCACGATTTGGCGCCAAAGCTAGCCGACAACACCACTTAGAAACTACCAAGTTCTACAACCAAAACCCGCCGAGTATTTCCCCCTACCCGCCGATTTATTTTCCCCTACCCGCCGAGTTATTTCCCCTACCCGCCGAGTTATTTCCCCCTACCCGCCGAGTACAACTAACAAAAAAAAATAAATCCGAAACTTCCTAGTTTAGGCCAACCACAAGCCCTAAACTAGGAACATTCCAATTTCACCTAATCTACGACAAGGAGAAAAGAATAATACAACAAAAATACAACTCATGGAGGCACGCAAGGGGAGAGAAATCCACTTGCCTCAAATCGATCTCGAAAACGTCACCCAAAATACTCCAACACGTAGATCCGTCCAAGAGGGGACACGCGGAGACGAGATCTACGAAAAAAACGGACAACCGGGGTTAGGGCCGAAAAAATCTAAGGCGAAACGGTCACCGAAACGGGAAAATCTTACCGCGATCTCGAAGCTCTCGCCGAGAGCTTTCCAACGCCGCGATCGGATCGAAATTCCGTCCACCGGATCGGCGGTGGCGGCCGCCGGAAGATTTGCGAACGGAAGGGTTCGTCGCACAGGGGGGGCTGCTGTTCGGGGAAGGAGAAAGGCTTTCCTATTCTTTAACTTATATATATATATATATAATTAATAATAATAATAATAATAATAATATATTATTTATTATAATAAAACATATAAAAGGGGGGAAAGGGCCCGATCGGTGAGAATGAATCTCACCGATTCGCCGATTCTCTACTAATACTTTTTATTTATTTATTTATTTTTTTTTATAAATTATTTATATAAATATATATATATATATAATAATATATATAATTATTATAATATGATAACCTTATATGGTTACGGAGGGCCAAACGCGCGCCGAATCGAACAAAATTCGCACCGTAGGCGAATGACGACGCTACGAATCCAACGGCGAAGTCGAAATCGAATTCCGACGCACCGTTTTCGAGATAATAATTTCTAAAGTTAACGGCGTACGCGAAAACATACAAACTACAATCGCGCGCCGAGGCTCCAAAAATGCTCGGAACGCGACGAAACTTGACGAGCAAGTCTAAAATTAGCCGATCTAATTTCCTAATATAAAATTTTCCACTCCCGACGCAAATCCCAAAATTTGGCCGGTCAAACCTAACGAACGCAAACGCGCTACGACAAAGTCGGTAACAAAATCCGACGAACAAAACTCGGGCAAATATCTCCCTAAGCCAAAACACAAGCATTCCCAAAGAGGCTCTACCGAGTCAACAACAGACTCCGGCTCGCTAGGGAATCTTGCTACCAGGCATCACCAAGCCACACAGGGAACCTAAAGAGCTAAGAGCACGCTCTAACAATGACACATGACCAAATCGCGCTAACATAACGCCCTGACGTCAAAATACGTCAAATAAGAAATTAAATAAATCACTGGAAAATCGGGGGCGTTACAGTCACTCCCCCTAAAAGAAAGTTTCGCCCCGAAACTTTACGCACAAAACACTTCTACCATAGAAGGAAAAGAAAATAACCAAGGGTTATCGGATGCTTACCGAGCACAGCTAGGAGAACAAATGAGGATGCGCCTCCCTCATAGCTGACTCCAACTCCCAAGTCGCGCTCTCCACGTCCTGGTTTTTCCACAGAATCTTTACCATCGGTATTGTCTTTTTCCGCAACACTCGATCTTGCACATCCAAAACACGGATAGGAACTTCCACGTAGGAAAGGTTAGGCTCCAACTGGGGCACTGCATCCAGCACTTATCTGTCACTTAGCACACACCTCCGCAGTTGGCTCACGTGAAAAACATTGTGTACGCCAGGAAAATTTGCGGGCAATTTCAACTTGTAGGCTGACACACCAATCCGCTCCACAATTTCAAATGGTCCCACATACCTCGGGTCCAACTTATGGTTCTTACCGAACCTCTTCACTCCAACCATCGGGGAAACCTTAAGGAATACCATGTCCCCCACAGAAAATTCCAAAACGGACCTACGCCGATTGGAGTTCTTCTCGTACCGCTCTTGAGCTATCCGAAGCTTCTCTCGAATAAGCTTTACAGAGACTTCCATTTCTTCTAAGGCATCTGGACCTAACATCGGCCTCTCACCAACCTCAGCCCAAAACAGAGGAGTTCTACATCGCCTTCCATATAGCGCTTCAAAAGGAGCCATTTGCAGACTCTCTTGATAACTGTTATTATATGCAAACTCCATCAATCTCAAGCGTTCATCCCACGCTCCTCCGTGGTCTAATATATAACAACGGATCATATCTTCCACAACCTGATTAACACGCTCCGTTTGACCATTGGTATGTGGATGATATGCGGTAGAATATCTCAAGTCCGTTCCCAATCCTTCTTGAAGGCTCTTCCAGAAACGAGACGTAAACCTGGAGTCTCGATCTGATACTATACTTACGGGTACTCCATATAACCTGATAACTTCATTCAAATATAGCTCCGCTATCTTCTTCATCGAGTAACCAATCTGAAAGGGTACGAAGTGTGCACACTTTGTTAATCTATCAACAATCACCCAAACAGAGTCATGCCCTCGGGGAGATCTCGGCAAACCAGTAATGAAATCCATTGAGATACTCTCCCACTTCCAAGTTGGAATCTCTAAAGGCGCTAATTTTCCACCAGGCCTTCCATGATCAGCCTTAACTCTTTTGCACGTAAAACATTCTGACACAAACCTTGCGATGTCACCCTTCATCCCAAACCACCAGGCAATCTGTTTCAAGTCCTTATACATTTTTGTAGACCCTGGATGGTAGGCCACACTTGAACCGTGTGCCTCACTGCATAACTTATCTCGAATATCTCGAAAATTGGGGACGCAAAATCTACCGCGGTACTTTAGAGTTCCCGCGTCATCGATCGAAAAGTCAGGCAGCTCCCCCTTCTCAGTTCTATTATGAAGGTGCAGTAGATCGGGATCGTCCTTTTGATGAAGCCTCGTAAGAGAAATCCATGAAGGCTCAGACACTTCCAAACTGCTTGGCGAGTCACATCTACCAACTGAAATATCCATCAAAAGAAACTCCTCTACTAACAACTCAGTGGAGAGATTGAAAATCTTCCCTGTCTTCCTGCTTAAGGCGTCGGCTACCACGTTAGCCTTACCCGGATGGTATAGGATCTCCACTTCATAATCAGCCACATACTCTAACCATCTGCGCTGGCGTAAGTTCAACTCCTTCTGAGTGAAGACGTACTTCAAACTCTTATGATCTGTATAAATCTTGCACTGCGCGCCATACAACAAGTGTCTCCATAATTTCAATGCATAAATAACTGCTGCGAATTCCAAGTCATGCGTAGGGTAGTTCCTTTCATGAATCTTAAGCTGTCTTGACCCATACGCAATAACTTTTCCTTCTTGCATCAACACACAACCAAGACCCACGTGGGATGCGTCCACGTAAACAGCATAGTCTAATCCTTCCGTAGGCAAAGTCAATATCGGAGCAGTGCACAGTCTATTCTTTAGCTCTTGGAACGCTTCTTCGCACTTATCGCTCCACACAAATGCTGCATTCTTCTGCGTCAATTTAGTCAATGGCGCAGATAACGTAGAGAAACCTTCTACGAATCTTCTATAGTAGCCAGCCAACCCTAGAAAGCATCTTATTTCTTTGGGTGTGGCAGGTCTCGTCCATTCCATAACTGCGGCTATCTTTTCTGGGTCGACAGAGATTCCGTCCTTGTTAACCACATGACCCAGGAAAGAAACCTGAGGCAACCAGAACTCGCATTTACTTAGCTTGGCGAACAACTTATGGTCCCTCAAGGCAGATAAAACTAGACGCAAATGTTGGTCATGCTCCTCAACATTGCGTGAATACACCAACACATCGTCTATAAATACGACCACAAACTTATCCAGAAAGTCCTTGAAGACCCTGTTCATCATGTCCATGAAAGCAGAAGGTGCGTTGGTCAAACCAAACGACATCACCAAAAATTCAAAATGTCCATGTCGGGAACGGAAGGCAGTCCGCGGTATGTCTGATTCACGGATCCTTAACTGGTGGTAGCCCGAACGAAGGTCAATCTTAGAGAACACGGCGCTGCCTCGCAGGTGATCAAACAAGTCATCTATCCTTGGCAACGGATACCTATTCTTGATCGTTACCTTATTTAGCTCTCTATAATCGATGCACAACCTCATCGATCCATCCTTTTTCTTGACGAACAAAACGGGAGCACCCCAAGGCGAAGAACTCGGCCTTATAAATCCGTTCTCAAGCAACTCGTCTAACTGGATACGCAACTCCTCCAGTTTGCGTGGGGCCATCCGATAAGGCGCCTTGGCAATAGGACGCGTACCCGGCTCCAAATCTATAACAAACTCCACGTCTCGATCAGGCGGGAGACCAGGAAGATTAGCTGGAAAGACATCAGAAAAATCACGAACCACCGGGATCTCCTCCAAACACGGCAAACTAACCTTGGTTTCTAAAACCGAAACCAAACAAGCAAAACATCCGGAATCTACAAGCTTCCGAGCACATACCGCCGATATAGTCGGAGAATCCTGGCGCGGATAACCGTAAACACTCCCGGGCTGACCGTTGTCCATCCTGAAGTCCAAGCGTTTACCCTTGCATTGGATCACAGCATCATATCTGGACAACCAGTCCATGTCTAGGATCACATCGAAGTCTTCCAGATCCAACAGCTTCAAATCAGCAATCGCGAGAAAATCGCCTAGTAAAATCGGACAACTCTGAATACCCTGATCCGAAACTACAGATTCACCCGAAGGAAACTTAACACAGAACGCGCCCATCCAACACGATCGAGATCCAAACAGTAACGCTCTACGAAGGCCCTAGCCACAAATGAGTGGGTAGCGCCGGAATCGAACAGAACACGCGCCCATCGGTTCTTTACCTTAAATCGTCCTATAAAATTGCACACGCGACTAAGGAAGCGAACGCTCAAAACTATAACTATGAGCTAAACATTAAAACTAGGGGAGAATCTAACCTGATATCACTTGCGTGGACGTCTGAGCTTCCTCCATAGAGACCACGTTCAACTTCCCTTTTCCCTTGTCCACACGCTGCGGCGGCGGCAAGGCCTGAAGAGGAACTGCTGCAGAGTAAGTTGAGTCTGCGGGCACTGATACTTGAGATGACCCACTTGACCGCACAAGAAACAACTTCTTGTCTTCTTCCAGCAATGGGCATCATCGTGCCTCGGCTTCTTGCATACCGAACAAAGCAAATCTTTCTTTTGGACACCTTGGATCGTATGAATCTGCTCTTTCTTTTGAGCTCCTAACCTTTGATAACATCTTTCCAATGGATGGCCCGGTCGGCCACAGAAACTGCATACCTCCTTGTTTCTCTTCCTCGGAGCAGCGTCAGGGACCTGAGCACTCTTACCATCATCAGATTTTCTTTTATCCTTCCTCAGTTGTTGACCTCGATTCTTGGCATTATCAATTGCCTCTACCTTTAAGGCAGCCTCCACCATTCCAGCATAACTTGAGGTCGCATAGGCACTTGCTAATTGCTGGACGTCACTCCTTAGCCCAGCCAGAAATCGCTTGCTTCTATTTTCGTCGGAACTCACCAAGTCTGGGGCAAATCGGCTTAGCTTACTAAACTCGATTTCGTACTCACTAACCGTGAGCTGCCTCTGCTTTAAGTGCAGGAAATCATTCATCAAACGGTCCCTCTCGACCGATGGCAGAAACTTGCTCAGAAGTAGCTCCTTAAAGGACTCCCAGGAACACCCGTCCTTCAGACCTTCTTTCTCCCTCAGCCACCAGCCCTTCGCCAACCCCTGGAGCTGATACGCGGCTAACATCACTTTCTGGTCATCAGTGATCCCGGAGTATGAGAACATCTCCTCGATCGATATCATCCAATCGTCTAAGACCATGTAATCTGCCTTACCATCATACGTCGGAGGCCTAAGTCGCTGAAACTGAGAAATAAAGGTCATCTCTGGTGGCACCACGACCGGAGGCACCAGAGGAGCGGGGGGAACAGGGACAGCTTGACCCACAACAGGGTCCTGAACTCTCGGAATCTGCCCTGCCACAACTGCTAACAAGGACTGGACCTGAGACTACAAATCCCCTACTTGCTTTGACAAGGCTTCATTGCTTTGTCTCAGACCTTCTATCATTGCGCTGCTCTGCGCACCTGAAGATTCTCCCCCCGACTAGGGAGTCAACCTTGTCGAAGGACGCCTCGACATTCTAATGGAACAACAAAACACTAATTAGACACCTAGCCCACCCACTAGAACCAAACAACATAGTACAAACAATACATACTTAAGTACTTGCTCATGCTGCTAACTTGCTCTGGGATTTTTTGTAATGATGATATGCTTATGCTACGATGATTCACTATCATCCAACTAACTCTTGTGCCTAGATCGAGAATGCATGAATTTATATTCTTTTTGACTCAAAATCATGTGTGTACACATGTCATCCTGCAAATCTTTAGCTTGGCACGTTGTGCTTATGCAATGTTATGCTATGCATGATTGTGCTATGCATTCTAAAAAAGCCCTAATGCATGTTATGAGCGGCGTACACATGAAAATGTTATGCATCCCATACTACATAACATTTCCATGCAACGAAAAGGAAAACGTGCTAGCCGCATTCATGTGGTGAGGTTATGCATCCCATACTACATAACCCTCACATGTTGCCTCCTATGGTGGATCCATATACAAACACATATTATGCATCCCATACTACATAATATGCCCCGTATACTTCTTTATGCTCATGAGTGTAGTGTTCGTGCTTTAGCCAAGACGTGCTGATGACATATCGGTGTGTGTATGTTATGAATCTAAACACCTAACACTAACAGGGACAGGTTGCCCGACAATTTGTCAAGCAACCTCCCTCTGATACCAACTGTCACAACCCGCATTTTCTCATTTATAATAAAAATCAGAGCACGAGAAAACTACGAGCTGTGATGCCACGTCAAGCATGGGATAACTGCTGACGCTCAGGCAACACTCTAATCCTTCAAATCATAAGTTAAAATGAATAGAAAACTGATTTTTAAATTAATTGGCCGTATCCCTCGGCTCAGTGGATCAGATAGTCCACGGTTTGAAAACTATTTTTATACGTAGCGGAAAAATACTTCATTTATGCTAAACATCCTAAAAGAGCGCATAAGTGTCCTAAGAGGACAACTTACACTATGCAAGACCCTAGATTTCAATTTATAATTATAAGGAAAACCATCTTTTTACGCATTTGGAAAATAGAGATTGAGCTTTTATAAAACATGCTGATCATGCAATACATATAGTAGTTCTTTTATAGGGTTTAAAGTAACTAGCAACCTAGCATAAAACATTCCCAGAGAGCAAGTGAAACTACCACAAAACAGGTAAACTAGCAGCTAAGCAAATACTTAATATCACAAAGGAAAATCACCAACGAGCGTCAACAAACTGACACGAACTCGCTGGTGAGCATGTATGTCTGTACTACTACAAGGCTAAAGAACTACCTCGACAAGCGAGGAAAACACTGCCAAAGCGCAGTCCACAGAGAAACCCTGAAACTAGCCGCACAGCCGGCTACAGACCTGAACCTGAGGCATTCAAAAGAAGAACACCTCAGCAAGAAATAATGAAACAAGTGGCAAAAGAGCATCAGATAATAATTGAATAAAAAGAACAGAAAGAAAAAGGGTTACCAACCCTGCAAGAGTAAATGCAAAAAAAAACTCAGCTAAAGAATCCAAAAGAGGACAAAATGCAGGTGTAATAATCAGTAAAGTGAGAGAAATGCAACAAGTACAGAAACGTACCAAACTCCGCTCAAGCCTGCAGAGACAAAAGGAAACCAATATGCATCAAATGAATAGTAAGAAGGAACTAACAGTCCTAAACTTGTAAATCATTAGCACTGGCACAAATCCCAAACCTGTGTCGGAGACTAAGAACAGTCACAACCGAACAACCAGGTCCAGGTGTCTCAAGAGTACTAAAGGGGCCGCCACGGGGTCCACACACATAGAGTTCCAACCTCTTACAGGAACCCAAAAATAATATCCAAAGGAGGGAATGGTGGTGGCCACGGCTCGATCTCCCCTGGTACCATACTCCTTCAGAAACCCAGCTACCACATGCTAAGGATCCACGATTCGACGCCAAAGCTAGCCGACAACACCACTTAGAAACTACCAAGTTCTGCAACCAAAACCCGCCGAGTATTTCCCCCTACCCGCCGATTTATTTTCCCCTACCCGCCGAGTTATTTCCCCTACCCGCCGAGTTATTTCCCCCTACCCGCCGAGTACAACTAACAAAAAAAAATAAATCCGAAACTTCCTAGTTTAGGCCAACCACAAGCCCTAAACTAGGAACATTCCAATTTCACCTAATCTACAACAAGGAGAAAAGAATAATACAACAAAAATGCAATTCATGGAGGCACGCAAGGGGAGAGAAATCCACTTGCCTCAAATCGATCTCGAAAACGTCACCCAAAATACTCCAACACGTAGATCCGTCCAAGAGGGGACACGCGGAGACGAGATCTACGAAAAAAACGGACAACCGGGGTTAGGGCCGAAAAAATCTAAAGCAAAACAGTCACCGAAACGGGAAAAACTTACCGCGATCTCGAAGCTCTCGCCGAGAGCTTTCCAACGCCGCGATCGGATCGAAATTCCGTCCACCGGATCGGCGGTGGCGGCCGCCGGAAGATTTGCGAACGGAAGGGTTCGTCGCACAGGGGGGGGCTGCTGTTCGGGGAAGGAGAAAGGCTTTCCTATTCTTTAACTTATATATATATATATATAATTAATAATAATAATAATAATAATAATAATAATATATTATTTATTATAATAAAACATATAAAAGGGGGAAAGGGCCCGATCGGTGAGAATGAATCTCACCGATTCGGTGAGAATCGGTGAGATTCATTCTCACCGATTCTCTACTAATACTTTTTTTTTTAATTTATTTTTTTTATAAATTATTTATATAAATATATATATATATATAATAATATATATAATTATTATAATATGATAACCTTATATGGTTACGGAGGGCCAAACGCGCGCCGAATCGAACGAAATTCGCACCGTAGGCGAATGACGACGCTACGAATCCAACGGCGAAGTCGAAATCGAATTCCGACGCACCGTTTTCGAGATAATAATTTCTAAAGTTAACGGCGTACGCGAAAACATACAAACTACAATCGCCCGCCGAGGCTCCAAAAATGCTCGGAACGCGACGAAACTTGACGAGCAAGTCTAAAATTAGCCGATCTAATTTCCTAATATAAAATTTTCCACTCCCGACGCAAATCCCAAAATTTGGCCGGTCAAACCTAACGAACGCAAACGCGCTACGACAAAGTCGGTAACAAAATCCGACGAACAAAACTCGGGCAAATATCTCCCTAAGCCAAAACACAAGCATTCCCCAAGAGGCTCCACCGAGTCAACAACAGACTCCGGCTCGCTAGGGAATCTTGCTACCAGGCATCACCAAGCCACACAGGGAACCTAAAGAGTTAAGAGCACGCTCTAACAATGACACATGACCAAATCGCGCTAACATAACGCCCTGACGTCAAAATACGTCAAATAAGGAATTAAATAAATCACTGGAAAATCGGGGGCGTTACAGGCCAATTTTTCCAGCATTTGGTCGATGAAGGGTAGTGAGAAATGATCTTTGCGGGTGGCCTCATTCAGTTTCCGGTAGTCTATGCAGACTCTCCACCCGGTGACCACGCGGGTGGGTAATAATTCATTCTTTTCATTGGCCACCACAGTAATTCCGCCCTTTTTGGGCACCACTTGCACTGGGCTGACCCATTTGCTATCGCTGATGGGGTAAATGATACCCGCATCAAGCAATTTTATTACTTCTTCCTGTACCACTTCATGCATCTTGGGGTTTAGTCGCCTTTGAGGTTGTGCCAACGGCTTGTATTGATCTTCAAGCAGAATCTTGTGCATGCAGAACGCCGGGCTGATCCCTTTTATGTCGGCTAATGAACGTCCAAACACATTTTTATATTTCTTTAAGACATTGACCAAGGCGAGTTCGTTGTCGACAGAGAGGGATGCAGAGATAATGACTGGGCACGCTGTGCCTTCCTCTAGGAAAGCGTATTTCAGGGATTCGGGCAGTGGCTTCAGAGTTGTGGCAGTGGTTGTGACGGGAGCATCCTCCTCTTCCCACACTGGCTCGGTTGGGTCAAGAATCATCTCGTTGTACATGTCCGGTTCGTCGATCAAATCTGCTTCTTCGCAATTAGTGATTTTGAGATGTTTGGAAGGTTCGTGGATGTTGAAAGAAATCGTTTCTTCCCCCAGACTTAGGGTGAGCTCTCCTTGGTCAACGTTAATAATGGCACGGGCCATGGCAAGGAAGGGCCGTCCTAGTATTATAGGCACTTTGGGATCGGCCATCATGTCGAGAATGACGAAATCTGCTGGGAAGGCGAGGTTGTTGACCATCACAGTAAGATCTTCGACTATTCCGGCCGGTTGTTTTACCGATCTGTCAGCTAATTGCAACCTCAGGAGGGTGGGCTGTAAAATCCCAACTCCTAGCTCGCGGAAGACGGAGAGCGGCATTAGATTTATTGAAGCTCCCAAATCACATAATGCGCGTCCAAATCGGTGGAGGCCAATTCTGCAGGGGATGGTAAAACTGCCCGGATCTCTTCGTTTGGTTGGGGAATAGTTGGCGAGGAGAGTTGAGCATTCTTCAGTGAGATTGATTATTTTCAGTCCTTCTAAAAATTTACGCCGTGAGATAAGGTTCTTTAGGAACTTGGAATATCCTGGGATCTGAGTGATAGCCTCTGTCAGAGGTATACTTATTTGTACTCCTTTCATGATCTCGAGGAATTTATGAAATTGTTTTTCAGCCTTGTCGTTTTGCAGTCGGTGGCGAAATGGTGGCTTCACGGCGTTCTTCACAGGTTGTAGTACTGCCATGGGTTCTTGTGCAGTAGGTGAGGATGGGGGTTCCTTTATCAAATCGACGATGGGCTCGCGGAGTGATTGTGCGGGAGAGTCAGGAGGCGAGACCCTCTCTAGGCTTTTTCCGCTTCTCAATTTCATAGTATGTACCGTTTCCTGTTTTTCATTGACTGAACAAAGTAACGTTTCCGTGAGAATCCCTATGGCGGTTTGTAGGCGCTGAATGGTGGTGGCTTGGTCATTCAACATCTCCATCATTTTGCACGCGTAAGCAAAAAATTGCTCTGTCTTTGATGAGAGATTGTGGTCGGTGGCTTCATCAGAGACGACTGAATTTATCTCTACCGGAAAGTCGGGAGAAGGTGGAGAGTTCCAATGCCTACTAGTTTGGGCAATGTTGTCTATAAATTCCCAGGCATCCTCGCTGGATTTGTTAAACAGAGTTCCACCAGCTGCGACGTCAAGTAATGGCCGGAATCTGTCTGCGATGCCGAAGTAAAAAGTTTGGATTAGGAGGATGTCTGACATTTCCACTCTGCAGCCTTCCCTTCGTAGGGACTGGAAACGCTCCCATGTATCGAACAAGGTCTCTTCATTTCTTTGGGTGAAAGTGATGAGCTCCTTGTAATTGTCTATTGCTAGCATCGGTTGTCGGAATTTGGCCAAAAATTTCCCTTCGAGTTGTTTCCAGGATGAGGATATGCCCTTCCGGATATCTTGATACCATCGCTTTGCTTCGTCTTTCAAGGAGAAGGAGAAGAGTCGGATCCTCTGCTGCTCGTTGTTGGCAGCATTTGGCGTACAAGTGTTGGAAATTTCTAAGAACTGCTGCACGTGACATAGTGCATCTATTTTTCCGTCTCCGCTGAATTGACAGTTTTCGATGATGTATTCGATGAGTTCAGGCGAGATCTCGAAACTGTTATTTCCCGTTTCTGCTCGGTATGTGAGGTTGATAAGACTTGCTTTATAAGTCTGCTGCTGAATTGTAGTCATTGAGAGAGGCTTGAATGAAAAGGGGTAGTAGGCTACTAGATCTCCTGTGCCTCGACCATGCATTCACTGTGGCAAAAACTACACACTAGAAGGAAACAACAGTCAAAACAAAACAATACTAACTCTTATAACAATATTTGAAGTTATCCGAAGTCGCTCTACAGTTGCATTCCCCGGCAACGGCGCCAAAAACTTGATGCGTGTAAATCGGCAAGCGCACCGGTCGCACAAGTAATAAAGTTTTGGGAATAAATCCCCGAGTGTCGGTCTCTTGAGGAATGCAATTAGCGTAGAACGACAACAGTACCGAGAATATTGTTATGAGAGTTATAAATAGAACAAAAATGAAATAGAGGACTTGAGAGAATGTGGATGTTTGATCTACTGAACTAGTAAAAGCTATGCGGGTCGAAGGCACCGCTTCGCAAGGTGGAGTGGGTTTGTCGGCCGCGATGCCGAACTTCAGTTGGGCGAGTGGAAGGGAAGCTAATGGATTGAAGTGTTCTTGTGTGGAGTGCAATCAGATAAGACACGGGAATGGAGTGGATGTGGGGTGAGCGAGGCACATTCACAGACAATACTCACAAGCAGAAGAAAATACTAACATTCCATTTGCTATAAAATAAACTTGATGTTTATGGATGGAAATGTTCATTACACTGCTCAAAACATTCATACTACAGAGGAAGGGGAAGATGAGTAAACCAAAAGAGAGTGAAGATCCACCGCGGGTCGTGGCCGGAGTAGCGAGTTGTCAATCCGCTTTCAGGCTCAGTCCAAGGAGGCTTCCGGTACCAACGAGCTGTCACCTCGAAGGCCTTTAAGTCCGTTCTCTAGGTTATCTACTTCACCAACTCCGCAGGAAAGCTTGGAGTTGAAGTCATCAATGGCCGAGGGCTTCGTCGGAGAGTTGAAAAGCTTTGGAGTAGTTGGCAATGGCTTCCCGACGAAGGTGGAGGTGATGGAGCACCTGGAGAAGTGAAATGGAGATTCCCGCGCACTCTCCGATCACAGCAAATGACAGGCGTTGACCTAAATCGCGGAGCAGGGCCTTAAATACAGAGGCAGCAGAAGCAGTGCGCACGATCAGTGGTGCACAACCAGTGGTCGTGCGCACTGTAGGTCGATGATCGTGCGCCTTTTCCAAATAGACCTACAACCTGGACAAGAAGCATCAGCATATATGCGCACGAGCAGTGGAGCACGACCAGTGGTCGTGCGCATTATGGCCAGTGCTCATGCGATTACCGAGACAGGATTAGGAAAAAGGGAATATAATGCGCACGATCAGTGGCGCACGACCAGTGGTCGTGCGCAATAAGTCCAGTGGTCATGCGCAGTATTCCTGCAACGTCGGTGTCTCCCGAGCGGTTCCGGAGCACGCACACGACCCCTGTACCAGCAGAAGGGGCAGATAAGCCACCAAAACGTGCACACCACATCCCCGAGATAGGGCTAAAGAATAACAACAATATAAAAACACAGAAAGCACACAGAAACGGGCCTACAGTGCACTTAATCGTGAAATAGGTACATAAGCACATATAAGCAATAAAGGCTCTCAAGTGTAGTGCTAAGACGATAAAACTAGCCTAGATGAGTCCAAAAATCAGTGTAAAATGTGGACTCATCAAGCGCCGCCGCCGTCGACAATGGCATCCCGCCGTTCCTCCCGCATTCAGGCCGCTAGGAAGGTCCTCCCCCTCTCCTTAACTCACGGGTAGATCGTAGGTTTCCTTAGGTTAAAGGTTCGAGCTCAATTGAGCCCGATCCAAACCATGATTTTCATGGTTTTTCGGCAGAAAATGTTCCTACTATAACCGCCGGAAAACACCCCTCCGGCGGCTGTGCCACCGCCTGGCGACAGCCACCACCTCAACGGAGGTGGTGGTGGCGGTGGCCGGCAGGGGAAGGGGCTGGATCGCTGGCGGTAGAGCTTGGAAGTGGCTCCAGGCGGGATGAATCCTGGTCGTCGGCCCAAGGAGGAAGATGAAGGGATTCCGTCCCTTTTGCTTCAAGATTCGTGCGGCTATATGATTAAACTATATGAAATATATTTATAATAATGTGATTTATGTCACAGATTTTGATATTTTTGGTTTTAAATTTTAAAAATACTTAGGCTCACCTGGTGGGAACACCTTCAACATGAAAGTTGTAGGCCTTTGGGTCTACTTTATTTTAATGATTTGAACCAATTTGGGTGCATGGTTTGACCAGGGCACCCATTTTGGTGGGACATATACTTAGGGCTAGGCAGTCATTAAACTGAGTGCCCACACCTCATCCTTGGTCCAAATCACTTGATATTTTGGCAGGGAGTCTAATCTAGCTATACCTAGGGCCTGCCCAAAACTCAGAATTTTTAGAGACACTTTGCCTAAAGTTTTTTACTTTTATTTAATAATGCTAGGGTAATTTAATTAAGGGGTCAAATGACCTCCAAACCCTCCCAAATTTTGAAGAGTGGTCCCTGACATCAATACCTAGCTCTGTACAAAACTTTAACTCTTTTGGATAGGTTTTGGCTAGGGAATCACCAAACCCTAGTTAGGTTTTAAGGTGGTATTCTTGATTAAAAGTGCACTATGGACTTAGGGTGGTCCCCTCCCCTCAACAGAGGCTGAGATTTTGGACACTGACTTGGCATGGCCAATGTCACCCTCTCAAGGAAAATGGGATGATCTAGGCTTGATTTACCCTAGGATTCAACCTCAAACCCTATGGAAGGACCTTTTGGGGTTGTGAAGGACATAGGGGCAAATGCCCTTGTATGACCTTGGAAACTCAGTGGAATTGAAGGTAGTGTAACCTAAGTTCTCTGGTAGGAACCTTAGAGGACTTGGAGGAAGGTAGGCACCTCAAAACCCTAACCCTAGTTTTAGGGTAGAAGCACAAATTTGAAGATGCAGCCACTAAACCTAAACCAAAAGTTATGGAACTTGGGTAGAGTAGGTTTTAGGCCATCTAGAACCCCTGGTAATTTTACTAGAAATTTATGGCTTATATTTCTGGTACTTCATTTATTAATTACCAAAATGCCCAAAATGGTGTTTTAATTAATATTGGTTATTCTGTCCATTTTAATCAGATGGAACTTGGTCATAAGGTAGTCTAGACCTAAGTTAACATCCCTGAATCTTTATTATAATTTTTACTTGATTATATTTAGTACTTCCTTCACAAGTTTTGAAAAGGGGCTTGGTAGAATAAAAATTAATTATTGATGATTTATCTGTTGAAAAATCATGAGACTTAGGTTTTGATCATTTCAGGCCAAAATATACTTGTGGAAATTTATTCATAATTTTTAGGGAGCTGTTTATAGCACTTCCTTTACAAGTCCATAATTTTGAGACCTTGATATTTAATTAATTCAGAGAATGATTCTTTCAAAACAAAAATTATGAAACATTATCTAGAGGTTTTATGTGTCCTTATAATCATCCTGGAATTTTCTCTGAATTTTTGGAAGTATTATTGTTGTGCATCCCCTTAAAATGATTTATTATGGAATAAATTTGAAATAAAATTTAAGGGCTTAAACCTTGCTGAAAAATTGGGAGATTCTGGATTTTTAGATGATTATTCATTTGTATTTAACATAAATTTAGTGGAATTTTATCTTGTCTAAAACTTGTACTTCATGTTCAAACTTGGAACTCTTGGTTATTAGAATAAGTAAATAAATTATCGGTTAAATTATGAAAATTAGGAAATTATGGATTTAGACTACAAATGCCAGTATAGCCCTCCAATAATTATTACATAAGTACTGGATGATCATTTGGTATACTTCCCATTTTACGGGTCATATAGTTTAAGTGGTCTGCATTTAGTAAAACTGCAGGAGATAAATTGAAATATGAATTAGAACACATGAGTTGGGTTTGTTGGTTTGCTGGAAGGGATAAATAGGATTAGAAGCATCATTGGAAGCTAATATGAGTTGAGTGTTGTTTTGGCTAGGGTTTAGAGGCGCTCGGGTTCGACGAAAGATCGTCCTCCCCGAGGTGAAGAAGAGTCAAATCATCCTAGGATCAGCCTATCGTAACATGAGAAAATAATGGGTAAGGGAATCAACCAATAATAATAAATACCTTGCGAAAGGGAACGATGGGCGTAATCCCAACATAGTTCCTAGTGCCTCTTGAGAGCCCTTCACAGGGAATACCGGGGGCAGTCCTAGGTTAACGTAAACTATATTAACAAGCTGAAAAGAGTAACTTAGCAATTAGGGTTGCACATTTCACGAACACAGGTAACATAGGAAGATAGCTGGGAGCTTCGGCTCGGATGGTTAAAAGACGGACTTTGGATCCGGGGAGCTTCGGCTCAATTGTTTGAGACGGACGTTTTGGGTCCGGGGAGCTTCAGCTCGGTTTTTGATTACGCTAAATTTGCATGTGCATAAAAGGAAAGGAAATTAAGGTGGTGGGTCTTTGGTATCGGAGGGTCGATGCACCGACGCCAATACGTTGACTCGGCAAGTGTGGTTAGCACTTCACCAACAGAAATCCAGTGCGCCAGCCGGCAAGAGTACGCAGGAGTCCGCTTCGTGCACCAAGCGTTGAGGCGTACGATAGGTCTGACCGATAGTGCTTTACTGGTTTAGAGGTGGGCGAGGCCCAACCCACCGCTTCCGTCTGCCACTACGAAGGTATCCTGGGAGGTTACGGCTCCAGAAAGGGGGAACTTAAGGTCTGTGTGCACAGAGTCAGGTGCGTGTGTTGCACTTGCATGTCCATCATACCCACTTGCATGTCATAGCATGATCGATTCATTTAACCCCTGACACCTAATGTATAAGTGGAATGAGACGCTTATACATTAGGACCTGCAAAATGACCCCTTGGTCTATAAGCTTGTGTGGGCAAGTTTATAAATTAAGGTCAATTTTGATATGGTTTGTATATATATATATTGTTGTTTGATCACCGACACCCCAATGTATAAATTGGTATGAGACTTTTTATACGATGGGAGCCTTGCAGAAGACCCCTTGGCTTATGTGTTCTCACATAAGTGAAGGTTACTTTTCATATTTCAGCTTATTGTCTATACCTGTTATAGAATTGCTAGTATAGGTCCGTTGCCATCTGTTTTTGATATTCTCCACCTTCAAGTCCTCCCCTTTCTTCCTCTCCGTTCGGTGCCTAGGAGCTATGGGGGAAGTGGCTGGGGATGATAGGACTTAGTCTTTTAGACTAACGGTTTTCGAACCGCATCATTTTAGGGGATCGTGGAGCCCAGCATGGAGGAGCAGCCCCATAGACCGGTGCGCTTGGAGGTGGGGCAGTCTATCTCCGGAGTTCATACAGCCAGGACCATGAGTCTCGACCTTGAGTAGATTTTCTGTTTTTGCTTCCGCATGAGTGACTTGTAGTGAGGACATGATGTACCAGACATAAGCCCATATTTTGCTACTCTGATGTATTCTTCTATGGACACTCCCTTCGTGGAGATATATTTACTATGATATGTGATTTTCTGTGGATTGCCAATCTGCATTTACTTTATTGTGCTACTTTTCTGTGATCGAATTGGCCGGTAGAATCGGCGCTTTGTGGTGATGACCCTTTAGGGCGTGAAGGAGTCACCGCAAAACGGAGGTTCTGGGCCTAAGACCCCGGTGTTCAAAAAGAAAAAGGGGGGGGGGGGGTCTTACAGGAAGTCCCCGAGGTGTGTGCTTAACTATCGATTTTGGCTCATCAAAAGGATAATGTGGCCTCCAACAACCCGCCACGTGGCCCGTTTAAAGTAGGCCACCCGGTGTTGGGCTTGGGCCAAACACGGCACGTGGAGATGGGTTGGGTAAGTTGGGCTGCAGCCCTCTAATGGAGTTTAAGGAAGGCAGCCCAGATACCTTGCGAGGTGGGATACTGCCACACGCCCCTTCTAACAAAAAACTAGTTTTTGTTGAAGGGGGTCGGTCCACTCATGTGAGTATCCCGGGCCGCCCCCAGCCGGACTGCAGTCCACTGGCCCTAACCCGCTCTCCACAATCGCTCGCGGCCTAGCCCATTCTAGGCACTCAGGAACCGACTTAATACGGCTGTGACGGGTCGATGAGGTCACGAAGTCGTTGCCATCCGGCCTTGATCCCGTGACCTCCTTTCGATGAGAAATTGTTAGGTCAATTGCCCACAATGTTCCCTAGATTGGATTTAAAGAGGCATCACCATCAATTCTAAGAGCATAGTTGTATTTGATGTTGTTTAAGCTCATCATGTGCAGGATATTCCATGGAACAAGTCTAGACAGGTTGTCTAAGTGATGTGACAGGTGGTCACAAAGTGAAGATGCTGGAAAGGCAGGAAGTAGCCTAAGTGGCTAAGTCAGGTAAACTCTTACCTATGTTGTGGGCTGACAGAAATCTATCTAAGTGCACAGGCGTTGAGTGATGAAGACACACTCAACACCGTACATCAAAAGGCTGTGAGTAGAACTCAGTTCAGAAAGTCGTCGAACTGAGTTCAGAATTCGTCGAGCTGAGCTCACCATTCGTCGAGCTAAGTTCAGAGTTTGAGGCTCTGAGTTCGTCGAGTTCAGTTCAAAAAATTCGTCGAACTGAGTTCAGAGTTCATCGAGCTCAGTTTGCCATTTGTCGAACTCAGTTCTGCTGTCGAGCTAAATTGCAGAAAGCTTTATCTAAGGCAAAAAGTGTTGAGTGATGAAGACACACTCAACGCTCTCAATGCCAGAGAAGCAAGAATATCTTGGCTATGGAAAAAACGCTGAGACAACTGAGAAGTATATCTCAGCATAACCGCTGAGACAAAGCAGCTGGAAATTCTCTAAGTCCAGAAGCGTTGAGTGAAGCAGGTTCACTCAACGCTTCTAATAAAGAAGGTAGAGCTGAGACAGTTGAGTGAAAAACCACTGAGGCAGGAGTTAGTCTCAAGGTAAATGAGCTGAGAGAAATGTTGGTCTCAGCAAAATCGCTGAGACAGGAGTTGGTCTTAGCAAAACTGCTGAGACCGTTGAGACAAAAGCACTGAGACAGGAGTTGGTCTCAACAAAACCGCTGAGACTGCTGAGACAAAACTGCTGAGACCGCTGAGACAAAACCGCTGAGACAGTTAATGTACAAAAACTGCTGAGATAACAGATAAGAAGAAAGCGCTGAGACAAAGCCTTGTCTCACCTAATAATGAAAAAGCGTTGAGACCGCTGAGAAGAAACCGCTGAGACAGGAGTTGGTCTCAGCACAACCGCTGAGACAAGAGTGTGTCTCAGCTAAGTATAAGAAAGCGCTGAGACAGTTAAGGCAAAAAGCATTGAGTGGAGGTTGCTTACTCAACGCTGTCAACGCCTAGTGAAGATAGAAAATCCGTCTAAGTGTTTTGGCGTTGAGTGATGCTCACGCACTCAATGCCAAACAACAGATAGCTGATAAAGCAAGTTGGCATTGAGTGAAGCTGATTCAATCAACGCCTTGGAATAATTTTGTACTCTAAGTAGTTTGGCATTGAGTGAAGGTTACTCACTCAACGCCATGAGAAAGTAAATCTGTCTAAGTGTTTTAGCATTGAGTGATGCTTACTCACTCAACGCATATGCTAATGTTGTTTGATTTTTGTCTAAGTCCATAGCTGATGACGTCAGCAAGTCAACAAGTCAACATATTTCAAATTAGTGGCAGGATGACTACAGTTCGCGACAAATGTTGTTCAGACCTACTGTACGACAGTTGGCATTAAAGTAAAGTTGTTGCTGGATATTAATTATGTGTGGTCCACTGCTCAAGAGCCGTTGGGTCAAAAATCATAAAAGAAAAGAGGCGTACAGAGAAAAGATACTTCAGGGAAAAAGAAATAAAGTTAGTTCTTTTCTTCTCCGCCATTGGCATGAAACTAAAGAACAGGAAGCTCTGGTATACATAAAAAGAGCAAGTTAGTTGTTGGATCAAGACCTTCAACAGCAAGATTGCTGGTGTCATTCTCACCTGCACCAGCAAGCTAGTTCAGAGTATTTTCACTGAGGGAAAAGGTAGTAGCCAAGGGCCGAGCCATGTTGCAAGTTCTTCAGATTTCCAGCAATACAAGCACCTGAAGATCTTTATCTGGAAGCTGTGAAGAGAAGAAAGATTGAAGAACCTGAAGGAAGACTCACTGGACCTTTCCTCAGGAATAAAAATTAGGGTTAAATCACCTCAGCCCAGGGAAGGAGCAAGAGGCAGAACTATTCCAGTCTGCGAAGTTTGAGCTGTTATTTTCTCAGCTCAGGTTGCAGCAGTTAGCTGCAGTAACTTCACTGACAAGAAGGAAAATTCCTGGTGCTGTGAAAAGTAGTTAGGGCCGAGCTTCAGTCTCAGTTCAGGAAGTGGCAGAACATTGCTCTGCAAGTAACTTCTAGCAAAAGTAATTACTTGTTGTTGTGGGAGTAGTTAGAACTAAGTATAGCTTAGTTCAGTGAAGGTAGACTCAGGAAATAAATTTTTGTTGTCATTGTTGGGTTGAGTCTATCTCAGTCAAGATGTTTGACATAAAGAAATATCTCTTCTGTCAAAAATATCCATCAACCCACCTTCATACTGTAGGATTCAGTTTACTTGAATCTGAGTTGTTGGTAACTTTTTAGTCACTGAGCTGTAGGTGCCCTGCTGGGGTACTGAGGTAGGATCCAAGTGTGGATCTGAGCTGTAGGACTTAATTGCCTGAGGTAGGAGAGTGTTTCTCTCTGAGTGTAGGGCCTTTGTGTCTGAGGTAGGTGACAAGTTTGTCACTGAGCTATAGGTACCTGGAGGGGTACTGAGTTATAGGAGTGTTGCAGCACTCTGAGAGTATGACCTTGTGCCTGAAGTTGTACGGCTGAAAAGCCTGAGCTGTAGGCCTTAGTGATAAGGCTGAGGTAGGTGGCTTGCGGGTCACTGAGTGTAGGAGCACTGTAGAGCTCTGAGTTAGGATCCTTTGGGATCTGAGGTAGGGCTGTTCTCCCAGCCTGAGTGTAGGGCTTAATAGCCTGAGGTAGGTGGTCTGCTGACCACTAAGTGTAGGCCTTTGTGGCTGAGAAGTGAGTCTTGGAGGAGACTTGAAGATCCTGCGGGATCTGAGGTGTAAGCTCTTAGGAGCAGTTTGAAGGAGTTTGTGCCTAGTCCAACAAGTTAGTTGGATAGGTGAGAGGGAATGTGGATGTACCCAATTGTGGAACCACTATAAATCTCTGTGTGCTTTTCTGTGGTTGTTTTTATTTTCTTATTTACAGGTGTTAAGCACAAGCTCTAGATCACCCTAAGCTGAAGGATAAAACAAAATACCAAGATATTATACAGAAAGCAAAAGATAGTCTCAAAGAGATAAATAATCTATTCACCCCCCGGGTGATTTAGCTATCCTTGAAACATAGACTTTCAAGTGGTGTCAGAGGGAGGTTACTCAAAAAGAATTTAATAATTTGAGTTAACCTCCAAGGATAGCTAAAATGGTTACACTTGTGGGTTCAAAAGAGAACCACAAGGAATGGAGCTTCAAGTCTGCAACAAGGAGAACTTTAAGATATAGAAAGAAAGGATCAGGTAGATCATAGAAGCCAGTGATCCTAGAGTCTTGGCTTCTGTTCAAGAAAGACCCTTCATTCCCTTGAGGGTCTCTACATTAGATGCAAGCATCCAGACCTCAAAGAGTTATGTAGAGATGTCTGAAGATGAAATCAACTTGGCATCTATGGACAAGAGGGCAAAACACATCATGGTGAGTACCATGGATAACTCAACTCTCATGAGAGTGGTCCACTGAAAGTCAGCCAAAGAGATGTGGGATTCTCTCACTGGCTATATGGAAGGAACAGTGGAAGTCAGTCTTTCTGACAATGGTTCAGAATTTGAAGAAGAAAAAGAATCCTTCATTAGGCCAGTGGCTGCTGCTGATAAAGATGAAGTTGTTGTAGCAGGAGAAGTCAATCCTTTAGATACTAGAATGGAGATTAGGGCCCCTCTGTCACAATCAGAAAATGATTCAGAGGTGGTTGATGAAGAAAAAGATGACTGCAGTTATTATGGACTAATTACCATGATAGAAGAAGATGAATCCTACCAGGATCAGCCTGGTCCAAATCAGGTACAATCCTTGTCTGGTTCCTCTTATTGTTCAGTTCATGAGTCTTGCTTAGAATCTGATGCTTATTCATCAAGTGATGATGAGGTTCATTTGACAAATGATGATATCAATCAATTGATTGAAAATCATTCTGTTCTTCTAAAAGCTTTCAAGGAAAGCAGGCTGCTTGTTAAGAAACAAACAGAGGAAATTGCCACTCTCTAGCTAGCTACTTCCCAGCAAGATGAGACTTCATCCTTGCTATCTCAGAAAGAGAGGGAAGTTGCTCATCTGAAGATCATGGTAGATATCCATGTTGAGTCTATCAAATATAAAAACTCTATGATCAAGGTTCTTGAAGAGAAACTTGAAAGGGAGAAGAGGATAGTGGCCAATTTCTCAAAGATAGATGCTATCAAGGGAAAATCTGAATCTCAGTGGATTACAAAAGTTATCCAATCTCAGAGGAGTGACCAAGCTCCTATTGTGACACAGTCAACCTTTCATAAGGTAATCCTCCCTTCTCATAGGAATGACCAGGACTGCATGTATGGTCACTATAAGAATGAGAATTCTTCTTGTATGAATACACGAGTATCTTCCAATGGAAGAAGAAATGGTAGGGGAATGAGTGCCTTTAAGGCTCCCCATGAAAAAGTACAAATGGCCCATGCTGGACCATTTATATTTGGTACCTCAACCCCAACTCACAAGGGAAAGGCAGTGGCTTTCACCCAAGTCCATCCAGCAAGGACTCAAACCAAGGGCCAGTCTACCAGTAAGCCTAACTTGGCTTATTCTGATGGTATAAACAACTTGTCTTCTACAAAGAAGACAACTGTAAGTACCATTCAGGGCAATCAAAGAAAGCATGTTGGAAGAATGACCTTCAGTCAGATCCTTGCTGAAAGGAACTTGAAGAAAGTTGTTGCTCATCTTCCTTCTGTTCAGTCAACAGTTAACCACATTGCAAGACCTGCTCAGAAAAGAAGATATAATATCCATGAGTGTTGGTGTTGTGGTAAGGTGGAGCATTTTACCCTAGATTGCTGACACAATCCTTTTGTGTCTAGAGCACGAGTTAGCCTACTTGTCAGAAATTCTGTAGGTTGGAAAGTCAGATTTCAGGCTAACAGGAACCTAGGACCCAATACCTATTGGGGTCCTAAGGTAAGGTAATTCTGTTTTGCAGGTTAGAGTAAGTGCCCACCCCTCATGTGGCACTTGGACAGAAGATGTTCCAGAACTTGGACTGGAACAAGAAAGACTTCTATGGTTCATACCCCAGTGAGGGAAGGACCTAAGATCAACAGTTGGTGATGGATTTTGACCATCTAGGTTATTCCTCTTATTGCCCAAGAGGAAGAGAATGTTGAGTGAAATCCTGAAGAAGGACAAGTGCACATGCATGGTTGAAGGCCAGCTGGATCCAGCCAACAGGAAAGTCTGATTGGACAAAGTCTTGCTGCCACACCAGCAAATCTGAGAAGGAGCACATAATGCTCAGATAAAACGACATTCAAGGCTCAAGTGGTCTTAAAGTCTAGCAGCGGCAGGAGAAAATTCGGCCTCAAGAGAAGAGAAAGCTAGCAGCTATACCAATAGTATCATCTGCAATCAGCAAGGGGGAGAAGAGAATCACAGCAGGCCAGTTCTCCCCTGTCTATTCAGAAACCAAGAAGGGATTGATCAAGTGGTGATCAAGAGTGGAGATCATTATAATGATCAAGATAGTTCTGAGTGAGTTGAACACTCTTGTACTGCTAATCAAAAAGCTGAAGGCAAAGGCAAGCCAGATGCTAAAGAAGGGGACAAGGTTTGGCTCAATAAAAAGAAACTGTGCAAGTGGGAATGACATGGATGCTCCTGTTGAGGGGGAGCAAGCTCAACACCTGCAGAAATGATGATAGGAAATGCTCCTATAAAGGGGGAGCATGTTGCTTGCTGGAACAAGATCAACCTCCTTTTGAGAATAAGCAAGCAGCTGCTGCAGTAGATCAGCTATCACAACAGCTGATCAGTTTGTCTCAAGGACAATACACAGACCAAGGGGGAGAATTTGAGAAGAGGGACAACTAGCAGCCAGCTCAAGAGGATCCATGGTTCACTCAAGCTGAACTATGTTAGCAGCTAGCTCAAATGCTGCAGTGTTGTGTTGTATTATTGATTAACACTAAAGGTATGACTCCTAACTAGCAAACTGATCATTAGATTGATTTTCTTAGTAGTATCAACTTAGGACTTTGTCTAGGATCATGAGATAGTCTCTCCCATGATATTTTCTACTCAATCAATAGATATTCCTATTGAAGAAGAAAAAAAGGGGGAGATATGTATGACAATACATAAGGGGCAATGCTTCTAGTGGTGCTCCACTTAAGTATTAAGTGGTATAAAGGAGAGCTCATATTACTTGAGCAATTGCTCAAGTAGTATGATGGTACCTTGACTTAACTCATTAAGTCAATATAATTAATTTTGAGCAACTGTATTAATATAACATGAGCTTGCAGTTGTAGCAGAGTATAAACTACAGCTGCATGAACTTAGAATCATATTATGTTAATGTCTCTTAGTGCTTGCTGGGTGTTCTGCTGTAAGACCCCCCTCCCCCTTACCAAGGAGGGCTACCAGATCTTATGCCCAGAACCGCCGTATTACGGTGGCACTAACTCACGGGTTAGTCGACACCGCAACACGCCGATTCTGCCGGCTAGTACGATCATAAACCTGTAGGCCAATATGAGAAATAAGAAGTAAAACTGAGTATAAAATGCTATCAGTCCACAAGTCACAGTACAATCATATAAAGGAAATGAATAGTACATCACTAGTCCACAGAATAGTACAGAAGAAAGAGTAAAAAGGGCTTATGCCCAGTACATCAAATCTCTCTCACAAAATAGTAGAAGCGGAAGCTAAACTAGATCATCAGATCTCGTCCCACCTGAGGACGCACAGTAGTGGTAGTAGCCTGCTGAAGTGGTATCTGCTCCTCATGCCCTGCCTCCTCGACGTGCTGGTGCTCCATCTCCACGGGCTCCTAAAAATAGTTGGTTACCGACCATTAGTCAAAAAGACTAAGTCGTTTCCTCCGCACCTCGCCCCGCAGCTCCTAGGCACCGAGCGGGAGGACGAAGCGGAGGACAACAAGGGGTAGCAAAATGGAAGCAGGTGACAATATCTAACTAATGATATAATAAGTACTGTAGTTCTACTCTAGCAATTCTATGTACGGTACAAGTAACAAGTGAGAGTAGTGCAGTAATGAAAAGTAAAGAAGCAACAGTATGAATAAGTAAATAAGCTAAGCTACCACTATGCTATCATCACAAACGTACCCTAACTTATATAAATGCCCATACAAATATATAAGTTAGGATTTCCAGGAAATTTAACTTATCATATAAAAGAGCCCATACTAATTTATATGATAAGGATCTATGAAGCGTATGACCTAATATGAATGAATGATATGATGCAATTTTATGCGCAGGCAAGTGCAACTCACACACAACGACTCTGTGATCACAGACCTTTAGTTCCCACTTTTTGAGAGCTAGCATCACTCTCGGGTACCACCGCTGTGGCTACGGCAGCAGCGGAGCGGGCGTCTCCGCTTCTAGACCGGTATGCACACTACCAAGCCTTAGACCCCTCTCATACGCCTCTGTACACGTCCAAGGTGCACTCTAGAGTCTCACGTACGTACTTTGCTGACAAACCCGTCAGTCTTGTTGGGTCGGATGTGTGTTATCGGGGGTCGTCCTCCAGACCGCAGTGTAAAACAACCCACTGGCCCCTCTAACTCCCACAACCGCCTGGTGCACCGTACTGCCATCGGTGTGACGAACGGCCAGTACCGCATGCCCCGCCACGATATTTATGCACATGCAAGTAATTCATACCGAGCCTTCCGCTCGCAGGACCAAAACCCGTCCTGAATCCCTCAAACCCAAACCCGGGTGAGAACGCACATCAGTGCCTTTATACCAACTCCCTCAAACCCCAAAACGGGTGAGCACGCACATCAGTGCCTTTATACCAACTCCCTCAAACCCCAAAACGGGTGAGCATATATCATGAATCTCTCCAGCCCCATACGGGCGAGAAGGTACGTCAATGTCCTAACCTATTATACTACTCTTGTCTACAGTTTATTATACTTAGAGATTTAAGGTTAATCCCAGGACTGCCCCCGGTATTCCCTGTGAAGGGCTCTCAAGGGGCACTAGGAACTGTGTTGGGATTACGCCCAGCGTTCCCTTTCGCAAGGATATTTATTTTAGTTGATGGCTACCCATGTATCTCCCCAGCTCTCCTTATTGCTTTAGTATAACCCTAGTAACTTAAGGTATTACCGGGAAAACGACGGTCTTCCGCCGATCCCCGCTCCAGTTGCTAGCTAAGACTTGCATTTAATCTCTCACTAAGACAACTCTACCCACCAGGGTTACTCATGTTGAACTCTCTCTTATTTCTGCCGATAATCAATCCCCTGGTAATTCCCCTAAGGCAGGACCTATTTGTGTTATATGCAGACCATGACCTATGCCTACCCTAGAATTGTGATCTTCCAAACCTTAAGGCATCTTGCCCCTAAATTTTATCCTAAGGTGTTATGGACTAAGGGAACTACCCTAAGAATTCTCGTAATTTTCCTTGGCCAAATAGTTCTTTAATTAATTCTTTTAATTCAAATGCTAGGTCACTTTACACATGAAGTAGTTTGATTAAGTATCCACTGACCTAGGGAATTTTTCCTGAGATGTATATTGACAAAATATTACTGCCTACAGAATTTCATAATTTTCCTTAAATTATTTATTATCATTTTCAATTTAATATCAATTCCACAAAAATTCCATTTTCCAAATGAAGTATAAGCATTGTATACTCAAAAATTCCAGAAACATTACAGGGCCTTTAGAACACTAAATTATGGCTATTGACAGAGAATCATCAACATTTAATGTAATATGGCCTATGAGATTCCAATATAAGATATTTACCAAAATGCCATTGTACTAATTTAACACAAGTAATGCATCCATTAAATTCTGAGAAATTTGTGATAAAACTTATAACAACATTTTGTTACAGTAAAATAAATTCCAAATTTTTCAGAGATATAAATCCATCATTTCAGGAATTATCATGATAAGGGTAAAATGAGAAATTTAGGGTATCTACTCCAAAGTTCTTCAAAACAGAGAAATCATAATTTTCCTAAGTCAAATGTGATGTAATCTATGCCTTGGCAAAGTTGTTTGGATTTGTACTTGAATAAATCCTATTTTCCAATTTTTAATGCCAAAATAGCTATTTTAAAAATAAATTCCAATAAATGGAATTTTGATTCCAAAAATTCCCTTATTAATTTGAGGAGTGAAATTTACCCTAATGAACCACTGTAAATAATTTCATGACTCATGCATGTAACCATTGGGCTAAATTCACCAAATTGCATTTTTGCTATTTGCACACCAAGGTTAAACATAGGCTAGCACATGCAAGTGGATTCCCCAACATGCAGTGAACCCAAGGTGCTGAAAATTTTATCATGCACCAAGGGTGACCCCACTGACCCACCACCAAAATTTGGGGCCATGGGGAGGAGTAGAACTCCATATATGCCATTTATTTAAATTTTGATATTTTACCAAAAACTATAGGAAAATGTTTTCTAAAAATTCCTAACTTTTGGAAGGAGGTAAGTAGGCCCTAATCATGCATGTGCCCAAAAGTTGGGGCCATGGTGACTAATATTGAGACCAGGGCATCCAATATACTTTCTGCCCTAGTCTAGGACCAGTCCTAGGAGAAATGTCCTACAGGACTGTACACTACACCATAATGTAAGTTTAGGGTGGCATATTAAAGGTAAGACCCTAGGCTACAATTTTCATTAAGGGCCTAAGTTCTGGAAATGCCTCTAAGAGGCCTAAATTTAACATGCAAAAGTACTGAAAAAGTGTGACAGGAAATGTCACTATTCATATATTAAATTAAAATGAATCATTTATTCTGCAGCACGAATCTTGAAGTAAGATCCAACGGGATCTGGTCATCGTCTACCTCCAGCCAACGGCTGAGATCGAGCCGACCTGGAGCGATTTTGCCGGCGGTTTCCGGCCAGCTGAGACGTCGCCACCTCCGGCCAACGGTGCCATCACCTTCACGGTGGTGGTGGCTATCATTTCCCGGCGATGGGGCGGCGGGAGACGGCGGCGACGGCGATCCCGAGCGGTTTCAGAAACTTGGAATTCTCTCGATTTTCTCACATGGCATCGGGCTCAATTGAGCCCGATATCTTGCCTATTTGATCTAAGAAGCTAGTACGGGTAGAGGTGAGGTGAAACGCACCTGAATCAGGGCTTGGCTGCGGGTCAGGCGGCGGTTTGCCGTGGTGGTGGTGCGCCGGCGAGCTCCTCCCCGAAAGTTCAATTCTCCATCGTTCTCCATGAGTAAGTAGTCGAATTCCACTCCTCTCGGCCTTCTGAAGCTAATGGTGAGCTCTGTTTGGACTGAGGTGGCCTATAAGTGGAGATAACTCCAATGTTAGCTCGGTTTTGAGCTTTGGAGGCTTCACCCAGCAGCCATGTGGCTCACAGCCCTGGTTTCCTGCTGGAATTAAAGAGGGGAGGTCAGCCACCTGGTCTTGGGCAGCCTAAGTCAGCTGATGGGGTGGCCATGTGACCACCATTTCCTTCATTCCTCTTTCTCTCTCCTCTTCTCCTAAAAATTCACATTTTACCCCCTTGCATGTATTCTCTCTCCTGATTTAGAGGGGTAGGGCTGGTCTTGTTCACTTGGGCTGACTATGGGCCAATTTTGGTGGGCTTGGTCCAAGGGGGAATGACTTGGCCTTCATTTCATTCCTTAGGTCAAATTGTTGACCAATTTGACTTTTGGGGTTGACTGGTCAACTATGGTGGGTGGACTGACCCCACTTGGTGGAAATGGGTCTAGTGGCACCACCCAACTTGGTTTGGGTCAAGGGGGTGCCCCACTTAGGTTAATTAGGCCTATGGGTGTGGGTTTGACCAAATTAAGCCCAAGGTTGACCTTGGTCAACTGGGGTCAAAATGTTGACCCAGTGACATACCCTAGGGTCCACTTAGATTGTTTTTAGGGTTAGGGCAATGTGGTGGGGTCATGGTGTGGCTAGGGTCCCCACTTAGGCTAGTTTGACCTAGTTTGACTATGGTCTTATAGTGGGCCCCACATGGCTACCACCCACTACCTAGGGTCAAACCTAGTTGGTCTCCTCAAATCTCACCCCATGCCTAACCCAATCTAAGTTGAGGGGTCTAAAAGTAACATGGGATGTTACAAATTCCAATAAACAAGAAAATAATTTCGTCCCCGAAATTTAAGTTCGGGTCTACGGGGTTCTAAGTGCAAGAATTATCAAGAATCTTAAAAGCATAACTTAAATGTACCTGATGCGAATAGCTCCGGGTGTTGCTCCAGCATCAGATCTCTCGGCTCCCAAGTGTGCTCTTCCCGTCCATGGTTGGACCACAGCACCTTCACAAGGGGAACCTTCTTCTTCCGCAACACTCAGATGGCTGTATCGTCAATCCGGATTGGCTCCAATCTCACTGATCTGTCAGGCTCTACCGGTCCGGCTGTAGTAGTGATGTGCTGCTCCGGCCGAAGGAGAGCTCTCCGTAAGGAAGAGACATGGAAGACGTCATGTAGTGCACCCAACTCCGGTGGCAGCTGCAGTCGGTAAGCTAAGGGGCCGATCCGCTCCAGGATCAGGTAGGGCCCCATGTATCGTGGACTGAGCTTCTTGTGCCTCCGCACCCGTGAAACACCGTGTACCGGACGTATCTTCAAGAATACCCTGTCTCCAACCTGGAACTCCACCTGCCGGTGCCGAGCATCATAATACTTTGCCTGCCTGCTCTGGGCCTCCAGTAGCCGATCCCTGATCAATCGAATCTGAGCCTCAGTGTCCTCTATATAATCAGATCCCAGAGCCCTGGTATCCACATCCTGTACCCATGATAGCGGTGTCCGGCATCTCCTCCCATAAAGAGCCTCGTACGGAGCCATCCTGATGCTAGCCTGGTGGCTGTTATTATACGAGAACTCGATCAATGGCAGCAGCCTCTCCCAAGGCCTCCCCGTATCCAATATGCATAATCTGAGCAGGTCCTCCATGGTCCGGATGGTCCGCTCGGTCTGTCCGTCGGTCTGCGGGTGGAAGGCGGTACTAAAAGTAAGCCGAGATCCCAAGTAAGCATGCACGGACCTCCACTCGCTTGAAGTGAACCGACCATCACGGTCCGAAACAATAGTCCTGGGGATACCATGATATCTGATGTACTGCTCCACAAATAGTCTCACCAGGACTGCAACTGGGGCATCCTTCCGAACTAGAATAAACCGCGCTACCTTGGTCAATCTGTCCACTATAACCCATATAGAATCATGCCCAGAGTGGGAGCGAGGCAATCCGTGTACGAAGTCCATAGCAATGTCCTCGAACTTCCACTCTGGAACTGGCAGTGGCTGTAGTAAACCTCCCGGGCTCTTGCATTCCGCCTTCACACGCTGGCAGGTCTCGCAATGGGTCACAAAATCCGTGATCTCCCTCTTCATCCCGGGCCAATACATAGATCTCCGCAAATCTGCCCACATCTTGGTGATGCCGGGGTGTACTGAATATCTCGAGCAATGTGCCTCCCGGAGTATGTCCTCCCGGATACTGCCTCCTGCTGGTATGTAGATGCGCCCCCGGAACCGAAGAAGATCATCCTGCAACGTGTAGTCCTCGACCTTGCCCCTCTCTAGGGCACTGAAAATCGGCTGTAACGCAGCATCCAGCCTCTGATGTGCTCGGATGCGCTCCTGTATATCATCGCAGCTGATCACTGAGCTCAAATACTCTCTATATACCACTGGCTCAGTCTCGGACACCACGGTAATGTGCATGTCCTCCATCATCTGAAGCAGCTCTATGGACATCAATCGGGGCTCCGGTCCAGAAGTGCCGGCCCTCCTGCTCAAAGTATCCGCAACCGTGTTCGCTTTTCCCGGATGATAGTGGATCTTGTAATCATAATCACAGAGAAACTCCAGCCACCTCCTCTGTCTCAGGTTTAGGTCCTTCTGAGTATCGATATACTTGAGATTCTTGTGATCTGAGAAGATGTCACAATGAATCCCATATAAGTAATGCCTCCATATTTTCAGGGCGAAAACCACAGCCCCGAGCTCTAGATCATGTACTGGATAATTATGCTCATGCTTCTTCAACTGTCGCGAAGCATAAGCGATAACGTGTCCATGCTGCATCAAGACTGCACCCATCCCCTGATAAGAGGCGTCCGTGTAGATCTGGAATCCTTCGCTCCCGGATGGAAGCGCAAGAATAGGGGATGAGATGAGTCGGTCCTTCAGCTCCTGAAAAGCCGTCTCACACCGCTCTGACCAAACAAAATCTGCATCCTTCTTCGTCAAGGACGTGAGGGGGAGTGCTATCCTCGAGAACCCCTCCACGAACTTGCGGTAATAGCCTGCTAGTCCCAAGAAACTGCGGATGTCAGATGCGGTCTTCGGCCGTGGCCAATCCCTCACCGTCTCTATCTTGGCTGGGTCCACAGCTAACCCAGCCCCACTGATCGTGTGCCCCAGGAAAGCCACCTCCTGTAACCAGAACTGGCACTTCGAAAATTTTGCGTACATCTGTGTCTCCCTCAACCTCTGCAGGACCTGTGCCAAGTGCTCCGTATGCTCCTCCTGAGTCCGAGAATAAATAAGGATGTCGTCGATGAATACTATCACGAAGCAATCTAAGAAAGGCTCGAAAACACGGTTCATCAGACTCATGAATGCAGCAGGAGCATTCGTGAGCCCAAAAGGCATCACCGTGAATTCGTATAATCCATAGCGCGAACTGAAAGCCGTCTTCGGTATGTCTTCTTCCCTGATACAGAGCTGATAATAGCCGGATCACAAATCTAACTTGGAGAACCAGAATGCTCCCTGTAGCTGGTCAAATAACTCATCTATCCGAGGCAGAGGATAGGTGTTTCAGACCGTCAACCGGTTCAGCTCCCGGTAATCTATACATAATCGCAGTGATCCGTCCTTCTTCTTCACAAATAGAACTGGCGCTCCCCATGGCGATGAACTAGGCCGCACAAATCCTGACTCTACTAGCTCCTGTAGTTGAGTCCTGAACTCTGCTAACTCCCTAGGAGCCATCCTGTAGGGTGCCCGGGACACCGGCTTCGCTCCCGGTACCAACTGAATCCTGAAATCCAAATCTCTAGCAGGCGGTAGCCCGGGCAATTTCTCCGGGAATACGTCGGCGAAATCCCGAAACACCGGAATATCTGAGATAGTCGCCTCTGTTCCCACCATCTCGAAGCAGACAATATAGACTTCTTCACCCTGCTCATGGGCCTTCACAGCCTGTATAGAAGATAATAGTAGGTGGCAGATAGGCTGGATACCTTCAACGATAACATGAGAGTCGTCATGTCTCAGCGTGATCCTCCTGGACGGACAATCTATCTGGGCATGGTTCCGGTGCAACCAGGCCATGCCCAAGATCAAGTCAAAGTCCTGCAGCTTCAGAATAGTCGCCGGCGCCTCAAATGCCTTGCCGCTAATCTCGGCCTCCATGTCACAATGTGCAGTAGTCCGCAGCTCCGACCCATCGGGTAGGCGTACCCTCATCTCTAGTCCAGGGAACCTCTCCACGCCTTCGAGTCCGTCGATGAAGGCCTCGGATACGAACGAGTGTGACGCACCCGTGTCGAAAAGAGTATGGGCAGGCTTGCCGCTGATCATGACTATGCCTGAGGTTTGTTTATGTGAAAGTTAATTGTTGTCCTATGGTTCCAGGTACTATATATATATCATTGAAAAATTCAAGAAAACTCATAATTAACTTCAAGTACCTGTGATGACCTCCTCGGGATTCCTCGGCTCTGTGAGGTCCAAGGCGTATATCTGCTCCTGCTCGCGCCTCCTGCCATGATATCCCCGACCTCGGCCTCGTCCTCGGCCTCGTCCTCGGCCCTGCTGTACTGGGGCCACTGGAGGTGGAGGAGGAGGAGGGGGATGGAATCGGTGCGGGCACTCCGACCTGATGTGCCCAGGCTGGCGGCATCCGTAACAAACCACTTGTCGGTGGCCTCGGTCATCTTGTCTCCTCGGATCATGTATCTGTAGAGGTGGGGGAGCCAATGCTGGAGGAGGCCCCTGCTCCTGCCTGAAATTGGGACGACGACGTCCCCCACCCCTCCTGTATCCAATGGTCCTGCCTCTCTGAGAGCCCCTACTGCTCTCACCTGATGTCGATCCGTCAAATGGTCTCTTCCCTCCGGCTCGCACCATCAGCTGGTCAGCCTCCAGCTTCTTCGCCATCTCGATGATCTGCCTGGATGTGCCATGAGAAATGAACAACAGAGCCTGCCTCAGATCATCCCTGAGGCCCCGGTAGAACCTCTTCGCATACCTCCTATCGTCGGTGTCCTGAATCCCCGCGAACCTGGCCAAGTGGGAGAACTCTCTCTGGTACTCTATCACTGATCTAGTCCCCTGCTTGAGGTTCAAAAACCTCTCCTCCAAAGCATCTCTGTCCGTAGCAGAGACGAAGTGTTCCTGGAACACATCGCCAAACTCCTCCCAAGAAATCTCTGACAGCTCAAAGTCCGCATAGGTAGTCTCCCGGACTGACTTCCACCATCTCTTCGCGTGGGCCTCTAGCACGGAGGTGGCTAGAGGTACTGCCTGGCCGACTGGGCAGCTGATGCCCGCTAAGATCTCGTGTATGGCCTCCAGCCATTCTTCCGCCTTCACCGCATCCTCTGTCCCACGGTACGTCGGTGGGGACAGGCTCTTGAATGCACTCAGCCAGCTCGACCCCGGATTTGGCTGTGGAGCCGGGACTTGCTGGGCTCTAAAGGCATCCAAAATCGCCGTCAGGGTCTGCCCCATCTCCGTATGTAGGAATGGAGTGGCAGCTGGAGGGGGAGGAGCCACATTTTGCGGCGCTGCGACCTGTGGAGGTTGCATAAAGGTAAGGTTAGAGCAAAATTGGCCTAACAAATTGTACTTTGTGGACCATTTATGTGACTTTACACATGGGCACACCACTGCTTCCGCTGCATAGTTTGTCCGCAAACTAATGCTGGGGCGGGGGTGGTCCCATATTGTGGACTTCTTTCTCATATGATCGTTGTTCAAGTGATACCAGTTTGTAAGACCCCCCCCCTTACCAAGGAGGGCTACCGGATCTTATGCCCAGAACCGCCGTCTTACGGTGGCACTAACTCACGGGTTAGTCGACACCGCAACACGCCGATTCTGCCGGCTAGTACGATCATAAACCTGTAGGCCAATATGAGAAATAAGAAGTAAAACTGAGTATAAAATGCCATCAGTCCACAAGTCACAGTACAATCATATAAAGGAAATGAATAGTACATCACTAGTCCACAGAATAGTACAGAAGAAAGAGTAAAAAGGGCTTATGCCCAGTACATCAAATCTCTCTCTCACAAAATAGTAGAAGCGGAAGCTAAACTAGATCATCAGATCTCGTCCCACCTGAGGACGCACAGTAGTGGTAGTAGCCTGCTGAAGTGGTATCTGCTCCTCATGCCCTGCCTCCTCGACGTGCTGGTGCTCCATCTCCACGGGCTCCTAAAAATAGTTAGTCACCGACCATTAGTCAAAAAGACTAAGTCGTTTCCTCCGCACCTCGCCCCGCAGCTCCTAGGCACCGAGCGGGAGGACGAAGCGGAGGACAACAAGGGGTAGCAAAATGGAAGCAGGTGACAATATCTAACTAATGATGTAATAAGTACTGTAGTTCTACTCTAGCAATTCTATGTACGGTACAAGTAACAAGTAAGAGTAGTGCAGTAATGAAAAGTAAAGAAGCAACAGTATGAATAAGTAAATAAGCTAAGCTACCACTATGCTATCATCACAAACGTACCCTAACTTATATAAATGCCCATACAAATATATAAGTTAGGATTTCCAGGAAATTTAACTTATCATATAAAAGAGCCCATACTAATTTATATGATAAGGATCTATGAAGCGTATGACCTAATATGAATGAATGATATGATGCAATTTTATGCGCAGGCAAGTGCAACTCACACACAACGACTCTGTGATCACAGACCTTTAGTTCCCACTTTTTGAGAGCTAGCATCACTCTCAGGTACCACCGCTGTGGCTACGGCAGCAGCGGAGCGGGCGTCTCCGCTTCTAGACCGGTATGCACACTACCAAGCCTTAGACCCCTCTCATACGCCTCTGTACATGTCCAAGGTGCACTCTAGAGTCTCGCGTACGTACTTTGCTGACAAACCCGTCAGTCTTGTTGGGTCGGATGTGTGTTATCGGGGTCGTCCTCCAGACCGCAGTGTAAAACAACCCACTGGCCCCTCTAACTCCCACAACCGCCTGGTGCACCGTACTGCCATCGGTGTGACGAACGGCCAGTACCGCATGCCCCGCCACGATATTTATGCACATGCAAGTAATTCATACCGAGCCTTCCGCTCGCAGGACCAAAACCCGTCCTGAATCCCTCAAACCCAAACCCGGGTGAGAACGCACATCAGTGCCTTTATACCAACTCCCTCAAACCCCAAAACGGGTGAGCACGCACATCAGTGCCTTTATACCAACTCCCTCAAACCCCAAAACGGGTGAGCATATATCATGAATCTCTCCAGCCCCACACGGGCGAGAAGGTACGTTAATGTCCTAACCTATTATACTACTCTTGTCTACAGTTTATTATACTTAGAGATTTAAGGTTAATCCCAGGACTGCCCCCGGTATTCCCTGTGAAGGGCTCTCAAGGGGCACTAGGAACTGTGTTGGGATTACGCCCAGCGTTCCCTTTCGCAAGGATATTTATTTTAGTTAATGGCTACCCATGTATCTCCCCAGCTCTCCTTATTGCTTTAGTATAACCCTAGTAACTTAAGGTATTACCGGGAAAACGACGGTCTTCCGCCGATCCCCGCTCCAGTTGCTAGCTAAGACTTGCATTTAATCTCTCACTAAGACAACTCTACCCACCAGGGTTACTCATGTTGAACTCTCTCTTATTTCTGCCGATAATCAATCCCATGGTAATTCCCCTAAGGCAGGACCTATTTGTGTTATATGCAGACCATGACCTATGCCTACCCTAGAATTGTGATCTTCCAAACCTTAAGGCATCTTGCCCCTAAATTTTATCCCAAGGTGTTATGGACTAAGGGAACTACCCTAAGAATTCTCGTAATTTTCCTTGGCCAAATAGTCCTTTAATTAATTCTTTTAATTCAAATGCTAGGTCACTTTACACATGAAGTAGTTTGATTAAGTATCCACTGACCTAGGGAATTTTTTCTGAGATGTATATTGACAAAATATTACTGCCTACAGAATTTCATAATTTTCCTTAAATTATTTATTATCATTTTCAATTTAATATCAATTCCACAAAAATTCCATTTTCCAAATGAAGTATAAGCATTGTATACTCAAAAATTCCAGAAAAATTACAGGGCCTTTAGAACACTAAATTATGGCTATTGACAGAGAATCATCAACATTTAATGTAAGATGGCCTATGGGATTCCAATATAAGATATTTACCAAAATGCCATTGTACTAATTTAACACAAGTAATGCATCCATTAAATTCTGAGAAATTTGTGATAAAACTTATAACAACATTTTGTTACAGTAAAATAAATTCCAAATTTTTCAGAGTTATAAATCCATCATTTCAGGAATTATCATGATAAGGGTAAAATGGGAAATTTAGGGTATCTACTCCAAAGTTCTTCAAAACAGAGAAATCATAATTTTCCTAAGTCAAATGTGATGTAATCTATGCCTTGGCAAAGTTGTTTGGATTTGTACTTGAATAAATCCTATTTTCCAATTTTTAATGCCAAAATAGCTATTTTAAAAATAAATTCCAATAAATGGAATTTTGATTCCAAAAATTCCCTTATTAATTTGAGGAGTGAAATTTACCCTAATGAACCACTGTAAATAATTTCATAACTCATGCATGTAACCATTGGGCAAGATCACGCATCCGCCCAGTTTTCCAGGTGCACCTTAGGGTTAATCCCCAAGGCTCCCTGTTGCAATCTACCACGTAGAGAACCCGAAAAACACCCAATCACACGGAGTATTCTCCGACATTTATACAATGCAACATCACCGATCCAGACCAACATGTCCGGGTAGGCTTCACACATCATGCCTATGTCCGTTCTCGTTTACAGACTCTACACAACGGGGACTTTACATATCTACCCGAAGGAACGCCTCTAACTCACCGCAAACTCGCGAGAGCGGGCTTCCTATGCAAAGAAGGAGAGCTTCACATGCTCAAGTAGAGGATCGTTACCCTAGCGTTCCTCTTTAGCGCCATGGAAAAGTAAGCAGATGAAAAGCACCGCACTCTCTTTGCCTCCGTAGATCCGGAGTCGGCTCGCGATTTGGAGCTTTGAAGCTCCTCCAATGGCCGGATCTAGCTTCTTTTTCCTCCCTTGGCTCTCCTCTCTCTCTATACTTTAGAAAGATAACCACTCAAGTAAAAGTGAGGGTTTCAACGGTCCAATCTCGGGTATATCTCATCAGGAACAACCCCCAGCCATTGGATCCCAAATTAAAGAAACGAACGGCTTTGATTCGGGCCTGAAATGTACAATCTGGACCGAACACGGCCTGGCACACGCCCGTGTCCAGGGCCGTGTCCCCCATTTGCCGTCAAAATCGACGCACCTGGAACAACATACGGGTATTGGACACGCCCGTGTTCGCCTTGACATGCCCGTGTCCCACCCGACATGGCCGTGTGGTCGGTCGTGTGCCCCCATCGATTTAGCCCGAAAACAACCCGAGCCTCACACGGGTTCTTGGACACGCCCGTGTCCTAACCCGTGTCCACTCGAACACGCCTGGGCTCCAGGCCATGTTCACGGTCTCGACACTTCGTCGAGTGAAGTTCGTGGACCACCCGACACGTCCTTGGACACGCCCGTGTCCTAGGCCGTGTGCCTTGTCTCGACACATCGTCGAGCGAAAATGTCGACACCCCGGGCCGGTTGTCGACACGGGCTCGACACGCCCTGAGACACGCTCGTGTCTCAGGCTTTATGCCCCGTCTCGACACTTCGTCGAGCGCAAAATGTCGACTCCCCGGGCCGGTTGTCGACACGGGCTCGACACGCCCTGAGACACGCCCGTGTCTCAGGCCGTGTGCCCCGTCTCGACACTTCGTCGAGCGCAAAATGTCGACTTTGCGGCCAAGTTGTCGAGTCCAGCCTGACACGCCCTGGGACACGCCCGTGTCCCAGGCCGTGTGCCTCCTGCCAGATTCCAAATCTGGCTTAAAACGTCCCCCGTCGCTCTTTTGAGTTTCGGGGCGTTACAACTCTCCCCCTCTTAAAAGAATTTCATCCACGAAATTATATATAAATGAAAGACACGTACAAAATTAAATTGTACCTGAGCGGAACAACTCCGGATACTCGTCAAGCATAGTCTGCTCTCATTCCCAAGAGAGCTCCTCTCGATCGCAATTGTCCCATCAGACTTTGACCATCCTGATCTCTTTATTGCGTAGCCGCTTGACCTCCGAGTCCTCTATCCGCACAAGCCTCCAATCATTGGATGTGAACCGCCCATCTCGGTCACTCACGATGCTGCGGGGCACACCGTGAAGCCGTACAATGTTATCCACATACAGTTTTGCCAACTTCTCCAACGGATCATCCTTCCTATGCAGAATGAAATGCGACACCTTCATTAGCCGATCTATGACCACCCAAATGGCGTCGTTCCCCTTTTGAGACCTTGGCAAACCATGCACAAAGTCCATAGAGATGTCGTCGAATTTCCACTCCGGAATAGGCAAGGACTTAAGAAATCCTCCCGGCTTTTGGCACTCCGCCTTCACCAAGGCACAAGTTTGGCACTTCGCTACGTAGAGCGCCACATCCTTTTTCAAACCCGACCACCAAAACAGTTTCTTTACATCGCGGTACATCTTCGTGCTCCCCGGGTGAATTGAGTACTTGGTATGGTGTGCCTCGTACAACAATTCCACCCGCAAATTGCCCACACTTGGGATGCACTGACGACCGTCTTTCCAAAGCAATCCGTCCTCCACAACGAATTGGGAATTTGACCCATTCAGAGCCTCTACCATGAACTGCTTCATATGGACATCCATATCCAAAGCCTGCCGAATCCGATCATGCAGGTCATATTGGACTTCAGTCCAATTCAGTACTGCTTCAGCACTTGATTGCTTATCCACACAAACAATCTCCAACGCCTCCAACTCCCGCACCAACCACTCATCATGCACCGATAGCCAATTGGCATGAGCTGGGGCTCGGCGACTCAACGCGTCCGCAACCACATTACCTTTACCAGGCACGTAGTGGATCTTGAATGTATAGTCCCCCAGGAACTCCATCCATCTACGCTACCGCATATTCAGATCTTTCTGATCAATCAGATACTTCAGACTCTTATGATCGGTGTAGATATCAATCTTCACACCGTACAAATAATGTCTCCGCAGCTTCAAGGAAAAAATCACGGCCGCTAACTCCAAGTCATGGACCGAATAATTCCTCTCGTGCACTTTCAGCTGTCTCGAGCCATAAGCTATCACACTTCCGTGTTGCAGTAGGACGCAACCCAATCTGCTGCCCGAAGCATCGCTATAAATCTCATAGCCTTCGGTCCCAATCGGCGAACTCAGCACAGGAGCCGTGGTCAACCGAAATTTCAACTCCTCAAAATCTCGCGCGCACTCCGGCGTCCAAATGAAATTCTACTCCTTCCTCGTCAAAGTAGTGAGAGGTAACGCTATCCGCGAGAAGTTCTCTATGAAGCGCCTATAATAGCCGGCAAGCCCCAGAAAGCTCCGGACTTCCGCTACCGTAGCAAGATCAGGCCACTCCCGTATCGCAACAATCTTCGCCGGATCCACTGCAATACCCTCCCCACTCACTATATGACCGAGGAACGCCACTGAGGATAACCAAAACTCGCACTTCGAGAACTTGGCATACAACTGATTCCTCCTTAGCGTCTCCAAAACCAAATGAAGATGCTTGAAGTGATCTTCCTCACTCTGCGAGTACACCTAAATATCGTCGATGAAGACGATCACAAAATGGTCCAAGTACTCCCTGAAGGTCCTGTTCATCAGATCCATGAACACTGACGGTGCATTAGTCAGCCCAAACGGCATGACCGTAAACTCATAATGCCCGTATCTCGTACTGAACGCTGTCTTCAGGATATCACTCTCCCTTATTCGCAGCTGATAGTACCCGGACTTGAGATCCAACTTCGAGTACACCGTCGACCCGACCAACTGATCAAAAAATCATCGATCCGGGGGATCGGGTACTTGTTCTTCTCCGTCAACTTGTTGAGCTCCCGATAATCAATATATAGCCTCAAGCTTCCGTCCTTCTTCTTAACAAAGAGGACCGGCGCGCTCCAAGGTGAAGAACTTGGGCGCACATACCCTTGCTCCAACAACTCTTGCAGTTGAACCTTCAGCTCTGCCATTTCCTTAGGCGCTAGCCAATAAGGAGATCGTGACACAGGCTTTGCACCTGGCACTAGCTCAATCGTGAAATCTATCTCCCGTTGAGGCGGGGCTCCAGGAAGATCTGCGGGGAACAAATCAGGGTATTCCGATACCACTGAAATACTATCCAATGCGGGCTTCGGCTTTGCAACCTCCACTAGTGTAAAGAACAGTTCTGCACCGGCACGAACCGCCTTCACCACCTGAAGAGCAGACATCAACGTCTTGCTCGACCCGTTTAAGCCCGTGAAAGTAATCTCATGACTTGCTCCCAGCTTGACTTTCTTGCGACCGCAATCAATATAGGCCTGCTGCTCCGAGAGCCAGTCCATGCAAAATATAACGTCGAACTCCACCAACAGAAGTAACGACGCTTGCAGATCGAACTCCTGATTCCCAATACGAATCTTAACATCGCAGATGCTATCCGCGCGCATCGAACACCCATTTGGCCACAACACATCCAACTTATCCTTCACCATCGAAGAAGGGACTCCGATGCGTGATATAAATCCCTCGGACAAGAAGGAGTGTGAAGCTCCCGTATCAAATGGTGCTCTTGCCGGATTTTCACAAATCAAAACAAATCCTAAACAAGCAGTGGTAAGGTAACATGTGCATAACAAGTATTTAAAGAAATTAACTTGCCATAAATTAAACCGTACCTGTCACCACATCAGCCTGTTTGATGGCCTCCTGTTGGCCAAGATTATACACCCTTGGTTGGGCCGGAGCATAATGGGACGTGGTCGACTCCACCGCCTTGCCCTTCTCTTCATAAGTTGCTCCCGGCTTTCTCTCGGACTTGGGACGTCCGCTCCAACAATCGCGGGAAAAGTGCCCCGACTTTTCGCAAGTAAAACATGCGCCCGGGGTCCGACCCGTAGTCGCCCCAGAAGCACCAGAAGGAGCTGGACCCGAAGTCCTATGCTTCTTGAAGGACCTCCGATAGCCGGACTTTGAAGTAGTCGGCACTTTGAATTCAGACTTCTTGTCACCCAAGCTTTTCTTTGCTTGTACGTTCTTCATGTCCTTCTCCAAGGACCGGGCCGTGTTGACCAAGGTCAAGAAACCCTACGTCATCGACCCCGAGAGTAGTAATCTCAACTCGTCTCTCAACCCTTCGTAGAATCGATTCGTCTTGCGCTCCTCATCCGCAATGGTGGAGCTAGCATATCGACTCAAACAAGTAAACTCGTGGAGATATTCATCCACGGTACTGTCCCCTTGAACCAACTTCAAGAACTCGTTCTCCAACACTATATTCTGCGCCGAAGGGAGGTATCTAGCCAAGAACAATCTCGAGAACTCCTCCATCGAGACATCAATAAGTTGCCTACCTCTCAATAAATGCAGCTCCAATCCTTCCCACCACATTCTCGCTTCACCGTCCAAAAGGAACGTAGCAATGGTGGTCATTTGCCACTCCTCCGTCTCCGTTGCTGTCATGACCCTCTTCACCCTGGAGAGTCAGTCTTCAGCTTGAGATGGGGTTCCCAACCCCGAGAATACTGGAGGATTAAAGCTCATGACGTGCTTGAGCTGTCTCTCGGTTGCCCTCCTTGGCACCAACGGCTCCACTACCACCTGTTCCACTCTCCTCGGCTCAACCTCTGGAAGAGGTTCCTGCTCCATCACAGGAGCGGGCTGTTGTATTTTCCTTGCAGGCTGCGCATTAATCATCGCCAACACTGCTTCGGCCACCAATCGTATGGTCTCAGCCGATGGAGGTGTTGCAGGAGCAACATCCGATGCACTGCTAGCCTCAGAAACTCGACGTTCCGACGGCCCAACACCACTTCTGGTCACCTATAGTGGTACAAAACACCGTTAAACGACCAAATAAAATTGCAAACAACAATTATAGGAACACGCAGGTTCCCCAAACATGTGTATTTTCATTCCTAAGTGGACATTCATGGGTTCTTTTACTGTTATAACGATGACGCACACACATGTGCTCACCACCCCTTAAAAAGAATTCGGCCACGAATTCAGTTTAAGCCCGACCAAAACCAGTAGTCTGATACCAAATTGTAACACCCCCTATCCGTCGCATAGCATATAGCAGTAGGTCTGGCCGGGGCCCGACGCCATATACTACAGACAGACCGGGTGGTTACTCAATGGAAACCATCCAACCAATCCAACGTCCTACACAGAGCATTCTAGCAGAAGCAGTTTATATAAGTTGCAATAAAGAACTCAGCACTAAAGCATGAATGTCCACTAATAAAACAAATAGGAATGTCGTACATACACGAGTACAAGCCTTAAGGCCTTACAAAATGATTTACTTCAATATTACATGATTTACAAACCACGGCACGCAGACCGGTCATACATGAGTAAAAGCAGTAAACACTCCAATTCGGCCTTCGAGGGCCGGCTTTGCAATTTGGGCTTTAGCCCGCTATTGACCGCTTGGTCCAGCCGCACCTGAAAGCAACAAACCACCGCACGGTGGCAAAACAAGGCAACGGTCAGCAATGCTGACCAAATTATAACGATCCCGCCCCCAACTCGGGGCGGCGATGCTCCTTTCCTGCACTTATTAGCACAACCAAGTAGTATCTCAAAATACATTTCATCATAGGCGTTGGCTCGCACGGCCACACGCCCCGTGCTCTCAGGGCACATTCTCGGTGAACCGGCCAATGTCACGTCAATTAAAGCCATAAACATTCCGGACTCACCACCGCCACTTTGACGGCCAAACCTATGAGCATTTTGTCTTCCTGGTCTGGGTCACGTCAATTTAAGCAATAGACCGTCGAAGACCCTAATCTATGCCAACGACAAGAGCCACGTACCCTTAGGTCTCTTTAACCGAACGACATAGAACGGGTACGGTTCCATCTAACCCGTGCTCACATCACGACGACAGTTTAAGCCATATGCGCGGGTCAAACTTCTCCCGAGTCCCATTTCCATCACATTTCACATAACCCGGTTATGTTCAAGTTGGCTCTCAAGCTAAAGTTGGCAAGATCACGCATCCGCCCAGTTTTCCAGGTGCACCTTAGGGTTAATCCCCAAGGCTCCCTGTTGCAATCTACTACGTAGAGAACCCGAAAAACACCCAATCGCACGGAGTCTTCTCCGGCATTTATGCAATGCAACATCACCGATCCAGACCAACATGTCCGGGTAGGCTTCACACATCATGCCTATGTCCGTTCTCGTTTACGAACTCTACACAACGGGGACTTTACATATCTATCCGAAGGAACGCCTCCAACTCACCGCAAACTCGCGAGAGCGGGCTTCCTATGCAAATAAGGAGAGCTTCACATGCTCAAGTAGAGGATCGTTACCCTAGCGTTCCTCTTTGGCGCCATGGAAAAGTAAGCGGATGAAAAGCACCGCACTCTCTTTGCCTCCGTAGATCCGGAGTCGGCTCGCGATTTGGAGCTTCAAAGCTCCTCCAATGACCGGATCTAGCTTCTTCTTCCTCCCTTGGCTCTCCTCTCTCTCTATACTTTAGAAAGATAACCAGTCAAGTAAAAGTGAGGGTTTCAAAGGTCCAATCCCGGGTATATCTCATCAAGAACAACCCCCAGCCGTTGGATCCCAAATTAAATAAACGAACGACTTTGATTCGGGCCTGAAGTGTACAATCTGGACCGAACACGGCCTGGCACACGCCCGTGTCCAGGGCCGTGTCCCCCATTCGCCGTCAAAATCGACGCGCCAGGAACAACATACTGGTATTGGACACGCCCATGTTCGCCTTGACACGCCCGTGTCCCACCTGACACGGCCGTGTGGTCGGCCGTGTGCCCCCATCGATTTAGCCCGAAAACAACCCGAGACTCACACTGGTTCTTGGACACGCCCGTGTCCTAACCCATGTCCACTCGAACACGCCTGAGCTCCAGGCCGTGTTCACGGTCTCGACACTTCGTCGAGTGAAGTTCGTCGACCACCCGACACGTCCTTGGACACGCTCGTGTCCTAGGCCGTGTGCCTTGTCTCGACACATCGTCGAGCGAAAAATGTCGACACCCCGGGCCGGTTGTCGACACGGGCTCGACACGCCCTGAGACACGCCCGTGTCTCAGGCTGTGTGCCCCGTCTCGACACTTCGTCGAGCGCAAAATGTCGACTCCCCTGGCCAGTTGTCGACACGGGCTCGATACGCCCTGAGACACGCCCGTGACTCAGGCCGTGTGCCCCGTCTCGACACTTCGTTGAGCGCAAAATGTCGACTTCGCGGCCAATTTGTCGAGTCCAGCCTGACACGCCCTGAGACACGCCCGTGTCCCAGGCCGTGTGCCTCCTGCCAGATTTCAAATCTGGCCCAAAACGTCCCCCGTCGCTCTTTTGAGTTTCGGGGTGTTACACGCACTCAACGCCAAGCAGTAGATAGCTGATAAAGCAAGTTGCCGTTGAGTGAAGCTGATTCACTCAACGCCTAAGAACAATTTTGTACTCTAAGTAGTTTGGCTTTGAGTGTAGGTTACTCACTCAACGCCATGAGACAGTAAATCTGTCTAAGTGTTTTGGCGTTGAGTGATGCTTACTCACTCAACGCCTATGCTAATATTGTTTGATTTTTGGCTAAGTTCATAGCTGATGATATTAGCAAGTCAACAAGTCAACATATTTCAAATTTGTGGCGGGATGGCTACACTTCGCGACAAATGTTGTCGCGGACCTACTATATGATAGTTGGCGTTAAAGTAAAGTTACTACTGGACATTAATTATGTGGGGCCCACTGCTCAAGAGCCGTTGGGTCAAAAATCATAAAAGAAAAGAGGCGTACAGAGAAAAAGATACTTCAGGGAAATGGAAATAAAGTTAGTTCTTTTCTTCTCTGCCATTGGTGTGGAGCTAAAGACCAGGAAGCTCTGGTCTATAGAAAAAGAGCAAGTTAGTTGTTGGATTAAGACCTTCAATAGTAAGATTGCTGGTGCCATTCTCACCTTCACTAGCAAGCTAGTTCAGAGTATTTGCTCTGAGGGAAAAGGTAGCAGCCAAGGGCCGACCCTTGTTGCAGGTTCTTCACAGTTCCAGCAACAGAAGCACCTGAAGATCTTTATCTGGAAGCTGTGAAGAGAAGAAAGCTTGAAGAACCTTAAGGAAGACTCAGGGGACCTTTCCTCAGGAATCAAAGTTAGGGTTGAATCACCTCAGCCCAGGGAAGGAGTAAGAGGCAGAACTATTCCAGTTTGCAATGTTTGAGATGTTAGTTTCTCAGCTCAGTTTGTCGCAGTTAGCTGTAGTAACTTCACTGATTAGAAGGAAAATTCCTTGTGCTGTGAAGAAGTAATTAGGGATGAGCTTCAGTCTCAGTTCAGGAAGTGGCAGAACATTGCTCTGCAAGTAACTTCCAGCACAAGTAATTACTTGTTGTTGCGGAAGTAGTTAGGACTAAGTATATCTTAGTTCAACGAAGGTAGACTCAGGAAATAAATTCCTGTTATCATTGTTGGGCTGAGTCTATATCAGTCAAGAAGCTTGACACAGAGAAATATTTCTTGTGTCAAAAATATCCATCAACCCACCTTCATCCTGTAGGATTCAGTTTACCTGAATCTGAGTTGTAGATGACTTTTTAGTCACTGAGTTGTAGGTGTCCTGCTGGGGTACTGAGGTAGGATCCAAGTGTGGATCTGAGTTGTAGGGCTTAATTGCCTGAGGTAGGAGAGTGTTGCTCTCTAAGTGTAGGACCTTTGTGCCTGAGGTAGGTGATAAGTTTGTCACTGAGCTGTAGGTACCTGGAGGGGTACTGAGTTGTAGGAGTGCTGCAACACTCTGGGAGTAGGGCCTTATGCCTAAAGTTGTAGGGCTGAAAAGCCTGAGCTGTAGGCCTTAGTGATAAGGCTGAGGTAGGTGGCTTGTGGGTCACTGAGTGTATGAGCACTGTAGAGCTCTGAGGTAGGATCCTTTGGAATCTAAGGTAGGGCTGTCCTCCCAGCCGGAGTGTAGGGCTTAACAGCTTGAGGTAGGCGGTCTGCTGACCACTGAGTGTAGGCCTTTGTGGCTGAGAAGTGAGTCTTGGAGGAGACTTGAAGATCCTGTAAGATCTGAGGTGTAAGCACTTAAGAGCAGTTTGGAGGAGTTTGTGCCTAGTCCAACAAGTTAGTTGGATAGGTGAGAGTGAAAGTAGATGTTCCCAATTGGGGAACCACTATAAATCTCTGTGTGCTTTTCTGCGGTTTTTTTTCTTTTCTTATTTACAGGTGTTAAGCATAAGCTCTAGATCACCCTAAGTTGAAGGATAAAACAAAACAACAAGATATTATACAGAATGCAAAAGATAGTCTCAAAGAGACAAATAACATATTCACCCCCCTCTAGGTGATTTAGCTATCCTTGAAACATAGACTTTCAGAAATAATCTAGTTAAGCACCCCTACGGGGACTTCCTAGGAGGTCACCCATCTCATGGCTACTCTAGTCCGAGCATGCTTAACTATAGAGTTCTTTTACTTCTCATCACCAATTGAGCTGCAACTGAATTGGTGTTAAGAAGTGGAAGAACTTTGTATTTAAGTGTGCTCGGGCTAGAGTAGTCCTAGGATTTGTGATCTCCTAGGAAGTCCTTGTAGGGGCGCTTAACCGGATCACTTCTCATCAAAAGTAGGTCACGGGTTCAAGGTTGGATGACAATGCTTTGGTGACCACAACAACCCATCACATCCATATTAAGTTGGGTCCTGGGTGCCTAGAATGGGCTAGACCGCGGGCGGTTGTGGAGAGCAGGTTGAGGCTGTTAGACTGCAGTCCAGCTGGGGGAGGCCCGGGTTACTCACATGAGTGGGTCAGCCCCCTTTCAACATACCACACATGAATTGTACTATATCTAACCCCACCCCCACAAACTCATGGAGGATCATACACGGAGAGTTTGTATAGTAGATGAGCATGTTGGGTCCTTGTCTGTGGCTTAGTCATCAAATCTGCAATATACTGCTCGAAAAAACAAAGGAAAGAGCAAAGGTGTCACGATCATAGTGCTCACGTAAGAAGAAAGCATCCACCTTGATATGCTTGGAGAGTGAATGATTCACCGGGTTTAGAGTAATCTGAATGACACCGGTGTTATCACAGTAAAGTGGGGTGGGATCTGGAGAAGAAACATCAAGGTCCTTCAGAAGCCATCAGAGACAAATAATATTTGTATAACCCGTAATTTGTCGAGATCAGAGATGCCTAAGGAGACGCCTATTCGCAGACCTAACCACAAGCTTGGACGATTAGAGGCGAGCTTGGGCGAGAAGAGGCGAGCTTGGGCGAGCAGAGGAGAGCTTGGGTGAGCTTGGGCGAGCAGAGATGAGCTTGGGCCAGTAGAGGTGAGCTTGGGCGAGCAGAGGTGAGCTTGGGCGAGCAGAGGCGGTTAACTCACGAGTATGGGCAAGTAGCCCTTGATACTTGCTAGTAGAGGCTGGATACTTGTAACGCCCCTGATTTTTTGATGTTTATTTTAATTCCTTTAGTAGCGTATTTTTGACGTCAGAGCGTTAAATTATCGCTTAGTTGATAGGTACCGTTGCTGCAGCGAGACTTTTGCTCATTTGGTATCTGAGGTTTTGACTTAGAATATTAGCATTGCTTATTTCTAGTGTGTTTTTGAAATTTCCATTGCGAGCCGGGTTTGTTTTGGAACTCGGTGGAGCCTTTTTGGGATAATTGGTGTTTTGACATCGGGGAGTTTTTACCCGAGTTTGGTTTGTCAGATTTTGATTTTGACTTCATTGTTGGATTCGCAACATCAATATTTAGCTTCAGTGCGAATTTCGTGGAAATCTGAGTTGATTGGATTTTTTCGGTAGTTTGGGCGTTTATAATAATAATAATAATGTATCTTTATAATATAAGGAAGGAGCTAAGTACTCAATGGTGTAACATTTTAATCTAGTTATACCCCTGTTAAAACAGTTTTTTGGGTTAAAATTGGTCTCTTTCGGTCTTTTGACCGATTCAACACTAATGAATTTAGATTTAATTCCTTCACTACACTATTCGCCCAATAAAAAAACCTGATATCCACGATCCGTTCTTCAGTGCAGATAGGGCATCCAGCTGGCAACCTTCCTCCAGGCATCGCAAGCACCATCTTTGATGCTGCCAAATCACGATAGCTACAGCGAAGCAGCGAATCGGCAGGTCGGCAACCCTCCTATGACGTTCTCGGCATGTCCGACTGCCTCTACATCTGGATTTCTACAAGTTCTTCTGCGCAGGTAAGGCAACCACAAACACTATATTCCCCCTTCCTCGCTTCCCTATTTACTGTAACTCCACGACTTTCCTATTCCTGCAAACTCCAGCGCACCGACGTTCAATGATAGTTGTCGACTTCTCTACACATGTACAACTCTCGGCCGCTGCTTCTACCCCCGCTGCTTCTTATGCCGGAACTTCCGCCGCAACCCTAAAGAACAGGGCTACTCCTTCCTTGATCTTCGGCGTGCTCTCTCCGACGCCGACGCTTTTCGGAACTACAACACGATACACCTTCTTCCCTCTTTCTACCTTCTGCAGATCTAAACCATGACCCTTCTTCTTCACAGATCTCCAAATCTACAGTGTCTCCTTCCTCCGAAATTGCAATTTCGAAGTAAGAACTTCAGGTATTCTAACATGTCTGCATCTTCTTTGCTGCATTTTAATAATTTCACATTCTACCATGCCTAGATCTAAACCACGCTCCTTCTTCTATTTGGAAGTAAGACCTTTTAATTCTGTGTAATCTATTAAGCCATATGCCGCATACCAATTAAAACCTGGTTTGATGAGTTCTGGATTCTTTTTTTCTCTATTTGGTCAATGTTACTTCACACCATGATTTCTGTTCTAGGTTATAGGTTCAAATTATTTGAATCATTATTTTTTAAAAAACAACACATAAGGTGTTTGTTCTACTGTCTAAATGAGCCATTTTCATCATTTTCCTTACTCCATTCCAGGTGCGACTACACCGTTGCGAAAGTGCGGGGGCTTTCTTAATTTGTGAAACTTGGTTCCAAGCCTCATTTCTTCCAAATTGATTGTGATGAAATGAGGTAAGAGTTCTTGAAATATTTTTAATCTCCTGCAATACTTTGATTGTTCTGCTCATTGTTCTGCTCAAAAGAAACCCTTTCTCTAGGATTATCACTTTTGTATATTTTTGGCTATATGGAATTATACTATAATAATATCATATAAATTCATAGCTAAATTATAACTGAGAGCATATGATTTGATTGTTCTGCTCATTGTTCTGTTCATTGTTCTGCTCAAAAAGAAACCCTTTCTCTAGGATTATCATTTTTGTATATTTTTTGCTATATGGAATTATACTGTAATAATATTATATAAATTCATACCTAAAATATAACTGAGAACATTGCATATGATTGTGCATGCGTATTTGATTCATTGTGAACTAACAAAGTTTCTATATCGTCTATTTTAATAGGCACCACAACGTGGATGCAATTTCATTTTCTCTGAATCCCAAACTACTCTAGAGGCCATTATATCAATGCTTCTAGGCAAGTTCATCCTTCGAACTACGCCGTTTTAATTGAGATCTATTGTCGTATGGTGGAATATATCAAGATTAGACAAATCCTCATCTGCTCAAGCACAAGTTCACATTTTAATCCACATGATACTGATTTCATTTCATGTCTTTTTTTGTTCAACTTGAAAAATGCAGCTGTCCACTTACTGTTTTTTATATTGAAATTATTATCATACAATAAAAGTAATCAACAATCATTTCGCCCCCGCGACAAATGTCGCCCCCACGACAAATGTCGCGCCCGTGACAAATGCGGCTCCCGCGACAAATGTGGCACCCGCGACAAATGTCGCCCCTGCAAAAATTGTCACCCCCGCTAGAAATGTCACATTTGCGATAATTGTTTCCCCTGCGAGAAATGTCGCCCCCACTAGAATTGTCGCCCCAGCGAGAATTGTTGCTCCCACAACAATTATCACCACCACGATAATTGTCACCCCCAAAAGTGATCCCCACGACAATTGTCGCCAGCACGACAAATGTCGCCCCGACGACAAATGTCGGCCCCAAGACAAATGTCGCCCCCACGACAAATGTCGCCCCCACGACAAATGTCTCCCGCACGACAAATGTCACCCCCACGACAAATGTCTCCCTCACGACAAATGTCGCTACCACGACAAATGTTGCCCGCACGGGGTCCCCCGTGCATGACTGCTTGTATTATAAGTATAAATGCCCTTACGATATGACGGAAACCTTATTCATCGTCTCTCCAAAGCTATTAAATCGTTTTGCGAAAGAGGGAAAGAGGGGGTCATTGCAGAGCTTTCGGCTGTCAATTGTAGGAGCTCCGGTGCACATAATCATCGTCGGAGGGTAGATTCAAATATCTCTCGTCGAGATTTCTGTTTGTACGGTGAGTTTTTTCCGTTTCTTGAATTCTTAGGCGTTAGGGAATTCGTTTTTGACCCTTGTTTGTCTCGAAAAGTTTCAGGAATCATTGTCTAGGTGTTCTTGCGGCCGGATCCTTGAGGAGTGCTTGCAGGACGGATTTCGGACGATTGGAGGCAAGTGGTAATTTATTCCCCCTGCTATGTCTTCATTTGTGTATTTCCTATTGCTTTTCTGCCCTCCTTAGAATTTAGGAGTAGTGTAGGGTTCGAACAAGGCCGATCTGCTGCGTAGTTTTAGATTTCCGGTTAAGGGCCATCCACCTAGAAGTCAGTTAGCCTAAGTTAATTCGTCGATTATGAGATAATTAGCCTAAGTAAATTTTTTTGGGTTTTGCTAGGATGACACAACACGTATGCACGCAGTGGAAATAGAGAACAAGAAAACCCAAAAGAATGTTCAGATCCATCAATGAACATTAATCAGGAAGTAAATGCGCTGAAATAAAATTACCTTTGAGGGATTGAGTCTATACTCAACCAAGGTGCTCCGAATGATTCCAACGAACGGCAACAACTGGATTTCCGAGCGTAGAATAGTGTCCACGCCTCTACGAATTTCCACACGAGCACGGAGAACCCTAGACTCTTGTCGCATAAGATTTAGGTCGGAACTAGGTTTTCCCTCAATGACTCCACGAACTACTATATCCGTTCGAGGAGAGGTGGCGGTGATGAATCCGACGTACATGAAACCTTTTCTGGCGACGGTTGCAGGACGACGGTCGGCGGGAAGCAGCGACTATAGCCTATTCGGAACAATTTCATTGCAAAGAAATCGTCGTCGCTTTGTTATGTCGGGAATGAATAGTTGCTTTTTTGGTTTTCTGCATAAATCCTATTTATACAGGCTACCGAACCAAGCCATAAACCACAGACCAGCTAAACCATACTTAAAGGAAATAAACCGGACGAAACATAATTCGTTGAGTATCACATCGATATTCGACGAATCAGAAAATATTTGTCTAAATAACACGAGTATACTCGACGAATCGAGACAGGGCAAATCGTCCATGTATCAAGATGATATTCGACGAATCGCGATACTCGACGAATGTGATACTCGACGAATGAGTCTAATTCGTCGAAATTGTCATGACGATACTCGACGAATCTGAGATAGAAGAGTTGAGATGTCACGATGATATTCGACGAATTCAAACCATTCGTCGAAACCTCTCAGCCATACTCGATGAATTTCCCTTAGATAATTTCGACCACTTACCTGATGACCCATATTCACAATACAGGTCCTCGAATGAAATTTCTCCATATCCAGAACATCATGGGCTTAGTCCTTCACTCATATAACATATAAGCAAGACCAACAAAAACCTTTCCAACTTCTCAAAAGCTCTTATGTGCGACCCCATAAGCTCATATTGCATTGGCAGTGAGGCTACATGTTTGATCACTTCCAGATCACCATGGTAATACCAACAGTCTCCCACTTGATCTTGAAAGTATTAAACAAAAGCATCTCAAATAATGAGCTGTATCTAGCAATGCATCATTGCTCCCCAAGCTATAAGAGTTTAAAACCCGAAAGCCAATTTGACCAATGTATCAGTGTCATGTCCCTTCGTCCCTTACATCCGGATAGAACTAGAGGTATAGAACACGCCACCCTCATAATTATTCAATCCTAGTTTCCCAATCTAGAATGGACTTTTAGAAATTGTTGAGCCCAATATCATATATTGACTCAACCAAGCATGATCATGCATTTCTCAGTCCAATTCCATCAAGGGGCTCATGGATGCAACTCTTGTCATCATATAAGGGGACAAATCTTATCTTTGGTCACACGGAAACATCCAAATGATTCGTAACGTACCCAATAACCACCTTTATCATCCAACTTTCTCTAGATTGGACTTTTGATAGCATCAAAGCACGCTCTTCCTCAGTCGATGAATACATGACTTCAGGTCAAAGGACCACAAACACTATTGTCACTTGAGCCATACTTGTGACACGTTCATATAACAATCTACCAAGTATTCTCATGGTGGGTCTATCCAGTACGACTTGTTCACTAACAAGTACCCCTATGATGACTTGATATCACAATATCATGACTAAGAAGAAGCAAAAAGTATATATACTCCGCAGAAAAGACCGGGTTCAACAAAACCGGCCTAGCGGTGTCGACACAACTGTGTCGACACCCGACGGCAGTGTCGACACGACTGTGTCGACACCCGATAGCCCAGCGGTGTCGACACAACTGTGTCGACACTAGTCGGTAGTGTCGACACAGCTGTGTCGACACCCGATAGCCTAGCGGTCTCGACACAACTGTGTCGACACCATTCGGTAGTGTCGACACAGCTGTGTCGACACCTGACAGCCAGCGGTGTCGACATAATTGTGTCGACACCAGACGGCTCCGCTCGACGATCGACGAACAAAAAGGAAAAGCTCCATTCGACGAATTCTGTTCGAAAATCGTAGAACGCAGAAAGCAGGGCCTGACCGACGAACTCTAACACCCAGAACCGCTAGACCTACAGCGAGCTCCGCTCGACGCTTCGTCGAGCTCAGCACGACCATCGTCGAGCTCTGCTCGACGATCGTCGACCTCCAAACAATGCCCAGAGAAACTAACAATCGTCGAGCTCCGCTCGACAATCGTCGAACTCCAAGCAGCACCCAGAAAGGAAAAGCGATCGTCGAGCTCCGCTCGACGATCGTCGAACCCAGACAGCGACCAGAAAGGAAAGAGCGATCGTCGAGCGGTCGAACCCAGACAGCACCAGAAAGAAAAGAGCGATCGTCGAGCTCCGCTCGACGATCGTCGAGCTCCGCTCGACGATCGTCGAATGCTGACAGCACCAGAAAGAATAAGAAGAAATAAAATAACACTCAATAAGGTTGGTTCGACGAAACTGGACAAGCAAGACAAAAAAAATCAATCAATTAAGTTTTCCATTGTGAAATTTTCCGTTTCCGCCAAATATTCATGAATTCAGCCGACTGAATAGAAAAGACGCGAAAATGCACTATCGGCGACGCGCCATCAACTGCACGCTAAAGTAACGCCCTTACATCATTATGATGTCAACAAGATGAGTAAATAATGCCAAAAAAAATAGGGGCGTTACAGTCACCCCTCCAAAAAGGAAGTTTCGTCCTGAAACTTGGAACACGAACAAAATGAGAGGACAGAGATCGAGACAAGACAAAAGAATTCTTGAAACTAGAATACTAACCATGGAGATTAGGAGAACAGCTGAGGATGAGATTCTCTCATCGCGGATTGCAATTCCCAAGTTGCACCTCATGCATCCTGATTTCGCCAGAGAACCTTAACAATTGGAATTATTTTCTTTCTTAGCACACGGTCTTGCGTCTCCAGAATACGGACAGGTTCTTCAACATACGAGAGATTAGGCATCAACTGGGGTACTGATTCAAGGATATGCCAATAACTACGGGCACACTTTCGCAACTGGCTCACGTGAAACACGTCGTGAACACCAGGGAAAGAATCAGGCAACTCTAGTCTATAGGCAGAAACTCCAATGCGCTCCAGAATCTAAAAAGGCCCCACATACCCGTGATCTAGTTTATGGTTTCTTCCAAATTTTTTAACACCCGGCATCGGAGAGACCTTCAGAAACACCATGTCCCCAACTGCAAACTCCAGATCAACTCTGCGCTGCTTTGCATACTTCTCGTATCGCTCTTGAGCTAATCTCAGCTTTTCACGAATATGCAATACTGAAGTACTCATATCTTCCAGCACTTCCGGTCCGAGCAACGGCTTCTAGCCAACTTCTGCCCAAAACAGGAGAGTTCGAAAACGCCTTCCATATAAAGCTTCAAAGGGCGCCATCTGCAAACTTTCCTAATAACTATTATTGTACGCAAACTCTATCAATCCGAGGCGTTTATCCCAAGCCCCACCGTGGTCCAGAATATATCATCTAATCATATCCTCCAAGATCTGGTTCACTCTCTCTGTCTGACCATTTGTCTGAGGGTGATAGGCAGTAGAATACCTAAGGTCAGTACCTAGAGCTCCTTGTAAGCTTTGCCAGAAACGAGACATGAATCGGGAGTCTCGGTCCGACACAATACTCGTAGGTACACCATGAAGTATGATAACTTCGTTCAGATAAAGCTCAGCTATCTTTTCCATGGAATAACTAACCTTGAACGGCACAAAGTGGGCACACTTGGTTAGTCTGTCCACGATAACCCACACTGCATCATGCCCTCGGGGAGATCTAGGCAAACCGGTAATGAAATCCATGGATAAACTCTCCCATTTCCAACTCGTTATATCTAAGGGCATTAACTTACCACCCGGCCTTCTGTGATCAGCTTTGACACGCTGGAAAGTATAATATTCTGATACAAATCTTGCAATGTCATTCTTCATGCCTGACCACCAAACAATCTGCTTCAAATCTCTGTATATTTTCGTGGAGCCAGGATGATATGCAATACTGGAACCATGCGCTTCCCTGCATATTTTTGATCGGATGTCCCCAACAGCGGGAATACAGTATCTGCCACGGTACTTTAGGGTACCCTCGTCGTCAATTGTAAAGTCAGGTAATTCCCTTTTCTCAGTTCTACTGCGGAGGTGCTGCAAGTCAGGATCGTCCTTCTGATGTAGCCTAGTGAGAGTAATCCACAAAGGCTCAACCACCTCTAGGCTACTCGGCGAAGCGCTATTCCCTACGGTTATGTCCATGAGCAAGAACTCTTCAACAAGGGATTGCACCGAGAGGTTAAAGATGTGCGCGGGCTTCCGGCTCAACGCATCTGCTACCACATTAGCCTTGCCGGGATGATAAAGGATATCGACTTCGTAGTCCGCAACATACTCTAACCATCGACGCTGGCGCAAATTCAGTTCCTTCTGAGTGAAGACATATTTCAAGCTTTTGTGGTCCGAATAAATTTTGCATGACACTCCATACAGAAGATGTCTCCACAACTTCAAGGCATAAATGACGGTAGCAAATTCCAGGTCGTGCGTAGGGTAATTTCTTTCATGCACCTTCAATTGTCTTGATCCATACGCAATCACTTTGTCGTACTGCATCAACACGCAACCAAGTCCAACTCGCGAGGCGTCCACATAAACAGCATACTCCACTCCTTCCACTGGCAATGCTAACACGGGAGCAGAACACAAACTCCTCTTGAGCTCTTGAAAAGCTTCCTCACAGGCATCACTCCAAACAAAAGCTGCGCTCTTTTGCGTAAGCCTGGTCAACGACGTAGAGAGAATAGAGAATCCTTCCACAAATCTTCTGTAGTAACTTGCCAACCCTAAGAAGCTCCTTATCTCCTTAGGTGATGTAGGTCTCTTCCAATACAAGACCGCAGCTATCTTTGCAGGATCCACTGAGATATCGTCGTTACTTACAATGTGTCCTAGGAATGATACCTGAGATATCCAGAACTCACACTTGCTAAGCTTCGCATATAGCTTGTGCTCCCTCAGAGTAGACAAGACCAAGCGCAAGTGCAAGGCGTGCTCCTCTGCATTTCTGCAATATACTAGAACATCGTCAATGAATACCATCACAAACTTATCCAGAAAATCTTTGAACACCCTATTCATCATGTCCATAAAAGCTGACGGTGCATTCGTTAATCCAAATGACATTACTAGAAATTCAAGGTTACCATAGCGAGAATGAAAAGCGGTTCGCGGAATGTCTGACTCCCGGATTCTCAACTGATGGTAACCTGAACGGAGGTCAATCTTCGAGAACACGGAGCTACCCCGCAACTGATCGAACAAATCATCGATCCTAGGCAACAGATATCTGTTCTTAATTGTTATCTTGTTTAGCTCTCGATAATCAATGCATAGCCTCATCGTTCCATCCTTTTTCTTCACGAAGAGCACTGATGCACCCCAGGGGGAAGAACTGGGTCTAATAAAAACACACTGCAATAACTCATCCAGCTGAGTACGTAGCTCCTCTAGCTCACGCGACGCCACGCAGTATGGTGCCTTTGCAATAGGGCGAGTGCCTGGCTCGAGGTCTATAACAAACTCCACCTCTCTCTCAGGAGAAAGTCCAGGAAGACTAACTGGAAAAACATCCGGAAACTCACACACCACAGAAACATCCTCTACTCGATGCTCAACCGGTGCAGCTCCCAGAACAGAAATGGAGACAAGAAAAGAATCACAGCCAGACTCTAGAAATTTGCGAGCACGTACCGCAGAAATGATCAGAGATTCCTAACGCGGCAAACCATACACACTCATGGGCTGGCCATTGCTACCTTTGAAATCCAAGCGCTTGTGCTTGCACTGAATGATGGCATCATAGCTGGACAACCAGTCCATGCCCAAAATCACGTCAAAGTCTTCCAGATCTAGCACCTTCAGATCCACAAATGCTAGAAATAAGCCTAGGGAGATGGGGCATTTTTGGATACCCTGGCTTGACCTCACCAACTCTCCTGAAGGAAATTTGACATTTATGGAGGTGTTTAACTGGTCGATATCCCAGCGATGACGGTCTACAAAACTCCTTGCCACAAAAGAGTGAGTAGCACCAGAATCGAACAAAACGCGCGCCCACTTATTCTTCACCTTAAATTCACCTAAACACACAGCGCGCACAACTAATATGAAGAAACCATAAATCTACTAAAAGAAATTACTACCCGAGTCAGAGACTAACCTGCGATCACTTGAGTCGAAGATTGGGCTTCCTCCTTGGTCAGCACATTCAACTTTCCTTTGCCCTTGTCCACGAGAGGCGGGGGCGGCGGTAAAGTCTGCAACGGAACTACATGCAGCGCATGCTGGCTCTGCGGGCAATTATCCCTCATGTGCCCTTTTTGGCCACAGAGGTAACAGGATCCAACCTTCTTGCGACAACGGGCCACATCATGCCCACTCCTCTGATAATAAGAACAGACAGGACCCCCTTTGGGAGCATCCTGGATCGCATGCACCTGAGACAGCTTCTGCGCATCCAATCTCTTAAAGAACTTATCAAAAGGGTGCCTGTTGGGTACATTGGTTTAAATGTACCTGATTTGAAGAAGCCTCACCCAACTCAATGATATACATCAAAATGTATTTGATGTGTTTTGAGTTTACTTGTGCAGGTTAAGTATTTGCAGGAAAGATGAAAAAGTTTCTAAGTCCATGTGTCGACACCCAGAGGGAAAGTGTCGACACTTAAGAAGACTTGTGTCGACACCCAGACAAGCAGTGTCGACACTTGGAGTATTTGTGTCGACACCAGGGATGTGGAGTCGACACCAGACAGAAAGTGTCGACACAAGGAGCTGTGTCGACACTCAATGAAGAAAAGTGCAGTGAAGCAGTGTCGACACTTAGCAGTTGTGTCGACACCTAGTGAAACTGTGTCTACATCAGAAAGTGTCGACACTTGGAGGCTGTGTCGACACTCAGCAAAAGTCAGCAGAGTCTAAGTGTATGTGTCGACACCCAGAGCAATGTGTCGACACACAGCAGAAGAGTCAACACTTGAAGAAAGTGTCGACACAAGAAAGTATGTGTCGACACTCAGCTGAAGACTCGACACTTAGCAAAGATCAGCAAAATTCTAAGTACAAGTGTCGACACTAAGGAGCTGTGTCGACACTCAGCAAAAGTCTCAACAGAAGAAGAATGTGTCGACACAAGGAGCTGTGTCGACACTCAACAAGTATCAACACTGAAGACATGTGTCGACACCAAGAAGAAGTGTCGACACTTAACAAGTTCAACACATGAAGATGTGTCGACACAAAGGAGTTGTGTCGACACTTAGAAGAATACAACAAAGTGCTGAAGAACAAAGTGTTGTGTCGACACTTAATATCAGTGTCGACACATGAAGAAGAAGCAGTGTCGCGATATAAAATCTACAACACAAGGAGTTGTGTCGACACCTTGTAGGCTAGTGTCGACACTTAGACAACTTGTGTCGACACTTAGTCTATAAGTGTCGACACTTAAAGATAGACAGTCTCGACACTTTTAGACAGTTACAGAATTTTCAAGAACTGACTGGATGACTTGACAGCTGCCATTCCAGCCGGTCTACTGCACCTGTCAGAGTTGTCCGAAATCAGTTATGAACCGGACCAGCCGGTTACCATGAAGAAGGCCTATAAATAGGCTTACACTGTCTACAGAAAAATGATGATTAAGAAAGGATTGAACATAAGTTCAAGTGATCAATATACAAAGAAGATCTAGCCATTCATTGAAGAATCCAGTAAAGATCTAAGAAGTTAGAGAGAGAGAGCTCCATCCAAGAAGTCAGCCATTGGAACCAGGCTGAGAAGAAGGGTTCAGATTTATTCTGAATCTTAAGTAGCAGAGATCAAGGATCAACTGCAGAAGAGATCAATCTTATTGTGTTCTACTTTCAAGAAGCTTTGAAGAAAGCCAAGTCAGGTTGATTTCAGCTGAGTTCTTCCAAGAACTCATCAAGAAACTGACAACTCGTCTCTCTTTTCACTGAGTTGTAGAGATTACATTTTTGTATTCATATTTTCTTGTAGGATCCTTAGGGATCTGAGTTTGTAAGCCTGTAATTATAAAGGCTGAGTGTAGGGCTTGAGTGCCTGAGTGTAGGAGAGTTATCTCTGAGTGTAGGCCTGTTGTGGCTGAGTGTAGGCCTTGGTGGCTGAGTGTAGGCCTTGGTGGCTGAGTGTAGGCCGTGGTGGCTGAGTGTAGGCTTTGTGAAGAAGCTGAGTTGTAGGGCCTTGGGCCTAAGCTATAGGAACCTGTTTTGGGGTTCTGAGAAAGTGGAGGAGTTTGGCCGAATCTAGTACACTGCTAAATAGGCGAAGGGGGAAAGTGGATGTACCCAAACCTTGGGGAACCACTATAAAACTGTGTGTCTACTGGTTGCTTGTGTAATTCTGTGATTGCTGCTTGTGTGCTGTGATAAAGTAAATAGAACTCTGTGATATTATCTGAATTCTGCCTAAAAACTTAAAAAGATTTAAGTCACCTATTCACCCCCCTCTAGGTGATTAGGTACAATATCTTTCAGTGCCCGGCTTACTACAGAAGCTACACATCTCTCTTCTATCCTTCTTCACTGTAGGGCCAGATGCCCTTGCACTTCCTTCATCGTCAGATTTCCTCTTGTCCTTCTTTGCAAGCGATCTCCGATTCCTCGCATTTTCTATCGCCTCAACCTTTAAGGCAGCTTCGACTACTTCTGCAAAGGTCTCAGACTTGTATGCGCTAACCAACTGCTGGATGTCATACCTCAGACCACCCAGAAAGCGCTTCACTCTGCCTTCTTCAGATGTTATTAGATCTGGGGCGAAACGACTGAGCTTGCCAAACTCGACCTCGTACTCACCAACAGTGAGTTGCCACTGCTTCAGGTGTAAGAAGTTATTCATTAGGCGGTCTCGCTCGACCGATGGTAGGAACTTCTTCAGTAACATACTCTTGAACGATTCCCACGAGCACCCATCAGAAAGGTTCTCTTTTTCTCTGATCCACCAGCACTTCGCAAGACCCTTGAGCTGATATGTAAGACCCCTTTTTTTTTTCTTTTTGGACACCGGGGTCTTAGGCCCAGAACCGCCGTTTTGCGGTGACTCCTTCACGCCTTGAAGAGTCATCACCACAAAGCGCCGATTCTGCCGGCCATTTCGATCACATAAAAGTAGCAAAATAATGAAGTAAATGTAAACTATCTGTCCACAGAGAATCACATGACATAATAAATATAACTCCACGAAGGGAGTGTCCACAGAAAATAACATCAGAGTAGCAAACAGGCTTATGCCCGGTACATCAAATCCTCGCTACAAGATCTCTCATGCAGAAACAAAAGTAGAAAACTGCTTAGGGTCGAGACTCACGGTCCCGGCTGTGTGAACTCCGGAGCTAGACTGCCCCACCTCCAAGCGCACCGGTCTCTAGGGCTGCTCCTCCATGCTGGTCTCCGCGATCCCCTAAATGATGCGGTTCAAAAACCGTTAGTCTAAAAGACTAAGTCCTATCATCCCCCACCCTTCCCCCACGGCTCCTAGGCACCGAGCGGAGAGGAAGAAAGGGGAGGACTTGAAGGTGGAGAATATCAAAAGCAGATGGCAGCGGTCCTATTCTAGCAAGTTCTATAGCATATAAAGACAATAGGCTGTAATATGAAATGTAACCTTCACTTATGTGAAAAACGCATAAGCCAAGGGGTCTTTTGCAAGGCTCCCATCGTATAAAAAGTCCCATACCGATTTATACGCTGGGGTGTCGGTGGTTGAACAGCTGTAACTAAATATCAAAATTAACCTTAATTTATAAACTTGCCCACACAAGCTTATAGACCAAGGGGTCGTTTTGTAGGTCCTAAGGTATAAGCGTTCCATTCCACTTATACTTTAGGTGTCAAGGTTAAAGGTAACGATTATGCCATGACATGCAAGTGGGTATGATGGACATGCAAGTGCAACACACACACCCGACTCTGTGCATACAGACCTTTAGTTCCCCCTTTCTGGAGCCGTAACCTCCCAGGATACCTCCGTAGTGGCAGACAGAAGCGGTGGGTTGGGCCTAGCCCACCTCTAAACCAGTAAAGCACTACCGGTCAGACCTATCGTACGCCTCAACGCTTGGTGCACGAAGCGGACTCCTGCGTACTCTTGCCGGCTGGCGCACCGGACTTCTGTTAGCGAAGTGCTAACCACACTAGCCGAGTCAACGTATTGGCGTCAGTGCATCGACCCTCCAATACCGAAGACCCACCACCTTAATTTCCTTTCCTGTTATGCACATGCAAGTTAGCGTAATCAAGAATCGAGCCGAAGCTTCCCGGACCAACACGTCCGACTCAAGCAATCGAGCCGAAGCTCCCCGGACCCAAAGTCCGCCTTTTAACCATCCGAGCCGAAGCTCCTATCCAACCTCTGGTGCCATCAGTGTTGTGGAATGTGCAACCCTAATAACTAAGTTACACTTTTCAGCTTGTTAAACAGTTTACGTTAACCCAGGACTGCCCCCGGTATTCCCTGTGAAGGGCTCTCAAGGGGCACTAGGAACTATGTTGGGATTACGCCCAACGTTCCCTTTCGCAAGGTACTTATTTTATTATTGGTTGATTCCCTTACCCTTTATTTCTCATATTTCGATATGCTAATCCTAGGGTAATTTGACTCCAACTCTCCTTGAGTAGGACGATCTTTCGTCGGACCCGAACGCCTATAACCCTAGACAGAACCACACCTTACTCACTCATCTTCCAAAGACGCAGCCCATTCCACTTGTCCAAACCATCAGGACTCATCATACTTGCCCTAATTCACATCCAAATGAAATCCTGCAGTTTTGCTATATGCAGACCACTTAAGCTACATGACCCGTAAAAAGGGAAGTACATGAAATACTCATCCAGTACCCTTATGATAATTATTAGAGGTCTAAAAGGACATTTGAAGAATAAATCCAGAAATTCATAATTTTCCTAATTTGTCTGATGATTAATTTATTTATTCTAATGTCCCAAAAGGCCCAGGTTTGAACATGAAGTACCATATTCAGACAAGATATTATTCCACTAAATTCATGATAATTACAAAATGCCTAATCAACTCTAAATCCTAAGTCTCCCAATTTTTCAGCAAGGTTTAGGCCTTTAAATGTAATTTCAAAGATGCCCTATAAAAAGTCATATTAAAAGATTCTATAGTAATAACACCTCCAAAAATTCAGAGAAAATTCAAGGATGATTGTGATGGACTACAAGTACCCTAGAAAAAGTTTCATAATTTATCATTTGGAAATAAAGCTATATTTGATTTTCTTATGAACTCTCTAATTTAAGGGTTAATGAACAAAGTATGCTAATCAGTCATCAAATAATTCCACAAAATTTCCATATGATAACATTGAGCTAAAAACACTATGCAGGAAGTTTCATGATTTTTCAGTAAGTAATGGCCTCTGACAAGAATTATTAATATGTAATCAAAATAAAGCACTTGTGAAGTAGATGCCCTAAATAGATACCCAAAAATTCTAACAAAATTCATACAAGCTTATTATAACCTAAAACCAACTCTGCTCATGTTTCATACCCTCTCTATGGGCAGTGAGACCACAATAGCCAAAATAATTATTAGGGCATTACTATTGATTACAAATGAAGTGCTATAACCATTGTCCAAAATTCCTCAAGTAAATTGTCAGAGGCTTAAAATACCCTAGCCCCTTCACTACCCAAATTTGGTTAAGGTTCAAGATGTTTAGCTAACCTAAACCTACACTACAAGTTTTAGGTCCTAAGCTAGGGTTAGAGTTTTGGGGGCTCTACCATTTTCAAAGTTAGCTAATATTTTTAACAGAGGGTTATATATGTCCTAGGAACTTCCTTGCAAAAATTGAAGTTCATCCAAGGTGTTTAGGACTCATACTGTACAACCCCGTATCCGGTCGAGCGGGATCCTCCCCAAACGGCGCACTCGGGACGTACTATGAGCGGCGTTTTGGGGCAGCCCCGTTCGAGCTCATGCGAGCACTCGTGCACGCATGCGGAGATTTTGCGTGTACATAGTTTTTACAGATGAGGGTTGATTTTGTAATACATATATATATATATATACATATATATACATATATATATACATATATATACATATATATATACATATATATATATTTATATATTTATATATTTAGATATATGTGTGTGTGTGGATGGAGTGAGGGGGGGGGGAGAAAAAGGATCGGGTACAGCTGTATGGGGAGAGGGGACAGCAGGAAGATGACAAAAAGAAAGAAAATAAAAGAAGAGAGAAAAAGAGGAAGAGAAGCAGAGGTGAGATCGGGATTTAGGGGGCGGCAGCTAGGGTTCGGCCGGGGACTAGCAGCAGCACCGCCACCCCCGCGCGATCCCCTCTCCCGGGGACTAGCAGCAGCACCGCCCCCCGCGCGATCCCCTCTCCTGTGGACTAGCAGCAGCACCGCCGCCCCCGCGCGGTCCTCTCTCCCGTCGACCAGCAGCAGCCCCGCCGCCCCCGCGCGATCCCCTCTCCCGGGGACTAGCAGCAGCACCGCCGCCCCCGCGCGATCCCCTCTCCCGTGGACTAGCAGCAGCACCGCCGCCCCCGCGCGGTCCTCTCTCCCGTCGACCAGCAGCAGCCCCGCCGCCCCCGCGCATCTCCCTCCGGCCGTCTACAGCGGCAAGCCCGCCCCCTCTTCATCTCCCTCCGGCCGCCTATTTCTCCGGCCGCCAACAGCAGCAGCCACGCCGCCCCCTCTTCTCCTTCCCGTCGGCCAGCAACAGCAGCAGCCCGAGCCGCTCCTACTTCTGTCCAGGCCGCCGCCGCTGGCTAACAGCAAGCCCGCCCCCTCTCTTTTACTCTCTCTCTTCGTCGCCGCCGCCTAGGGCAAAGCGAGGCCGGCCGGGAGCTCCTCTCCCGGCGCCGCCTACAGCGAGGCAGGCCGGGAGCTCCTCTCCCGGCGCTGCCTACAGCTAGGTCGACCGGGAGCTCCTCTCCCGGCGCCGTTTGGAGCTAGGCCAGTCGGGACCAGCTTCCCCGACGCCGCCTGAAGTCGTGGAGGCCGGGATTGACTTCCTCGGTGTCACGTGGAGCACGGTCGGCCTTGGAGAGGCTCGACCATGGAGGGGAAAAGTCATTTGGAGCTTTCAACAGTTAACGGTGGTCGGATCCGGGCACGGACAACCACTACGGATGCTAGACGTGGAGCCTCGGGCAATGAGCGCGGTTGCGGCCCCGCCAAACACGCGTCAAGGGTAACGAAATTTCTACTTGGGCAGGTGAAGCCCTCAGTTTCCATATTTGCATGGAAGCCCCTCTCCACCAACGGGTGGAGGAAGGGAGCTCTCCGACGGGTTGACGTGTACGTCCCCGCAATTAACTGTGTTAGCACCCGGAAGCGTGAGTACGGGTTTAGGCATGCTGTGTGAAGCCCATCCGGACGTGTGAGCCAGATTGGTGATGTTCTGGGGATCCCGGAGAAGACTCCGAGGATGTTGTATATTTTCCATTTGCAGGGAATGCGCACCATAGCCCCGAAAAAGGGGTACACGCAATATGTTCGGCCAGCTTATGTTGACCAACTGGCGTTTAGCTGACCGCCGCTTGTCGAGACGTTGACGTACAGGTGTTGCAGTACCAGGCGGGGAGTAGCGGGCTTAAGCCCAAGCTTGTGCCGGCCCTCGAAGGCCTTTTTTATTTATATGCCGGCCTGCGTGCCGAAGTATGGAATTCATATTCCTGTAATATTCTTTTAATATCTGTGATGCTCTGAGGATGTGTAGGTTTCTTCTTTTTATTAGGCAGGCGGTGTTCTCGAGAACCGCTCGCCCCGTAGGGGCCCCGAGGTATAGTTGCCGGGAAGCCCCTCATGGCCTGTTGACAGCCAGTCAGAATAGCGGAATTACGTTGTTAGTGGCCCAGTTTGGGCAGCATGTCGTGGCATTGCTCGGCGAGTTTGCGCCATCAGTAGGGCGGGTGAGGAGCATTTTTGTGTAGACCCAAGGAGACACATCTGGATAGGAGAGAGTTGTTCTTGAGATCCTCCTTAGATGTTCCGGTCGGCCAAGAGCGCCCTCCGAAGGTGTCTTAGCTCAGCCTTTGGCTTGGGAGGGGAAGAGTTTGTTAATCTTCCGGGTATGCGGTGGGTCCTCCACGCTGAGACCTTGGGTCTGTCCCTTGTGTTCCTAATCTTGTGCCTAGATCGTTCGCTTGAGGGTAGTAGGTGCGCGGTCACCCCTCTTTTGGGACCCCGAACTCCACAGAAGTCAATTTTGGCTTCAACAGTTATGGTGCGGTGAGCGTGGAGAGTGACCAGTACAGAAAAAATCAGTCGAACGTCGTGGCTATTGAATAGGAACCAAGTGACGACCAGGGTCAGGTAATGAAAGAAGTCCCCTCCCATTCCCCTTTTGTCGGTAGGATGTTCGATCCTGGAGATCAAAACGTACCTTAGGGAGAATATTATATGATCGACCCTCGTTCTCAGGAGGGTGGATGTAGCGGGTAGATGTGCCCCGTAGTGGGTAGAGATTGACCGGGTAGAGCTACCCCGAGCGCGGCTCGGCCCCAGGTAGACCCGCTGCCTGGCTCCTACTAGCTGGCAGGTCCGTAGGCTCGCCTGTGGGGGAGAGGTCCTGGTTCTTGGTTCTGCACTACCTCGAGCGCGGCTCGGCCCAGGTAGACCCGCTGCCTGGCTCCTACTAGCTGGCAGGTCCGTAGGCTCGCCTGTGGGGAGAGGTCCTGGTTCTTGGTTCTGCACTACCCCGAGCGCGGCTCGGCCCCAGGTAGACCCGCTGCCTGGCTCCTACTAGCTGGCAGGTCCGTAGGCTCGCCTGTTGGGGAGAGGTACTGGTTCTTGGTTCTGCACTACCCCGAGCGCGGCTCGGCCCCAGGTAGACCCGCTGCCTGGCTCCTACTAGCTGGCAGGTCCGTAGGCTCGCCTGTGGGGGAGAGGTCCTGGTTCTTGGTTCTGCACTACCCCGAGCGCGGCTCGGCCCCAGGTAGACCCGTTGCCTGGCTCCTACTAGCTGGCAGGTCCGTAGGCTCGCCTGTGGGGGAGAGGTACTGGTTCTTGGTTCTGCACTACCCCGAGCGCGGCTCGGCCCCAGGTAGACCTGCTGCCTGGCTCCTACTAGCTGGCAGGTCCGTAGGCTCGCCTGTGGGGGAGAGGTCCTGGTTCTTGGTTCTGCACTACCCCGAGCGCGGCTCGGCCCCAGGTAGACCCGCTGCCTGGCTCCTACTAGCTGGCAGGTCCGTAGGCTCGCGTGTGGGGGAGAGGTCCTGGTTCTTAGTTCTGCACTACCCCGAGCGCGGCTCGGCCCCAGGTAGACCCGCTGCCTGGCTCCTACTAGCTGGCAGGTCCGTAGGCTCGCCTGTGGGGGAGAGGTCCTGGTTCTTGGTTCTGCACTACCCCGAGCGCGGCTCGGCCCCAGGTAGACCCGCTGCCTGGCTCCTACTAGCTGGCAGGTCCGTAGGCTCGCCTGTGGGGGAGAGGTACTGGTTCTTGGTTCTGCACTACCCCGAGCGCGGCTCGGCCCCAGGTAGACCCGCTGCCTGGCTCCTACTAGCTGGCAGGTCCGTAGGCTCGCCTGTGGGGGATAGGTTTGGTTTGTGGGTGATAGGTTAGGATAGGTTAGGATATGTTAGGATAGGTTAGGTTAGGTTTGTGGAATCGTCATCGGCACCCCGAGCTCGGCTCGGCCCCAGGTAGACCCGCTGCGCAGGCTCTCATCTAGCTGGCAGGTCCGTAGGCTCGCCTGTGGGGGATAGGTTTTGGTTGTGGAATCGTCATCGGCACCCCGAGCTCGGCTCGGCCCCAGGTAGACCCGCTGTGCAGGCTCTCATCTAGCTGGCAGGTCCGAAGGCTCGCCTGCGGGGGAGAGGTCCTGGTTCTTGGTTTTGGGATAGGTGTATGTTTATAACAGATGAAAGTTCTTTATATATTGAAAGATAAATATACATACTAGTCAACGAACATGACTCGACCAAAAGTAATTCTCGGTATAATATGATATACGACTCAGACTACGTGACGACAACAGATAACTATCATAAAATGTATTTGTTAAGTAATTCTGCCAGCTAAGGATTTTAAATGTCTTATCGTATGCGGACAATCTTCAATAGTTACTGATTATAGATACATGTGTTGTATTATTCTTCCTGCTGCTTAAGGGTTCTTACAAGCTCGTGTGTCTAGATTATGGAATAATGTTTTAAACATTTCGTTTTACAGATTCTCAGCAGCGCTAGATTCACCTATTATTATCTTTGATAAAGCGGTTGCGTATTCCTCATCATCATCATCTAGTGTTTCAACATCCATATAGAACATATCAGTGAATTCATCTATGGGATTAGCAAAGGTTGCAGTGATGGGAACTATAAGAGTAATTATTGGTCGTGTTAATAAGTCATTATATGATTGATCTCTACCTGTCCATGTTGATCAAGCTGGTATGCTAAGATTTATCGGTCCATCTATACCTTTACCTGCTCCTGCTTTTAAATCCTCATTCTATGCTAGTTTCTAATCAATTTTGCTACTTGTTATATCACCGTTACAGAAAGAGATTCAAAAAGAATAATTGTGTTTATAAAACGTACGCCCATCTGAACATATTCAAGATAGTGAGTTGTTTCTGATCTAAGCCCTGGTGTGGAGCTCCCTTTATCTCCAAGTGAGCTTTTCTCTAAAATTTTTCTTTGGGTCGGCTCCCACTCGCCGGATACTTGGGGTTGGACATTTCTTTCCGAGCTTGTGCCAACCTCGAAAAGAGCGGGATTGTGTACAACCCCGTATCCGGTCGAGCGGGATCCTCCCCAAACGGCGCACTCGGGACGTACTATGAGCGGCGTTTTGGGGCAGCCCCGTTCGAGCTCATGCGAGCACTCGTGCACGCATGCGGAGATTTTGCGTGTACAGAGTTTTTACAGATGAGGGTTGATTTTGTATATATATATATATATATATACATATATATATATATATATATATATACATATATATATATATATATATATATATATATATATATTTATATATTTATATATTTAGATATATGTGTGTGTGTGGATGGAGTGAGGGGGGGGGGGGAGAAAAAGGATCGGGTACAGCTGTATGGGGAGAGGGGACAACATGAAGATGACAAAAAGAAAGAAAATAAAAGAAGAGAGAAAAAGAGGAAGAGAAGCAGAGGTGAGATCGGGATTTAGGGGGCGGCAGCTAGGGTTCGGCCGGGGACTAGCAGCAGCACCGCCGCCCCCGCGCGATCCCCTCTCCCGGGGACTAGCAGCAGCACCGCCGCCCCCGCGCGATCCCCTCTCCCGTGGACTAGCAGCAGCACCGCCGCCCCCGCGCGGTCCTCTCTCCCGTCGACCAGCAGCAGCCCCGCCGCCCCCGCGCGATCCCCTCTCCCGGGGACTAGCAGCAGCACCGCCGCCCCCGCGCGATCCCCTCTCCCGTGGACTAGCAGCAGCACCACCGCCCCCACGCGGTCCTCTCTCCCATCGACCAGCAGCAGCCCCGCCGCCCCCGCGCATCTCCCTCCGGCCGTCTACAGCGGCAAGCCCGCCCCCTCTTCATCTCCCTCCGGCCGCCTATTTCTCCGGCCGCCAACAGCAGCAGCCACGCCGCCCCCTCTTCTCCTTCCCGTCGGCCAGCAACAGCAGCAGCCCGAGCCGCTCCTACTTCTGTCCAGGCCGCCGCCGCCGGCAAACAGCAAGCCCGACCCCTCTCTTTTACTCTCTCTCTTCGTCGCCGCCGCCTAGGGCAAAGCGAGGCCGGCCGGGAGCTCCTCTCCCGACGCCGCCTACAGCGAGGCCGGCCGGGAGCTCCTCTCCCGGCGCTGCCTACAGCTAGGTCGACCGGGAGCTCCTCTCCCGGCGCCGTTTGGAGCTAGGCCAGTCGGGACCAGCTTCCCCGACGCCGCCTGAAGTCGTGGAGGCCGGGATTGACTTCCTCGGTGTCACGTGGAGCACGGTCGGCCTTGGAGAGGCTCGACCATGGAGGGGAAAAGTCATTTGGAGCTTTCAACAGTTAACGGTGGTCGGATCCGGGCACGGACAACCACTACGGATGCTAGACGTGGAGCCTCGGGCAATGAGCGCGGTTGCGGCCCCGCCAAACACGCGTCAAGGGTAACGAAATTTCTACTTGGGCAGGTGAAGCCCTCAGTTTCCATATTTGCATGGAAGCCCCTCTCCACCAACGGGTGGAGGAAGGGAGCTCTCCGACGGGTTGACGTGTACGTCCCCGCAATTAACTGTGTTAGCACCGGAAGCGTGAGTACGGGTTTAGGCATGCTGTGTGAAGCCCATCCGGACGTGTGAGCCAGATTGGTGATGTTCTGGGGATCCCGGAGAAGACTCCGAGGATGTTGTATATTTTCCATTTGCAGGGAATGCGCACCATAGCCCCGAAAAAGGGGTACACGCAATATGTTCGGCCAGCTTATGTTGACCAACTGGCGTTTAGCTGACCTCCGCTTGTCGAGACGTTGACGTACAGGTGTTGCAGTACCAGGCGGGGAGTAGCGGGCTTAAGCCCAAGCTTGTGCCGGCCCTCGAAGGCCTTTTTTATTTATATGCCGGCCTGCGTGCCGAAGTATGGAATTCATATTCCTGTAATATTCTTTTAATATCTGTGATGCTCTGAGGATGTGTAGGTTTCTTCTTTTTATTAGGCAGGCGGTGTTCTCGAGAACCGCTCGCCCCGTAGGGGCCCCGAGGTATAGTTGTCGGGAAGCCCCTCATGGCCTGTTGACAGCCAGTCAGAATAGCGGAATTACGTTGTTAGTGGCCCAGTTTGGGCAGCATGTCATGGCATTGCTCGGCGAGTTTGCGCCATCAGTAGGGCGGGTGAGGAACATTTTTTTGTAGACCCAAGGAGACACATCTGGATAGGAGAGAGTTGTTCTTGAGATCCTCCTTAGATGTTCCGGTCGGCCAAGAGCGCCCTCCGAAGGTGTCTTAGCTCAGCCTTTGGCTTGGGAGGGGAAGAGTTTGTTAATCTTCCGGGTATGCGGTGGGTCCTCCACGCTGAGACCTTGGGTCTGTCCCTTGTGTTCCTAATCTTGTGCCTAGATCGTTCGCTTGAGGGTAGTGCACGGTCACCCCTCTTTTGGGACCCCGAACTCCACAGAAGTCAATTTTGGCTTCAACACATACCCTTCACAAGGCCAAAAGGTCTCTCCTTAGGGTTTGACCTAGGAACTTAGGGCAAATCTATTCCTCCCTATCCCATATTCCATGGGGAGGTGATGAGTGCCCTAACAAGTCAGTGGCCCAAATTTCTGCCTCTGTTGAGGTGATTTGGTCACTCAAAATCAAAAGTGCAACTTTTGACCAAAATGCCCTTTTTAAGGTATAGCTAGGGTTGGGTCAAAACCTGTTCAAAACACATCCAAATTGAATGAAATTTTATACAGATACCTAATTGGAACCCAGGGACCACTCACCAAGATTTGGGAGGGTTTGGAGGTGTTTAGGGCACCTATTTAATTTATCTAATACTTATTAAATATTTACAAAAACTATATAAATATTTTCTCCAAAAATTCCCATTTTTGGGCAGGCCCTAGGTATATCTATGATAGACTCTCTGCCAAAATTTCAGCTAATTTGGGCTAGGGGTGAAGAGTGGGCACTCAATTTAATGACTGCCTAGCCCTAAGGATATGTCCCACCAAAATGGGTGCCCTGGTCAAACTAGAAGCCTAAAAGGGTTCAAACCAATTTTAAAATAAAGTAGACAGAAAGGGCTACAAATCATGTGTTGATCATTTTCTCATACAGAGCATCTAACTATTTTTAAAAAATTAAAACATTAAATGTTAAAGGTGTGACAGAATGAAATAAATAACATTAATTTCCTATAGTTTAATACTGATGCAGCACGAATCTTGGCGCAAGGATCAACGGCATCTGGTCATCGTCTTCATTGAGCCGACGACTGAGATTCGTCCCGCCTGGAGCGATTTCCAAGCCCTGCCGCCGGCGATCCAGCCCCTTCCCCGGCCGGCCACCGCCACCAACACCTCCGTTGAGGTGGTGGCTCTCGCCAGGCGGCGGCTCCGCCGCCGGAGAGGCGTTTTCCGGCGGATATTGCAAGAGGTTTTCTTGCCGAAACCAGGAAAAATCCCGGATTGGATCGGGCTCAATTGAGCCCGAAACTCAAGCCTAATTAATCCTAAGATCTACCCGCGGGTTAAGGAGAGGAGGAGGACCTTCCTGGCGGCCTGGATGCGAGAGGAGCGGCGGGACGCCATTGACGACGGCGGCGGCGCTCGGCTTCTGCAACTGCACAGTGGAATGACTCGTCTCCTCCAGGTAAACGCTCTAAAATGATCCCCTCGGCTCCCTGAAGGTGTTTAAATGGCAAATGGGGGAGAGGGGAGGCTGGTTCTTCAATGGCCATTAATACCATTAAAGGTGTGGCTCGGGTTGTGTGGAGGGGGGCTGAACCCACCCCTTGGTGGCCGGGAAACGGCTGGAATCAACTCCTCTCTCCTAGAGGAGTTGATTGCAGCCATAATTGGTGGCTGTTAGTCTCCCTTGGCCGACCTCTCACTTCCCCCTTATTCTTCCTCATTTTCTCTCTCCTCCATTATCATGGAGAGGAGCTCCTTTCTCTCTCCTAGTCACCTCTGGTTGACTAGTCAGCCTCACAAACTAAATTCAGCCCACTTGATTATGATGGTCATGGGAATGGGTTTAGCCTAAGGGAGAAGTGGCTTGGGCTTGGGTCAGCCCTTTTTGGGCTAAGTTTGACTTGACCCAAATGAGGGTTGACCTGGTCAATTTGACCATCTAGGTTGACCCCATTGGGTCCTGGGTGACCATTTGACCTCACTTTAGGGTTAGGAGGGCATAGGAGGGGTCCTTTAGGCTAGGAGTAGGTCAGTTGGCCCTAAGTAGGCTAGTTTGACCCATTTAGGGCTAGGGTTGACCTTGGTCAACTGGGCCTCTTGGGTTGACCCTAATGGGTCCTTTTGGCTCTAATGGGTCTCCCAAGCATTAGGGGTGTTGTGGTAGGGTCTTGGGGTTAAGGTGTAGCCCATGGTCATCCTAAGCCATTGTTTAGAGTTCTACTATTTGCAGACCATGATGGTCTCCACCGTTTTGTCCCCTATCTCCTGGCCCATTTCTGGCTTCCTAGGGTTTGTCATGACCTAGTCATGGCTAAAACCGTTCTTAGGGGTCTAGTTGGAAATGAGATGTTACAAATCCCAATAAACAAAACAAAGATTTCGTCCCCGAAATCAAGGTTGGGCCTACGGGTCTTACTACCGAAGGAAAGAGTCTTGTAACATCCCATTATGACGCCTTGTTTGTTAAATTAGATTTTACGGGAAAACTTAGATCTAAGACCCTTTCGCACAATCGGCAAGCCAAAGTCCCAATAAACAAGGATAAGCCCCTAATAAACAAAAGATAAGCCTCTATCTGCCTAGAGCAGCCCTTAGTATACTTATAGCAGGAAAAATAAATTAACATCTTGAGGGGTTTGAGAGGTATACCTGACTGAATAGCTCGGGGTATCTTTGTCGCATCAGGTCCTGTGGCTCCCAGGTATGCTCCTCCTGGCCGTGATTCCTCCACAGGACCTTGACTAGTGGGACCTTCTTGCGTCGCAAGACCCGCACTCCTCGGTCGTCGATCCTCACAGGCTCCAAACGAACCGACCGGTCTGAAGCTACCGGCCCTTCGGTGGTCAAAATCTGCTGCTCCGGGCGTAGCAGAGCCCTCCTCAAAGACGACATGTGGAAGACGTCGTGTAGCGCTTCCAGCTCTGGTGGTAACTCCAGCCGGTAGGCTAGGGGTCCGATCCGCTCCAGGATCCTGTAAGGGCCTATGTACCTAGGGCTGAGCTTCTTCCTCCGACCACACACCCACGAGAATCCATGCATGGGCCGGATCTTCAGAAACACCCGGTCCCCCACCTGGAACTCCACCTGCCGATGATGGGCGTCATAGTACTTAGCCTGTCTACTCTGTGCCTCGAGCATCCTGTCCCTGATCAGCCTCACCTGTGCCTCAGTGTCTTCAACAAACTCTGACCCCAACACTTTCGGATCTTCGTTCAGCACCCAAGAAAGCGGGGTCCGGCATCTCCTCCCGTACAAGGCTTCGTAAGGCACCATCTTGATGCTGGACTGGTGGCTGTTGTTATAGGAGAACTCGACAAGGGGTAAGAGTTTCTCCCACGTTTCCCCGCGGTCCAAGATGCATAGCCTCAAAAGGTCCTCCAGCGTCTGGTTGGTGCGTTCTGTCTATCCGTCTGTCTGGGGGTGGAATGCAGTGCTGAAGGTCAATCGCGTGCCTAAGTAAGCTTGCACGGATCTCCACTCCCTGGAGGTGAACCGGCCATCCCGATCCGACACTATCGTCCTAGGCACGCCATGATAACGAATGAACTGTTCCACAAACTTCCGCACCAGTACTCCTACTGAATCATCCTTCCTGATCGGTATAAATCGAGCCACCTTGGTCAACCGATCAACGATTACCCAGATCGAGTCATTCCCTGTCCGAGACCTGGGAAACCCATGTATGAAGTCCATGGCTATGTCATCAAACTTCCACTCCGGCACCGGGAGTGGCTGCAATAATCCTGCGGGGTTCCTGCACTCCGCCTTCACTAGCTGACATGCCTCACAATGGGTCACGAAGTGTGAGACATCCTTCTTCATGCCCGGCCAGTACATCGTCTTCTTCAAATCAGCCGTCATCTTTGTGATCCCCGGGTGTACAGAATACCGGCTGCAGTGCGCCTCCGTCATAATATCCTCCCGGATCTGGCCTCCCTCCGGTATATACACCCGTCCTCTGAAGCACACCAGGTCGTCCCTCAGTGTGTAGTCTCCTGCAGTGCCTGCCTCCAGAGCTTGGAAGATGGGTTCCAACTTGGCATCCTGCCTCTGTCTTAGAATAGATAAGGATGTCGTCTATGAACACTATGACGAACACATCCAAATAAGCCTCGAAGACCCGGTTCATGAGGCTCATAAACGCCGACGGAGCATTCGTGAGCCCGAAGGGCATCACGATGAACTCATACAATCCATATCGGCTACTAAAGGCCGTCTTCGGAATATCCTCCTCCTGGATCCGCAGCTGGTAGTAGCCTGACCTCAAGTCCAGCTTCGAAAAATAATGGGCTCCCTCCAGCTGATCGAACAACTCGTCTATCCTGGGGAGCGGATAGGTATTTCGGACGGTCAGCCTGTTTAGTGCTCGATAGTCGATGCACAGGCGTAAAGTGCCGTCCTTCTTCTTCACGAATAGGACAGGAGCTCCCCATGATGAGGAGCTCGGCCTAACAAATCCTGTGTTGAAGTATTAGACCGGGCGGCTTAGCGGTCTGTTCCAGCGGTTTGTTGACCGAGCGGTCTGGCGGTCTCTCTGGTGCCTGGAGACCGGGCGGTCTATCGGTCTACCTCTGCGGCCTGTTCTATCCTGCTGGAGTTGCCGAGCGGTTAGCCCATCTGTCTAACCGCGCGGCCTATGCGGTCTCCGTTGTTCTAGCCGCTCAGTACTGTAAATGTTTAGTCCCACATTGTTTGTATACTCTCTTTCTTATCTCCTCCATTCTATATAAGGGAGGCCATACCTTTGTAAATGATATCTTTTTTGGATAATAAATTTCAGTTATTCAAAAGTTTATTCGGCTTGTTCTCTACTTTTCGCTTCTTTTCTCTACTTTCTAACATGGTATCAGAGGACACGGTCATTTCCTTCTGATTCTGTGCGCTCTCTGTTGTTCGCGGCTTGTTTTTCGCTTCTGCGACTTGCTTCGCGACTTGGCTTCTCTCTGTCCGCGCGGCTTGTTTCTATCCGCGCGGCTTGTTTCTGTCCGCTGCCCTGTTCGCGCGGCTTGCTTCTTCTTCTTCTCTTCTCCTACTGCTCTTTATCGCAGCGACCTGTTTCCTTGTCGCCGCGCTCCTTGTTCTTTCCTCCCGCTCCGACTTCCTAGTCGTTGCGGTCTGTCCCTATCCGCGTGTGTTGTCTCTCTTCTCGCGGCTTGCTGCTGTGATCTGCCTGACCGTGCGGGTTGTTCCTTTCTCCCCGCATCTTGGTCGCGGTCACCAGCTCTTCTCCTCCCTTCTGTTCGCTCGGCCTTTTTAGTCCGCGCGACCTCTTCCCCGCTGTGCCTTTGACCGCCTTCTCGCAGCTGCTGTGATCTGCCTGACCGTGCGGGTTATTCCTTTCTTACCCGCATCTTGGTCGCGGTCACCTGCTCTTCTCCTCTCTGCTGTTCGCTCGGCCTTTTTAGTCCGCGCGACCTCTTCCCCACTGAGCCTTTGCCTCTTTCAAGCCGCTACTGTTCGCGCGGCTTCGTCTGTTTTCTAACCTCTTCTGTTCGCGCGGCTTCTTCTGCTTGCCGGGTTCTATGACTACCTCCGGTCTCGCCACTACTCCTATAGCTCCGTCGGCCTCCGCCTCTTCTAGGCCGTCTGCCTCTGTGGCCACGACGTCTGGTAGTGCCCACGTCGTTACCCAGGGTAAATGGCTGATTGACTCTGGTGCCACCAATCATATGACGGGCAACCCTCATTGCTTTTCCCGTCTTGAGACCCATGACCGCTTACCCCCAGTTCGTGTGGCGGATGGTTCCCCGTCTCCGGTTCATGGGACGGGCATGGTTCAACTCACTCCTTCGCTTTGCTTGGAGGATACCCTCTATGTCCCGAAGTTCCCGTGCAATTTGTTATCAGTTACTACTTTATGCCGGCAACTTCAGTGCTCCGTTTTATTCACTCCCACTACTTGTTCTTTTCAGGACCCGAGGACCCAGCGGACGATTGCTACTGGGACTGAGAGCGGCGGCCTCTACTTCCTCGACGATGTCTCAGCTCTTTCTGCCTACTCCTCCTCCACCGATCTCCTTCAGTGGCATCTTCGTCTTGGACATCCTCCTCCTCGGCTTATTCGTCAGCTTCTGCCCCACTTACCTCCCACCAGTTCTCCGCTCAACTGTGATGCGTGTCAGCTTGGCAAACATCATCGCTCCTCCTTCCCACCAAAGCAAGGCCGTGGCTCCTCTCGCATTTTTGATCTTATTCATTCTGATGTATGGGGTCCTGCTCCTACCATCACCGTTGGTCGGGCAGTTCCTATTTTGTCACTTTCATCGATGATTTTACTCGATGTACCTGGGTGTATCTATTAAAGGATCGCTCTGAACTATTTTCTGTTTGGCAATCTTTTTTACTTTATGATTAAGACTCAATTTGCTATCTCTATTAAAGTCTTACGTTCTGATAATGCCCAGGAATATCTGTCTCATGAGTTCTCCGCGTTCTTTCACCAACACGGCCTCATTCATCAAACGACTTGTGTTTACACCTCCCAACAGAATGGGGTGGCGGAGCGTAAAAACCGTCACCTGCTTGATGTTGCGCGTACTCTCATGACGCAGATGCACGTCCCTCGCTCCTACTGGGGCTACGCTGTGCTCCTCGCTTGCTATCTTATCAATCGCATTCCCTCCACGGTCCTCCACGGCCGGACTCCCTTCTCCCTTCTCTACCCCCACCAGGAACCTTTTCCTCTTCCTCTCCGTGTATTTGGCTGTACGGCCTTTGTTCACGCTCCCTCCGCTACCCGCGACAAGCTTTCCCCCCGTTCCACGAAGTGTGTCTTTTTGGGGTACTCTACCACTCAAAAAGGCTATTGCTGCTTTGACCCCCTTCTCCGCAAGCAGTTTGTCTCCGCAGATGTGACTTTTTTCGAAAATGCTTCCTATTTCTCTCCTTCCTCTTCTCTTCCTTCTCTTCCTTCTGATATCTCCGTTCCTTCCACACCTCTCCACGTTTTCCCACCTTCGTCTCCTCCTCCACCCACTCCTTCCCAGTCCGTCTCCCCACCCACCCCTCCACCCTCCTCTCCGCTGCCGTCTCTCTAGTCCCGGGCCAGCCTTCTCCGCCACGGACGCTCCGGTCGCTGACGCTCCTGTCGCCGACGCTCCCGATGATCTGGATGTTCCCATTGCCCTTCGCAAAGGGGTGCGGGCGTGTACTCAACACCCGCTCACGGCTGTTGTTTCTTATGATCAGCTGTCTCCTTCTCGCAGGTCTTTTGCCTTGGCTATCTCTGCTACTTCTACTCCCCGTACCTATCAGGAGGCTCTCGCTCTCCCTCATTGGAAGTCTGCCATGGATGAGGAGATGGCTACTCTTACTGAACGGGGTACCTAGACTCTGGTTCCTCCTCCCGTGGGCACTGATGTGGTTGGCTGTCGCTGGGTCTTTGTTGTGAAGTTTCGCCCCGATGGCACTGTGGATCGCTACAAAGCCCGGCTGGTGGCCAAGGGCTTTACTCAGACTTATGGCGTTGATTACTTTGATACCTTCTCTCCGGTTGCTCGCCTCAGCACCATCCGGGTTCTCTTTTCTGTGGCTGTTAACCGGGCTTGGGCTATTTCCCAGCTTGATGTGAAGAATGCCTTTCTCTATGGCGATCTTCAGGAGGACGTCTATATGGAGCAACCTCCTGGGTATGTTGCTCAGGGGGAGACACGTGTCTGTCATTTGAAGAAGGCCATTTATGGCCTAAAGCAGAGCCCTCGGGCATGGTTCGAAAAATTCAGTGGTATTGTGGCAACCATCGGCTTTCAAAGGAGTTCGGCCGATCACTCCTTGTTCATTCGCAAAACGGCCTCGGGACTGGTGGTTTTGGCCGTATATGTGGATGATATTCTCCTTACTGGTGATGAACGAGATGGGGTGGACTTGACGAAGAAGCACCTCCGTCAGCACTTGGTCACGAAGGATATGGGCTCCCCAAAATACTTTTTGGGGATAGAAATCTCTCGGAAACCTGACTCCTTAGTTCTCTCTCAACGGAAGTATGCCCTTGATCTTCTTCGCGAAGCAGGCTTGACAGGTGCCAAACCAGCTCATCTTCCCATGGCTGTTGGAGAAGACAAAACGTGGACGGATGAATCGCCTCCTCTATCTGATGTCACACGGTACAGACGTTTGGTGGGCAAACTCATCTATCTCACGGTGACTAGACCCGACATCGCCTACGCTGTAGGAAAAGTCAGTCAGTTTATGCAAGCTCCCAGGGAGTGTCATCTTCAGTCCGCCCTGAAGATTTTATAGTATATCAAAGCAGCACCGGGCAGAGGGTTACTCTTCCAGAAGAATGACCATCTGAGGGTTGAGGCCTACTCAGATTCAAGTTACGCAGATGACAAAGGCGATCGTAAATCCACGTCAGGTTTTTGTACCTTTGTTGGAGGTAATCTCGTGAGTTGGAAGAGCAAGAAACAGTATGTTGTTTCCAGATCCAGTGCCGAAGCAGAATACCGGAGTATGGCGTCAACTACGTGTGAGTTAAAGTGGTTGCGGGCTCTCATGCTTGACCTGGGCGAGGTATATGATTGTCCTCTCCCTATGTTCTGTGACAACAAGGCCGCTATACACATATCCAGGAATCCGGTCTTCCATGAGAGAACGAAGCATATAGAGGTTGACTGTCACTTCATTCGGGAGGAGATTTTGAAGAAACAGATTTGTACTCCTTTTGTCACCTCTGACAAGGAGTTGGCAGATATCTTCACCAAGCCGGTTTCTACTTCCTTCTTCCGCATTTGTGACAAGCTGGGCATGATTGATATCTATGCTCCAGCTTGAGGGGGAGTGTTGAAGTATTAGACCGGGCGGCTTAGCGGTCTGTTCCAGCGGTTTGTTGACCGAGCGGTCTGGCGGTCTCTCTAGTGCCTGGAGACCGGGCGGTCTATCGGTCTACCTCTACGACCTGTTCTATCCTGCTGGAGTTGCCGAGCGGTTAGCCCATCTGTCTAACCGCGCGGCCTATGCGGTCTCCGTTGTTCTAGCCGCTCAGTACTGTAAATGTTTAGTCCCACATTGTTTGTATACTCTCTTTCTTATCTCCTCCATTCTATATAAGGGAGGACCATACCTTTGTAAATGATATCTTTTTTGGATAATAAATTTCAGTTATTCAAAAGTTTATTCGGCTTGTTCTATACTTTTCGCTTCTTTTCTCTACTTTCTAACATCCTGCTTCCACCAGCTCCTGCAACTGTGTCCGAAACTCCGCCAACTCCTTTGGGGCCATCCGATAAGGGGCCTTGGATACCGATTTAGCCCCTGGTACCAACTGAATCTGGAAGTCCTTCTCCCTATGCGGAGGTAGTCCTGGCAGCTTATCCGAAAAAATATCGGCGTAGTCACGAACCACCGGAATGTTAGCAATCAGGTCCTTCTCCTCAGTCATCTCGAATAATACTTGATATACCTCGTCCCTTGCATATGAGCCTTAACAGCCTGAATAGATGAAAGCAGGCGACGAGAGACCGATGTAGTACCTTCGAATGTCGCATAAGTATCGCCGTGGCTCAGCACGACCCTCCTTGCTGGGCAATCAATCTGGGCATGGTTCCAGACAAGCCATGTCATGCCCAAGACGAGGTCGAAGTCCGGCATCCTCAGGATCGTCGCCGGGGCCTCGAGTGTCAACCCGTCTATGGTAACCTCCAGGAGGCACTTTTCTGTGGACTGGATCTCCATCCCATTGGGGAGGCGCACCCTCCTGGGTAGTCCCGTATAACAACGAATCTGATCCAGGTCCTTGACGAAATCCTCCGACACAAAGTTGTGCGATGCCCCCGTGTCGAACAGGGTATGGGCAGGCTTGCCGCACACCATCACCATTCCTGTAATAACCCTATCCGGGTTCCGGGGCTATGCTAAGTCCAAAGCGTAAATCTGCTCCCCATTCTGCCTGCGGTCGCCTCCCTGGTAACCACGTCCTCGGCCGCATCCTCGGCCTTCGAAATGCTGGGCCGGTGGGCCACCCCGTGGTGCTGGAGGTGGTGCCCCCCTCATAGGGCAGTCTCTCCGGAGATGTCCCACCTGGTGACAATGGAAGCACTCCGGCGGGGGATACGCCATACCACGGGGTCTCTGCATCTCCTGGATCCGGAGAGGTTGAGGGGCCAAAACCACCTGCTCTCTCGGCTCCTGCCTCAACTCCTGACGAGGCTGCTCCTCTGCCCTCCTTCCATCTGGTATGGTGCCTCGCCGCTGATCATTTCGGGCCCTCCGGCCCTGGTCCTCCGCTTGCCGTTTCCGGCCCCGAGTGGTGTGCCAGTCGGCCTCAATCCTCTTCGCCATCTCCAAAATCCGGGAGATGGGCCCGTCAGAGACAAAAAGCAAGGCCTCCCTCAACTCCTCTTTTAGGCCCTTATAAAACCTCTTGACGTAACCTGCTTCGTCCAGCTGATAGGAGCCCGCATATCGGGCCAAATGATCGAACTCTTGGTGGTACTCCATCACTGTCCTGGTGCCCTACCTCAGCTGCAAGAACCGCTCCTCCAACTCGTCCCTGGCTGACTGAGGAACAAAGTGCTCCAGCAGCGTGGCCCTGAATTCTTCCCAAGTAATTTCTGCAATCTCCCTATCAGCAAAAAGCCGTGTCCAACAGCGTCTTCCACTACCGCTTAGCATGTGACTCCAAGCAAGATACCACTAGGGCCACCCTCTCCTCCCAAGGGCATCGTATCCCAGTCAACATCTCGTACATAACATCCAGCCACTCCTCTGTCCGTACTGCCGACTCTGTCCCTAAGTATGATGGGGGGGAGAGTCCTCGGAAGGTGCTCATCCAGCTGGCCCCTGGGTTTGGCTGCTGGGCTGGAGCTTGCTGAGCCCAGAAGGCCTCAAGGATAGCTGTAAGGGTCTGCCCCATGTCTGACTGGAGGAAAGGTGTGGGGACCATGGGAGGTGGTGCAATGTCTGGAGTCTGCTGAGCTCCACCTTGTGGGGTGGGCTGAGCTGGGGGCTGCAAAACGAACTACATTAGTAGGTAATCGACTCAATGCCTAATGAAAGTGGACAATTTACATCTGATTCCCCCCATATGGGCACACCACTGCTTCCGCTGCTTAGTTTGTCCCCAAACTAAACCCGCGCGGGGGTGACCCAGGGTTGTGGACGGCTACTTTTCGATCGAGGTCTGCTCTGATACCACTTGTAAGACCCCCTTTTTTTTTTCTTTTGGACACCGGGGTCTTAGGCCCAGAACCGCCGTTTTGCGGTGACTCCTTCACGCCCTGAAGAGTCATCACCACAAAGCGCCGATTCTGCCGGCCATTTCGATCACATAAAAGTAGCAAAATAATGAAGTAAATGTAAACTATCTGTCAACAGAGAATCACATGACATAATAAATATAACTCCACGAAGGGAGTGTCCACAAAAAATAACATCAGAGTAGCAAACGGGCTTATGCCCGGTACATCAAATCCTCGCTACAAGATCTCTCATGCAGAAACAAAAGTAGAAAACTGCTTAGGGTCGAGACTCACGGTCCCGGCTGTGTGAACTCCGGAGCTAGACTGCCCCACCTCCAAGCGCACCGGTCTCTGGGGCTGCTCCTCCATGCTGGTCTCCGCGATCCCCTAAATGATGCGGTTCGAAAACCGTTAGTCTAAAAGACTAAGTCCTATCATCCCCACCCCTTCCCCCACGGCTCCTAGGCACCGAGCGGAGAGGAAGAAAGGGGAGGACTTGAAGGTGGAGAATATCAAAAGCAGATGGCAGCGGTCCTATTCTAGCAAGTTCTATAGCATATAAAGACAATAGGCTGTAATATGAAATGTAACCTTCACTTATGTGAAAAACGCATAAGCCAAGGGGTCTTTTGCAAGGCTCCCATCGTATAAAAAGTCCCATACCGATTTATACGCTGGGGTGTCGGTGGTTGAACAGCTGTAACTAAATATCAAAATTAACCTTAATTTATAAACTTGCCCACACAAGCTTATAGACCAAGGGGTCGTTTTGCAGGTCCTAAGGTATAAGCGTTCCATTCCACTTATACTTTAGGTGTCAAGGTTAAAGGTAACGATTATGCCATGACATGCAAGTGGGTATGATGGACATGCAAGTGCAACACACACACCCGACTCTGTGCACACAGACCTTTACTTCCCCCTTTCTGGAGCCGTAACCTCCCAGGATACCTCCGTAGTGGCAGACGGAAGTGGTGGGTTTGGCCTCGCCCACCTCTAAACCAGTAAAGCACTACCGGTCAGACCTATCGTATGCCTCAACGCTTGGTGCACGAAGCGGACTCCTGCGTACTCTTGCCGGCTGGCGCACCGGACTTTTGTTGGCGAAGTGCTAACCACACTAGCCGAGTCAACATATTGGCGTCGGTGCATCGACCCTCCAATACCGAAGACCCACCACCTTAATTTCCTTTCCTGTTATGCACATGCAAGTTAGCGTAATCAAGAATCGAGCCGAAGCTTCCCGGACCAACACGTCCGACTCAAGCAATCGAGCCGAAGCTCCCCGGACCCAAAGTCTGCCTTTTAACCATCCGAGCCGAAGCTCCTATCCAACCTCTGGTGCCATCAGTGTTGTGGAATGTGCAACCCTAATAACTAAGTTACACTTTTCAGCTTGTTAAACAGTTTACGTTAACCCAGGACTGCCCCCGGTATTCCCTGTGAAGGGCTCTCAAGGGGCACTAGGAACTATGTTGGGATTACGCGCAGCGTTCCCTTTCGCAAGGTACTTATTTTATTATTGGTTGATTCCCTTACCCTTTATTTCTCATATTTCGATATGCTAATCCTAGGGTAATTTGACTCCAACTCTCCTTGGGTAGGACGATCTTTCGTCGGACCCGAACGCCTATAACCCTAGACAGAACCACACCTTACTCACTCATCTTCCAAAGACGCAGCCCATTCCACTTGTCCAAACCATCAGGACTCATCATACTTGCCCTAATTCACATCCAAATGAAATCCTGCAGTTTTGCTATATGCAGACCACTTAAGCTACATGACCCGTAAAAAGGGAAGTACATGAAATACTCATCCAGTACCCTTATGATAATTATTAGAGGTCTAAAAGGACATTTGAAGAATAAATCCAGAAATTCATAATTTTCCTAATTTGTCTGGTAATTAATTTATTTATTCTAATGTCCCAAAAGGCCCAGGTTTGAACATGAAGTACCATATTCAGACAAGATATTATTCCACTAAATTCATGATAATTACAAAATGCCTAATCAACTCTAAATCCTAAGTCTCCCAATTTTTCAGCAAGGTTTAGGCCTTTAAATTTAATTTCAAAGATGCCCCATAAAAAGTCATATTAAAAGATTCTATAGTAATAACACCTCCAAAATTCAGAGAAAATTCAGGGATGATTGTGATGGACTATAAGTACCCTAGAAAAAATTTCATAATTTATCATTTGGAAATAAAGCTATATTTGATTTTCTTATGAACTCTCTAATTTAAGGGTTAATGAACAAAGTATGCTAATCAGTCATAAAATAATTCCACAAAAATTTCCATATGATAACATTGAGCTAAAAACACTATGCAGGACGTTTCATGATTTTTCAGTAAGTAATGGCCTCTGACAAGAATTATTAATATGTAATCAAAATAAAGTACTTGTGAAGTAGATGCCCTAAATAGATACCCAAAAATTCTAACAAAATTCATACAAGCTTATTATAACCTAAAACCGACTCTACTCATGTTTCATACCCTCTCTATGGGCAGTGAGACCACAATAGCCAAAATAATTATTAGGGCATTACTATTGATTACAAATGAAGTGCTATAACCATTGTCCAAAATTCCTCAAGTAAATTGTCAGAGGCTCAAAATACCCTAGCCCCTTCACTACCCAAATTTGGTTAAGGTTCAAGATGTTTAGCTAACCTAAACCTACACTACAAGTTTTAGGTCCTAAGCTAGGGTTAGAGTTTTGGGGGCTCTACCATTTTCAAAGTTAGCTAATATTTTTAACAGAGGGTTATATATGTCCTAGGAACCTCCTTGCAAAAATTAAAGTTCATCCAAGGTGTTTAGGACTCATACCCTTCACAAGGCCAAAAGGTCCCTCCTTAGGGTTTGACCTAGGAACTTAGGGCAAATCTATTCCTCCCTATCCCATATTCCATGAGGAGGTGATGAGTGCCCTAACAAGTCAGTGGCCCAAATTTCATCCTCTGTTGAGGTGATTTGGTCACTCAAAATCAAAAGTGCAACTTTTGACCAAAATGCCCTTTTTAAGGTATAGCTAGGGTTGGGTCAAAACCTGTTCAAAACACATCCAAATTGAATGAACTTTTATACAGATACCTAATTGGAACCCAGGGACCACTCACCAAGATTTGGGAGGGTTTGGAGGTGTTTAGGGCACCTATTTAATTTATCTAATACTTATTAAATATTTACAAAAAACTATAGAAATATTTTCTCCAAAAATTTCCATTTTTGGGCAGGCCCTAGCTATATCTATGATAGACTCTCTGCCAAAATTTCAGCTAATTTGGGCTAGGGGTGAAGAGTGGGCACTCAATTTAATGACTGCCTAGACCTAAGGGTATGTCCCACCAAAATGGGTGCCCTGGTTAAACCAGAAGCCTAAAAGGGTTCAAACCAATTTTAAAATAAAGTAGACAGAAAGGGCTACAAATCATGTGTTGATCAGTTTCTCATACAGAGAATCTAACTATTTTTAAAAAAATTAAAACATTAAATGTCAAAGGTGTGACAGAATGAAATAAATAACATTAATTTCCTATAGTTTAATACTGATGCAGCACGAATCTTGGCGCAAGGATCAACAGCATCTGGTCATCGTCTTCATTGAGCCGACGGCTGAGATTCGTCCCGCCTGGAGCGATTTCCAAGCCCTACCGCCGGCGATCCAGCCCCTTCCCCGGCCGGCCACCGCCACCGCCACCAACACCTCCGTTGAGGTGGTGGCTATCGCCAGGCGGCGGCTCCGCCGCCGGAGAGGCATTTTCCGGCGGATATTACAAGAGGTTTTCTTGCCGAAACCAGGAAAAATCCCGGATTGGATCGGGCTCAATTGAGCCCGAAACTCAAGCCTAATTAATCCTAAGATCTACCCGCGGGTTAAGGAGAGGAGGAGGACCTTCCTGGCGGCCTGGATGCGAGAGGAGCGGCGGGACGCCATTGACGATGGCGGCGGCGCTCGGCTTCTGTAACTGCACAGTGGAATGGCTCGTCTCCTCCAGGTAAACGCTCTAAAATGATCCCCTCGGCTCCCTGAAGGTGTTTAAATGGCAAATGGGGGAGAGGGGAGGCTGGTTCTTCAATGGCCATTAACACCATTAAAGGTGTGGCTCGGGTTGTGTGGAGGGGGCTGAACCCACCCCTTGGTGGCCGGGAAACGGCTGGAATCAACTCCTCTCTCCTAGAGGAGTTGATTGCAGCCATAATTGGTGGCTGTTAGTCTCCCTTGGCCGGCCTCTCACTTCCCCCTTCTTCTTCCTCATTTTCTCTCTCCTCCATTATCATGGAGAGGAGCTCCTTTCTCTCTCCTAGTCACCTCTGGTTGACTAGTCAGCCTCACAAACTAAATGCAGCCCACTTGATTATGATGGTCATGGGAATGGGTTTAGCCTAAGGGAGAAGTGGCTTGGGCTTGGGTTAGCCCTTTTTGGGCTAAGTTTGACTTGACCCAAATGAGGGTTGACCTGGTCAATTTGACCATCTAGGTTGACCCCATTGGGTCCTGGGTGACCATTTGACCTCACTTTAGGGTTAGGAGGGCATAGGAGGGGTCCTTTAGGCTAGGAGTAGGTCAGTTGGCCCTAAGTAGGCTAGTTTGACCCATTTAGGGTTAGGGTTGACCTTGGTCAACTGGGCCTCTTGGGTTGACCCTAATGGGTCCATTTGGCTCTAATGGGTCTCCCAAGCATTAGGGGTGTTGTGGTAGGGTCTTGGGGTTAAGGTGTAGCCCATGGTCATCCTAAGCCATTGTTTAGAGTTCTACTATTTGCAGACCATGATGGTCTCCACCTTTTTGTCCCCTATCTCCTGGCCCATTTCTGGCTTTCTAGGGTTTGTTATGACCTAGTCATGGCTAAAACCATTCTTAGGGGTCTAGTTGGAAATGAGATGTTACAAATCCCAATAAACAAAACAAAGATTTCGTCCCCGAAATCAAGGTTGGGCCTACGGGTCTTACTACCGAAGGAAAGAGTCTTGTAACATCCCATTATGACGCCTTGTTTGTTAAAGTAGATTTTACGGGAAAACTTAGATCTAAGACCCTTTCGCCCATTCGGCAAGCCAAAATCCCAATAAACAAGGATAAGCCCCCAATAAACAAAAGATAAGCCTCTATCTGCCTAGAGCAGCCCTTAGTATACTTATAGCAGGAAAAATAAATTAACATCTTGAGGGGTCTGAGAGGTATACCTGACTGAATAGCTCGGGGTATCTTTGTCGCATCAGGTCCTGTGGCTCCCAGGTATGCTCCTCCTGGCCGTGATTCCTCCACAGGACCTTGACTAGTGGGACCTTCTTGCGTCGCAAGACCCGCACTCCTCGGTCGTCGATCCTCACAGGCTCCAAATGAACCGACCGGTCTGAAGCTACCGGCCCTTCGGTGGTCAAAATCTGCTGCTCCGGGCATAGTAGAGCCCTCCTCAAAGAAGACATGTGGAAGACGTCGTGCAGCGCTTCAGCTCTGGTGGTAACTCCAGCCGGTAGGCTAGGGGTCCGATCCGCTCCAGGATCCTGTAAGGGCCCATGTACCTAGGGCTGAGCTTCTTCCTCCGACCACGCACCCGCGAGACTCCATGCATGGGCCGGATCTTCAGAAACACCCGGTCCCCCACCTGGAACTCCACCTGCCGATGATGGGCGTCATAGTACTTAGCCTGTCTACTCTGTGCCTCGAGCATCCTGTCCCTGATCAGCCTCACCTGTGCCTCGGTGTCTTCAACAAACTCTGACCCCAACACTTTCGGATCTTCGTTCTGCACCCAAGAAAGCGGGGTCCGGCATCTCCTCCCGTACAAGGCTTCGTAAGGCGCCATCTTGATGCTGGACTGGTGGCTGTTGTTATAGGAGAACTCGACAAGGGGTAAGAGTTTCTCCCACATTTCCCCGCGGTCCAAGATGCATAGCCTCAAAAGGTCCTCCAGCGTCCGGTTGGTGCGTTCTGTCTGTCCGTCTGTCTGGGGGTGGAATCCAGTGCTGAAGGTCAATCGCGTGCCTAAGTAAGCTTGCACGGATCTCCACTCCCTGGAGGTGAACCGGCCATCCCGATCCGACACTATCGTCCTGGGCACGCCATGATAATGAATGAATTGTTCCACAAACTTCCGCACCAGTACTCCTACTGAATCATCCTTCCTGATCGGTATAAATCGAGCCACCTTGGTCAACCGATCAACGATTACCCAGATCGAGTCATTCCCTGTCCGAGACCGGGGAAACCCATGTATGAAGTCCATGGCTATGTCATCAAACTTCCACTCCGGCACCGGGAGTGGCTGCAATAATCCTGCGGGGTTCCTGCTCTCCGCCTTCACTAGCTGACATGCCTCACAATGGGTCACGAAGTGTGAGACATCCTTCTTCATGCCCGGCCAGTACATCGTCTTCTTCAAATCAGCCGTCATCTTTGTGATCCCCGGGTGTACAGAATACCGGCTGCAGTGCGCCTCCGTCATAATATCCTCCCGGATCTGGCCTCCCTCCGGTATGTACACCCGTCCTCTGAAGCACACCAGGTCGTCCCTCAGTGTGTAGTCTCCTGCAGTGCCTGCCTCCAGAGCTTGGAAGATGGGTTCCAACTTGGCATCCTGCCTCTGTCTTAGAATAGATAAGGATGTCGTCTATGAACACTATGACGAACACATCCAAATAAGCCTCGAAGACCCGGTTCATGAGGCTCATAAACGCCGACGGAGCATTCGTGAGCCCGAAGGGCATCACGATGAACTCATACAATCCATATCGGCTACTAAAGGCCGTCTTCGGAATATCCTCCTCCTGGATCCGCAGCTGGTAGTAGCCTGACCTCAAGTCCAGCTTCGAAAAATAATGGGCTCCCTCCAGCTGATCGAACAACTCGTCTATCCTGGGGAGCGGATAGGTATTTCGGACGGTCAGCCTGTTTAGTGCTCGATAGTCGATGCACAGGCGTAAAGTGCCGTCCTTCTTCTTCACGAATAGGACAGGAGCTCCCCATGATGAGGAGCTCGGCCTAACAAATCCTGCTTCCACCAGCTCCTGCAACTGTGTCCGAAACTCCGCCAACTCCTTTGGGGCCATCCGATAAGGGGCCTTGGATACCGGTTTAGCCCCTGGTACCAACTGAATCTGGAAGTCCTTCTCCCTATGCGGAGGTAGTCCTGGCAGCTTATCCGGAAAAATATCGGCGTAGTCACGAACCACCGGAATGTTAGCAATCAGGTCCTTCTCCTCAGTCATCTCGAATAATACTTGATATACCTCGTCCCCTTGCATATGAGCCTTAACAGCCTGAATAGATGAAAGCAGGCGACGAGAGACCGGTGTAGTACCTTCGAATGTCGCATAAGTATCGCCGTGGCTCAGCACGACCCTCCTTGCTGGGCAATCAATCTGGGCATGGTTCTAGACAAGCCATGTCATGCCCAAGATGAGGTCGAAGTCCGGCATCCTCAGGATCGTCGCCGGGGCCTCGAGTGTCAACCCGTCTATGGTAACCTCCAGGAGGCACTTTTCTGTGGACTGGATCTCCATCCCATTGGGGAGGCGCACCCTCCTGGGTAGTCCCGTATAACAACGAATCTGATCCAGGTCCTTGACGAAATCCTCCGACACAAAGTTGTGCGATGCCCCCGTGTCGAACAGGGTATGGGCAGGCTTGCCGCACACCATCACCAGTCCTGTAATAACCCTATCCGGGTTCCGGGGCTGTGCTAAGTCCAAAGCGTAAATCTGCTCCCCATTCTGCCTGCGGTCGCCTCCCTGGTAACCACGTCCTCGGCCGCGTCCTCGGCCTCCGAAATGCTGGGCCGGTGGGCCACCCCGTGGTGCTGGAGGTGGTGCCCCCCTCATAGGGCAGTCTCTCCGGAGATGTCCCACCTGGTGACAATGGAAGCACTCCGGCGGGGGATACGCCATACCCCGGGGTCTCTGCATCTCCTGGATCCGGAGAGGTTGAGGGGCCAAAACCACCTGCTCTCTCGGCTCCTGCCTCAACTCCTGACGAGGCTGCTCCTCTGCCCTCCTTCCATCTGGTATGGTGCCTCGCCGCTGATCATTTCGGGCCCTCCGGCCCTGGTCCTCCGCTTGCCGTTTCCGGCCCCGAGTGGTGTGCCAGTCGGCCTCAATCCTCTTCTCCATCTCCAAAATCCGGGAGATGGGCCCGTCAGAGACAAAAAGCAAGGCCTCCCTCAACTCCTCTTTTAGGCCCTTATAAAACCTCTTGACGTAACCTGCTTCGTCCAGCTGATAGGAGCCCGCATATTGGGCCAAATGATCGAACTCTTGGTGGTACTCCACCACTGTCCTGGTGCCCTACCTCAGCTGCAAGAACCGCTCCTCCAACTCGTCCCTGGTTGACTGAGGAACAAAGTGCTCCAGCAGCGTGGCCCTGAATTCTTCCCAAGTAATTTCTGCAATCTCCCTATCAGCAAAAGCCGTGTCCAACAGCGTCTTCCACTACCGCTTAGCATGTGACTCCAAGCAAGATACCACTAGGGCCACCCTCTCCTCCCAAGGGCATCGTATTCCAGTCAACATCTCGTACATAACATCCAGCCACTCCTCTGTCCGTACTGCCGACTCTGTCCCTAAGTATGATGGGGGGGAGAGTCCTCGGAAGGTGCTCATCCAGTTGGCCCCTGGGTTTGGCTGCTGGGCTGGAGCTTGCTGAGCCCGGAAGGCCTCAAGGATAGCTGTAAGGGTCTGCCCCATGTCTGACTGGAGGAAAGGTGTGGGGACCATGGGAGGTGGTGCAATGTCTGGAGTCTGCTGAGCTCCACCTTGTGGGGTGGGCTGAGCTGGGGGCTGCAAAACGAACTACATTAGTAGGTAATCGACTCAATGCCTAATGAAAGTGGACAATTTACATCTGATTCCCCCCATATGGGCACACCACTGCTTCCGCTGCTTAGTTTGTCCCCAAACTAAACCCGCGCGGGGGTGACCCAGGGTTGTGGACGGCTACTTTTCGATC